>CM060965.1:63891786-64499286 GCA_030765045.1 Tenodera sinensis | reverse complement strand
TGTAAGATTTAGAAACGTGTGGATACTCTTTATTATAAATTAAATTTGTGGCAATACTACTAAACTGTTATGGGAAAGAGGTATTATCGATTCAGGAGGACATTCGTTTCTGATGTCAAAAAAAAACTGCTTCACTTTGCAGTATCTAGAGCATTAAAGTTGGCATTGTGCACATAATTTACGGAAATTATCAGCATTCTGCTGCAAAATAAAAAATGGAGCTAAATTATCTTTGGGTTCAATTGTTTAAAAATGTAAATAAAATCTTAAAATGCATCCAGAACAATTATAATACCAGCTTCAGTAAAAACTTCGTTCTCTACATATTGATTTACGGTTGATACCTTTCGAAAATAATTCTCAGTTTGTACTTGTTATGAAGGATTTTTCCAAAAAGCTACTTTCTGCTAAAAAACCACAACTTTTATTAAATGTGCTCCTCTAGAATTGTATTAAATATATTATATAGTGGAGTTTTAAGATTTTCTGTAACTTATGTTTTATGCCTCACTAAATTCTTCTTCGATAAATCGAAGGATAAAGAATGGAGGCTGCTGTCTGACCTGTTATTCAGGAGAGGGTTTTAAACAAGGCCAAGTTAACTGGTAGATACCTACCTCTCGAGGAGAATGAATCGATATGCTACGAAGTACGACGAGCAAGCAAGAAATTGCCTATACAGCAAATGAAAGCGGTTTCCATCCCAGTACCAATTAGAAAAGGGACATGAAAAATGCTAATCACTGGGGATGGGTAGAGCTGAGAGAGAGAGAAAGAGGGAGGGAGGAATCTGAATGCGACGCACGACCCAGTTTGGGATGCTGCAGATACTGCCGACGGATTCTGCGGTACACGCACAAAAAAGCAACAGCGAAACAATCCTTGCGAAAAATGCAGAGTGCCAAGGGAAACCGGGGAAAGCTGCTTTAAATTAAGCCTGATTCCGCTCTTCTTCATCCGCACTTCCTGAGAAATATGTTGATAAGTGCGCCCTTATTTATCTCTCTTCAGCATGGAAAACTACTTGACCCGATGAAAACGAAAAAATGTGCAGTATCGGAAATGTTTCCATCTGGAGTGTGGATTATCTCGATATACCGGCAAAGCAGAGATGCATACGGACATATCGACACTGGGGAAATGTACCGGATGGAACGAAAACCTACACGAAAAATGGAATAAAGTCGGAAGTTGTTACTTTTCGTTCCACTGGGTAAATCTACATTCTTTTGAAAAACTAATTCCACATCTATCTGGTACTTCAATTTATATTTCGCTTGTACAGGAATATTCTAAATGCCCAGCGGTCGAGTTAATTTTATTATTGATTGATAGGAAACATACGAACCATATTTGTAAACCTTTCACTTCATCACCTACCTATATTAGGAAAGAATGAATATTGTGCTGTGGCAAAAATTCGATGTCGATATTTTACTGGAAATATAGCTTTATGATCCAATGGAGCGAGAAGGGGGAGGGGGGGCGAGAGCGAGAGAAGAAATCGTCCATGCGCTTGTTTCGTGACCATAACTAAAAAATGAAAAGTCTAAAACATAGAGAATTTGATATTTAAGTTCAGCGTCTTCGAAGGAAATCACGTGGATTTTTAACAAAATCCCCGCTAGCCCAAGTTATCCTTGGGTGGCCAAAATTACCTTCTCTATATTCCAAACTTTTCTATATATAAGATTATTCTTAAGTTTGTAGTTTAAAATGGTAATACATTTGTAAAATTTTAGATTCTAACAAAATAGAAATGGGATTTTGTTAAAACAATGTAAAATTAGATATGACCACCGCGTTGTTCACTAAAAAAGTCTTTCTTCTATGCCATAAACGGCATTAGCAAGCGCATGTCTAGGGAGATTCTCAAAGGCACCAGTTCTTCACGCGTAGTGGGTCCGTTAAGAAATACTTTTTTTTTTTTTTTTTTTTTTAAGATCGGAAAATTTCTACTAATTAAACGATCAGTGATAAAGTGCATAGGCATGAGTTTATTGAAATCCATTGATAAGACAGCTTTTTAAAACCTATTGATGTAGAATGTTTTGGATTTGACTCATGCCACTGCCAAAAGCAACCTAAATAAATTCTTAAGATATCCGTCTATCTTCTTCAAACATTGACCGAACTTGCGCGATAGTTTCATCAGTAACAGCTGTGCACTTCAAGAGAAAGAAAAAGATCTCTTTTTGGATTCGTTGCACCAATAGTAGATAGTTGCACCACATACATTTTATGATCTTTGTTTTAGCGATCAGTAATAAAGACGACAAGCACTTCTAAGATATTGCGAATTCTCTTAAAACAGTCAAAACATATCACAATGATTAATACCGTTTTTACCGATAAACAGGTAGGCTTATATGCAGCTCTTTAAAACAAAAGCGCGACTCTAGAGATTTCCTCTTATAACTGCTAATTAAGTTGACTTTTATGACTGCGCTACAAGTACTTGTTGCTTTTAACTTTCATTTCCGAATGTAGCTGTCTCTTTCTGTTAGCAACAAATACGATTTACTTATCAACTAAGTAACTTCTGCAATGCCTAAAAACTAAATCAGATGCTTTTAAAGAACTTGTCTAAAGGAGAAACTTGGAAAAATATAATCTTGTAGTAACTATTTTTCTCTGAGTTAAATGTTATTCTATAGTTTGTCATGGGCAGTCAAGGAATTCTTAATCAGTTAGCTTCAAGTTGTATACACTCAAACCTTTGTACGACAATGAAGGCGGAGGAAAAAAAAAAAAAAAAAAAAAAAAGGGCGGTCTAGTGCTCTCTGTAAATGCCAAAAGAATGTACGGGGATGGAAATTGATGTGATCTTTACAGTCTCTTGCATACAACTCAGGCACAGTTCATTTCCTTCTGTCCAAGATCTAGTGCTTAGAAATTCCTAAACATGCATATGGGCTTGTGGTTAAAATATGCACTTTGCTTCATAAACTAAATACGTGCTGTTTTGATTGTGTGTGGTGATCAACAGGAAGAACAGAAAACGAATTTATTAAAATGCCTGTTTGGGAACATCCCTCAGTTTCTCACAGGGTCTCGCAAGAGGCGAGGAATGATTACTAAACAATGAACTGCTTGACAGTTGCAATACGGGGTTAGAGACGGCAGTGCAATGAGGAAAAGGAAAGGTGGCGGGGAGGGTAGATACATCTGGACTCGTAGAAAAGCCACGTTTTAATTTTCTTTAGATTTATCTTCAAATTCTTAATGAAGAAAGCGTAAATGAACTATAACTGCTGCTGCGACAATAAATGGTAATACAAACTGAAATGTGAAGAATTGGTTTAATGTTGCATTATCATAATGTTGCCCATTATGGAAAAGATTGCAAATTTTGCTTGAAATAAGCAGTATTTATTGAGTTAACTGATTCTGTGTTGTAAGAAAAGCTTTAATTGGTCCTTAGAATCACAAACACGTAAAGTTTTACAGTATACATATGCCACATTGTATTGAAAAATATAAACATGTTTAATTCTTCTTCAAATTCTCCCTATGTTTATACCGGAATTAAAATTGTGTCGAAATAACTTTAAACATGTTTGTTTATTGCGTTATCTTATAGTACAGTTTATGCTTTCAAGTGAAAGGTTTTCTTCTCATACGTATGCAATGACCTGCCTTTTTGAGAGGCGTTAAAATTTAATTACATTTCTGTGAATTTGCACAGTTTTTAAAATATGTCGAACTTGCCATAGACCAACGTGTAGTTTCTGATTAATATGACATGCTGTGAATCGAGAAACAGTTAAAAATTAAGCAAAGTGGACTTAGCATGCAACATTGAAAACATGATTCTAGATTCATATATTTTCAAATGGATTACAGCTCACCAAACTTGAATTTATTTGGTAAACGTTGAATTTAAAATGAAAAGCATAAACATAAAAGGGCCATTGATGCAATTTGCATATTCTAATAACTTCGATATACTCTTTTTATTGTAAATCTTGTCTTTTTCATAGAACTTACCAGATACAATACACACAGCAAGAATGAACTAGACTTCACAGTTTACTTATAGGAAATGCGAGATTTGTGTTTTATATCTCATGGCTATGCATCAAACATAGGTTATTTTAGTAAAATTCGTAAGTAGCTGGTTTTGCGAAGTTAAAAAGCTACGAAATAATCGAGATATAATTATTAAACGTTTGTTTGGCGTGGTAGAATTTCATGAGAATCTTCAGCTCACATGCTTTATTTCTATGTTTCATGTGTACACATACAAAATATGGGTGTTAAGAGCAAGTGATAAAAGGCGTATTGAAGCAACTGAAATGAGTTTTTAAGATCGGTGTTAGGGGTGAGCCTTAGAGACCAAAGAAAACGTCAAGAAATTAGAGAGCTGAACAGACAAAACAGTATGGTAAAATAAGTGTGAGGGTATCACGAGAGATGGCATGAACATGTGGAAAGAATGTCCCTTGAGCGTCTACCGCTGCAAGCACTTTTATATAAGCCAAGAGGAAGACGGGATGTAGAACGGCCCAAAAAAGAGTTGGAAACAGTACTTTCAGTGATACTTTGGCTTCGGAATGGGAAAAACCCAATCGTTGATGTGGAAGACACACACATGCGCGCGCGCGCACACACACACTAGACATCTTTTACTTTGGTGTCAGAGAATCTCGTCTTTTTTGTCATATCTCGACACTCCCTAACTACCTAAAGTAAGTGGAGGAAAAATTAAAAATTTAAAACCTCATTATAGAGTTGCTTAAATATAAAGTTATAACTGAACATTAGATACACATTTTAAAGTATGAGATAGCATATTCCGCCATTTCTATCGATTCAAGTTCCCTTAACTGAGGGTTTACGAATATGCGACTTCTAGATTGCAGTATGTTTTAACGATTTCTCCACTCTGGATGTTAATCAGCGAGAATGACGTCAGTTCAAATTTTCGGCAGGCGTTACATCAGGAACTCCCTAGAGGGTACTACTAGTGGCGGAAAGAAGGCTAACAGGGGGCTCTGCACCGTGTTCCGCTTTTTAATAACTCTACGCTCAAGTCAACGGAAGAGAGTGAAAAAGTTTCTTCTTTAATTTCAAGAGTTACTCTGTCGTATTCCCTCGTTGTGTGAAAACAAATGAAATCAGCCTGACGGGCGCCATGTGCTTTAAAAAAAAGTTGAAGTTAGAATCTTGGATGAATTAGTACCTGAAATATGGCCCACAGAAATATTTGCTTTATTTTATACGTTAATAAAAGGACAAGTTGGTAAAACATTTCGTCCAAAGGCACTGTGTCATAGTGTGATACATCAATCTCCCTCATCTCGTCGTCACTAGAAGTTTGTGCTGTCTGTACACCCGTGGACATAAAAAACAGCGCTTTGTTTATACCATCCGTGATACAGATGTATAGCGGCAGCAGCAAGTTGTCACAAGTTCCAAATCTTAATGTTACTATCCCATACACGAGTTTGGCATTCAGACATGACTCAGTTTTGTTCTATTTTATTTTTATTTTATTTTTTGTTGACGGGGGTACGATAATTTATTTTATGGACAATTAACATTCATAAGTAAGAACTTGAACGGTAAAAATCTGGTAAAAGGTTTCATTTCTTTCTCTTATTATTAGTTGATGCTGATGCTGATGCTATTGCTATTGCTGCTGCTAATGACAATGACTATTCGTTCTATTAGACAGTTATTATTAGTCCGCATCTACGATGGGACTGAACAAAACCTGGCACAAGTGCAGAGAAATCGCCAATGTCCTGTGAGCAGCCCAGATACCTTGAGCCAGCGATTCTGTTGTAACTGAACCTTCGCGGAGAAGACTCAGACCACGCCACTGATGATGCCCACCGCAGGTGTGGACGAAACATCTGGACCTCTAAACTCTAGCAGACCACGGCTTTTAAGCCCGGAAGAAATCTCTAAGCTTTAATTCTGACTCCGGCCTTGAAAGCTTCCGACTATTCATAATAGTGATTTTTCATGCCACGTAGTACCGACAGTGGCCGCGAGAGGCGGTACACTCAACAATAACAAAGATGGCCGATCGCCTCACAGTAAGAGAATGAGCACAGATTACTTCACGCTATCAAGTGTGGAATTTGATCGTAAGTGCTGTGACTTTTTATTACGGGCTGGGCAAAAGAGGAAGTGTACTGAACAAATTGGAAACAGGATATGAGAAGTTTTAGCAACATCCACACAACGTGCTGCAGAAAGTTGTGGATTCTATCCAGCACGTTTGAGGTGATTGTCGAAGCCACCGATGCCTACATCGAATTTTAAGATACACAATCGTATTCACATATAACAGTACATACATGTGTCTATTTCAATATCTAGTTACTTCCCACCCAACCTGTGTAACTCATGTTTGCAATATCTACCAAATCAGGATATTTTGGCTCATAATTATACCAAGTATCATCGTGACAATGACAAAAGAACGGATATATCCTAATGTCAAATGCTCGCGAATGGCATAAACTGATAGTGATCATTTAAAATAAAAAATTAAAACCAATCTGTCATCACTGAGCTTCGCCATGACTCATGAGAAACAAAAACAGCAAATGCTGCACTATCATCAGATGTGGTGGGAAGTAATAATTATTCACACTGGTCATTATTTATACCAGCCAGCCGGTGTTAATTCACGTAGTTCCACATTATAATTTAATTTTCACAGAGGCTGACAATTTGAAAATCATGTGCCCAGGTAAACAGGCATTTTGGTTTTGTATTTCAGTTAAGCGTGAGATAATCAAACATGGCAACGTCCATCCAACGGCGTAGAATGAACGTGTGATGTTGAAGCATTAGTTATGCTGTCCAATGCAATATAAATGTGTAAATGTAGAATTCCAGTGGATAGCTGATGTACTGTAATCCTCATTCTCAAGCATAAACATTTGAAGCAATAGATCGTAATGCAGTACTTCTAAAATCAATTATATTACAGTAAACTTCACTAAAGCTTTCCAAGTTAATCTCATACTTGCTCATAGAAGCTTTTTTCACACTCTTCAGTGGAGAAATGCAGTAAATGAAAACGTTGCATATTTATGGAAAAGGAGGAAATACCTTAATAATCGCAAAATAACAGCAATACATTTGAGCAACTGGAAAGAAAAAAAAAAAAAAAAAAACATTAAATCACAATTTAGTGTTTGAGCGAATTAAGATCTCTAGAAATATAGTGCAACAATATCTCACAATGTATTTACTTTATTCCTTATTTTTCTTTACTTAAGCAGGTAAATTTGGTCTCAACAAGTGCACAAACACTATTCCCAAATGACTCTTTTTACATAAACTTAAAATGCTGCCACAATCCTTTCCCAAAACCAATATAAACTGCACGACAATATAATAGAACAACCCTTAAGTTACAGAATTTTCCGTCGTATGCCGCTTTTCAATGCTGCCTCGTTCGAATTGCATAGTTCACCTATGCCAACTATACTTCGTAATTTTCACCTAGAGAGACTCATAAAGGATCGTGACTCCTTCAGTTCCATTAACATTATTTTCCTCAACACATGCATGGTATGAACCGCAATTTCAGATTGACAAAAAAACTGCTCACATGTTGTTCAGTACGATTACGAATATTAAGTAACAAGACATTAAAACACAACTCTAATTTGCGTAACAAATAATCTTTCCTTTAGCTTAACTACTGTAATCGGATAGGCCATATTGGAAGGTAAGTGAACAGAATGGTTGAGAAGTAGGGTTAAGTAACATCTTTGTACTGAAATAACTTGTAGTTGTTATAACTGATGTATTTGTAATACTGCTCAGTGTATTTCTTCCCCTCGCTCAATACACTTATTAGACGTTACAATCATTCGCAACGACCGACGTATCTTCCGAAACGACACACACACGCACAGCAGACAGAACTTCAACGTGGTTTGATTTCCAACTTTATTTTTCAGAGTTCGTTTAAGCCTTCCATATATATTCTGAAAATTATACAATTTTTGTTTTATATCTCTATCATCGTAAAATGCCATTCAGATCCCAAGTAATTAAAATGTGCTTGTTCTATTGTTTTATATTAAATAATTATTCTTGGTTTTGTCTGAATTTTTCCCTACAAAAGAGAAATTTGTGTTGAAATATTTAATTGTAGTTCTGTTAGGCGGTCAGCACCCAACTCTCAAATCCGTATATCCATGTTGGAATAGCTATCGCTGCGATGCGTTTCTGTTTCTTATGTTGGGCTAGAGCATGCATTTATGTAATTTGCAGTATCAGGTTATGAATTGTGAATAACAGACTCCTTATTCCTAAAACTGGACATTTCGGTAGCTCGACACACTCTCAGTTCACATTAGATCGAATTATGGATTCTACTGTATTTATCTTAGAGACAGAAATTAGGGAGTCGGGGAAGAACCAAGAATCAAACCCAAGCTCTTAGTGTAAGGGGCATTATCACTACAACGCTGTGCGTGCTTTTCATGCTCCATTATACAAGCAATATGTCCTTTAAATTCGATGGAGCCAAAAACAGAAAAAGAATATTAGCAAACCCCTCACAAAAAAGTGCTGCGATTGGATGCCTTGCACCGTTAAGAAGGGTGGAGCTGGTCATGATTCACTGAGGTCATTCATTATTCGTCATTCAATATTAAGGGTAAGGGGCAGAGACCCCTGGAGATCTGAGACGGAACTTTGCAGAAAGAGGAACGTGATTTGTGCGAATTTGCCACCCCCAGAATGTGTCACCTGGGGCTGACGAAGTACCCTTAGTAGACGAGGTCTGCTCCCCTTCTGTATGAGGTTTTAATTATTGATTCGGATGCTACAAGAGTGGATCCTGAGTGCCGATTCGGAGCACTCAGTTGTGACATATGGGCTCGTTTGTTGTCACCTCACAGCAAGAGATTGCATTTGGAATTCCGCTTTAAATTACCCTTGTATTTTCTGTTCGTTCCCGGTCCATTAGGGTGAAGAGCTCAGACAATACTAGCACATTAGGTTCCGTTTTAATTTTGTACCGGTTACCTAAGAGTATGTACCTACGTATGTGGCGTATTCGAACTTAAAACTCGAGGGAGGAGTGGCCGATCCAGAATTTTTAAGGGAAGGTTAAAAGCCCTCCCCCAGTAATATAATTAAAGTAATAATAGTAATAAAATAGTACATAATAATAGCAATAAAATATTATAAGCAATTCTTAAGTCTAAAGCAATTTCGGTTTTGATTTGTTTGGATTAAGTTGCACCTCTTGCATGAATTTTGCCTTCTGATCTAGTGTATAAGACTTCCTTTTCCTGCCTTCTGTGGCTGATTAAAAGCAATTGAGAACTGAAACACACAACCATCGGTCAATAATAAACACAGACACCGGGCGTTTTTATCTTTACTTCTCGTTTGTTGTTACGACGTTGTCACGCCGAAAGCTTCCGGCTCTACCAGGAGACGTCCTTGTCTTTGTTTCCGCGGCCGAAAGCCGCCGCTCAGCTTCCGTCTTTATCAATAGACATAGAAAATAATCCTTGAGTTTCTTTTAAGGTGCGCATGGCTTATGCTGATTATAATTATCTAAAACTCAGGTGTATTTCACTGAAATTTAATGGTACGTATAACAGCGAATTACGTATAAATGTATTACCTATGTATAAATAAGGTTCCATTAACACATTTCTACATTTACAGGATATAGATGAATATCTTCTGAGTTCATTAATCTACTTTTATTCAACAGGTTTGTTATTAAAAATGAGTTATTTTGTTAATCATCCGTTTTTGGGCATATTTATCAGGAATTATTCTTTCTTTTGTATATCTATATGAATGAAGAATCATTTCTAGAAAATGTAAATGTATGGATCACATTAGCGAAATTAAATTTGTTAACAAAGCTATTCTTACAAACGCCTACTACTTATGTCATGTTAATCAATATAAACTTAAACAGACATGGTTTCAGTATATATTTCGACTGAAGACACAGTCAAATCGCTAAAAACCGGGTTACTATAGGCTTCCAAATTCCATAACCATTGTATAACATAACGAGAAACAAAAGAATTGCAATTTCGTGCTTCAAAAATGTGTAACGAAGTATCGGAAAATTCAGACCAACAGCAACGATTATTCTGAAATACTTTGTCACCAAAAATGTATATTGAACATAGAGAGAGGTGAGAGAGATTTGTTACTGACGGGGCCTTATATTATTTTTGAAGTTTTCATCCTGTTCTATCTCTGCCTCGGCAGTGTCAAATAGGTATACAGGTATAAAATATTGACGGTCGATCTCAATGATATAATTCAGTGCTACGTGTATCTTTCCGGCAGCTCTACGATTTCCAGAGAATAAATTACTTCATTAAACTTAGATTTATGTGAAAATTGACACAGTCGGTGTTAGAAGCGATGAATACATAACGTCAAATAATTTTAATTATTGGTGGATTTGTAAACATTTAACCGGCGGAGCGAGGCAGGAGAGTAACCGAATGATTCGCTTCATTAAAAATAATGGCAATATACGTACGCTGTGCGACAGCCGCTGCTGCGTTTTGATAGCCACTTTATTATGCATTGGATCTGTATGATTTTATATGCATAGAGGTATTGGCAGCTGCTAACTGGAGCTAACAATGTTAGAGTCCGTAAAGGCATTTCTGCTAGAACAAGAACTCCAGAGAAGAATCATATTTATTTAAAAGAATAACATAAATTTAAAAGCAGAATTGAAAATATTCTAATTAATGAGCAGCCATACCATCGTCCTTCTTCGTCTGTTGATCCGTCTTCAAACTCGTCTTGTCCTCGTTCTTCTGTCATTTCTATGTACAGTTGGTTGGTATTCCAAAAGTTGTTTGTCTTGTCAGTATTGGCGACTTTAATATAATGATACTAATGTCTTTGCTTTTATATTCTTCTGGTGAGGTTGAGTATATTTAGTGGAGTTTGGTTGTTAAATTGGTTAATAGGATAGTATTTAGTCCTCGAGGATTTGTATTATGAAAGGTATAAAAATAAAATTGCAATTGACATAACTAGAGCAATTACTCTGTATTAGGACTGGAACGTAGGATTACGTAAGCCAATAAGTAGTATAATTGTGGTTGATTATTTCAACCAGCAACTTGATTTCATTCGTTTCTATTTTCCTTTCAGCAGATCGGTTCAGTGGCCAATTTTTAGTAATTTTTAGAGTTAAAACTGGAACGGCTGTATTCATTATTGTGTTTCACTTTTTAAGATTTTCTTGTTCTTTCAAACACCTATATTGTTGTACAACCCCAATAATGTGACAATTCCTTTCCTTTCATCATTACTATCTGAAGCTTGTAGATGCTATCTGTGGATACTCCGATTTTACAATCAACATTTGAACCTCAACGAAAAACATAGTAACGTGACAAATGACAAGTCTAGTTACTTTTGATGTCACTTTATTTCACTTCTAAAACTGAATCACGAAAGCACAGTCTTCCGTTTTGTCATTGACACAATTTAAAATTCGTGTGACCTTGAATCCCACAGACATTCTGTCCTCTCTTAACTGTGACATGCACTTCACTGTCTTCCTGTTCAGTCCCACAAACAGCTGGCTTCGACGTTACACTCACACTCACTAAAACTGCTTCACTTAGCTCAACTTAAGTCCTACGCAATACTTGAAACACTCGCGAAAGAAACTGACTCCTTTCCCAATACTGACTCACTTAAAGTACACATTTTCTTGAGATTTCTCGTAAACAAGTCTGGCACGTGAACAGCTTCTAGGACTGTCTGGAATCGCTTTGTTCTGTCCGCTCCATTACCGTTATTTATTTAGTGTTTTGTTTTTATTGAAAACCTTGTCTCGTACAAACATTAATGAGTTTTAATCGTATTATTGAGTTATTTGTCCCTATGTTTGTTTTTCTTAGAAACGTATCTATGACAGTCGATAAACACTAGGTATTTTGGATATTATATTTGATTACTTTTTAAATTCCTGCAACATAAATGCACTATCAGAACAGCACAATCCTTTTCTAATTATATGTTGTGCTTCTCCTAATTTCATTTCAAAAAGCTAGTAATTATTATTCCATCAATTTTATAGGCTGCGTTCAACAGTCTTGTACCTGTATAATTATTTGGGTTTCCATGGTCATCTTTTTACTTTCTCTGCCTATCTCTCAAGAATCCAGTACCGAAATATACTAAAAAAACACGTTTTGAGGTCCTTGAACAAAAAGCATTTTTAGAAAAAGTCTGTGGTGTCTGAATAGCATGGCTGAAAAAGTCGATTAAATATCTAACTTGGCGTTTAAGTACAGCATCTTCTAAAGATCCGATAGATTTTCAAGATAACCCCAAATTAACTTTTACATGGGAAAGCTTACAAGCTTTCCAGCATTTGATTTTCTCAAAAATGACACTAATGATTTTGAACATACCTTCTGTATGTTTAAGGTATTTTTATGATAAATTACATATATGTCTTGAATTTGCTGCAAAAATCCCCTGAAGTCCTCTTTACGATCTTTGCGTAGTTGTAAAACGAAAGAACTGGGCAACTTGCAACATAAAACATGCAGAATGTGTTAAAGCACACAACTTTTGTCCGAGATATTTCTTATTGTTTGGTTTGCACTTTATCTTATATTTCTGTTAAACAGGAAGTTGATATTCCTCTTTTTTGTCCTGATCATGCAAATAGAATGGAATTTTAAGGTCATCACATTGAAAGATTTGACTTCCTCTTAAGCCTACCGTATTCTTCTATTAGCAAGGAAATGTGTAAGAAAGCATTTCTATAAATGTATATCGATTAACATGTCAATGCTTTGTAAGAATAGTGGTTGAAGAATAGATAGAGAAATCCATATAATTGCAGCGCAAAAGGTTTCCCAAATATTGAAATTGCTGATTAATTATTTTCTTTATTTCTCTAGTAATTTGAAGTTATTTATAAAGTAGGCGCTATTTTACTCCCATTTACGTTCTATATTTCAGTAGATTGGCTGATTGCAGTTTTTTTACTATGGAGGATTTGTTCCACTTCTTCAAATTGAATGAAAGCAACGTCATGGAACTACCTTTGTCAGCTGACACCACCGTTCTGCTATTTTATTACCAAAAGCCCTATATCTCCCGCAACACGCAGGGTTTGGATTTTGTGTACTGATACTGCAAATTTATGTGGCATTCAAGGAATAATCCAGCCCTGTGTTACGGGGGAGGGCGTTTGCCTCTTAATGCGCAAGTCTGAGTTTCCTGGATAACATTTCTCCACAGTTATCAGAAAACAAATTAGCAATAAAGAAGTGAGGTAGTAGAAGTCCTAGCGCTCTTTTGTCATCCTTAGCGCCACGTTTAAACAGAACGATTCTCTATCTATTTGTTGATAAGAATTTGTACACTAGATATATTAAGTCGTTATTAATAGACTTAATTCATACTGTTATACTATTTAAATCTGACATTTCTGTTCACATATATTAAGGTAAGTGCTCATTTTAAATAAATATCTTGTATCCCAGAATAACGTATTCTAAAACAGCAGCCAATGAGAGGTGACTAGTCACTTGACGGTTAAGAAGTCCCAGATAAAGTTACATGTGACAGACGTTAACTCTTAACTGCTCCATTTTTCAAGCAGAAATTCAAGACGTACATTTTATTTGAGATTAAAATAGATTTAAAATGCAGTAATATAATACATCTTAAAGTAATTTTTGAGAAATTCAAAATTATTGAAAAATATTTAAATACATAAATATGGGATGGGACTTCTTCAATTTTTTTTTTATTCAAGTTGCAGCCAGGTAAGCCTTAGTTAAATAACAAAACAAAATCTCGGTTAAAAACCAAGCTTAGTTCTTAAGCTCAGCATCTTCCAAGGATGTGGTCCATCCCAAATTAATATGTAAATGGAGTATTCCTTGAAAAGTCCTTTCTCAAAAAAATGTTCTTAAGCATTGTAATTGACATGCCGTGTGTTTAAGATATTTATATGACATAAAAGTGTTCAGTCTTCATTTAGAATATATTTTGCATAGCTGTAAAGCATAAAATTGCACAAAATTACACCTATATTAACCATTCTAAAGTTCATCCTTCAAAGCTTTCATAAGATGTCGAAAATAGATTATAAAAGCGATTCTTTTTAAGAGGTCACGTTGACAATTGATGTATTTGAATAATTTATGTAAGCGTTAAAAACATTATGTGCTATTCATGTACATTACAGAATCTCAAAAAGAGAGAGAATTAATTTTCACCATTCTAGCTATGTATCATATCGTATTAAAGTATTGTAAACACTATATTTCTGACGCAATAAACAGTATGCTGCAACGAAAATAATCTATGATAACCACCACCAGCATCATTTCAGCTCTCGCCCCCCCCCCCCCCCCACCTCTATTTTCATTCGTGAAATAAGTTATTTACTTCTCTTTGTTAATTTTAATAAAACCATCCATCAATTTTTATTGGTATACTGATTGCTTTAACCTACCCTTCGTGTAGCTTTCTTGGAAATCTAATTTCATCTGACTCAATCTGTCAATACTTTTTTCTCGGTGTCCATTTCTCTTAATTCACTGTGCTCTATTTCAGTTTGACTCTTACTCTCTCTCTCGTACACACACACACAGAAAAATATTCTACAAGTTTGTTTTCTAACCCTTGATAATATCTCTAAAACAAAACTGCTAAGTATTTAAAATTACTTCATTCGAAAGTGGTGTTATTAATAGAACGGATCAGAGTTTGACGTAATATGGGTATGCAGTAGGCTTTGAGCGATAGTTAAATCTTTTAAACCTTTGAAATTCCATTCTCTTTGCACGCTTAACATATCAAAAATTGAACAACGATGTTCCATTTCACGAAGCTTTTGTGTTTCGAAACTGACATAAGCAACAAGGAATATCTCCAAAATGGTTCACTCTATAAAAAACCTTATTTAGCTATAAATGTGTGTTTAGCGAGATCTAAATTTGTTGTAGAGTAAAATTTTGTCTACCTCTTACGGTTTACGAATTATTCAAAACTCATCCAAAGTAAACAGGACTACATAGGCCATAGCCAGAAAATTCAAAATCTATATTTCATTAGCCATACAAATGTATTAAATATATGACATTTTAATCAAAATCGTTAGAGCCATTTTCAAGTAAAGCAAAATTTTCGAAAAATTTTCCATGTCAAGGGTAGTGTAGGGTGGGGCTATTATCTTTAAAATATTCGTGTGGCTCCTTGAAATATATTATTATTATTATTATTATTATTATTATTATTATTATTATTATTATTATTATTATTATTATTATTATTATTATTATTATTATTATTATTATTATTATTATTATTATTATTATTATTATTATTATTATTATTATTATTATTATTATTATTATTATTATTATTATTATTATTATTATTATTATTATTATTATTATTATTATTATTATTATTATTATTATTATTATTTATTAAAGTTAAATACCAAATTTGGTTTTTAGCCGATTTCTCCATTTTGAGTTATGCTGTCCACAGACTGACACACACACACACACACACACACACACACACACACACACACACACACACACACACACACACACACACACACACACACACACACACACCTGTTTCTAAGAATGCTGTTTTCGGATTGAGGGGGGTCTCAAAAATATATTTCCGGTGAAATCTCGACATCGAATTTTTGGGTGGAATACAATACTTCCTCTACCTAGAGGATACGTAGTAAAGAATGCAAAAATGAAAGGTTTTATTTCAGTAGTAAAGATTCTCACTTGAATGTTCGTTTAAACTACCATATGCAGCCGTGATTATTAGAAATTTCTGGAGTTCTGTTCGAGTGTTTGGAAGAGCCATAAAATAGTCTTGGTCAACGGCTGCATGAAGTATGTTAAAAGTCAACATTGAGGACCTCGCAGCCAACACAAAAAATGTTGGGAAATCATAGAAACGTGACGAGGTGGTAGTATTGTGTGCTCAGTTGGAGTAAGCTAAGCAAAGGGCAGCTAACCAAAGAAAGCTTTTCACTGAATACTTGCAGTACATGTTACGTCACGCCTTCTTGTCGCTGTCGAGTGTCGAGAGACAACTTGGATCAGTGGCGGCTCTGCTACAGCTTCATCCTGGAAACTTCTTCAAATTATTCATACTCAATTATACCATACTTATACTCTTTATCGCACAGTAGGTAGAGGAAGTATCACACTCCACACAAAATTATGATACCGAAATACATGTTTTGAGGTCCCCTAAATAAAAAATTGCGCGCATGTGAAACATAACTAAAAAATTAAAATCCATGTAAATAATAAACTTTGCCTTGAAAATACATATCTCTGTCTCCCTTTCTCAGCTATCTAACAATTTCGATTAGATTATCATATTCTTGATATATTGATATAAGAAATAAAATATTTATCCTTAATTTTGTGTAGATAGGCTGCGGAGTCCTCTTCATTCGGAATGTTGTTATTATTGTTGTTGTTATGATTATTGTTGTTGTTATTATTGTTATTATTGTTATTATTATTGTTATTATTATTGTTATTGTTATTATTATTATTATTATTATTATTATTATTATTATTATTATTATTATTATTATTATTATTATTATTATTATTATTATTATTATTATTATTATTATTATTATTATTATTATTATTATTATTATTATTATTATTATTATTATTATTATTATTATTATTATTATTATTATTATTATTATTATTATTATTATTATTACTATTATTACTATTACTATTATTACTATTATTATTACTATTATTATTACTACTACTATTATTACTATTATTATTACTACTACTACTATTATTATTATTATTATTACTACTACTATTATTATTATTATTATTATTATTATCATCATTATTATTATTATCATTATCATCATGATTATCATTATTATTGTTATTACTATTATCATTATCCTCATTATTATTACTATTATTATTTATTATTAATATTAATATCATCTTAATAGAAAGTAAATACTTACGAACCAAAGTACGTTTTTGAAATTGAAGAGTGCTTAGCCCTTTTCTTGTAGCTGTTGTATTTTAACAAGGGAGTCTCTAATCATATTAAATTGCGCTACCCAAACCCTATTTGTTTATATCAATCAGAGTTAAATTCATTAAGAAAGCAATTTATAATCATATTTTACTGCATTTGCTATTGAATCTGACATTCCTCATATCCATTTGGTGAAATTTTAAGAGAAGTGATACGGGCTGGATGGAGTCGAGTGTTAGAAAAATCTGGGAACCCTTAGAGAAGAAAGGGGAAAGACACTATTTCGGTCTAAAGTAATGAATGGATTCAACCCAAGTATCACTGGATACACCGTTGTTTGACGAAACTAAACTTTAGATGAATACTATTGAATTGTTTATACAGCAGAAAGGCTCTAATGTGATTGCAACAGCTTTAATTTTATTAAGTTTTTTGTCACCCTAATCTTTCACTTATATTAACTCGTTTTGTTGAATGAAGTAGTAAATTCAAACGTGTGCTTTTAATTGGCAGCAAGGTTACGCTTTTATTTTATGTTGTCTAACACAACGCACTACGTACTTCGTCTTGAGTGTGTCATTCAATTGCTACAAACAAAACTGTTAAAATGTGTTATGCAACTGCTGGGGTTTTTTGAAGTCCTTACTAGTCTCTTGCACTCTTTAAGAGCGCATAGCAGGAAAAACAAAGGTTGTACTATAGATGTTGTGACGTCTCATTTTATAAACAAGAGGTTACGACGTCGCGCAATGCAAATCGTGTGTCTGGAAGTTGGACACGCGCGACCTACAACACGTCTACTGTCTGCATGGACCTGACCTGTCCACTGTCTGGTGCAGCTTCAACTGTACTTACACTTGCTACAGCATAACCACGTGACTCAATCCAGCCCAAGAAAAGGTCCTGCTGTAAACAATTGCATGTGCGATTTCCGCAGCATATCGTACACCAGAGCTTCAACTATTCGGACCACTTTGAGGGGAAAAATACACTTATATGACTAAAATTACATGAACCAACGGAGTGATTGTACGCCATAATGGAAGAATTCAAGAACATTTACCTTTTTAAAAGCTGTTTTAGTTTGGCGAATAGAGATTCTTATTCTATTTATTAGGAAGTTGCACATTTTCTGTAGACTTCGGGCTTTACCGTCAGTTGATTTAAATTAATGACTTGAATTCGAAGTCCCCTTGTCTCAAAGAGAGGGTGTGGTGTTGAACCTCTGATTGCATGCGTTTCCGGCTTCATAAACATACTGCGGTGGTGCAGAATTGTTTTTCATCAGGACATTTTGTACGTTCTTTGCACGCGAGATGGAAGTGACCATCGATCACAGAATTTAGATCCTTGAATACTACTGCTGAGCTGGAAGGATACAACGGGGGTGTATCGTTACGATATTTGCCACCGTGTGAATGATTTTATACATTCTTGCCCAGAGTTTCACCAAGTTCCACAGAAAACATGATCAAAAGGGTTAAAAGGTTTGAAAGACGCTAAAATTACTAATGTTTATTCTATGAAGTTCCAGCTGTTTTGTGTAGTGTTTACTGCAATGCTTTTATGTTGCTTTTGACAAGTACATCCCTTTTTATGATACAGGAGCAGTTAGAACAAATAGGGAAAAGAGGCGTTACAAAATTACACATAGGATGAGAGACATATTGACTGACCGGCCAATACCACTAACTCGGCTCGGAAGCGAAATTTCGCTGCTGTTAGGGTCCTGTCATATGGCAGTCATGAAGTTAATCTATCTCTAACCCTACAAGATAAGACGTCATGAATAGTGAGAGCCTGATTTGCAAGCTCACGTCAATTCGTTTCAAAATATTGTCACCGCGCCCGCCGCATCTAATTGCCGACAACAGCAGTGTCACCCATCGCATTATTGTCGGCACTACCGCAAAGGAGCCGAAGGAAAGAGACAGAGAATGGCCGCATTGTTGGGGCGCTTGCCGAAAGAGAGAAAAGGATAGAGACTTCGGGAATCTTCTGCTTTGTATTTCACCGCAATAACTGAACTTTCCAGAATAGTGCCTGGGAGATATAAATAGCGGTAAAGTGCGAGAGAAAAGGGTCAGTCAGACGTATGTGAAGCGTTGAGTAGTCGTGCCGACGGAGAGGACAGACGTATGTGAAGCGTTGAGGAGTCGTGCCGACGGAGAAGGGACAGTTCTTTGTGTTACTAGTTCGGAGCCGTGCTGTTGGAGAATCTGAAAAGACTTTCTTGCTGTTGCAACGAGTGTAAAAAGTTACTGTTTACGGAAATAAAAGTGTATCTTTATCTCGACTACATCTGTCTCCTTTACTTGACACCCAACCAAAGTCACAATATTTTGAGCTTAAAGAATAACAAGATGTGTTCATGGCAAATTAATACTGTTTGAATTAAATTGCCAAACATGGAGGTAGGAGCCACTCAGAATGAATGTGGCAGTTACCTCACAGCCTCTAAAGGTTAGATCCTGAGCTGGGCTGCGCTGTGATGCCAGAAAGTAATAGGGACTATTTTCTTCACTGGGAGATTCAACGCCCAACTTTATCAATAAGAAATTCTAGCTCCTTTAATTGACCAACTGTATGAACATAAATTGCTACTGGTTCCAGCAAGATAGTGCCACTATACTATTGAATTTATTGGGAGATACTTCCGCATAAGGTGAGAGTAATTATAACAAAAGTAAATTTAATTAAAAAAAACACTTAATATTTTACGGCAGATACTAATGCACTGACTTCTTTTCAGCCTCCTAAGATCCCCAAAAGTAATCTCCCCCTCCCCAGACTTACTTCTTTGGGATTATCTAGATGATCTGGTATTCGCTAAATGCCCTGAAAATACAGAACAATTAAAGCAGTTTATCCTTGACAAAACAACTACCATAACCACAAACATGCTGTCGGCAGTATTTAACAATGTGATTAAGTGCATTAGGAAATGATGGACATGTGGAATCATTGTTCGACAAATCATTAGTGCAGTGTGATTTCCAGATTGGCTTATTTGTGTGTTAATTCTGATTGATCTTATCTTGATGTTATTTACTGCTGTTTGTTTTCTACGTGCGTGGTTTACTTAATTTATTCCGAGTAGTTAAGACTTCATGTACTGTTTTAGAGAATGTGATTAAACTTTATTGTAATGGGAACGTTGTGTCATTAAAACCGCGACATTACGTTCCAAAAAATTGTTCAATTGTTTCAGTTACACATCAGCATACATGCCGTAATTACGAGTTTACGAGACGAAAGCGAAAGAAGTTCCAAAAACATCCATTTCACCTTAATGAAAGGCCAAATGTATTGATTTTGTTAGATTTATTAGCTCATTTATCAATGAGTTAGAGTATGAGGAAAGGCCAGAAGGCACCCTTTCTGTGCATGATGAAAACAAGTGGGTACTGCGATCTAGCTAAAATAAAAATAAAAAAGCAATCAAGCGAATTTATACTCCTTAAAAATAAAAGATTACAGACCCTATAAAAAGTGATAATACCTGAGGTTGCAATTATTCATTCCTAGAAACAGGTATAAAGTAAGAAAGAAACACGCAATATTGCAATTGGTTTTACCAGGGTTAGTGAGATTATATTAAAATCTAAGCAAGAGGAATTGAAAAATCCAAGGACACCAATATGTCAAATATGTTTACCCCTTCACTAACTTTTAGAACGAATTGCATCTGCTGTTGACTTAGGTATTTTCTCTCTTTAGTTTGCTGGTGTATCAATTAATTACAAGAATCGTACTTTACTACAACTGTAATTAATGTAAACACAATTTCAATTGTTTGGAACTGACTTTGTTGATTCGTAGTTATTTGTAATCTATAAGCTAAAGGAACGTAGAAAACTTTCTCGAATGACATATACAGTGACAATGACAATGACAGTACTAAGTACAGTAGAGGCGCGATTAACTGTTACATGGTGACAAAGTTGATTACCCTCGTCAGGATTCATTGCATAAATGCAGTTTTATCGTCAGTGTTTGTTCCACCCAAATACGCCCACTTTTTGTAAGGAACTTTTCCATCAATTGGCTAGAGTATATAAGAGAGGAACAACTGGGCCTTAGACATGCACTACTCCCGCTTTTTGCATCTTATACAGACCTGAGAAATATGCGAATTGAGTACTTTAAACATAAGCCTCCACCGCAAACTACTCTTTGCACGGAAATTTTATCTTAATTTTCATTTTCTCAAAAAACGTCTATGATGCTTTAGATTGAAATACCATGTGTTTAATATTATTGTTATGAAAAATAAAACGTTTTTCTTGAATTTCGGGTAAATAGTATCCTAGAGTGAAACTTGTCTACGAAGAAATTTACAAGATAAACAAAACCTTAGTAATGAAAAATATTTCTAAAGTACATAACTCGTTTGAAATACATTTTTTTTCATAAAGAGGTATTCAAAATTTTTGTCTTAAAAGTTTAAAAATCTGATGTGTTGCACTCGCATAACTTTCTCTACTCTTGTGCTAACCATTCTTACAAACCCTTATTCCTTCGTGTCAGTTGAGAAAGCTCTTGCAGAAATTATCGTAATGTTTGTTTCCTTATAGGTGTAAGGAGAATATGGGAATACATGAGGCTTTGAGCGATAGTCAAATCTTTTAACGCTTTCAAATTCAGTTCTCTTTGCACGCTTAATACTATATACACAAATGAATAAGGATGTTCCATTTGACAGAAGTATAAGTTCTCCAAAACTCACACAAATAACAAGCAATTTCTCCGAAATGGTTCACTCTATAAAAAATTAATTAGATATATATTGTGTATTTTAGCAAGATCTACATTTAATGTACAGTAAGACTGTGTCTATCACTTACGGTTTACCAGTTATGCAAAGAGTAAACAGAACTACATAGGCCATGGCGAGAAAGTTCAAAATACACATTTCGTTTGCTATAAAAATATCTCAAACATATGGCATTTTAATCAAAATCGTTAGACTCATTTTCGAGAAAATCAATATTTTCCATGTAAAGGTAGTATTGGGTAAAAGGTTTTTTTTTTTTTTTTTTTTTTTTTTTTTTTTTTTTTTTTATGAAATTCAGAAGGCCTCCACGGTTGATCCATGGATCACGTAGGTCGGTCGCAGGAATCGAACCCACGACCTCCCGAATGCGAGCCTCACACGTTACTGCGGCGCCATTTCGCTCGGTCAATTGTGTGAATGCAATACATCATCCTTGGTTTATTAAATCTATTTAGCTTGAATTATACGAAGAATAAGCCTTATTTTTCTTGGAAATGCCTTTTCTTAAAGTGTGATTCTAAAGAAAATTCCTTGGCCGCTTATCTTCTTAAGTCATTGTGTTCGTTAGCTTTGGATTCTTGTGTAAACATGTACCTTTTAATCTTCAGTTTTCGGCTTTCTCTTCCGTTGCTTTGTTTTGTGTTCTCATGATAGTCTCGTGCATCTGTCACACACTCACCTTCGTGTTTGTCTCGGTGAGTAGGATGTTGCTGAGACAAGCTTCTATCTATGTTCCTCACGAAAGAAGGCAATGGTCAGCTAAAGATAGAGCTACACTAAATGCAAAGGTGCCGCCCATTGTGCACATAAGTTGTGCAGTCAATTAACATCCCATCCCGGAGACTCTTCCGATCCGACCACGCATTAACGATACTTCCCGACACGCACATCGCCAATGGCCCTACCGCAGCTCGTCTTTGGCTTATACGATTATACTTGTCCTTAAACGGCAATTTGCTGCACAATTTTTACTGTTTGCGGAGTTTGCCTCGGCTGTGATTCTGATCTTTTGGGTGACTAAACGGGTTCAGTGATAAAATAATTAACACTGAAGCTTTTTCTTACTATCCTGCGAACAGTCATATTAACCTTAATATTTACAACTGGACTTCATAGCAACCATATGCAACCATCGCGTATTTCCACGCGATACTGATATCCCCGATTATTGGTCCTTTGAATTTATGCGCTTAGCGTGTCGACAAAAACAAAAGTTGGTAATTAAAGTTAATATCCTTTAAGGATGCAACCCAAATATTTTGACCAAAATTCCTACACTCTAAACTATCTTTCAAATGGAAACATTTTCGAAAATCTTGATTTACTCGAAAATAGCTCTAACGATTTTTATTAAAATGCTATATGCTGGAGATATTTTTATGGCGTATTTTAATTTTCTGACTATAGCCTATGTAGTCCTGTTCACTCTTGATGACTTTTGCATAACTGGTAAACTGTAAGAGATGGACCAAATCTTACTATTAAAAATGCAGGTCTTGCTAAAACACACAGTTTATGCTCCAATTATTTTTTGTTGTAGAGTGAACCATTTCAGAGATATTCTTTGTCATTTGTGTGAGTTTTAGAATACTTGAACTTTCATCAAATGGAACATCGTTATTCATTTTATACATTAGCTGTGCAAAGAGAACTGAATTTCAAAGGTTTAAAATAGTTGACTATCGCCCAGTATTCTATACTCCCATATTACCCTTGCACCTATGATAAAATCAGCAATAAGATTATTTCTGCAAATGTTTATCTTGACTTACTTGAAGAAGGTAGAGGAATAACGTTTGTAAAAATGGTTAGCACAAGAGCAGAGAAGGTCATGTGAGTTCAACTTAAATTTGTTTTGATTTTATAACTAAAATTTGTTAAAACAGCTACTATACTTTTCCATTATTACTTCGGATAAGAATGTCCCAGAAGGACATTTGCTTATCATCGCTCGCAAGCAATCTGTGTTCCCTCGACAAATGAAGTCGAGTCGTGATGAAGCACTAACGGCCTCTGCGTTACGAGTGACGCCATATATACGTGGTCCTTGCATACATTTCCATGCGTACGGAAGCTGAACAGGACCAGCCACTGTGACGACGTTCAGTGTAACATATGCATTTTTCTTTTTGTAACTGGAGCAACACGCTATACAATGGAGTGTTTATACATGTAAACACGAAGGAAATGAAAGTGAAGGGGAATGTGTGTGAAGTACAATACCTGAAGGAACTGGACCATGGCTACCTACCCTCTTACTAACGACTGCTTGCTTGTGTATACATCATTACGAATCTCTTTGTTCTGCTAGTGACCGTATGTTACTTCCTCGAAGCTCTTCTTAATTTTAAAACAAGCTCCTTGATGCGTAAGGTATGTGGAGAATATCTAGGTCTAGCATACGGCTACTAGCAAGCTGGCGCTGGCACTAGCAGATCGTGCATCACTCTAAAACATTGTTCAATCTATTTCTTAATACAGTAACCTGCTTTATACGTAACCCCAAGTAATTCGTAATTTTATATGTAAATTCTTGTAGGTCCCGACAAAGTGTAATTCAGAAGCATGATCATAGAATCTTACTTAACTATATTATTCCTACATAATTCGCTGTTATACGTATTAAATTTTAGTGGAATGCAACTTAGTTTTACGTAATCATGACTATACGGCATACGATATCTAAAAAAAAAAAAAACTTGCATTTTTCCTTATCTCTGTTGACTAAGGCGCAAGCTGAGTGGACGGCTTTCGGCCGCAGAAGCAAAAAACAAAGGTGCTTGATGGTAGAGTCGCCAGCTTTCGACGCAACAATGTTGTAGCAATAATGAGAAGTAAAGATACAAATGTTCGGTATTTGGTGTTTACTGCGGTTTTGTCTTTCAGTTTTCAATTCCTTTTAATTACAAATCAGAGGAGGCAAGGTGCAGTTGACGTAGGAACGTTGTAGATAACGTATTTGTATAACTTGTCACCATTTGCAGTAAAATATTCACTCCTTAATTCTTGTACAAGTTCAGCGATACGTGAATATTTCGATTTTCGTGCTGCAGGCGTTTCACTACGTGAAGTTAGTGAACACAATTGAGAGACAGTATGTGCTGTACGCAGTGTGTTTTGTGCTGACACTGTACTCGCACAATGACGTCACGCTCTGCACTTGGGAAGGTAACTTGCAATCACCTCATTTGGTGATAGCTGTATAAAGGTTCGGACCCTAGTCATCAGTAATAAAGTGATGTCTACTTAATCAAAAAAAAAAGTCGAATTAACTGATTTCTTTAAAGCAGGACCATAATTTTACGCATGAAGGCCCAATTAATTGCTTAAAAAAAAAAAAAAAAAAAAAAAAAAAAAAAAAAAAAAGAAAGAAAGAAAAAAAGAAAAGATGATGCATTATCAAAATCTGATGTGCAAGTATTTCTGAGTTTCAAGTAATCTTCTCCTCTTTCCCTTGATATATGCATAAATCAGGTTCAACTGTTGATATAAACTTTCGCGATACAAATACACGTTTCGTTGTAGGTAAAATTCTTGTGCAACATTCATTTAACTTTCTCTATCCATTCTTCATCTAATTATTCTTAAGAGGATTTTTCTACCTTACTTTAACCGACATAAAGAGTTGTAGAAATGCTTTATCACACCTCTCTTTACAGTAAAATGGTAATAAGGGAATACAGTAGTCTTAACCATACAATCTTTTAAAAGCTCGTCGCTATGTGATGGCTTAGAAATTCTCTTTTGATGATCAGGAGGAAAAAAGAAATAACTACTTTTCATTTCAGAAACTTAAGTATAGGAAAAGTCAAACCAAACAATAATTCGGAAATGGTTAACTCCACACACAAATCTATGGAATATTGTGTGCTTCAATGAGATTGACACTTTTGACGTATTATTTTGTTTATCTCTTATGCAAACTCGTCTAGAATGACGTGGACTTCTGGGGCTATTTTCGGAGGATTTAAGATGTGTATACATTTTATTTGTCATGAAAATATATTTAATAGATGGCATTTTTTTCAAAATCGTTGGGGCCATTTTTCAGAATTAAAAAAATTACAGAAAATAATCCATGATTCTCTCTCGCTTCCTCTTTCACACCACAGAACACCCCTGCGAACCTCAGAACATGACTTTCTGGTGAAATTTCGATATCGAATTTTGGGGTTTACTGCTATGTGCTGAGATAATGCCTTAATTTTGGACATGTTTCACACAAAGTATTTTCAATTGTATTTAAGATAGAAATAATGTAATTGTAATTTATTTCTAACTAGGCATATGCAAATCGTGACCGAAGCTTTTTCACCTTTATCTGCAAATGGGGGGGGGGGGGGATAAAAGAATGAAATGTGCGACATGTTTTGAAATATTGTTAGTGTAATACTTTTTCCTGTAATTAGTCCATTGGCTATTGATAAACGTACTTTTTCTACACATTTCTTTATCAGAAATATTTAAATACTTCTATAACTAAATTGCAGCCTATATTTGGTGAGCGTAGTTTAAAATGACTGTTTCACTCGTGCCAGGTTATCACCTCCTTTTCTTACGTTTCTCAACATCTTCAGATAATTAAAAATTAGCAAACACAAGATTTTTCTAGTAAGGACATTGCTACCTTTACTGAATACTAAGTCAATCAACTGTAATTGCAAATATAGCAAACCTACCTTTAATTAATAGGCTACTAAGCATTCATGCATATTTTATTTATATTCATCGTCATGTCTCTAATTCCTCATTTTCCTTGATTAAATGCTAAAAGTTAGATTAGATTTAGGCTCAAGGGCACTCAACTACTTGGTCATCAGTGCTCTTAAAAATTAAACCATAGCAAAGACCAGACGTGAATTTCAATATAAAATAAAAGTAATAGTAAAAAGGAAAATAAATATGCATAAGCAGAAGCCAGAATTAAAACACAGTTATAAAAAGATGGAAAAAGCATAAACTTTTGATATCTAACGTTTCAAATACTCAGGGTCATGTTTATCTTTGCTAAAAACTTCAAAACTCGTTCAACTGCTTTTTTATTGTCTACTAGGACCTCTGCAAGGCTGACAGGCAGTTGTTAAATGCTAAAATTGTTGTTCTCACAATATACTGGAATGGTTGTAGTGTCAACTTTGAAAATAACTCTTAATTAAAATATATTAATATTTGTGTAAGTTGGTTACTTTTTTATCACTATGAATATTAAATAAATGAATTATTATTTCGTGGAATACTCTAAACAAATACCACTCCAGGATTTTCAAATTTGGGATAATTTTTCTTGCGAATTGTAGTCATATGAAAACCTCTCTATAGACACTACACACACTAGCATTACTAGACACTAGCCTCAGATTTTCACTAGCTTCTCCTTTTCTGCACGTGGTATTCCACTTTCTTATTTTTGTAAGGCGAACACACATTTGGTCTTTCCTTTCGTTGTGCTTAGTATGTATTTACCTTTATTTCCTTCTAATTCTTCTATTTTTCCCCTTTGTACATTTTTCCTTTAGTGTGTGTGTGTGTGTGTGTGTGTGTGTGTGTGTGTGTGTGTGTGTGTGTGTGTGTGTGTGTGTGTGTGTGCGCGTGTGTGTGTGCGTGTGCTTTTGAACCCATTTATCCGTACTTATTTACAGTTTTTTACAGTTCACTAAAAGATAGCCGTTATTTATACACCCTATATGTATGTTCTGAAAACGGTATTCAAAGGCCTTTAATTTCATTTATCAGTTTACTTTCTCCGCGTGGTTGGAAAGAATACGAGGTTTACTTGCGATGCATTATCATAATTTACCGGGCGGGCTACATCCACACGCAGTTCCCTAACCGGTTATGCGCGTGCGCGATGCGAGGTGACTGATGACCCTGCGCGATTTATTATGCTTATCACGGACTCACGTGTCTGCTACGCGGGTCATTTAATAATGAAGAAATCACCTTCGGGGGATAAAAAGAGCAGCACAAGCCATGAACCTGAAATTCACTCCCAACAACAGCTTTCCAAGATGCTAGTTAACGGCAGTTATTGCAAATTTGCACACTGCATGGTAATTTTCGGTCCCATACAGGGACGGGTTAGTTAAATTCTCCCGTAATTATTAGGTAATATGACATAAGTGGCTATGCTTTGGCTCGTCAAATACCTGCTGTTAGTCTGTCGCGCTAAAGTGTTATTGGTTTACCAACTGCTTGTGAGGCAAATTAAATTTCAAACGAGTTCACTGGAATTTTCCAGACCAAAAATGTTTCTTTACGTTAGCCTACGAATAAGGAGTTAAACATTTTAGTTTTTTTTATACATTCACCACATTACACTGCACCACGGATTTGCAAAATTTAGATTTTATTAATGGTGCGAAGATAATTCATTGCATTCAATCTTAGAGACAACTTACAGAACTACTTGTCATGTATTTACACTGTGACAAACGGTTACTTTTCTAACACTTTATCATCTTTTGAAATTCTATCACAAATACACAGTTCTCTTCTCGTTAACACAGTCTACAGCCCTTTGGGCTAACGCAACCCAAATATTTATTTCCCATAACTTTGCTCAGTTCTTTTAGTGTCTTTCTTGACTTCCTCTGTCTCTCATGCACAAATTTCGACACTTGCGACACTCATTGAGTCGTTTTACCTCGTACCAAGACGAAACACACGCACAGCTGTCTTGCACTCACTGCCACACTAACCGACTCGTAGGTGTAACAGTAACTCTAAAAACTCACTGCTCTGCTCTCCTCTGGCCTCCTTATATACTGGGGGTGATGTCTAAGGACCTTTCCCGAGTTACATACACACACGCGCGCGCGCACCAGGTACAGCGTGGCTGGAAGTCTCGCGAACGTTCTCGAAACGTCTTTTGTTTTTGTCGCTTCGATTTTGACAGTAACGTACACACACAGAGTTGCACACGAGGCAGCCTTACCTTAAACGCATGCGGTGTGAAGTAGCTTGGCCCCGTGCGTCCTTTGTTGTGCTCCGAGCCCGGCATCACAATACTTTATCTGCTACTTACCTATAGCAAGAAGTACTACTGTTCCATTTCACACAAAAATTGGATATCGATATTTCATACTTTGTTTCAAAGTAAGTCCTTGTAAAGATTCAGTGTGCATGAAAAATCTTTATTATAACTTATAAGACATAAAGTAACATGAATTAACAAATGAGTGTTTATACAATCCAATTATACCCTTGTTTAGACTCGCAAGAGTCTTATATTAATAACACAATCGATGAAAGCCACGCATATAAATAGAAATGGGAGAGTTGTAAATTGCACACCTATTACTTGCTATCTGTTAATACTTTTACGAGGAAAAAGTTACTTAGACACTAATGAAGGTGGAAAGAATGTGCACCAGTTGGAATATTAATAACGGGCACTGCTCTTAATATTTTAGGTTATGAAGATAATTGAGTAATTATGTAAAACACGAAAAGGTATATTCCAAAAGCAACGTATCAGCTCAGTGTAGGTATTCCATCATTTTATACCTATTATTATTATTATTATTATTATTATTATTATTATTATTATTATTATTATTATTATTATTATTATTATTGTTATTATTGTTATTATTGTTATTATTGTTATTATTGTTATTATTGTTATTATTGTTATTATTGTTATTGTTATTATTGTTATTGTTATTGTTATTGTTATTATTGTTATTATTGTTATTATTGTTATTATTGTTATTACTGTTATTACTGTTATTACTGTTATTGTTGTTATTGTTGTTATTGTTGTTATTGTTATTGTTATTGTTATTGTTATTGTTATCGTTATCGTTATCGTTATCGTTATCGTTATCGTTATCGTTATCGTTATCGTTATCATTATCATTATCATTATCATCATCATTATCATCATCATCATCATCATCATCATCATTATCATTATCATCATTATTATCATTATCATTATCATCATTATTATCATTATCATCATCATTATTATTATCATCATCATCATTATTATCATTATTATTATCATTATCATTATTATCATTATCATTGTTATTATTATCATTACTATTATTATCATCACTATTATCATCGTTATCATTATTATGATATTAGTACTATTAGTACTATTATTAGTATTATTATTGTTGTTATTGTTATGTTGTCGATACCCAAATTTTACAAGGCAGTGGCGGTACCGGTTCTGCTGTTTGGTAGTGAATCTTTCAGTAGAACAGAAAGACGATAGCTTTGAGGCTACCCAAACGAACTTTCTAAGAACATTATTAGGAAACAAGAGTAGATAAAATAGGAAACTATGAAATACGACATCTGCAAAAAGAGGATGCTTTGATAGTCGCAACTTTGCAGGGAAAACGATAAAAGTAATAAATAAATCAATCAACAAATAAGATAAACTAATGCAAGTGAAACGTGGTTCTATGAATTGCGTAATAAAGACAATAGAAAAATGACCAGGTGCATTGTGAACTGTGGAATTTGTACCCGCACAAAGTGTGCCGGGGTGAAGAAAGAAATGAAACGAATTATTTTTCGATACCAATAAATAGTGATACAGAGATGCGAAAATTATTAGACTTAATCACATATCTAGGACGAAAATTATTGTAAGTTTCGAGTTTGAAAATATCTTAAAAATTCCTAAAATCATATGAACACCTTATGAGAAGGGCTTTCTGCTATTTTTACTTTCTCTACTAGTAAGTAGAGGAAGTATTGTGTTCCACCCAAAAATTCGATGTCGAGATTTCATCGAAAACATGTTTTGAGTCTCCCTGAATCCGAATAAAAACATTTTTAGAAAAAGGTCCGTCGAGCGTGTGTCTGTCAGTCTGTGGACAGCATAACTCAAAAACGAAAATTCGGATAAAAACCAAAGCTATCCAAAAAAGTTACCATAGCTATATAACCTGAAGCCAGTTAGAAATTGAACTTGTATAATTACTAAGATAAGTGAAGCTTTTAGTTTCTAATTAGTCCTTATTTTAGATTGTCAGTTGTTGATAAACAGTATATGATGACAATATCATATTTATAAACATTCCTCACATATATATATATGTTTTTGTCTTGAGAGAGAAATAAAATTGATAACCTGCATATTTTTATGGTCACCATGAAAATTTAAAAATGAGAATTTGTTTCGGTTTTTCTAAAACTGAAAAAAAAATCGTATACTTAATACATAAGTACATAAGTACATAGTACATAATACTTTTTTTAATGTGCTTTTCAATAAGAATATTTTTTGACGAAACTTAAGGACACTAGAAAGTAGTTTAAGGACAGAGTGTATTTCGATGAAATTGCAGCTAAGATGTCCTTCAACCTTAGGTAATGTATAAGAGTTGCGTATAAAACTTTAGAGCCCGTCTTCTTGGAATCATCTGGCCAGTGTATCTTATTACTTTACTGGGTAGACTTCATTAAGGTACATTACTATCCTGCAAAGTGTCATCCCGGACTGAATTTCCGAGACTGGAAGGTCCCCTTGTAGGTAAACATTGGACAAGAGAGTAAAATGATCTCCAGTAGGTTGTCTCGAATAAGGTACCTCGATTGACGCAATGGTCCTCAGCGTGTTTGCTCGGCGACTCACAAAACCTTGACCATATGCATGCTGAGTGTGTGAATGAATGAACTAATCTGGATGATTCAGGAAGCTGAGCCATAAACTTCCGTTTATTAGTCAGCCTCCAACCACATGACGAACTGCAAACCAAAGTGATGAGGAAGGCCCACCGGAAAATTACATGACGAAACTTGCAAGGCAGCTAGCTACGTGCTCAAACACGAGGATCAGTACAATCTGTCCTCTAATACAAACATAACGTCCACTGCCGCTGCACTGCGGACCGCATACGAAACACGGCGCTGTCGAGAGGCTTTAATTGTAGCTGACGAAGCCGGGATTTACGACATTTTTTACGCTCCATCTCCCGTCCTGTGTTTGTTCCATCAGCGTCCCCTCTTCTCTTCCCTTCTTTCCTTCTCTTCCCTTCTCTACTCTCACTTCTCTTCTCCCTCTTCCCTTCTCTTTCTTTCCTTCTCTTCCCTTCACTATCTATCTCTTTCCTTCTCTTACCTAATCCCTCTTTCCTTCTCTCTCTTCCCTTCTCTCTCTTCGCTTCTCTCTTCCCTTCTCTCCCTTCCCTTCTCTCTCACTCTTTCCCTCTCTTCCCTGCTCTCTCTTCCCTACTCCTTTTCCTTCTCTTCCCTTCGCGTCCCTTCCCTTTCCTTCTCTTCACTCTTCATTCTTCTCTTCTCTTCACTCTTTTCTCCTCTTCACTCTTCATTCTTCTCTTCTCTTCACTCTTTTCTCCTCTTCACTCTCCCTTTTTCTCTCCTCTTTGCTCTTCTCTCCTCTCCACACTTCACTCTTCATTCCTCTTCCTATTCACTCTAATTTTCTCTTTACTCTTCTGTCCTCGTCACTCTTCTGTCCTCGTCACTCTTCTGTCCTCGTCACTCTTCTGTCCTCGTCACTCTTCTGTCCTCGCCACTCTTCTGTCCTCGTCACTCTTCTCTCCTCCTCACTCTTCTGTCCTCGTCACTCTACTCTTCTCGACACTCTACTCTCCTCGTCACTCTACTCTCCTCTTCACACTTGTCTCCTCGTCACTCTTCTCTCCTCGTCACTCCTCTCTCCTCTTCACTCTTCTGTCGTCGTCACTCCTCTGTCCTCTTCACACATGTCTCCTCGTCACTCTTCTCTCCTCGTCACTCCTCTCTCCTCTTCACTCTTCTGTCCTCGTCACTCCTCTGTCCTCGTCACTCTTGTGTCCTCGTCACTCTTCTGTCCTCGTCACTCCTCTGTCCTCGTCACTCCTCTGTCCTCGTCACTCTTCTGTCCTCGTCACTCTTCTGTCCTCGTCACTCTTCTGTCCTCGTCACTCTTCTGTCCTCGTCACTCTTCTCTCCTCGTCACTCTTCTCTCCTCGTCACTCTTCTCTCCTCGTCACTCTTGTCTCCTCGTCACTCTTCTCTCCTCGTCACTCTTCTGTCCTCGTCACTCTTCTGTCCTCGTCACTCTACTCACCTCGTCACTCCTCTCTCCTCGTTACTCTTCCCTCCTCGTCACTCTACTCTCCTCGTCACTCTACTCTCCTCGTCACTCTACTCTCCTCGTCACTCTACTCTCCTCGTCACTCTACTCTCTTCGTCACTCTACTCTCCTCGTCACTCTACTCTCCTCGTCACTCTACTCTCCTCGTCACTCTTCTCTCCTCGTCACTCTTGTGTCCTCGTCACTCTTCTCTCCTCGTCACTCCTCTCTCCTCTTCACTCTTCTGTCGTCGTCACTCCTCTGTCCTCTTCACACTTGTCTCCTCGTCACTCTTCTCTCCTCGTCACTCCTCTCTCCTCTTCACTCTTCTGTCCTCGTCACTCCTCTGTCCTCGTCACTCTTGTGTCCTCGTCACTCTTCTGTCCTCGTCACTCCTCTGTCCTCGTCACTCCTCTGTCCTCGTCACTCTTCTGTCCTCGTCACTCTTCTGTCCTCGTCACTCTTCTGTCCTCGTCACTCTTCTCTCCTCGTCACTCTTCTCTCCTCGTCACTCTTCTCTCCTCGTCACTCTTGTCTCCTCGTCACTCTTGTCTCCTCGTCACTCTTCTGTCCTCGTCACTCTTCTGTCCTCGTCACTCTTCTGTCCTCGTCACTCTACTCACCTCGTCACTCCTCTCTCCTCGTTACTCTTCCCTCCTCGTCACTCTTCTGTCCTCGTCACTCTACTCTCCTCGTCACTCTACTCTCCTCGTCACTCTACTCTCCTCGTCACTCTACTCTCCTCGTCACTCTACTCTCCTCGTCACTCTACTCTCCTCGTCACTCTACTCTCCTCGTCACTCTTCTCTCCTCGTCACTCTTCTCTCCTCGTCACTCTTGTGTCCTCGTCACTCTTGTGTCCTCGTCACTCTTCTGTCCTCGTCACTCTTCTCTCCTCGTCTCGTCACTCTTCGCTTCTCTTTCCTCTTCCTCTTCACTCTTCTTTCCTTCACTCTTTGCTCTTCTCTCCTGTTTACTCTTCACTCTTCTCTCTCCATTTTACTTTCTATACCTCATATATAGCAGGTAAAGAAGACATTGGATTCCACACAATTATTCGATGCAGACATTGCGCAGAAAATACATATTTTGAGAACCGCTGAATAAAAAAAAAAAAAAAAAAAAAAATTAAAAAAAAAACACCCGCGCGCGTGCCCCCCTCTCTCTCTCTCTCTCTCTCTCTCTGTGTGTGTGTGTGTGTGTGTGTGCGCGTGTGCGTGTGCGTGTACGCGCGTGCGTGCGTGTAAACAGCGTAAATCAAAAAGAAAAGTCAGTTAATTACATTTATCTTCCAAGATGCTTACAGAAGATTTTCAGAAATAACATCAGATTTTCCTTTACAGGGAATTTGAGCTTAGGTCTTCTCAAAAATGGTTGTAACAATTGCGATTAAATACCACATGTTTAAAACATTTTCATGGTAAATGAAATGTCTTGAATGTTATGGGAAAAGACTCTAAAGTTCTCGTTATTATAAATGCGTTTTTTTGCACAACCGATAAGAGATATACAAACACTTGCTACATAAAACATCGTTAAGGTACTTAGTTTGTAAAATACCTTTTTTGTGAAGTTAATCATTTCCGACATATTCCTGTTATTGGTTTGCATTTTCCAATACTTATACTTTTGGTTAAATAGGCAGTCATTTTGTTTTTCTTTGTTGTGATAATGTAAAGGGAATGGCATTTCAAAGCGTCACACAGCAACCAGCTCTTAAAACTTTTACTGTCGCTTAAGTATACCTTGTTCCCTTATTCCCATTATAGCTACAAGGAAATGGATGATAAAACCACTTCTGAAACGTTTATCTGGATTAACGTGAGGTAGATAGAAGAATAAACGTTTATGAGAGTAGTTTTTGCAACAATGAGAAGAGAAACCCACACGAGTGCGTGACATTACATTTGTTTAAATTAATAATTGCTGGCCAGTGTCAGTTTTAATTTTGCCTAGTTCGGAGTTTTACATGGTGTCATTTTCCGTTGTAAACATATTCTTCACAATTCACGGTAACACTTTACAGTGAAATATAATTGATATTGTAGAAATTACATTGTGTGTAGAAACAGAAAATTGTGCTGTATATTATAATCTAGATCCACTTCAAGATTAGATGAAAATGGCGTTTACTCAGTTCATTGATTTCCTGCCGTCTCAGGGTTCTTCCAGTAGATAAACAGAAGTTTTAAGGTATTTGAACTGTGTTCATTCGCAGGAGACGCTCCTACCACAGTTGAATATGTAATAATGGTATGTTTCTTTTATTAACAACTATTGACCTCAGCAAAACTGATTTTTGTAGGTATAATGTTAGGTTTGCTATAGTTTGCTATACAATAGAATACTGTATACAAACCGAGTGAGATGGCCCCGCAGTAACGCGTGAAGCTCACATTCGGGAGGTCGTGGGTTCGATTCCTGTGGCCGACCTTCCTGACCGATGTGTTTCCGTGGATTCCCCAGGTCGATAGACGAATACTGGGAATGTTAATTACATCACCTCGCTTCTCATTTGTTTCTGTTTGGTTCAGGTTCTAAGTGTGGGCGGCGTGCATGGCAGGGTTAGCTCTCTATAAATCCTCGTCCTACGGATCGGAGGATGTCTCAGACTTCCGCGCCCTCAGGGGACCTAGATCCCGTAGGCCGGAGTCTGAACCACCACCGGCGAGTTCAAATGTGCAGCAATTACAGATCCTGCCCTCTGTTGTCTCTCTGACCACCTTTGGTATCCTTTCATCTCACCCCTCCTTCCGAGGGACCACTTCGTCGTGGTCATGGGCGCAAAAGATCTTGCACAGGTTGAGGTGCTAAGTCCTCCGTCCAAACCTTATCTATTCTGTCTACATACAAAAGCATTGGGATAGTTGCCAACTAAACAATTATGTTGGAAGACAATTGCCAGGATCACACCAGTGTCGCCGGTGTGCCGGAGTTTCGTGCCGCAGTAGTTCTTTTACATGCCAGCAAATCTACTGACATGGAGCTGTCGTTTTTAAGCACACCCGCAATCTTGGGATCAGTAGGTCAGTGTCTAACCAACTGAGCCACCCAGACCGACCCCAACCAAGCAAATAAGTACAATTTGCTATTAGCAAAACAGTAAATAACAATATAAGAATGCCTTAGAAATATAGATACTGCACCTGCTAGGACTAAAGGTTATCTACCATGCTTTTATAATAGTGGATATGAAATAAATAAAATTAGACAGGTTGGACGTGTTTTCAATGGTCGGAATGATTATCTAAAGTTTACAGTATTCATTGTTGAATAATTTCTGATCCCGTTAACATGGCAGTAGCTATCTAATTGGCTCTATTTAAAGTGTTAGACCCACATATTTTGCTTGGGACTCTTTCCTTTCTCTTATATCACTGGACTAATGAAAGTAACAATAAATCCAAGGTCAGGTGCCCAGCATGGGGCTTTAGAGACGTTAAGTCTATCTAAAAAGGAAAATAATTTCGTAGAATGAAGTTCTTTTTATTTGTTTACTAGAGTTGGCTCGCGGAGAATTACAAGACCAAATAAACTTTTGACCAAAATTCTCCCTTTAGTGCATCTACCAATACTGCTTTGTCTCGAGTTTAATTAAGTTCTTCTGCAAGTGAAGTTGCAGAGAGCCTGTTGTTTCACTAGCCCCTGGCGATTTCTTTGTCTTCTCTTTCAGAGATACTCTTTGCTTGTGCTATCGTTTTTCTGCATCACTTACATGCTCGTCCCTTAAACCAGAGTTTAGGATGCACTTTAATTTAGAATTCTAATTTCAAAGAGAAGCTTCTCTTTAAAAATGTTGGTCTTAAGTTTTGAAAGGTTAAGCAACAAAGAGATTAAGCAACATTACTGCAGCTACTGTAATACCATAGCAATAATTAGAACAGTACGTAATACCATTGAAATAATACCAGTTAAGAAATAAGTCAAGGTGAACAAAAGTTTTTACCTTAATCTCTAAGAAAGCATACTTAAATATGCCACGCTATTTTATTTTATTTTTTGCAATTTTTTAAAACCCCTTCCTCAATTTTGCACGTAGTGGTTGTCACTCTTGTGTTTTGCAGATCCGCTTCTTGATATCTTAAAGACACTCCAATAATTAGCACACTTCTGAATGAACAGCCCTTTATTGCTATATGTGGGTAAATAAATAACCGTTATTTTACAATCCTTCTAAAAACTAATCGCAATAAAGTCTATTTTACTATACACTGCTGTTATCGAGGTAAAAGTTTGCAGAAAAGGCTTTTTTTTTTTTTTTTTTTTTTTTTTTTTCTCTCTCCTTCTTCTGAGTGGAGGAAAAATCCATTTACGGTCGTTCAGTGTGTTGGAGGGCACAGTGCGGCTCGAAGGTACTGTCCACTAAAAACAAAGGATATAGAAGTAGAAAGGAAAGGAGAAGGACAGAAGTAATTCAGGGTGAAGCAGTACCGCCATTACACCAGCGGATTAGTGATACGCATATATTGGCCGACCACAGAGAACCAAAGTCAGATGCTAGGACGCAATCATGACCGAAGCCCTGATCACGGCCTTAGGAATTCATGGTGAGGATTTGAAGGGAGTCGGGTGAAGGATTAGTCCACGGTGGTGAGTCGCCAGAGCTTCAGGAGTGTGCCTCCAATGGGGATGACCTTGTATGGGTAGTAGTTCATGCAGTGTCGTCTGAAGAGCTGCGGCCTCATCCACGACGAGACTTCGGATGGAGAGATGTTCACCCTGCTGCGTAGAGATGTCTTCATGCGTGGCTAGGCGTTCGAAGTCCAGCATTGTGGGGAATACCTGAACTTTGCATAGTGGATAGCAAGATTGAGGCTGAATGGACTCATTACCTCCTCGAGCGCAGCAATCTTGGTGGAGACGTCGAGGTATCTCAGCTTGCGCATCCAGGATCTCAGGCTCAGATGTAGTACAGTTGTCGGCGCATCCTGGTGTATAGTTGAGGTCACGCTAACCCTGGGCAGTCGAGCCTCCTGCTGGCGCGTTTCGACCTGGCCATTGGCTGCGACGGTGTGTCGTAATGACGTGGACGTATAGGGCAGCAAGCTTGGCCGGTGAAGTGGTTGTGCAGAAACGGCGTCGTTGTTTAAGGTCGTGCTGCTGGTAGGTAGATGTCTTCTTCGGTATATTATGCTGGCTTTGAAATTCTATACTATTCCCATGACATAGCGAGAGATGGTGCTTATAAAAAGTCATATGACTTTCTCTACTCTCTGTCGCTTATCAGCGGGTATACAATTTATTTTTGCGAAGGTTTATCTACAAGGCAATTCGGAGACTAACCTCATTTGTCACTGTGAGGCAAGAAGCGGGGTTAGTGCCACCATTTTTACATCTCCGTGCAATAATTCAGGGGGATGATGAAACTGTCCTATTCAATGGATTGAAAGGATCCTGAGTTTTTCGAGCACTGAAAGATCGAACGTTGTTTTGAATGGTTCGCCTAAGTTTTTTTCAAGAAATATTATAACACCACACACCTCGCATTTGGCGGGGATTTTCTAGCACGGCACTCTATGTTATGCTAATGTGAGCGAATGCGTAGCATTTTGACTGAGTGCTATGTGTGGCCTCAAAATGTCATGTGCTTTGCACGTCATCGCCAGAAACAACTAAAAATCGACAGGACTTGGAAAGAATAACAGTGCATGGAAAATTTAATAGGATAGCTCAAAAATGGCTAATACTATAGGTTATTTTAAATATATGCAATTTTTTTAGAGGTCTAAACTTTTTGTACAGTCCGTTTTCATCTATCCCTTAATGGTTAACACTTACCTACACAAAGTTTTGCGAAGGAAGGGGACCACGATCTATTGTCAGAACATTACAAATACTTTCAGATAATTGTCTATTAGACATTTTTGAAAAAATAAATAATTGCAAAGATTTTCTTTCAAATCTTCGGGTCGATTCTTTGTAAGGTGTTGAACTTGAATGTCAAGTTTGGTATTTATATATTACATTTTTTTGCCGGCGTTCTCTCTCTCACACATACACATACCTTTCTGAAACCCTCTTAATTTTTCTGCGGTCTCAAAGCTCTTGTTTCCGGCAAAATCTCGATATCAATTTATGGTATATGGTAGAACAAGTAATAAGGTATTTAAAAATTCAAATCAATAATAATGGACATTTCAGAAATAGCTGATTCTGCAAAATGGTTATTTTAAATAAATTCTACGCTTTAAACAAGTGCATGTTTTTATGTAATAGGTTTTTGTCTATCTACACGTTTACCGCTTAAACATTTTCCAAAATGTTTGCGACAACACAGCTATTTTCATAAAGATCAATATATAGGCAGATTTTGCTGGGCGTAAGTCGTATGGGGTCAGTTAATGGTGAAATCGTTTACTAATTTTGAAGAAAAAAAAAAGTAAACTAAAAGATAGTTTAAAAGCGTTGTTTGCAATTGGGCGCTTTTCTTTAAAATCTTCCTGTTACCTATGTCTTTCTAAGATACTGAATTTGAATATACCTGTCAGACTTTTCGTTTTAAGTTACGCTAGTTGACTATTTTCTAAACATGCTTTTTGGCTTCAGGTTCCGGTAAAACCACTATATTGAATTTACGGAACATTAGCAGCACTTCCTCTACCATAGATATTACAAATTAAAGTGCAGGGGGACTTAAAATTATTTAATGAGCGTTATCCAGTCTTCATTAGGCATAAAACCTGCAATTATAATATAATTGAAAAAGTGAACTAACTACACTTAGCAGTGTCATTTTGTTACTTTTGTGTGTGTATTTTCCATATTGTTTTCGTATGCAAATAATTTTTGTCTAACAAGTTCCAGATAACTGATTAGAGCACTGAACAGAACAAATAAGTGAACTTAAAAACAAATACTCCTGGAGTTTAAAAATTAAAAAAACAATAGTTTAAAAAGAAGGCTAACAATGTTGGATCCATAGCAATGCAACAAAGCGGATGATCAATAAAGCATATCATACGCTGCAACTCAGTACGCTAAAACTGTTAGAATACAATTAAATGGAATGGAAAGTATACTAGCGATTTTAATTTAATAACTAAATAAAATTTTGTTTGGTGTAAACTTGTAATCAAATGAAAACCCTGATGTGCGTAACTGAGCAGATCATAATATTGAAGATAACTTTTTTGGGACCGTTAGCGATATCATCATTATTGGCAAGCAACAGTTTATTTTAGTCAACTTGGCAATTACGTTATAACGACATTTAAAAATTAATCTACTGGGTGACCTAAAACATTGCTCTTTTTTGTATTTATTTATTGTTTAACAACATGCTACATTATATAGTAATATTAGATGTTTTAGTTTTGTTTTAGTTTTCAGTTTCTATTGTATCAGGTGAATTTTTAGAATAGAACCTAAGTGAAGTTAATCGTATTTTCTAAAATATAACTGTTGCATGTTTACAAGATTTCATGGAAATTAAATTTACGTGTTATAATTTATATTATTTTGTTAACCATCGTGCTATTTTAGTTTATCAAAGTGTATTGATTTCACAAAAAAAAAAAAAAAAAAATGTAGAATCCCATGGTTCATTTAGTTATTAGTGCGTTGTCGGTAGTTGACAAGGTAGTCTCTGCAGCTTGAATTACCTCTTGTTTAGAATTTTGCGTTCTTCTTCTAATAGTTTGCAGTCATATATCACGTGATCTATTGCCTCTTCTCCTAGTTTGTAGATACACGTTGAGTCGTCGATTATTTTGAAGCTGTTGAGGTCAGCAAAAATAAGTTCGACTTTTAAAACTTCAAAGGAAAGAAAATGTTATTAATTTCCAATAGGAAGTTCCCCATGTTGAAATTATTTACACCATAACACAACAGTGAACATTCTTTCGTAGTACTATTCATATTGCGACATATGGCGAAGTCCAGTTACTTTTTTGTTACTTTAAAGCATAAAAATGCAGTTTTGGTTTATCTTTAACGCAGTCTAGACCTTACTAGACCTACCTTACTACTCAGAGCTGTTACGTCTTATCGTAACCTTGGCACGTGATCCCCTTTAATCCAATGCTACTCTCTCTCTCTCTCTCTCTGTCTCACAAACTGCTGGCTTTGATCACGCTCATCACTTTACACAACACTTCAAGACTAACTCCAACGCGATGACTAAATGTCCCAAAAGTGTCCCAAAAGTGTCTAAAAAGTGTCGCACACTCGCATTTCTCTCGACATCTGCACACGCACGCATCAGTAACAGTTGTCTCATTCAAAACTCATGACTCATATAGATAAGAATGACGTAGCACAGATTTTTCTCGAAAATCACCTTTTCCCAAACAAACCGGCAATAGAAAGTTTGTTAACAGTCTGTAAACGTTTGTTGTGCTGCTTCATTGTCGCCGGTAATGTATTTACAAGCCGCGCAGTGGTGTGAGGTAGCTTGACATTAAATGTCTCTGACATGCTGCCGTTGCCGGCTAGCGCCACAATATACTTTTGATATAAAATGGACAGTAGCTGTTTTTCATAAATGCCATTTCTGATTTGTTATCTGTAGTCGAAACAGGTACCATTCCTAAAACTACACAACAATTATTTTTAAAATAAAATAATTATTTCATACAGCTGCAAGCAATTTTTTGGCTAATGATAAGGCTACTTTTAATCTGAATCTGCTGAATTAAGTCTACCTATAAAATGTTGGAACTTGAAAACACTATAAACCATTTTTCCAGAACATGCTTTTCAATCCAGTAAAGAACATTGGGGCACATGTGAGATCACGCTGGCGTTGTACGCACTCCTGCTTTCCTAATATCACGCATGGACAAACTCTCCCCTTAGACCTTGACGTAATATATGAGCGTTCCCTAATCTTAACTTATCCACTAGGAATTTTGATCGTAAATGTTTTATTTTAGGGTTTCAGTCTACTGGCACTGATTTACTAGTCGTCCTCCGTGGTCTAAGAGTAACATGTTAGCCTCTGGTACCCGAGGTTCCGAGGTTAGTTGCTATTCGCTTTTTTCTACTGGCCTTGCAAAGAGCATGGAGTTCCAAAAATAACACATGGTGACATGCTCTTTAAAAAATTAGTATCGCTTTACCAGATGTGTCCTACAACCAAATTTATAGTGCGTATTTTGAAACAGAATAATGTATGAGATATCTAAGAGTAATTAAGGGATGTACAATTATGGACAAAATAAGAAACGAATACATAAGAAACGAATTAAATCTCCTCTATAAATGAAAAACTAGAGAAATATAGAAGGCGATGCAAACAACATGTACAAATACTGCATGAAAAACACTTCCCTAAGTTGTGTTATGGTACCAATCGATTGGAAGAAGTGTTGGAAGACCCATGAGGAGATGGAGAGACACGTGAGGCCGGAACAGGAGAAATTCCTAATCCATGATGGTATGATGATAATGATGATGATGATGATGATGACGACTAATAGTTTTCAAAAGAGTAGGGAAAGTGGTATGAGTAAAACGCGTCACATTTGTTTTCATAAAGCAGCTTTATCTCTCCCTCTCTTAAGTTTTCCTTTTACATGAAATTCAATAAGACACTTTATTGGGAATATCTCAAGTGCATGGCATTTTAATCAAAATTTGTAGATACGCCTTAAACACGGTTAGTTTTTGTCTCATTTTGCAGTAAGTCTGCATTTAATAGTTCCACATATTTGTTGAAATTTATTCAATTTATTTGGCAGAGTAACATCTTGATTATCATAAATGTAACAATACATAAACATAAATAAAATTATCAGTATTTTCTGTGAAATCCTTATTATACATTTAAAAAAACGTGAATTTTCAAAGCCGAGTTTAACGTTTACCGAACAGACATAAATATTCTTTGTTTTCCGCTTATGTTCCTTTGTTATGGACGAATAATTTAGAGAAACAAGTGGATCGAACTAGGGATTTTGGAAGGTCCTCGTGTAACTGCTCTCTCAGCAGACCTCGGGGCACCTGCAAACAATTTCCTATCAGACCTAAACCGACATTACTAAATCCTCGTCGCATCGATCGAGAGGTAGAGATTTGTATCGTGCCTTTAGGCGGAGAAGGTTCGCTGCAAAATTATGGAGCGTATAATATAGCACATTCCTCTTTTCCCTCATACCAGTCTTCGGGTAGCAATAAAAAGTGAGGGTCGCTGCAACTCAGTGATAGATCCTACTTTTATATTAGTTTTTAAAATACCAATAGTTTGAGTTTTATACCCAGTACTAAACGGTTAATTAATTTTACGAATTTTTAAAATAATCTCTTGCTGCCATGTCCTCCAAGGATGTGACATATACAGGATGTCCGAAAAAACAGTACAAAGTACAAAATAAGAATTCTTTATTAACTGACGCATTTATTGGGAAATGCAAATGTAGATCTAATATTTATGATCCTAGGCTTGACCTTCTACCGAGAAAGCTGGTAGTTAATGTACCGACTCGTGTTGAGGTGCAAATCCCGTCGGAACAATCGCTTTTTGAAATTTTATGTTACGTCTGTTTATCTGCTTTGCTATATCGCCATGGATGTGACTGAAAATACCTCCTATATCAGTATGTGTGGATAGTTAGCCTTCAGGGTGTCGACACACTTCTTCGTCACGAGTCCAGAGAGGGATAAGTGCAGGGAACTGTACGTCCGCTTCTGTTAACCAGCCGAGGTCATCCAATCTACATATCTGTGAATAGATGGCACAGCATTCGCTATCGCTATTTGTTTTTCATTTTTTGTTGTTGTTTTAGACTTAAAGTGAAGCTTTAGGCCGTGGTGTTAAATATACAATCCGGGAGTTGGCAATCGTGCAACTTTGGCGTGTGTATAAAGCGGAAGGTCAGGAATGTTGACAGTAAACATTATCCGCTCATCTCTTGTGATGCCTGCTCGGAAAGAAAGCCAGCTCCCTCTTCCATCCCCTCATTGCTTGCGGTAGCTAATAACAAACACAATGGGGAAACCAGTTTTCGGGTCCTGGCCTACTTAGGACTTCCACTCCTCCTATCTTGTTATATTCTGAATTATTGCGGGATAACTTATTGATCCAAATTACTATATGTATGTCTGGTATTGGAGCGGACAATTGAATGGTGTTGTGTGAAACATTTCTATTACTCCTGTTTATTAGTCCAATAAAGAATGTGAAATGTTATAAACTGCTGAATGATGCAAGACATAGATCAGAATATGAGCTGATGTACTTTTATGCTTAATTATCAATTTATTAGCTGGATTATAATTTATACTTATGCGTTTGCTTAGATAAAACAGGTAGATTTAACCCCGTAGTAAATATTGTGTAAGAAAGTGGATATTTCATCACCATGTGCTGGATTTGTTGGTTACCCCATCTTCCATGTCGTTATGGCGACTACATCGTAAGATGTGAAAATATAACACATTACAGAACGTAAATAAAGAAGGCTTTTCATAGGGCGTTGGTGACATTGGAGATATATCAACACAAAATTCACGTTAGACGACGCAAAAACTTCATGAGGAATCATAAAAGAAGAACCAGTCTCGCAAAACCTAATTAACGACATGATAATTGTATAAATAAAGGACACTAAACAAAGGCAAAATATAGTGATAAAGTGCCCATTAATCAAAGAGCACGCTAGGTTTCCCATTGTCAACCAAGGTTTAACGTTTATGTCGACGATGACGTTGATAAACGGTTGTATGTGCTTACAACTATGCAAATAACAAAAACAATTGAAGTAATATTTTCAAATAATGATACCGCAGCATAGAATCAAAGAGTTGGAATCATTCATAGAGAATTTAAATTTGAGGAAATAAATCAGTCATTAGCCTAATAGACAAACTCAGATTTTAACCTCAGCAACAGTAGTTTTAAATAGCTGTAATTTATTTATTTTATTACTTATTTATTGTTTTATTATTTAGTTTGTCAGTCAGTCATTCTTATGAACATAACAAGCTTAGACAACGTTTATCATACATAGTATTTACATACAGTAATGTTCATACACAAATAAAACACAAAAAAAAAAAAAGATACATGAACACAAAGTAATACAGAAAGAGAAAAATAAGGAATCGAACAATTATAAAGTAAAAAAAGGAAAAAAGAAAAGTGAAGGTGGTTTGGTAAGTAGTTGTGTTGCTATGTCTAATTACAGTAATATTCCAGCAATATAGTCAAGGGAGTACAATGCCGGAAGAGACCGGAAAGAAGGTCTACCATTGTCACACGCAGCCTATGACGCGGTGTTCCATTCTGTTTAAGTACAATTGGAATGGTTGTTAAAGCAAATAATTTCCCATCCTAGCGTAGCTGTTATTATTTCTCCATTAATGATAAATCATCCGGAACGATTGCCTAAATGTGTTGTATTCGACATTAGAGTCACACAGAGAGTTCAACTATTCCAGAAAATATAAATACATACACCCCAGTTTGTGGTCTGCCATTTGAAAAATCTTGCTGGTTAATGGAAGATAAAGGTTGCACATAATTAAAAGGAATAATTAACTTCGAACTCTCTATTACTTGCCACCAATTGAATATACATCTGATAATGTCTATATCAGGCCTTTTCAACTGAGGTGCCGCAAGCAACCCGATAAGCACCAGCAGTAGCACCAGTGCTGAGCTGGACACCGGCGAGGTAGGGGAAGGTGAAGTGGCAGAACCAGAACCAAGATGGTATTGTGGTAGTGGTATGCGAAGTATCGGCAGTATGCGAAGTTGTTTCATCTTTACACATGCATAAATTAACCAACGATATTTCTATGTTCACTACAATTCAAATAGTGTTACACACAGCAGGATAAAAGTCTAGTTCAACGATGTCCAACATTTGCGACTTTGGATTTAGCTCCTTCTACTATAGGCGGACTTTGCCACTCTTTAACACACGGACGTATATTAGAATAGCGCTTTTGTTATATGCATGTTGCGTTTGATTTACGAAAACCGTTTCAAATCTTATGTGATAAACATTTGTTCGTTACTGACTTCACTTAAGAAGTCTACCAATATTTGGCGACGAAGCCTTGGAAGATGCATCAAGTGATCCTAGCGTAAGCTATTGCCATACAAACTTTTAATATAATTCAATTTAGAGAAAGTTTGTTCCCAAATATATCTAGAGTTATACTCACTCTTATACAAACCATTCTTGCAAATGTTTAGCTCTCTATCTACTTCATTTCATTCGACATAAGTATTTTCTGAAAGTATCTTACTGCTAATTTTCTTGTAGATGCAAGGAGAATGTGGGAATACAGTATGCTTTAAGCGATAGTCAAATGTTTTAAGAGCTGGTTGCTATGAGACACCGTTGTCTTCTCAAGGCCAAGAGATAAAAAAGTAATAACATATTCCTATTTGAGAAAAGTATAAATGTTGGCAAATTCACAAACAATAAACAGTATGTCTGGAAATGATTCACTCAAAAAAAAGGGTTTCATATAAATGTTGAGATTCAACCAGATCCACGATCTTTTATTTAGTAAGAACATGTCTCCTATTTTTTACCATTTGTGCAAAGGTCATCCAAACTGAAGAGGTAATTTGAGAACAGTCCCAGAAAATTCAGGTTATGACTTGGAAACTGCCGTTTGTGTCCGTCGGTGGATACTGACTGTCTGACTGTGTTTACACATGTCACAAGCAAGAACTTATTTACCCTCCGACTGAAAGAGTAGAGTGGCCAATAGCAGCTAATTACATCAGGGTCTCCAAAGAGATGGTCGGACATCTTAGGGTTTATTTATTCAGATAATAAAAATGGCCAGATAGGGATGGAGCAGACATTTTCTCCATTGGTCAGAGAAAATACTTTATGAAATAGATCGTGATTACGTTAAGTATAGCAACATAAATTATCACTTTTTTTAGAGTTTTAAAGACAAAAAATGTTTACAAACTTAAGTTGTCCATATTATAAATTTAGCCAAGCATAACATACACGCCACTAGAATGAAAATATGGATTAGTGAAGGTAATCGGCATGACTCCTGTAATGATCCTATTTCAGACCATTGTTTGATAACATTCTTAATGTAGCCATCTTTCTCAGGCACCCTTTTCCAATCAGAATAAACCGTGTTAATAGTGGCCAATAAATCGCCGAAGAATTGAAATCGCTGTTGATAGCTTTGCGGAAGCCTGCTACAGGCATTTACACAGTTACCTCAAAATACTCCCTTAGCTAAAACACTTTAACAAATCGGCATGGAGCTTCCAGATACAAATTGGCAATAATCTAATCTTGAGCCAGGAGCAGTTGAAAAATAGAGTGAAAGGGAAGAGGGATTGTAGCGGTGTTGGTGGAAAGGCGAGGTAATCTCCCTCCATGTCGTAAATTGTGAGTGTAATCCTTTGCTGTTGGTATTGATTCACTGGAATTTGTTAAGCACTGATTCTGCCAGCGGTAACTTCCGAATGGGCTTTTCTGCCTTTCCCTAAGGCTCAGTCAGTAAGTTCTTAAGTGAGTGGTGGAACTCCTTTTCTTCTCGAGAAAACACGAAGATCCATGTCTTCGAATAACAGCACCAGTCAAGATCAGCAGAATAACAGGTAGTTTGTTTTTATAATCTCTGTCACTTCAGATAAACTTGAGCTTACGACTAACTGCTAGAATAATTGGGTAGTTCTAAAGCTGTTAGAAGCACAAAAAAACCAGTTCTCGCCACTGCCCGACTAAAAATAAACTAAAATATATCTGTACTATATCGTTCTTGGATATATCGGCGTTGCATTTATGAGCGTAATTTATATTTTTTTTTTTAATTTATTTATTATTTGAAGTCGCTTTAACATAAAAGTCATATCGCGACTAAACATTGAGGAAAAAAAGGAGGAAACATATCATGAAGTTTACAATGAGGGTAATTTATATTAATATGGCTTGTAATCTGTTACTTTGGTGCTATCTTTACTTTCTCTACACAAGGGGAGTTATTGTATTCCACCCAAAAATTCGATGTCTAGATTTCACCGAAAATAGATATTTTGAAACTCCCTGAATCCAAAAAAAGCATTTCTAGACAAAGATCCGCGCGCGCGCGTGTGTGTGTGTGAGCGAGCGCGTGCGTGCGTCTGTCAGTCTGTGGACATCATAACTCAAAAGCAAAAATAGATTAAAAACCAACGTTGGTGTTTAAGTTTAATGTCTTTCAAGGATGCGACACGAAGATTTTGAAGAAAATAGCCCCGCCCTAAACTACCCTTTACGTCGAAAATTTTTCGAAAATTTTGATTTAAATGTCATATGTTTGAGATATTTTTATGACAAATGAAATGTATATCTTGAATTTACTGGCTATAGCCCCTGTAGTCGTATTTACTCTGGACGACTTTTGCATATCTGGTAAACCGTTAGAGATAGACCAAATCATAGTATACAAAAAATGTAGATCTTGCTAAAATACACAATTTATGTCCAAATAAACTTTCTTGTAGGGTGAACCATTTCGGAGATACTCCTTGTTATGTGTGTGAGTTTTGGAAAACTTAAAACTTTCGTGAAGTGGAACATCGCTGTTCATTTTTTTTATATGTTCAACGTGTAAAGAGAACGGTATCTCAAAGATTTAAAAGATTTGACTATCGCTCAAAGCCTACTATATTCTAATATTCCCCTTTACCTACAACGAAATGAGCAATAAGATAATCTGTACAAATGTTTATCTCAACTAACACGAAGAAGATACAGGAATAAGAGTTTGTAAGAACGGTTGGTACAAGAATACAGAAACTCATGTGAGAGCAACACATCAGATTTTTCTTCTTAGTCTATTATGTAATTTGTGCTGCTACTGGTAAACATTTGTAATGTTTATGAAGGATGGCAATTTTAAAGTCAGAAGCCATTTTTTGTTTTTATGAATAAATACAAAGCCAGGACTTATATTCCGTGCTTGTTTATGAACACATATTATCTATTTTATTCCCATTCATAACCCTCCTGAAGGGCACATTGTAAGGTAAAAAGAAAAAAAAAAATCTATTCCTGATTTCTTTTTACTACTGTTCTCTCTATTCATCTCCACATCTACTGATAGAACATATGGGTTGTTGTACATTTTATGGTTTATTGTTTTGGTTTTTAGCCGACTTTTCGTTTTTGAGTTATGTTGTTCACAGACTGATGCGCGCACACACAGACACACACACACACACACACACACGGACCTTTTTCTAAAAATGCTTTTTTCGGGGGGGTTCAGGGTGTCTCAAAACATATATTTCCAGTGAAATCTCTACATTGAACTTTTGGGTAGAATACAATACTTCTTTTACTTACCAGTAGAGAAAGTTAAAATGAAACAAGTGGGCAATCATTTGTTTCTGGCAAACAGATTAATACTGGCACTGCCAGTGTATTATTCAGTACTAGTAGCTATCAATCACACTTAAATTGCAACAGTTTTTTGCTCTCCGCAAATTTAGGTGGTCATTGGTTTTTCTGCATCCTTTTTCAAATGGTTGAAAGACAAATACATTAAATAAATAGGTAAAGTGAATCTGTTCTATTCATATCGCCAAACACTGAATTTTATCCACTGTATGTTAAACGAAATAAAGGTGTGCACAAATAGTTCAATTAGATACAAAGGGAATAAATGAGTTTAAAATTGTATTCAAATTTAGACCGCAATAAACAGCTCGCAAGAAACAGCAGAATCGTAACAGCATTTCAAAAGACACGTTGTGGAGTCATTAGTAACGAATATCTTGGAAATGGCTAATACCTTTAAAAATAAACTGAAATAAATTCTTTTGAAGAGATCAGCATGTTCTCTCTTTGTGTGTGTCTCTCTCTCCCCTTCTCTCTCTCTCTCTCTCTCTCTTACGCTTTACCAGATATGCTAGAATATATCATTCATTCCCAACGAAGAGTACAAGAGTAGAGAAAGTCATGTGAGTGCAATAGATAAGATATTTTTTTCCCTTTAAGATTGAAATCTTTTCTGTTACATGTATGACTATGGTATTTGGCATCTTCTGGAAGGTATTCACTAATCTGTATGCATTTGGATGTGCATTCGATATTAACTGTCCAGTCTTCGATTCCAACCTTCAGAGACGTTGTTGATCCTGTTATTTGCCTGAGCAGTTCCACATAGCGCCAATGAGTGACGTTTCCCTAATTTGCATAATTTCGTATATACTGATAGCCATTATAGATCAACAGTGGCTGACACTTGCTAGTTTCGGTATGAATTGAACGTACTGTATAATGGGGTATGAATCGAACATACTCTATAATGGGGTATGAATTGAACGTACTGTATAATGGGGTATGAATTGAACGTACTGTATAATGGGGTATGAATTGAACATACTGTATAATGGGGTATGAATTGAACGTACTGTATAACAACGTGCTAGTTGTGTGAAAACAACTTAACGAAAATAAACTTCAGTTTATCTTGGCTGAGTAAGTTGAACTAAGAAACTGAGCTTCAAGTAACAACAGGGGTGACTTTTCCCACTACCCCCACTACCGCCGCGTAATTTATGCCGGACCCAAGCATTGATAGTTTCCCAGAATTGGAGTTCAGCTGCCACTAAATTGTAGTGGATTGCGGCTGTCACAAAGTGCAAATGTCACCGACTCGTTACACACTATGCGCTCAACTGATCTTGTTTTCCTTTCATTTGAAGGTTTTACATTTCTATCTTGTTTCGTTCCTTTACTACGATCTTTCAGAGCTGTACCACGACTTAGGAACACACTGTAGAATTTTGTTAACGGGCATCAGAAGATGTAAATATTTCCGGTGAAATCTCACTAGCCAATTTTTGGGAGAAATTCAATACCTCGTCCACTAGATACGTGGCAGAGAAGGTAAAAATTGATCGCATTGCATTTTGATATTGTTTCCATGACATTACGAGAAACAACTGAAAAGAGCTGTCAAAAATTAAAATTAAATTATTTTGTTATTTAACGACACTGTCAATTGCCAGGATCACATCAGCATCGCCGGTGTGCCGGAATTTCGTCCCGCAGTAGTTCTTTTACATGCCAGTAAATCTACTGACATGGAGCTGTCGTTTTTAAACACACTTAAAAACCATCGGCCTGGACCGGGTTTGAACCGCGACCTTGGGATCAGCAGGCCAGCGTCTAACCAACTGAGCCACCCAGACCGACAGAGCTGTCAAGAGACAAGTGAGCGGAAAGAACTGTTAATACGATAAATCCTGAAAATGTAAACAAATAGTAAGCAATGTTTCGTAAATGTGGAATACAGTTACTACACATAAATCGTGAATTTTAACGTATCTACAGTTTTTGTAAAGTAAAATTTAAGCTCCAATTTTTAATATACGGTACTTTAATAACTTTCTTTAGCCATTCTTGGAATATTAAATATATTTCTATGTGAAAGGTGGTTTACTGTGAGGGGTTTTCTTGTAAGTTTTCGTATCGCATCTTTCGAAGGTATTAAATTTAAATGCCAAGTTTTGGCATTTATCGAATTTTTTGTTTTTAATGATGGTATTAAAAGAGAGACTATGGACATTTTTCAAAAATGTTTTCGTTTTTCTTTTGGTTTAGGGGACCTCAAAATATGTATTTTTCCTGGGAAATTTCGACATGGAGATGTTGGGTGGCAGAGGTGGCAAAGAAAACAAAAATTATCGATTTAGAATGTGGGTCTTTACGGAAGCTCCAGTTCTGTGAAGGAAATAACTTTTCCGATACATGCTTTGGTCTAGAATGTGGAGTTCACGGGACTTTGATAGATGTCAGTCTGACGGGCAGTGAGATATCGCTCGTCTTTTGTTAATATTTAAACAGATAGGAAGAGGACCACACCATAAACATTGTGGTGGTTGGGAAATATTGACAAACAAGGAGGGAAAGAGATGCATGTAGACTACGTGGTGATTCTGGTAGTGTCCCAACGGGGATAATTCACGTAACAATAGAGGGCCAGCGTCATTACACCAGGGCAAGTTTAAAATGGGCCAGCGCCGGACGTAAGGTGAATTCTATGGTAGCTGCTGCAATCCCGGGATAAAATACCGTGAAATTATAGCAATCCCTCGCCAGCTCTATACACATTTGTAAATATGTGAGGTTACCATGACTATAGCTACACTATATGTAGGTGCATGCATAGCGTACTTTGTTAAAATGAGATGTATTTTAGTTTGCTCCATTTACAAAGCCTTGATACGTCAACAACAGTTGTAATTAAGCTTTGTGACTAGAATAATCAGCATTGTTCCGAGATTTAACACATTTCATAACCTAAAAAAAAAAAAAAAAAAAAAAAAAACACCAAAATTGTAGGATTTGAAAGAGGTGTAGATAAAAAAATCTTATGACCTGCTCCAATTATTCTTGCACAAAATATTCTTTAAAATGCTTATTGTTCTATCTACTTCATCTTAATCGCTTGCAGAAATGGTTTTATTGCACATTTCCTTTATAGGTACAATAGGAAAACAATACAATGGGCTTAAGCGATGACGAGATCTTTTAAGGGAATACCGAAATGATATTTTAGCCTGCTAGGTCAAAAAGCAATCAATTTTGCTGATTTTAATTGCAAAAAGTGCACCATACCTTGAAGAATACGAGTCTACGAAGTTTTAATCCCCTGGGGAGGAGAGAACACACATTTTGGACCCCATTTTTAAAGTGCTGTGCCTCTGTGTCTGTATTTTAAATGGGCGTGTCCACAGCTTCCCTTTCATGGAGGCTTGGGATGAAGTGTCTTTAAACAAGGCGCTAAGTGTTCTGCTGCCTATGCATTCACGTAGCCTAGTTGAACAAGTTTTTCAATATATACCCTAGAAGACAGTGTTTTTTCTTTGTCATTTGTTGGCTTCTGAAGTTATTTACCATGCTTCAATTTGACTTGGCAGATTTCTATTGTTTCCAAGTTGATTGTGTGCATTTGATCTTACTTTTAAAATAATGTAGTGTGTTTACGAGGTTATTTGAGTGTAATTATTGATATACATCGTGTGTAGTATTACTTACTTTATTTGTGACGCAAATAAAGCTTAAGTTGTGGCAACAGATACTTTGCTTTTATTTCTATAAACATGCCACACATTTATAACACTGTATGTTAGGTATATTTTAAAATAATATATTGGAATGCCGAAAAGTAAGGGCAGTGCGTCAACCTTATGCAAATCCATGAACAAAATCAGATGGGGAAAAGTGTACGTGCATAGAGGTTAATGTGGAAGTGTGTGACTATACTTCAAACTTATTTTTCTGGGAAACAATCTTTTTTGTAATTTTCTCTAATCAAAATATATCTTCTCCCACAAAAATATTGCTAGAGATCTGAAGTTTGTTTCGAATTTAGTTAAAAAATGGATACTAAAATGTCGTATTAGAATTTTTCTATTGGTTATAACTTAAAAAACATTATTGGTATAATAGTTCTCTATCTTTATGTCATGTTTACCTTTGAGTTACTCAAGTTTATGAAAAACTATTCAGTGTATGAACATTTCCAACCTTACAAAGGTAAGAAGAGATATAATTATTTTCATTATTATTAATAATGATACCTTATTATTGTTAAGGTAATGCTACTGTGTAAACCTACAATACATAAGGTATTGTGTTTAACTCTTGCCGGCTGGCCCCGTACCTCGTAGCCTGCTATGCAAGGGGTCCAGTATTCGATTCCCGGTTGGAGAAGGGGAATTTTTATTTAATTAGGATTATTTCCCGTCCTCCTTAGAGACTGGAAGTATAAATGGGAGTGTGAATATGTATGATGAATTGTTTCAAAAGGTTAAGAAGTTAAAGGCCGCCGATATGATCTTCGATGTTGAAGGCGTCATAATTTTATATAGTTCTAGCTTACATAGTTATTCAAATATTAATCTTCAATTCTGTAATTCCGCTGCTTTAATAAAAACGGCTGCATTCATTGTGATGTAAAACATTTACCCAAACGTTCAGGTTTTATAATAAATGAGTTAAAATTATGTATCCTATTACATTTTTTATGTGAAATCCTCGTTATTGTAGCAAACGTCATTAGTTTTTGTGTTCACCAAGGCTTTTTATTTAAAAGAAATTAATAACCCTTTTCTCAAACTTAGAGCATTATTTTAAAAGATGTAATTCTTTTTAATATACTTTGGAAAGACATTACAAGTATTTTGAAACAAATTAGTAAAACTTTGCATCGTGAGGATGATTTTGAGTGCGAAAATGCTGAGAAAATTTCGCGAAGAAACCAGGTATAAAGTTATTAACGAGCATGTATCTGTAAATTGGTGCTTTAATGTGCCATAGGGCTCAAATGGCCTAGTTGTCGATGCGCCCTTAAACCTCACTCACTCACTCACTCACGCACGCACGCACTCACTCACTTACTCACTCACTCACTCACTCACGCACTCATTCATCACTCAAGGTGCCAAGTGAGTGAGTGTGTCATGTTTAAGGTCCCGTCGACAACTAGGTCATGAGGTACCTCAAGGTGATAAGTGGTACGTTACTTCAAAATTTAAAATTCGTATTATTTTATTGTGATAACATTAACTTTTTAAAACAATTTTTGCTCTAGTTTGACATATTTATAATCTTAAACAGTTACACAGTGTAGCTTAAATTATTAGATTATTTTGTATAGAATTTTTGAGTGGAATCAAAACATACCATCTCTGTCAGCATAGGCAAGGGTAGGAAAAGCCGATTTAGTATGAAGTGCGACATACTAAAAACATTTTAATGGAAAACATTTTCAAACATTGTCGCATTCACCATCCAAATGCGGTTTTGTCTTTCTAACCATTTTAAATATCCAAACAGGGGAACTGAATTGACGTGAATAGATGTGTGTAATTACGGCATCATATTTCAAAATTTTATTTTCTCTTAATTTTAGCTGCAAAGGTAATTCGGCTATTTAGATTCAGTGGAAATCGTATGCAATTACCTTTGGATTTTTGGTTTTTCTTTGTGTTTTTTACATTCGATCACATATAAATTCATACTGCCAGACTGTGGGGAGAATGGGTAATAACATTGGATAGAGAAAATTCTTATTCCCCACTGCGGATTAGAATTACTTACATTTTTGATATTTCAAAATGCTCCCGATGAGGTAGTTTTTGTCAAACTATTTAATACCTATGTTATTTAAAGGCTAAAGGGAAATGCAGAACATTTTCTTGATATGAATCGTAGTTTTTGCTTAATACTTCAATAATTTAGTACATAATACATTTTAGGAAGTTTAAAGTGCTACATACGTTTATTATTTTTTCTAGGTAATGATTTGATATTACACGAAATTTATTTTTGGCAAAGAATTTCATTGGAACAACTTTATCACGTGACCTATTTGCAAAGGTCAATTTAAATTTATTGAAGGTTATCTTCTTGGAAGTTAGGTATATAGTTTGATGAGAACGACGTTTCGGCTATAATTATTTTGAACAAATGATTTTCTTCTTCTCCTTCCTAGGATAAGCTGTTACGATCACCTGTTCCTGTCTGTCATCCATTTACCTCTTACCGGGTCTACTCAGATCTCTCTTTCCAATCGGCCGATACTTAATTTTTTATAATCTATTTTCTATCATTATGTTAACATGATCCTTTCATTACATTCTATTTTCTTCTATCTTGTTAACTGAAAATATTTTTAAATCTAGTCTTATTGTTTCGTTCCTTATTTTCTCCTTTATAGTACATCCTTTTATGTATCTCGTCAAGTTCATCTGTGCTGCTTGTATGCCGAATTTTTCCTTTTTTGTTATTGTGCATGATTCGGAACCATATATAGGAGTAGATACGGCCATAAATTTGTAGAATTTCAACTGTTTCATTTCTTGTTTTTCTTCCCAAAGTTCTTCCAATTGTTTCACAAATAGCTTGATATCGATTAACCTTCTTCTCGATGTCTTTGTCATACTGAAACTAATATCAAAGCCTAGATAATTGAAGTGGAATACTTGTTCTAAAATTTGTTTATTTATTATTTTTTATCTGACCGGGTTCTTCCCTTTAAAAGTCATTGTCTATGTCTTATTTGCAGGTATAATGTTGTTGTTGTTTCCTAGTGCCTTGCATCTGGCAATGAAGCCATTAGCATTCGTGCTTTCCAATACTTTCGAACTGTAGTTGCTTCTGATCTTAATGCTTCACAGGTCTTCAAGTGGTCTTCGTTCATTTCTGCTGGATCGTTACACGGGACACATATTGGTGAAGCTGAGATACCTATTCTGTAGAGATGACTTGCTAAGCAGTCGTGATTTGTCAATAGTCGGAAGGTTGCAACCGCTGTTTTCCTTGGTCTCTGGGGGATTATATCTGGGTTGGAAAGTAGTGTAATCCATTTTTTATCTTTGGCATTTGTTTCTATTTCTAGTAGGTATGAATGAGAAAAATTTTTAATGATCAAGCATTTTATTGAGGAATATGAGAAATTGAATTTATACTTTTGTTTTATTGTTGTGCCTTTCTTTGCAAGTGAGTCTGTAGCTTCATTCCCCATGACTCCACAGTGTGCTGGAATCCATTGGAAATGAATAGTCTTATTAATTTTTTGCAGTTGTGTTAACATTTTGTAGCATTCTCTAATTTTTGTTGACGTCTTCGTAGTATTTGAACATATTCCCTGAATTGCAGGTATAATTAAATTATACTGTATTGCATTTTGGCTTAATCTACATATTGCTCTTTTCAATTGTCTTCTGTTTCTTGTATGACGTTCCGGTCACCAGCATACAGTAGAGTGTGTAATGATATATCAGATTCTATTTTAATTCCAAACTGTATTTCCTCTTTCCACTTGATAACTAGGTCGTCAATATAGAAATTAAATATAGTGGGCCTTGTCGAAGGCCTTGGTTATTAAAATTTCATCCGACATTTTCTAACCTAAACTTAAAACTATTTTTGATTTACATACAGTCTTTATAGTTTTAATTTGTGATTTGACATTTTTAGATAAACACAATTTCATAAGGGAGTATCTTTGAGCAAATCAAGAACACTTATCCTGTTTTTTGGGACAATCTAGTGGAAAGAGAATAACGATATATCTGTGCACAGTGTAGAAGACAGGTGTTGTCAATGAATCTATTATTCGCTTTAAACTGTTGTGTAAGCCTTGATGAATTCAAGGCTGTCAACAAGTGGAAACGCAGTTAGGCAGTATGAGTATTTGTAGGTCGTGCGGATGTAATGGTTTTTATTACAGAAACAACTCACTTTACACGAAGCTGTTATTGGCAGATACATTCAGTTTACCAGTTCGCCTACACAGCGCGATTCATGTGTTTGACTTTTGATATTGGTTTCTGCTTTTTTCCTTTTGTATGTTACCCACAACTAAAATTGCGCTTGGGGCAAAGATGCAATATGTGATTCGTATAGTGCATTGAACGAGAACTCAAAATAAAAGGGAATAAAATACCTTGTTTGTAGAGAATGTGTACCACTCTGGTGGAAAACAAATAGAACATTCTCAACTCTGAAACATGTGCACGCAGTTACAACCGTTCAGGAATAATATTTCACGAATCCTTAAACATATCACAACCTGGTACTGTCATGCATCGTTTGTTGAAGCCAATTCACTTTTTATTGAATTTGTTTTAACGTTTATTTGAAATAAAAACCAAAGACCTTCAACTGCAGTAAAATTCTCCGGAGTAGCAATCAATACATAACTTTTGATCATGGAACAACTTCAGTGCCGTTTGAGTGGAAATTTTCATAAGTCTTATGTTAAACCTGCGCATGAGTTGGATCAGAATTTTTGTACAATTTTTGTATTATAAATTGCAGTAAATAGACCATAAAATAATTGGGCATTCACAGCAACCTTAAGGGTGGAGTCTTCATGTAATGAGACGTTAAATTGAGATTTTTATTATTCTACAGGTAATAATGTACAGAGGTTATTGTATTTTTGTTGTTAAAAGAAAATAGAATAAAAAATCGATGCACTTTCTTTCTATAAGCCACGGCAACTTGGAATCAGTTATTGCTTCATTGCTGTCAGAAATTAACTGTTACGTTATTTCCTTGCATGATCATAATGAGCCAATTAATACAGTAACAACCTATTTATACCTAAAGATATATTACATAATTTTGAAAATGTAATTTACTTTTCAAAAATATGATTGAAATAAATTTATCATAATGACACTGTTGCTACATTAGACATAGCGTTGTTATTAAAATACTCGTATAAACAATTGCATTACTTTTTCAGTTGACTCACTTCAGCAACTTAGTATTTGACACTTCTAGTTATCGTTTTGAAAATAAAGTACTCCTCCTATCCTTTAGGTAAGAATTTCTCTGATTAAAATGTATATTAGAAATCTATTTACGGGCAATACTTTCATGTAACAATATAACGAGCTATTATTACCATATTTGTACAAAAATTCATTCAGCTGAATAAAGGCTTATTTTACCATTTTTAAATTCAGTATTGGTCACAAAATATCACCCAGAAATGTGCTACATCGATGTTATATAATTTATTTAATACATGTTCTGAAAATCTAAGTATATAACGACCTGCCCATATGCTTCCGAAACACGCCTTTTTTCGACTAAACTCTGAGCCAGAGGAAAAAGAATATGCATATTTTTACTTTCTCTACTGGTAAGCAGGGCAAGTATTGTATTCCACCCAAAAATTCGATGTCGAGATTTCACCGGAAATGTTTTCAAACCCTCTGAATCCAAAAAAGCATTTATAGAAAAAAGTTCGCGCGCGCGCGCGCGCGCGCGTGTGTGTGTGTGTGTGTGTGTGTGTGTGTGTGTGTGTGTGCAGCATAACTCAAAAATGAAAAGTCGGTTAAAAACCAAAGTTAGTATTTAAGTTTAATGCCTTTCAAGGATGCGACATGAAGTTTTTCAAGAAAAACTACTCTTTACATGGACAATTTTTTTAAAATTTTTATTTTCTTGAAAATGGCTCTAACGATTTTGATAAAAATGTCATATATTTAAGATATTTGTATGACAAATGAAATGTATATATATTGAATTTTCCTGACTATAGCTTATGTAGTTCTATTTACTCTGCATGACTTTGGAATAACTCGTAAATCGTAAGAGATAGAAAATATCTTACTATACAAAAAATGTGGATGTTGCTAAAACACAGAATTTATGGTGTGAGTTTCGGAAAACTTAAAGCTTTCGTAAAATGGAACTTCGTTCAATTTTTATATGTTAAGTGTGCAAAGAGAATGGAATCTTAAAGCTTTAAAAGATTTGACTATCGCACAAAGCCTGCTGTATTCTAATATTCCCCTCGCACCTACAAGGAAATAAGCAATAAGATAAGAGTATAACATCATTCAGTAGTTCTTGTTAAACTAGTTCATAAAGCGATAAGGGCTATAATCTAGTGTTATACATAAGTGTGGAAATCTTGCGGAACAGTGTTGCGACAGTGAAAGTAGCCACATTTTCCACTCTTGTCATAACTTGCATTGTTCATACCAGGTTGAAAATTTAAATAACTGAATAGAGATCCAAAATATTTAAATTTATGTTTTACACTCTAATTTCCTGTTATTACATACTTTAGACTTTATGTACACTGTCCCTTAAAATACGGATTTGTCTTATCCACTAGCACTTCCATATAGTATCCTCCTGGTAGTTATTGGTTTCATATATTTAATATGTTGTCGAATTCTGAGCTTGCTGTTGTTCATCCACAGAGAAAGTGACTAATAAAATTTCTTTGATTAAAATATGCATTATCTTAAGATGAATAATAGTCCTAGAATTTCAACTTTATGAACATTAAAATGTGAGGAAACCTCAATTTTATTTTATGATTCATACAGTTATTGTTGTATTATTGCTATATCTTTGCTAATTGGATTGCTATATCTCTGTTATTTTCCATAACATTCTACCATTTACTTCGTCGAATGGTTTAATGTAGTGTAATTTCTGGGTGTTTATCAGTTAAATTCAGAAAGTTTATCAATGAATAAAGTAATATATTGTCAGTGTATTATCTGCCTTTTGGGGTATATGGCTGTTGTTCAAATAACTATATTATAAAAGGGTTTTGTGTGCAGCAACTGCGGTTATTTTTGGCATTTTAAAGAATTTTGTTCTAATGCAGCTTTTTTCTTATTTGCAGGTGAGCTGTCGTCTTTAATGTGAGCGTTTTAGCACGGCAAACCAGTGAGTATTTTGTGGTAAAAGTGTGCATATTGGAGTTCTTGTTTAGCTGGAAATGAAAGAGCATACAATAAACTACATTCATAATTCATCACTAATAATGCACTAAAAACATCTGTGCGTCAGAGAATCGTGATTTCATATACGATTGCATAAATATCAATATAACATTCATTAATGACATTTTGCAACACATCAACTACGAGATAAGTAAACAGCGAATGAACAAACAAATGTCAACAAAACTAAAATCATAAATATTTGTATTTTAAAATGTTAAGTGTTATAATCCAGTAGCAAATTTTGCCATACGCATTGTATAACGGAGGTTCTGATTTATCAGCAGCTACTAAGGACTATATTATTATGTTAAAAGTTTTCTTAATAAATGTATTAAATCGTACCACGTGGTATGGGGTTAGCCCAGATTTCGAATCTTGATTAGGGATAAGATTTTTCCTGGGCTTTCCCCCTTATCCTCAAACTTGACACTGGGATAACTCTAAGCTCTATGAATCCTGAAATAATTTAAACTTCGTCTCACCTATTTCATTAATTGCATATGATTTAGCACAGACGATATTAGTAGAAATAGAATGAGCTGTATGTAAAGCAGAAACATAATATTAGTTATTTACATAGCTGCTTCATTTTTCTACTCACTGAAGTACTACATTGGAAAAGTTTAAATGTACGATTGAGACACCGGACGTCCGTCAGTAATATTCGCTGAAGGTCGTGCTGAAACTCGGTGTTAGGCACCTCATGCCACTACGCGGCGAGTAAACCCATAACAACAGAACGGCCGGAACCAAGACAGAGTGTTTGAGAAAACTGTTCGCAGGCCGGGATTGCTTACGAAAAAGTGAATTTCAAGAAAAACCCGTGACGTCCTTGTCACCTACAGAAGCGAATGCGGTGACGAGAGAGAGAGAGAGAGAGAGAGAGAGCGAGAGAGCAGTTTTTCGGAGTCTTAAAGTAATGATTGTACAGCAGTTAGCAATTCGTTTTAAGTACGTATGTAAGTACAGCCTTCGTTGACAGAAATTTTAGTTGTGTCATCAGCTATTTTTGGACATTCAGTCGTCGCATCGGAGTTATAGGCAGTGTTGGAACAATTTTTTGTGAGTGAATCGTCGAAGTTGTTTGAGTGAACAGAGCAGCAATGTTAGCGTATGTGTCAAGGTTACCATAAGATAACAGCTGTAAGAAGAAAGGTCACAACAAACTGTAGACAGCGTTAGCTGTAAGAAGACTGTTTTTGTGCTTCAGTTTTAGTAAAGAAATAATGTGACAAGAAAAAGGTAACTGAAAGTGCAGTTTCTCACATTGTCATTTTGTCACAATATGCCGAATTAACGCCAATTGTTCTCTTTAAGTTTATAATAAATTAGGATTATTCAATTACTGTGCAACAAGCAATGCTCTGTGAAAGAGTATTGAGATCCGACAGCTGTATCAGCTAACTGCATTCAACAATTTCGGTTACAGCTGGTGTAGCCTGGAGCCCAGCACTAACTGATAGGAAAAGGATGATAGTGGTGACGTCAATGCCAATCGGACATTGGAGTTTCCATTAGGGCAGTACTGCAGTGCGTTGTTCCATATTAAATTGATACACCTTACTTCGATGGACCACGTTATGCTGAAATAGTATCTCTGAATAATGAGAATTATAGCTGTAGGAATGATGGGCAGCTTTTTTCAGAATATTTCACTGTCAAAGAACCGCTTCATCATGAGGGGCCATGGAAATTGATTGCTAATGGGTCTTACTTTTGAACATAAGGGAGAGTTGCCGACTATTGGGATTGAACAATTAAGCAATTTTGCAATCTTATCACTTGAAATGATAAATATTGAAAAAGTTGACATATCAAAGCTTTATGGTTTAAAAATAAGTTTCCGTTTTATAATAATAGGATGTGTCACAAAATGACAATACCATAAATCCCACTTCTGACACCAGTATGACAAAATGACAAATGGCATGTTACCAAAGCGACGTGACACTTTCAGTTACTATTTTCTGTCATTTCATTTACCTCAAAATTGAATCACAGAAGCCAGAAGCAAAGTTCCCTGTTTTATCTTTAACAGAATTTACCATTCATCGTGACCTTGCAGCTTATATGTAGTTGTTCTGTCTTCTCGTAACCTTCAATAATGTACACTCTCACTCTGTCTCACAAACAGCTTCCGACGATACACTTTAAGTAGCTCGAACCTAAAAACTCATAAATTTTTGGCTCAAAGGTAACAACTCACTCTCTGTGCGGGTGTTCTCGCTTTTGCGAATTCTCTGCAAAATGCATAATTTCTCAAACTTCTCATAAATAAGCCGACAGTCGAATGTTTCTCGAACTATTAGGAGACCTTTGTTCTGGCGCACTCACAGTCGTTCTTGCTCTGACCACTCCATTGTCGCATGCATAAGCTGTGCTGTGAGGTATCTTGACCTACAAAACTACAATCTACAAAACTTGAGCACATCTTTAAGCGGTGTGGGGGAATGGCGGTAACAATCGAGCACAGTACCAGGTTCTCTAAAAACACGAAGGAAAAGACGCAACTTTTAGAAATACGGGCTGTGTAGTCCCGCATACAAACGTTCCTGCATAATGTTGCCAAATCTTAGAGCTGTTAATTCGTATCTGAAACGCGGCTGATTCCACGTGTGGTGCTAAAATTCCGAGAATTTGCTTGCCTCAGTAATTTTGAGAATTCCATCTTGAAACTTAGCAACTGCATGTTTCAGTATGCAGACATTAGATTACTTGAGATAATGATACTCTGCTGAATTTCATCTTAACTTTAATTACCTCCGTGTGTGGTTCCGAGTAACATTTCCAATATACTGGAGTTCCTTCTGGGTCTATTTTCTGTGGTGCTTTCCTGCCTTGTATTGCCCGGAAGCCGTCCCATAGGTCATATAAGGTACAGTCTGCCGTGAATTGTTGCTGCAGTACTGACAGACATAAGGCAGGGAGCACGCTTTCTGGTTATGACCGTAGACACAGCATTGTTGGCACAGAGCAGTTGGGGCTTCGGGCTTGAGAGTATGTCTGAACGCAACCACCAAGTGCGTCTTGTCCAGAAACAGGAGCCGCACTGGAGCTGTATGGTCCGATGGGGGAAGATTCATATGGGTTTAACAACTGCAGGAACAAATAGTCTTGTTCAATGAATAGCGCATGCGTCAACAATTCAAGGTAGACCACACTACTGTAGTCACTACTGTGGTCCTAGAATGAACATTGAGATCCACCTCAGGAGGTGGTTAACAGCGGCTGCATTTTCGGCTACTGCGGCATAAGTGACCTGAACGTCCGTAGAGATTGCTGAGCAGCCGGCAGATGCATGCGTAAGATTTCTGTTGACCTGCTCCCAGCTGCCGAGGTCTCCATAACTGGAGTTTACAGCGGTAGACTCTTCGTCTCCTCCAGCTATTGAGGCCTTTTCTTTCTCTTGGAGGTGCTAATGTATCCATGTAGTTCAGTGTCTCCTTCCTCTCAACTCTGAACCCCTTGATGCAAAGGTAAAGAAACTAACCACGGACCCGTCACTAAGCTGAATCGTGTAGTGCTGGTTAGCGCCGTGATCTACAGGCAGCATGCTAAACTCCTGTGTAATGCATAAAATGAGGTTTGGCGGTTGGTACAATGTGGAGTCAGCTCTGCAGATGTAATGACGCAAAATCCAGAAAATATTAGCGAAAGGATGGGTAGCACACTTATCTAAAAAGCGCAGTGCAGTTTGCGGTCCAGTTGAAAGATTCCAAAAGATAGGAGACGGTAGCTTGTTATGTTAACATATATTTCCATTACAGAGGCATGCAACAGAAAATTTCGTATAATACATGAAAAGCATAGTGCTTTAGTATATTCTGTATGCTATAGCAATTCTTGGAATCAGTGGATCATTTATTACCTATTAATTGCGGTTAAACGAAATCAAAGTGTAGAACTGAATCAAATGTAGTATATGTTTAAATAGCTTACTTTAAATGATTTGAACGCGCAGAAGGAGAAGGCTACAATTATTTACACAGCATACCTGATAATACTATTATTGGTTATCAAAAAAGTATTTCTCTTTTATTTGAAAAAGCGTTTATTAGGGGCCGTAATTACTTCTGTTAGAAGGCAGTACTGGTCCTATTTACTTCTGGAATTATAGATGTCATCTTGAAACCAAATAGAAGACCTAAGAAACAAAAAAAGCTATTGATGCATCTGCAAACAAGTCGGTTAAAATATGCATATATATTTTTTCAGGTATTTAAAATACTACCACTAGCCTTATTTTCAAGTTGTTTACTATGAAATCATGGGTGCAACGCCAAATACGACAGTCATTTATAAAATTAGGTTATTTTGTGCAGCATCCATATTGAAGATGGCGACCTCCCTAACAGACAAACACCATCGTTAATTCAACATGACGTGTTTGAGGGAATTTCACTTTTAAGGTACTCGAAACACGTACGAGAAAGAATCCACTTTGAGTAGTATTGGTCTGAGATAATAGAGCGGTTTCCTTTGTTTGCTTGTATAAAGTTTTTCCTTTTCAGGAAAGGCTATTTGCTTTTCTCTTCAGGTATGAGCTTCAAACCATTACTTCTTTAAGGCGGCAAGAAATTCTTGAGGGATTATAAAGCACACATTGTGAACAAGGTGTTGGGAAGCAGCATTCTTTCTCTCATTCAAGAAGTGCAATGTTAAGTAGCAAGAAAACAAACTTGAAAACAACGGCAACACTAATGTCATTATTACTTTCTTTATCTGTTATTCATGGCAGATGGAGCTGCATCCTAACCAAAATTAAACATCGATATTTCAACCTAAATGTATATTTCGAGATCCTCTGATAAATCATTTTTTAGCAATTTGGTGAAATTCGTCTGCCTACGTTTAATGTTTTAGAACAGGAGTCGGTAAATTGATCATCGCGATTGTGCGAAAGGTGACGTCACTGAATGCAACCCACCTTGCACATGATACATGGTTTGAACGAGGGGTTTACAAGTCGCAGCGGTGACGTAAAGGAACTTCTCTAACACACGTTTCATTTTAAATGTGCTTAGGACATATATGAGAGAGCTTTATCATTTAGTTCTAATTAATTTATTATTTACTTCATCTGGAGCATTATAAATTCGCATACATCTAACGTTAATTCACAAGTACTGACAACAGAGCACATGGGTTTGCATCTGTCAATCGCAATCGCTTTTAGATTTTACTATCTTAAGTTTATTGTTCTTTTTAATTCTTTTTTGTAGTGTTTAACGTCCGAATTTACTACTACGGTACCGCAGGCGATGACACTGATGATACATGGAATGAAGGTGGAGTAACGGTGGAATGAAATAGCGGGGGAAACCGGAGAATCCGGGGGAAACCCGCCCCAGCATGGGGGTCCACCAAATGCGGTTGCTTGGGATCGAACCGGGGCCGCTTTGGTGAGAAGCGAATGGTCTAACCACTAGGCTACGGCGCAGCCGCTTCTTCAGTTTAGAAAACAATTGCTCCACGCACGCACACCCACATATATGAGTCAAATATACTGCTAATATATGAAGCAAATGAAGGAAGAGGCGAAAATGTTGCCAGTTATTTAAATAAATCTAAACCAGTTTTATTTTCTGATTTTGATTTTACTGAATGACCTTTAAGGTTTTAGTTTTTTAAAAATTTGTGTACATTCTAATCCACTTCTTCAATAGACTACGAAGCTTCCGTGAGTATTTAAACGCTATGGTTATATCTACGAACAAGTGTTTGTTTCATATTATTCTTTTAAAATGGCATTTCCTATCTGTGACTTGCTTGTGATGTCATTTAATGTTTGACTTGTAAAAAGAAATCAAAAGTTCGAATACAACAGAACTTCACATTATTGTCCATAGAGCAGCAAAATATTGTCTTGGAATAGGAAGGTTACTTTGCGCTTTCATTGTTTAGAAAGAACTAGGTTACTCCACTGCTTGTTTACGTTTAAATGTGTGTTGATTGATGGACTGTTGGAGGACTACGTTTTACTTTGCCCCGACGGTGGTATTACGTCATATCATCAGCCGGTACAGTTTTGCCAACCCCTGTTTTAGAATAACACAGTAAATACCAAACTTGGTGTAAAAATTAGCATTTACCAAACTTGCGAAACGAAGATTTTGTAAACAATTTTCACACCTGAAACTAACTCTTACATGGAAAACTGTGCCGATATGATTTTCTCAAGAATAGTTATTGCTATTCAATAAAAATGCCACACACATAATTGCATGCCAAATATAAAAGTTTCTATGTATAGTCTGTGAAGTTCTTTACTCGCAATGAGTTTTGAGTAGTTTTATAAAGCTAGTAAACTAAGATGTGAATAAAGGCCTAGAGTATCAATGCTACATTCATATGAGTTTCTCTACTCTTGTACAAACTATTCTTATACACGCTCATCCCTCTATCTACCTCAGACTAATCCAGATAAATATTTACAGAAATTATATTATTGCTAATTTTCTTTTAGGTGCAAGGGAATATGGAAATAGTCGGCTTTAAGCAATAGCCAAATATTTTAAAGCTTGTTGCGTAATGGCTTTGAAATTAGGTTCTTTTTGCATGGTCAAAAAAAAAATGAATAACCTTTCGGATTTGAGAAAAGTATAAGTGTTGGAAAATTGAGACAGATAACAAGGAATATCTCGGAAATAGTTGTCTCCATAACATATACAAAGGGCATAAATTGGTGTTTTAACGAAGTGTGTATTTTTGTGTAGCAAGATTTTGTTTCTCTCTTATGGTTTACTAGTTACACAAAACTCATTCACAATGAGGACATTCGCCGAAATTCGAGATATGCCTTTTTTGTCACGTAAATATCTTAAACATATGGCAGTTTAATAAAAATCCTTGGCCATTTTTATAAAATTAAAAATTTTCTAAAAATGCGTCACGTAAATGGCAGTCTGAAGTAGGTGAATTTCTTAAAAGGCATCATGTGCAAACATTTCTAGTTGTAAGCAGTGCTGACATCGCAGTCGGTGAACCAGTACCCTTGCAGGAAATCAGCCTATCACCAACATTTTTTCTATGCTCGTCTAAGCCCATTGTTATACATTATAGCGTGGGAACTTTGGGTGTATTTAAGAAATCTGCAACCTCTTATTTCGACCTGTGATTTAAGAAAAAGGGAACTACCTATATTAAAGAACATAATACTGCGTAGAGATAGCAAAACATACACAACAAATTTAACTGGATATTTAAAACACTAACAGTTAATGCGAAAGTCAGAATGAATTGCATGTTATCTGGGAACAAGGTAAAGTAACAACAAAGATACCTTTTTAGAAAGAATAATAGTAGTAATAATATTTAATAATAGGCATAGTAAAGAACCAAACAATTAACTGCAGGTTTGTTAAACTGAATAAAGAGATAACACAACATACAAAGAAAATAAAATCTTAAACAGCTGAAAGATGGGTCTGAGTCCGTCGAAAACAAGATGCCCTAGACCGTCATAACGGTAAGTACCTCGAAAACCCTAGAACAAGACACATTTATTCATCTTTTGGGAACGAGCACCTATTTTATATCTAAACACTCTTCTTGCTATAGCAGCAGAGGTATATAAAATAAAAGGAAAACATTTTGCCAGCCTGGGTCCACTAATAGCTTGTAACATTCTATTGCCAAAGGTTTTTGTGTAAAACAAATCACTGCCGTTAGCGGCTTGCTCACAGCTGGAAGTTTCCAATAGTTCAGTTCAGTAGACAGGGGTGGTGATGCCGTAGGCTCATTTTAGATCCCATCTCCGAGAGAAAGAATTCCTAGCAATTTCTTTCCCCTGAATGCTAAACGGGCACATCTCTTTGCTTAGGCATAGCCCACCATATTATGCACAAAAAGAAAGCACTAAACACAACAATTTGTTGCATCCCATGTCGTTTTGTACTCATCCTGCTGCAAACTTGTTTAAAAGGATTTTTTATTATATCTACTTCTTGTTAATTCAGATGAATTTTCGTTAATGCATTTGTATGTTATGTACGTAAGAAGGTAAGTGAGATTTTAAAAAAGAGGATGGTTATGGCTCGGTATTTTATGCTCTTTCCATGACCACGAGAAAACACGAATAGCGACTTACTAGCTGAAGAAAGTTTAACCCTTTAATGTATGAATTAATTTGCTACATTTGCAAGTCCTTTCCTTGGTCTTAAGGCGAAACGAAGGGGACTGCCCATCCATTCAAACTTTGGACTACCGAGTTCGATTCCATTAAAAGTTTGCCATTGTCAAAGGATGGGGAGGGCTACATAATATAACAGGTGTAAGGCATCTGACTGCAGTTACATGGATTTTACTATTGTTCTTAAAAGACTACAAACATTTTTATGTTATTGTTGAACGCTATAATTAATTCTAACAGTATTTCCCACTATTGCCTTAGCTACTGGAAGCCAGTAGCTATTCCAGCTGCTTACCGCTGGAAATTTATCCAGTTCATTCCACCTTCTTGGAGTTACTTATTTGTATTAGTTCTCTTATATTTAACATCTTGTTTTGTATATAACGGGGGAATTTATTATGACCTCGGCTTACTTTTACTCATAACTCTTTTCCATTTTCTCTATTAACACATTCTTCTTTTAACCATTTTATCCTTATTTTTCCTAAATATCTTCCTGCTTTTTCCAAACTCCTGTAGCAAAAAGTAGATTGCTGTAAAGGATAGATTAGGCTGCAATTTTTCTTGGAAACTTGTTGTTGCATGCTTGGAAGTTGCCGATTTTCAATAATAAGTTTGATTTACAACCAAAGATATTTATGCATACATATATTCAAAGCTTACATTTCTGGCAAAATTTCTACATCTAACTTTAGGGTGAAATGCAATACCTCCTCTTACAAAGAGGTGGCAGAAAAAGCAAAAATATTTACGGCAAGTATCTTTGTTTCCATTAACAAAATAGCGATTTCTGAATTTTGTTTCCTTGTTAAGTTAATTGGTATAAGAGAGGCAGTTAAGGTGGTATATTCTATTTTTGAAGTGGAGCTCTAAGGTTACAACCAAGCGCTTAGACAAAGTTGTGGTCTACAAGGGAATATGGCGCAGCACATCAGCATTGTTAACTGAAAGCTGACTAGTAAAGGGTCGGACATATCATACATATATCAACCAAATATGTCGCTCAATTACGTTTGTTTAATTTGATTTACTTGGATTTCATTTTTAATACTTTACAAAGTCTTATACAATTTTCAACCCACTTTAGTGGTTGACAAATTAGATTTAAGTACCTTTTAAGTTCAAGTACCAGTGCCATACGGACTAGCCAAGGGTGTGCGTGGATAGTCGTGGCTAGGCTTCGAACCTTCATACAGCTATCGCGAAACGAGGCGATCGCAAGTTACCTGCCACACGTCGTTGCACGAGTAGTCGCGGCACAAAACACACTGCCTACAGTGCAAATTGTCTCTTGAATGGGTGCACTAGTTCCATAGACATAGTAAAATGCCTCCAGGATGATAACCGAAATACTCACGTACTTCTGAACTTGTACCAAAATTTGGGAGTGATTAAGGCGTAAGGCGTAAACACGTACTTCATTGATACGCCATTCTGTATCCTTTATTTTGCTTATTGGTTAAGATTATTTAGCAAAAGGAGTGGAAGATCCTTGCACCGTGGGCTACGGTGGTCAATAAAATGCCAAGGCTTCGTATAACGATAAAGAATGTGACGTATACGCGAGGTGTAGTGAGGTTATGTTAGGTGTTATTTGTACCTGGTGGGTGTTTTACGACCAAATTACACACTTGACAGTTGCCCACTACTACCTGACGTACAACTTTTAAATGAAGGTCATCATTGTACAGGGTCTTTCATAAATGACTCGACATTCGAAAAATTAACCGATTTTAATTATTTTTTTTTGATATGTTGCAGTACATGTTTATTAACATTTCCCGGTGCCGCACAGAGTGCATTTGCATACATTTAAGTTTAGAGGAACACACTGCAACACATAAAGCACATAGGTAACAATTGCAAACAATGTCCACAGTTTTCAGTGTGCCTCCCACCCTGAACAATGCACAAGTGAGGCGACGTTCCGACCTCATCGTGCACCTTCGGCATGCGAGAAGTGACCGTCTGTGCTGTAGTTACAGTTCTGTCCACCATTGCAGGGATAGTGTCTGGTTTAGTTGCATACACTCTGCTCTTAATGAATCCCATAGAAAAAGAGTCTATGGGAGTTAGATCGGGAGATCGCGGAGGCCAAGAAATTGAGCCTTTTTAGTAGGAGAAATGCTCAATTCCTAAGCCGCTTTGGAGGATGTTTTTTGGGGGTTGGTTGTTAGTGAAAGCACCGCGGACATTTGCTGCCAGCATCGTGCACCAAACTGTCGTCGGAGTAAACGCTGAATTTTAGTCTCAGGTTTCCCGGTCTCAACCAGGAAGCGATTTTTCTTCATTGTAATAAAGTTAATCGAGTATGTGGCATTTTGTTTCTTCATTTTAAACAAAACCAAATAACAAGACCTTTTTAAAGCAATGATCTCATGGCACAAAAACGCTCTCTTGTGGGCTTTTTTGGGCACATTAGGAGCTAACTCGACTGTACGGCACCGGGAAATGTTTTTATTAGTAAACATGTACAACGTATCCAAACATAATTAAAATCAGTTAATTTTTCTAATGTCCAGTTAATTATGAAAGATACTGTATAGTTCAATAAGAAATTGGCTTGCAGGGATAGCATTAATAATCGAAGCACTTCTTCGTCTTTCAGCTTACCCAAACCGAGTTGTCACAAGCGGCAAAATATCTTAAATTTATATATAAAATTATTAAACCACAAATTTTATCAAAAGCGGTAAACCTTGTGCAGGAAGATCAAATAACTTACATATTGACGTACAAAATATTTAAAAATATAACATTTTATTTAGTTCAAGACAGCTTCTGTTATAAACATCTAATGTTCGCATGCACATGACTTTTTCTACCCATTCTTCAACAAGCTATTGTCAAAAAAGTTTCTACTTTGATCTACTTCGTTAATCGAGATGAAAATTTGTAGCAATAGTTTTGTCTCATATTTTTGTAGGTACAATGGTAAAATGGGGATGTGGTAGGCTTCAGCGATAATCATATCTTTTAACAGCTCTTTGCTATCCACCGACTGTGAAATCAGATCAGTGATGCGTTTTTAGAATATGAGGAACCTTATGCCAACAAAAATTCAATCCACAATTATATGTTGATAATACACTATGCCTCTTTGATCACAAGAGTCCGTGCTATCCGAGTTTTCGATTTCCCAAGGAAGGGAAGTTATTACATTAATTTAAACCAGTGATATATCTCGGTATTTGGAACACATTTTGTATCTTACACTTTTGTCTCTGACCATTTCCTGTGGAGATATTTTAGTTCTGTCGAAAACAAGCTGGCAATACCGCAGATTGTGTGGGTGTCACTTTCACTAGGTCAAAATACCGCAGCGTGGTGTCTCGTGAACGTCAACAAATACCATGCTGTGTCTTCCCATGGAGTGTATGTAAGTGTAGGCTCCCAAAACACCACCCTGCAAGCGACCAACCTGTTTACATCCAGAAGTCAGTCCAATTCCCTAACCAACCTCAACACAACGTAGCCCTGTTACTTCACGTCTAAAAAGATATTCCGAATATTCCTTTGATTCTTTTAAGTGATTAATTGTTTCAAAAACCTGCGTGATATCCCATAACTACTACTGAAGCCATGTCAGAAATAAGTTACTCTACGCATCTTACAAGTAACAAACTATTGGCTTCGTACACTCTTGTGCACCCAATTTGGAACAGGAACCATTTATTTTTTCGAAACCGGCTGGCCAAAAAACAAAATGCGATTAGACCTTTTTATTTGTAATGTTTCTATGAAGCATATATTAGCAGGAATGTAATAAGTTCCCTTCCACCCGGTATATTGGAAAGCACTTACGCGACATACGTTCTATATATTTTGTTTCCTGTCACACGCACCGAGGACACCACAGTCTCGCCGAACGACTAACGCACAACACCTGTTTACCCCGTAGATCTTCCATTTTTCTTTAAATTGGGTTCACTTTCTTTGTGTTCCTATCTTAAAAAATCGATTCTGTACCATCCTGTGATGTGGACTGTCCTTTTCATCTAAAATATAGAATATTTTTCCATTTTTCATTCTCAGACGACGTAATTCATATTTAAATCCTTTATTTTAAGTTCTAGAACAGTAAGTTTTACGACTGAATATATATGCTCTACATATATTTGCAAACAGTTTCTCCAAATTGAATCACATTAAAAGTCTCTATTCCAACAAGCACGCGACGGTCACTTGGGGCATCTTCTAAAGCTACGTCAAATATTGGTAGCCGCATTAAACGTAAGCAGTACCAAAGAAATCACTAATTAACAGACGTTTATGGCATAAGATTTGAAATTGCTTTCGTAAATCAAATGCAGCGTACATGTCACCAAACCACCACTGTAACCACCCCGAATTGCAGGGAATAAAGAGGGGCAAAGTCCACGTATGGTGGGAGGTAAACCATCACTTCCCTCTTTCGCAAACGTTGGATACTTTTGTTCTAGAAGCACAGTGTTCCGTATATGGAGTATAGCTGTAGAAAAAATATATATATTTTTTGTTGTAATTGTTATGTAATATACAAAAAGCTAATTTAGTAAAATGCAAGGGTATCATGATTATTTCACCAGGCTTTCGTAGCTTCCCCTTCTTTCCTTCTCTTTACCCCTCTCCAATGACAGCAGTATTCAAACTACTGGCTGGACATAGTTATAATCAATGACACGTGGCATGAAAGGGAAGTACTGATCATTGCTGGCGGCTAACTAAATTGTTACTCAACAGTTTAATTCACCCATATCGTATGCATCAGAATTACACGTGACCAATTTCAGAAATTGTGCAAATTCACAGAAATGTAATTAAATTTTAGTTCCACGCAAAAAAGGCGGTTTTTTGGATACTTATTAGAAGAAAAGTTTTCAATGGAAAGCAGAAACTGTTTTATTGTATAATATAACTAATAGACAAATATGTTTAAAGTACTTGTATACCAATTTTAATTCTAGTATAAATATATGGAGAATTTCTTGGAGGATTAACGTATTTATATGTTTCAATATAATATTTCATTATGTGTACTGTAAAGCTATACATGCTTTTGTATTCAAAGTACAACATTAAAGCTTTTCCTATAACAATCGTTTAGCCCAATAAGTGCTGCTATTTGAAGTAAAATTCGCAACCTTTCCATAATAGGTAATAAGAATTTGAAGATAAATCTAAAGAAAATTAAAACGTGGCTTTTCTACAATACAAGGTGTATCCACCCTCCCTCTCCCGCTCCCCCGCCAAGTCGCTAGCCGCGTACTGCAAACGGTCAGCTGTTCATTGGTCATTAGTTACGTCTCACCAATTGTAACATCTCGTAAGACGATATCAAACGGTGCATTTTACTAAGTTACTTTTGTGTACTATTCCCTATTCACCATCTGTATGTGTTCATTTGCCTGCAGAGGGTATAACTGTAGAAACAAAAGCAGCGTAAATAAGTGTGCAAAATTATTATGGAAAATTTTACTTTTAAGCCGGATACTGTGCTTTGTAGGAATAACAAGTTTCAAATGTTCCTCCTAGTGTGCTGAACTCCCCCCAACCTTTTGTTAGTTACCACAGGGTTCACACTTCCAGTGCAATGTAAACCAAAATACAGACCACGGCTTGTTGGGTTCTCGTACAAGTGTTGGTACATCGCCCACTGATAATTGTTAAAATCCAAGTGGCATGTTGCGTGAACACAGAGTTGATATTCGTACAGAGAATGCACAAAGGCTCATTCCTACCGTGTGTACGAGATTTATGAAACACCGTGTGTGTGAAGTAAAATACAAGTGGCTACATAAGTATATGAAATAGCATTGGAAATAGATTTTTGACATTCAGATTTTAAAAGAAAATCACATTCCCATTGCCTTTATCAAAACTCTGTCGTCCTTCGTGGTGTAGGGGTAACATAACATGCTAGCCCAAGGATGTGCAGCCTTCTCTCTTTGGAGAACCTTACGCAGTGAACAGCCATACCCCAACCCACACCTCAGAAGGATGGACAGACAATCAATATGCAGTGACATACACAAACAGGCATTGCCATAGAAGTTTCTGTCATACCTTGAATTTTCTGGGAATGTCCTCAGAAGACCTCTTCATTCTGGATGAGTTTTACTTAAATAGTAAACAATAAGAGACAGACCAAATAAAAATGTGGATCTTGTTGAAACACACAATTTATGTTAAACATTTCGTTTTTCTTTTGAGTGAATCATTTCCGAAATATTCTTCCTTATTTGTTTGAATTTGCCAATATTTACGAATACTCTTTTTCAAACGGGAATAAGTTATTCGTTTTTCCATTCCTTGGAGTTACAAAAAGAAGGAATTTCAAGGGTATCGCATAACAACCAGCTCTTTAAACATTTCACTATCACTTAAAGCCTATCGTACTCCCATATTCCCCTTGCACCTAGAAAAAATTTCAAGCAAGATAATTTCTGAAAACCCTTATGTCGATTAAAATGTAGCAAATAGAGCAATAAGTATTTGAAAAAATGATGTGTATAAGAGTGAGCATAGCTCTGCATATATTTTGGAACAGTTTCTCCAAATTGAACTATACTAAAAGCCTGTATCCCAATAGGTTACGCAATGATCAGTGGGTCTGGGGTTTAAAGAGGGGCAAAGTCCGCATTTGGTGGAAGGAGGTGAACTCAAATTCCCCTCTTTCGCAAACGTTGAACATCACTGTGCTACCTGTGGTTCCCGAGGTCACGGGTTCAAACCTGATGGAGGGCAACGGATAAACATCCTTAGCAGTATTACTTCGGAAAGGAGTAAAGTCAATCCAGCCATGTATGGCACGTGAAAGAATTTCATGCCTGTTAGAGGTCTCGTAAATACCTTACACATTTCGTTATAGATAAAAGGGAACACGGTAGTCAAATGTTTTAAGAATTGGATGTTTTCATACTCTTTCCATGCAACCGCGAGTAACAAAATAAATAATACATGAATAAAATCTCCATAGACACTGGGGAGTATATTTAAAGTTCAACATATGTTTCACAATAACTATTACATTTAATTTACACTTAATTTTTCAGATAGAAGCTACAACTACCACAGAAGCTAATAAAATAAAAACATATAACAAACATTTAGACATTAGAGGACTCAGAATTATAGGAATAAAGGTGTAACAAAAAGAATATAAATAACAAATTTCTACTTAAACCACTTTTGCTGGAAACCAGCAACCAAAGCGACTGATAGTCAGCTACTTTACACCTACAAACTGCAACTACATTCACTAGTACCCAGCGAAACTATATGTACTGGTAGACAGGACAGTAACCTCTGTCACTATAAGTTTCTCTACCTAAGTTTTATCTTTATATTTTATTTCCCTAATAATGTATTAATTGTTCAGTTAAGAATAATTTATATTTTCTTCTAGTAATTGAGGAGCGTTTTTTCAAAACTCGATAGATGCACAAAATGCGTTTCTGAGAAAAACGTTTTTTTTTCTATTTATTGGCAATACTAATTGGTTAGCACAGCAAATATATTAATTATTCAATTCTCCTCCCTGATACTGTCTCATTGAATGTGAAAAGAAACAAATAGCATAGTTTAACTAGTGCAAATTTGGGGTTTGAAAATGCGGAGTTTTTTCAAAAGCCGATAGATGCTGATTAACTTTTCTGCGTGAGCGAGAAATTAAGACATGAAATTTCGTTATTTTTGTCATTTAATGTTTTTGTTGCTTTTTATTCATGCATTGATTATTTTTTTATTTCTTTTCACCTCTTTATAATACATAATGTACCTACTATACAACCAACATATTAATGCTTATAAGGATTATTTTATTAGGTATAAACTTGGAAACGAAGTACTGCTACATTCACAATAACATATATTTTGTTTTATTTATATAATAAATATATTGAATACACACAAAGAAATTTCAAACAATATGAATAAGTAAGCTTTGACCTTTATTAGTGCTTGTGCAGTATGTACATGGTTCTTAGTTCGTTTTTCTTTTCCACGTCTGCCTCTGTCTTAATCTTCATCAGTTCCATTATACAGGTTGAGCATATGTCAGTTTATGGTGCACAGTGTGAAAGATGGAAGAAGTTGTAAAATATGTTTTTATATTTTGACAATGAGCAGACTGGTAGATTTCTTCATCTTCTTTCGTTGCAGAAGTTGGTCCACATTTTTCTGATATTAAATTCTGGAGGTAAATATCCTGTCCTTGATTTTGCTCGTCCATAGTAGCAGCAGTAATGCCCTTATGTAATATTCCTGTTCTGTCACCTCCCCTGGTTTCCTTTGGCGCCTTTCCAGATAAGTGAAATTTTCTAGCCAGGAGAGATAATCTAACTTTTGAAACCCCTGTGATTCTTTGGAAGCTTTAGTTTTAGGATTTCGTGGAGTGCACTCGAGACTATCTGAACATGTAATTGCTGTATGAGTATGACTTGCAGTTTGATTTCCTTTCCTCGTTTTTGCAATTTCTACCTCCAGTCAGTTCTACGACTGGTACAGTTTCACAATCTGAACTCCTGTCCATTGTGCATAGTACAGTGCAGTGTCTGAACTAAGAAAAAACTCTCCATGTAAGTATAACAAAGCTTGTAGAAGCACCTGCCTGCTGTGCAAGGGGTCCCGGGTTCGATTCCGACAGGGGGGTAGGAATTTTTCTCCAGCCAAGATTATTCTTCATCCTTCCCTGAGTCTGGAAGTGTGAATGAATGTGTGAAAGTATGTGAATTCAACGTATACAAACCCCCAAAGACCGAAAAACTCACTGTTAAACGAGTAACACCATTGCCAATAGGCAAGGTCGCCGATATGACCTCTGTAGTTAAAGACGGGATATATGTAAATGAACAAAAAGCTTGCAGAAATGAAGGTGAAATCCAAGCGCACAATCTGAGTTCGCAGTTATTTCCAACGAAGTAGCAGTGTACAAAGCCTGCAGAAATGATTGAGAATTCCCAGAATCGCAACAGTGAGATTGGCAGTCAATGCCAACATGCGTTTCATAGAATTGAGGTTGCTACACTTTGGATTATAAAATCATAAAATTGCATCTAGCGACCTTTGCTTTAACTGAGAAACTGCATCTATCAAGTTTTGAAAAAACTGCTGATATTCCCTAGCTTCTACACAGGACAAGAATCGAATTTTGCAAAATCTAATTTCACAGAACGATGCAGAAGGGGAAAATTATGCCGATACTATATATAACTCAATTTCGTAAAGTTTTGCATCTATCGAGTTTTGAAAAAACGCTCCTCAATTATGTGCTTTATTTATAATCTCTGTTTAGAAACTGCTAGAAACAACTAAAATCGATTGGACAATTGCATTACAATTCGAATCGTTAACAATGGATATTTCGGAAATGGCTTATGCCACAAAAATTTATTTTAACCGAGTCAAGTATACATCTACCATCTAGCATAGCGTTGGTTGCTCTGTCGTATTCTCCATTAGGACTAGCTACAACTCTCGAAGAATAACGTACATTCCGTTTGAATTTGGAGTACAACAAAGCGTGCTAGCTCTAAACACAATAATTCAGTTGTAAGATACCCACACTGAAATAACTTTGCCAAGAATATTAATTTGCCCTGAAAGACTAAATTCTGGACTGGCCTTGTTTATTTGTGTGTTTCCAAACACAAATTAAGAATAATTAGAACAAGCTCACATGTTGTGTTTAAGCTGTTTACAATAATAGATTATAATATAATTTTAAAGGCGAATTTCCTGTCATAATCATAGAGCAACAGAGAAGTCAATAATTTATTTGTCGGCTGTCTCCATCTGTGTAATGAATTTTTATGAGCTGTTTTATTGCAGAGGTGTATGGCCGGTTTTGGAGGTCATTAATCAATGTTGCTTGTAAAGATATTCATCTTTCCTTAATTTGCAAACACAGTAATCGCCTGTTGGGTCCCCCTAGCGAGGAAATCGATGCAATATACGGACTTGACAACTTCAGGCAAACCTCACATTTCAAGAGTACGCAAATGGATTTGCAGGAGATCCAATTAGCTCGCACAAGATCCATTCTCCTTGTGATTAACTCAAACTCCATGCCAAGGATATTTAAGCTTGGTCTTCGATTCGTTCATGATTTATGGCCTGCGATATCCGATTGGTGCCCCTGTTCTCCTTCTGCTAACTTATGCTGTAAATCTCTCGTTCTGTAGGGGAGCTATCTATCATCTTGTGTCGGAGCCTATCTTCTTGTTTATTATTGGACTTAGTTTAAGAGTTGTAGATAGCGTGACAGCAAGTTATACAAATAATTAAATTCGAAAAAAGATTGATTATTTGCTAATAAGCAATTTTAGAATATTACTCTGAACATATAATTCTATTAAAGGTAAGCATTTCTTTTCATTTCTTAATCTTTATAACGATGCAATATATAGTCACATACATTTCAAAATAAATTTACAAAATTTGAGGATGGATTCCTTATGGTGAAAGAAGAAAAAAATCTGGTGTTGCACTCACGTGACCTTTTCTACTCTTGTACTATTCTTATAAACTCTTGTTCTTCTTCATGTTACTCGAAATGAACATGTGTAGGAATTGTCTTATTTGTAATTTTCTTGTAGGTGCAAAGGGAATATAGTAGGCCTTAAGCGATAGTCAAATCTTTTAAAGCTGGTCGCTAAATGAAGGCTTTGAAATTCCGTTCTCTTTGCACGGTCAAGATATGAAAACGTGAATAACGACCGTCCATTTGAGAATAGCATAAGTGTTGCAGAACTCACGCAAATAACAAGGCATATCTCCGAAATGGTACACTCTAAAAAATCCACGTGGACATAAATTGTGTGTTTTAACAAAATCTACAGTTTTTGTACATTAAGATTTGAGCTATCTCTTACGGTTTACCAGTTATGCGAAAGTCATCAAGAGTAAACAGAACTATATAGGCTATAGCGAGAAAGTTCAAAGTATGCTTTCATTTACCATAAATATAACTCAAACATATGCCATTTTAATAAAAATCGTTAGTCATTTTTGTGAAAATCAAGATTTTTGAAGATTTTTTTTTTTTTTTTTTTTTTTTTTTTTTTTTTTTTTTTTTATGTAAAGGGTAGTTATGAGGAATTTTCTTCAAAAACTGTGTGTTGCGACCTGGGAGGATATTAAACTTAAATAACAACTTTGGTTTTTAACCGACTTTTCGTTTTTGAGTTATGCCGTTCATGCATACCTTTTTCTAAAAATGCCTTTGTTTTGGATTCAGCGGACCTTAAAACATACACTTCCGGTGAAATATAGACATCGAGGTTTTGGGTCGAATGCTTCTTTACGTAGTGCAGAAAGGAGAAGTCGTAAACATATGTGATAAAACGCTAAATGTTTGTAGAAGAATGTGACTCCTTGTACATATATCGTGTATAGCTTGTCCAATTCGTCGCCACGCTCCCCCACAGAGATGCAATAGCAGAGACGTGCCCACTTGCATAATAGATTAGTTTTACTGCATGTTATTACCATGATAACTACACAATAATTGTTCATAATACGTAAACGTACACTGCTTGTGTATGTGACTGCTTGAGCTCTGTGATACTCACTTGTTCCAATTTTCTTCTCTCTTGCGCATATGGAGTGCCACCACGATCTGGACAAACTGTAGATGGCGATGTGTTGCCAAGGATCCTTGTCTACAGTTTACAATCATTTATAAGCACAACGGCATGGCAGACCTGAGAGTTTATAAATAATTCTCTTTATTAACATTTTAATCTGAAATATATATAAATACACTTAAACTACAAAAGAGGTGGGAGTTGCCATGACTATCGCATGCGCAGTTCTGCTTTTGACCAATAAGTCTTGACGCGACGCTTTTCAACGAATCATGGCTTCTTATCGTCTATTTTTATCACGTCCCTAAAATCTCGCACTGGTTTGTTTTCCACGTATATGTTCAAGGTTAGCTTAAAACAACATAACAAACATAACAAAGAGAAACAGAAACAGTATACATTACTAACATACACACATGCGCGCACGTGGAAATATTTTTCTTAATGTTTTCTGGGCAGAGAATTAAGGTAACCTCAAAATATATTTACACGGCAACTTCGACGTCAAGTGTTTGGGTAGAATGCAGTGCATGATCTCCCCTAGAAATCAATAAGATGTGTTTATTAACACATCCCTTGTGGTTTCAGTTGTCAGTACTTTCAGATGTTGCATCTTTGATAAATAGAATCGTGTGTCTAATGCCAAGGATTTCGACCTGTTATTAAGCGAAACATTTAGTCACCAAAGAGCATGTTAGATTATGTGTATTCCTGTGAGCATGAAACCTAGTTGTGCCCGTGAGTGAGCATGTCCAACAGTCCGTATAATAATTGAGGTTAGTAGAGTCATTTGCCAGAATGCGCTGAAGTCCGCACCTATAGACCTACCCCGCTTCCCCTCTGTCTCTCTCACTCCCTCGTTTGCAGATTGATTTATTCGGGCTATTCCCAGCGGCAGGAGACAATTTGTTTGTGAATCCTGCTCTGCAGGTTGACGTCGCAATAGGGGGCGGGACAAGTTTGTCTTCATCACACCACATAATCTCGCAGGGAAAACGAATGTTCTCACATCGCTACGTATACGCTCGGTTGGGGCCCACCCTCGAATAACTTCCACCTCGCGAAATATCCTTCAACTCAATTTCTTACTTGAATGACTTGGTCCCTTCTCATCCTCTCACTTTTTCTCTCTGCTTTTAATGAAAATCTGAACACTGGTTCCCAACTCGCCGTGCCCGGCACCGTGTAATTCTGACTATTTACCTCTCTCAAGACCAACTTCACAAAGATTGTTCAACTTTGCGTTCTAAAATTCTTCTCCCCTTATCGTTTTTCCTATTAATTTCGTTTTCCTCTGACTCCAGTTCATAATTTTATCCTTTTCCCTACAGTACATTATACTCTACTATACTTCAACGGCGCGTTTCTGTGATTCAACGAATTTTATTAGAAAGTTCACACATTTGGCAAGAAGCTTATTTATGGCTCTTAGATTAACCGAGAACTTTAATGCATAATAAAGAAACGAACTGCTTTTAAACTTCAGAAATCTGGCTAATTTAGCCAATGCACTGCTTATTAACTGCTTTCTATTAATGCTTCAAAAGTATAAACGAGAAATATGGAAGTCTGACTGAGTGGTTTAGTTGGTTTAGGGGCTGGTGTGCTGGCCCAAAGGTCGTTGATTCAAACCTGGCCCAGACTGATGGCTTTCAATGTGCTAAAGGCTACAAACCTATGTTACTTGGTATGTAAAGACACCTGCAGGAAAAAATTATGGCACACCGGTGGCGTCGATGTTATCCTGGCAATTAGCAAACAAAATATTCTTGTTGTTCAACTGCAGCATACCACAATAGAAGGCAACGTAATAGACTTGACGCACTACAGACATATTGCATTCTTTCAGCAGCAAGTGGTATAGGAATTTTCAAGCATTATAATGCTGAGCCGTTACCCAGTATTTTCAGATAACAAACCATCTCCGATTCCTTGACTCTATTCGCGTTTGCAGTCACCAGATCGTGTTATATTTGTCTTGACCGCGGTTTAGGCTCTTTATATTGTTACACAGAGCACAAATAGTAATAGACATCGAATTTCTCATTGTCTGCAGAGACATATTTTTTGATATCTGCTGCCCCTCCTGTGCACCCTTATTGTGGGGAAGGAGGAGGGGTTGTAGCTTGCCTGTTGTAGTAACAGGTGAGCGTATCAGCCAATAAAATGAAAGCATGACGTAATACAGTACCCTACAAACCCTAAGGAATGCTGTGTGCTCAAGAAGGCAGTGCTGATTTCTTTCTGTGCTTCTTGTACGTAATAATGACTATAGCTAACTTGAAGGCACCTGCTCAAGAATTCCCATGTGTGATCGTGACTTACATTTATCAATGGGTATTGTATAGAACGATTCTGTCATACACTTTTTCGGTTGTATAAGGAGTTAACACACTTTATGAATAAGTATTCGGGTATTCACATCTATACAGTGCTACAAGAAAAACAGCAGTCAAGTTAGTTAATAACCCTTCTGCTTCACTTGCACTGGAAGATTCAGTCAAAAATAACCGCAAATATTTTTTGCTGGAAAATAATTCAATTTTTACAAAACTTCAAAGTATTCCTCCTCAATCACAAAGTAGGGTCCTTCCGTGGCACTTCTTCTTCCTAATAGTTCCTGTCAATACTTCACAATAGCAGTCAGCAGTAACAAGCAGTTGCTTGTCTTCCCTGTTTCGAAAATGCGTGAGTTTTCCCGCACCTCGTTGAGCTTCGGCCTTTTGGATCTTTAACTAAAAGATCATGTCTATTGGTCGTTTCTCGGTTTGCCTCTGGGGCGTAAAGCATCCTCAAGGTAATTTCACCCTGCCGAGGTAGCTTATGCCATTCGAAAACATGTGTTTTACCCATGGCTTGCTCTCTGTAACCTTGATGCAACATGTCCAGTGTTTAGGATGGATTTCTTCAAGAACGCACAATCGAGTGGATACACGTTGCTGCAACTGAAAATCCATGTTGGGTTATTGCCTTCTACTTCATCTGCTTCCAACTGAAGACACCGAGGCGAATGACATGCATAGCATTTTGTTACAAGTTGAGACATTTCCAGCACTGTCAATACCAAACTCCAGCTGCCCCTTCGTATGCTGACGTGATGACTAACATTGTGATACATGTCTTTTGAGAAATCTTCAGAATCCTGTAAATCAGATTCTTCCGATGGACAGTAGGAATCTGACCTATCTCGGTTTCGACGAAATCTTCTCGTGTTCTCATGACACGAAAGGCAGGTTTTAAGCAGGCCGGTCATACTGTTGTCAAAGCTTGAGCGTAAGTTCATTTATAGGTGCATTAAAATTTCTTCCAGAAGGGCATCAAGGTACCTTGGACTGCGTTAGTTGAATGTACGATTCTGTTAAAAGACCACGAATGTCATCATGTTGGCTGCTGAACTAGTCCTGGAAGACTATGTATGTAGATGTAAGAACTAGAGACCACCAAAAATTGTTTTGAAATCCCTAACGCCTACAGCAGATAGACTTACGGATACTGCTAGAGATAACACGCTATCTAACAGATTAGTCTCGACTGGGGAGCTCTATTCCTGTGCGTCGCGTGCTCTATGTCATTGAGAACTTGAAACCCCCTGCGTTAAAATATAATTTTGAAGTCCTAATCGCTCCTTTCAGCAACTCGAACCTGCAGGCGCAGTGAATGAGATGGATTGCAACATGCTGAGAGTTATCTCGCATTCGTCTTATAAGTTTGAGGAAAAATCGGAGCAAAATTATATTCAAACTTGATCCCTCGAGATTGGAAGTTGGGTATGCTACCAGCATGGTGGTATTGGAATTTATATACCTACCAAAATTAAATTGAGAATTTTTTAAAAAGTTTAGAAGTAAAAATATCATAGCCAATTTATCTTCATCATCATGACTATTATTATGATTATTGTTGTTGTTATCATAATTATGCTTCTATTATGAAAAATACTGATTACGTCTTCAAGGCTAACATATAAACAAGTAAGAAATGATTTTCATTAATTAGGGATAGTTCTGATATTCGATGATACCCCAGCACAAAAACGTAGCTAGTTTCAGACACAAATTAATATATACCGAAAGTTTTATTTTTCTTCAATAAAACTCAAGTTATTAGATACAACATTTCGTTTATAGGTCACGTAGAATCAGTGCTAAGTTATATTTCCACACTGCTTACTTAAAGCAGTTTTTACAAAAATATAACGGGTAATATTAAACTATGTAAGATAGTAAAATAAATATTAAGAATGTAGCTTCTTGGGAATCGATAAATATATACGCATATGTATAGTGGGACTTGAATAATTCGAAGCTGTAAGAACAAGAAGAAATTTCAAAATATCTAAAAATTCGAATTACAAACGGTACGTCTAAAAGGAACTAAAGGCGCACTTGTTTTATACAAGGAGATGTGGGAGCAGGTATAGGAGCTCTAGACCGGCAGCTACGAAACCTACTGCACCCCCCAAACTGCATTCCAACAGAGCAAACAACCTTGGAGCGATGATCCCTTTTGCATAAACATATGGACGAACTTAAGCATACTAAATATCCGCGTTTAAATTAATTTTCGACTGAACAAAAACTTTGAATAAAGGAACATGAAATTTTAATTTCATGCGGAATTTTTGCATTCCTTTAATACAAAATTCAAAGGACCCGGGAAAATCTTCGAATTAACAATGGTTTGAATTATATATATTCGAATTATTAAGTTCCACTCTACTTCCTTTAATCTTTCAACAAGTTAAGATATTCATAACATTAGAAGATGCATTCGATTTCTGTTCTATTTAGAGTTTAGTAGGGACTGCACATCTTTGCATTATATTTATACAAATTTTATTACTGATCTTTTTCTCGAGCATATTATACACTATTTCTTTATTTGAAGCACAAACTTGGTTCGTCTAAGTAACCGATTAACAAACTGATGTGCATCAGTCAACCTGTCTCCTAAACCTGCCCCAGTTTGGCTACCGGTTTTATGTTCGCTTTGGTTTTATGGGTAAAGCTGAGGACTGGCCCTTCTGTCAAACTCCTATTCAGTTTTCGTGAACCAGTTAAGCACAGAGTAACACCCTGGAGAGGCTCGGTACATGAATGATGATGAAAGACTTGATTATTTTTAGATTTAATTGCTACATGTGGTTGCTGCGTTTCCATATTTGAGTTATTATTCAAACTTTAATCTTTCACGTTCCTCTAACCTCTGGAGAGGCTCGCAGACATTTAGAATGGCAGAGCAAAATACACACCTACTTTTACATCTCGAACCTTGGGATGAATCTTTAAAGGTACACATACATACATGGTCCTCGTGCTTATTAGTGATGAGATATTAGAACACAAGCTGGTAAGTAAACTCACATTTCTCCACTAAAAGTAATGGGGATGGTCATAACTAATAACTTTTGGACGCAAACATTTCCAATTTAATTCCAATGACTCCCAAATGTGTCCCGAATAGTAGACAAAAATATAAACCTCTTTTGAAGCGATACACGTGTATGCAAGAGTCATAGATGTCGAACATCGGAATAACATTAACTCATAACGCTTTGGAGTATTTGATGTCAAGATCGATTGCATAATTTTGGAATTATTGCAAGGGTTCAGCATGCTTTGATCTCTGGTAGTGTTTTACATAGAAATAGGACATCATATAAGGTTTACATTTCATATGAAAGGCAAATTAAATCAGAATAATTTAACAAGTCGAGGGTCACAGGGTATGTTCTCCGATCTCCCCTAGACCGTAGGACGACATACTATCTCTAGCTCCTGGTTTCCGATGTCGCTGGTTCAAATCCGACAGAGGACGATGAATTTTCGGGTATGAAAATCCTTGGCACATGAAAGTGCCTTAAGCCTGATAAAAAGAAGCCTCTGAGTAAAATTAAGCAGTCTTTTACGCCCAATCTACAATGGAGGACCACAATACTTAGTGTCCATTAAAAAAAAAGGGAAACGAAAACAAAAGAAACTGAAATGCCAAGGAATTTCAAGCTGTGAGCGCTCCCAGCTTTTGATGGCGGTGTTTAGTTCTTCACAAGGTACAAAGAACTAGTCACTCCTCTTCCATTTGACGACAAAGTATTGCTGGTTCCTTCTTGAGAAGCAACTTGTCCTCTTTCTCACATTGTTCTAATAGAATGATAAGATATTTATTCAAAAACCCCGAGGTAAGATGTTAAAAAATGTGAATTTGTTTCAAAAAATAAAAAAGAAAGATAGGTACCATATAATTTAACGGTATTCCTACATAAAATGAGATAGAGAAACGAATTTGTAAAATTAATTACGCAAATTCAATAGAAAAAGAAAAGTTGGTAATGATTTTCAAATTTTAGTTTTACAACAGACAACGATCGTAAAAAGTGTTGATAAAAGACGCTGGACAAGTTTTAGTGAAACAAGACGATATAACTGGCTTAAGTTTGTGAAAAAGCGAAAGTATCGAAGAATGATTTATAAACTGGTGACTTTTTTAAACTAAAAGCATTGAAAATGATTGATTGATGAAATTTAAAGTGCTACTTGGAAGTATTTCAGTTAAGTTTTCGATACGATTGTCCTGAGAATAGAAAGGAATCTTGAAGTCACGGCTACAGCTAATATGAGGCAACAGGGACAAATAAGCGAAAAAGGTAAACTTATTCTTCACTTCGTATTTATTACGAAAAAAAGTTCGCTAAAGCAAGGCAAAACTAAACAGCGCAACAACTCTTTGTAATAAGAACCCGTTACAAGGACAAATCTATGCAGTTCCAATTTTGGCAGGTCCTATATTAAATTATTTAAAATAAAGTTTAAATAAAGTGTGAATCGACGCAAAATATGGGATGAAGAACTTCCTGAATAATATGGCGATTTTTGGTAAATCAGAACTGCTTTCTGACTCTGTTCCCGTTTCATAAATTTCAACATTTATTGTGATACAGGTAAGCCTAATATTAGTACAGTATTTGGAGTTTCATACCCATGACTTGCTGGTCGTTTACGCGTAACTCTGGCGGTCCAGTCCCGCCGTGGGGCGGTCTGCTTGATCTCGGAATGCACTGTACAAGTCGCCTATATCCCTTACCTTTAACTAGCATGGAAAGAATATAGATTGTCCATAAATTCTTAAACTACAAAAAGGAGACATTTTGAAAAGAGGAAAGAAATCTTCATATTCTTTTTCCATCTTCAAATAGTTCACCATAAATAAATAATTTAAATACAATAATAGCATGTGGCGGCCCAGAACCAACCAAGCACGTGTTGTGCCTGCCTGTCGTGACAGGCAGCTTTCATATGAATGGAGTAAAGAGCATCGATCTCATTCAAAGGAAGGAGTAATATTTTAAATTTTAAACACATTATTTAATCACGACTGAGTGAAACGTGTTCTGGGCCAAGCCTATGCTTACAGGAATTTTAGACATAAACGAACTCTTGGTGTACGAAACTAAATAAATCGTTTATGTAAACTGTTGGCAAGATATCGTAAGTGGACTTGCTTTTAGGTGTGTGTATTTTCTTTTATCTGCCCAAATTGGCTGTCGTGAAAATGGAAAACACGCTATTTTTACAAATAATACTTCATCTTCCACTAATATCTAGGAACTATTTCTTCACCCTAATGAGGTAGGCTGTAATAAGTCCTCTGGATAGATCCAAATATTATTCACTTCCAGATATTAGTCTCTGAGCAACAGAGTACAGTTTTCTGCATTAGGATTGTTTGGGTGGTACGGTCCTTTCTTCAGGTATAACAATTAAAATTCCCCATTTTTATGTACAATACTAAGAGATTATCTGGAAAATCTTCCGATGGACAATTTGGATTAATAAATTTCACCTTCGTGTCAGTCCTGCAAGATAATAATTTTGTTACTAAAATGCGAAGGATTTAGATTGAAAACTCTACTCACCAATCAGACCTACTTTCACCCTGTGTAAAGTGCAGCTGCTGCAACCTCAAACACAATAAGATGCAAATCAAGGTTGTGTCAGGTATGACTCGGTGAACATTACGATTCTGAGGAAACTACTGATGAATTTTGAAAGTGTTGATTCTGCAAAAACCTATTCAATTTCTTTTGAAATCTCCGCAGACTTAAGCGTGCTTCTATATTAATAAAAACATTGAGTTATATCGTGATAAATCATAGATAAAAATAATTTTTTACGGAGAATCTAGTATTCAAAGGAAGGGAATATTTCAATGTAACGTACACAGAGCACAAATAGTAATAGACATGAATTTCTGAATGTCTGTAGAGGCATTAATAGGGCATCTCTTCTGATATCAGTCTCCACCAGTTTGAAAGGGAACACGTTACTTTCCCTCCCGTTCCTTCCAGTTGGGAGAGCTGGCTATACCTATTCGTAATTAGCCAATGAGTTGACAACACCAGCATAGGTATGCTCTATTGGTTCGATACAGAACACAAGGCGCGAGGCGCACCTGCAAGGTGACAGCATCAGGCAAGAAAATGAAAGCATGAAGTAATAAGGTACCCTATAAACGATAGGGAATGAAGTGTTCGCAAGAAGGCAGTGGTGATATCTTTTCGTACTGTGTGCACAAAATTACCAGTTGAGCAACAGACCTTATGCTCCTTGTGACCTACAACAACAAGCAACAGCTAAGGTAAAGTAATTACAGTAGGAATGTATAGAAAGTTTGTTATAAGAACATATACGTACTTACGTGCACGCACACACAATTTTATAAAAAGGGTTAATTGTCTTTAAGGGGCTCAAAACATCTATATACAGTGAAATGTCTGCACGGAGTAAATATTTCCTCTAACGCAATGATAGAGAAGGTACAAATTGACCAGAACATAGACTTTTAAACCTTTTATTGCTTTTGGAGTAATTTGAGAGTAAAGGTTTCGTAATGTACAACTTGTGTGTATGATGCTCTTGGCGGTCTGACAGAAATTAGTGGAACTGTACCGTATGATACTTTGTGCCAGTTTCACGACTGCGCTCACATTAAAACCTGTGATGTATAACAAAAGCTAATGCTATATTCATGTCTCAAAGTGTTATTTAGCTGTGTTTCAAACCAATAAAGACATCCTTGTTAACATTTTCTTCTGGTTTATAGGAGTTAGCGATGTTAGCTGGAAAGTGGTGTGGTCATTGCAGGGAAAAGAATCACTTTATCCAGCTTGGAAAGTGGGCCAAAACTGCGTGGTTTATCTGACGCAGTCCATTAAAACAAGCGTGAAGCCGGTCCAGAGTTATGTAGTATCGTATTGAACACAAGATACATTGCGCCGTACTGCGGTAAAACCAAACGAGACGCGCGCGTGCAGGGAGGGAGGAGAGAACAACGTCCTGCGCCTGCGCAAACAGCTTTCGTCGTCACATTTAGTGTAGGAGATTTTCCACCCCACCGGTTCCACGTTTTGCCACCTTGTCCAAACGGAAGCGAATATGACCGCGACAGAAGAGCCATCTGTTCCCTTCTGTTTGGGTTTTTATGTCCACATTCCATGGCCACTTTTCTCTTATCCTTACAGGACCCAATATATTTGTCGCTATCCATAATTTATAGTGTTTTAAGATCCCTGTTGCTAACACCTTTATATAGAAGCGTTCTAAAAGTGATTGTAATTTTCAATGCGTGAATCCTCGCGCACATACTGAGTGATTCAACCCCATAATTAGGGTTCGGATTTTTAGTTAAATACATATTTTGTTTGTGTCCTAATACAATCTTGAAACTGAGTTTAATATTCTGGATATTCATACTGGATTTTAAGTTTTATTACTCATAAAAATACATATTTTCTGATTTTTATTTAAGGAAATATTTTGGGATATTCATATAAATTATCGCATAAAGGAAATGTCTTCTTAAAATAATTTCACTTATTTACATGAAGTCACATAAGAGTAGCAGCAGGCTTAACTTTAAGAAGTCACCATCCGACTTCTTTAATGGTCAATTGCATAGGCCATATGAGTCATTCCACGTCAAATCGAACAAAATATGGCAAAAAATGACCTTGATCTCCCAGATTTTCTTTAAATTTCTTTTGGTGTTTTGGAACAAAATATATTTGACCCGTGTTTCTTCGTTTTGTATAAAAAATTTATTTTGGTAGATACTAATTTTTGAAATGTCCCAAAAATCGCGCGCTCCTCACTCTTCGATCAATCATACCTCCGATTGTAATGAAGCAAATGACTTGATCTTTGGCTCAAATTAAATATAAATTGCAGTATTTCGTGAGGTATTTATTAGAAAGTTTTATTAATATTATATTTTATACGATTAAAGTTTTAAAGTTAGATAATAACATAAACTCGACTATTTAAAAATCTGGGGAAAAAACTAAAAATAAAATGAAGTTTATTCAATATTCTCAGAAAAAATCAGAATGGAGTCTCTAATAGTTCAGTTGTAATTAACTTTGCAAATCAGTCCAGCGGAGTCGCGTGGCAGCGGTGGCTGCTAAAGTAACTTCACACAATTGCCACCTTCCATTGCGGCAACTGTTCATTGCTTGAGGTTCCATGAACGTTACAACAGTACAGTGATGGAGAACACTGATAGCTGACACTAATACTTGTACACTATTAGCATCTTCAAAATGTTTTTAAAATATGCATTTTAAACTAATGTTTCCATACAACACACAGCTTTACCTCCTTCTTCGAAAGAAAATTGTTTCACTAAAGCTTCAGTTTTTGACAAAGGAATGAAGGAGTGCAATTTTGAAGCAAAGCATCGTTCTTGGCCCCTGACTTTGACTGGAAGTCCTGTTGGCGAATCCATAGCTTTTGTCTGTTTCATTAGCTCATATTGTATATTTCTGCGAATGAAACCATGCACAGGGGGAGGGAAGGGGAAGGTAGTGATGTCTGCATGTCTTGCTAATTCAAAGGTGCTTTTTAGTGCAGCGTGCAGTTGAAGACATAGAACTTTGCTATAAAGAGTGAATATAGTGAATTTGTGAGACATTGATCATTGATCATTTATGCCACCTGTAAGTTCTAAATTAGGGAACAAAACATTACACAGTCAGAGTAGAGGAATTATTTCAAATGTATGGACGTACATGAAGGAAGAAGCTAAAAGCAAAGAACTGTTTACATCAGAAGATTTTTTCAAAAAAATTCAAAAGTTCAAAAGCACGTATCAGATGCCACAGGAGTATCAGAAAGAAAGTACGCCGTGGAGACATTTTTCTGCATGGACTGTACTTCCTTAGTAAGAAGAAGTTATCTGACTAGCATAGCTGACGCGGCAATTCGCAGGCTGTCTGCAGTCACCTGGCTTGTTACTCGTCCGTGTGCGCTTGCAGGCCTCCAGAAAAAAAAATTGTAGCAAATGCACTAATGCAAGCTCCATAGTTTTCAACATCTTATTTTATAGATAAAATGTCAGGGAATACGTGTGTATTTTTTTAGATTTTTAACACATCGATTTAAATTCTATTTTTGGTTTTACAAATAATACTATCAAACAAACAGTACAAAATTTATGTGTAATAATGATTGATCGAAAGTTGTTAAAAGTCTTATATTTAACCTTTCCAGTGCGCCAAACCCCAACTCTCAACTCTATATGAACTTAGAGTAACAAGTGATTTTATATTACGGTGCGCGGAGAAATTCTTAGTTTCTAATAGCCATAACTAAGCAAGTAATTTAAAAATACGGAAATAAAAAAATACGGGTCTCCTTATTTGATGCCTATTATTCATAAAATAATTTTGAACCTCCTACGAAAAAGTCGTGTTTTACGGGTGTTCGATTTGACGTGGATTGTCCCATATGTCGCAATATGTCAGCTATAATATCCCTTCAGTTGGAAGAAAATATCAACATCCTGCTTTCTCAAGCTACGTGAGCTCGCAAAATAAGAACGGGAAATTCCTCCACTACCATGTCCTTGATTAAGCATTGATAATCGCTTTACAGCCCTCTAGTCTATAGATTATACTTGTAAGAGCTATTAAACTGTATAGTCAATTATTCATCTGTGAGTCCGCAAAGTTTATACAACCTTCTGGTTGTGTTGGGAAGTTATATATCTACATTTTTGAGTTCACAGTGGATTAAACATGCCCAAAGAGAAATGTAGTGCAAGTTGCCGTGTGCAACAACATGCTGCGGAATTTAAGGGTATTTTCAGTTGTGATAGTAAAATCCGGTGTTGTCAGCCATGTCGTAAAGCTATAAGGCAGACCAACGTTTACAAGTAATGTAACATTTAAATGGTAACAAAGATCCGAAATTCAATTTCAGTTCTTCGTAACAATCGTCAACCTTTCGGGATAAAAGTTTAGGAAAGCAGGCGGTCGTATACTGTAAATCAGTGCTTGGTTATCCCTTCCTAGAATAATGTCTGGTGAGTACCACGTACATTTATATTAGCTCAGCCATTCATATCTTAAAAATATTTGTTTTGGCACATATTTTTTTACATTTTCAGCACATAAATATATATATATATATATATATATATATATATATATATATATATATCACAAGTTCTCAGCTCCTAAAAATTCGAGTCCTACGCATAATAAACTAGAACAAGAATGTTATTGCGATCAGCTGTCCCAGTAATCTTGTGGCAACTTAAATAAGAAAGCTTGACAAAGGTTATGACACGTTTGCTTCTAAATAAGCACAGAATTTCCCATAACAAGTAAATTATTACGTGCACATGGCAAATGTGACAAAATGACTGCACCAAATTTCATCGTAGAATTATAATAAAACTTGAACACATTAAAGAAATAATGTAAATGACAATTATTGGACTTACTAAACCTTAATGTGGCTATTGTATTATTAGAGAAGTGACCATAAAAGTAGGTAACATTCATGAACAATAAACAAATGAAATATTTGTATTATCCATTGGTTCTAATGTCTTTCCTACAGTTGAGTAATCCCACTTTTCTTTCATTTTGACGGTTTATATGCCGTGGTAAGTGTATGGACATCTAACTTACAGGAGCATTTATCCATATAAAACAAACAAACAAAACAATAAGAAAGAAAGAGAAAAACATTCCACAAACACAGCATGAATAAAATTGCGCGTCAAGCAGTTTTGCAATCTGTTTATCTAACTGCCCAACCTCTGCAGTTTCCTTCGAAAAATGGTTATAACTTTTGAAGAAATTTATTTTTAAGTTCATCTAACGCAGTGGACTTGTTTTGTAAACTTTTTATTTCTTTAAATTTATTTTTGACCGACCAACGTCAATTGTTATACAGGCCAGTGATAATATATAATGCATAATATAATAACGTTACTGAGGTTGGCCCAAGGCTCCTCTAAAATGAACTACTAGCGAAAATATACAGTTTAGATGTAATTAAAGTTACGAATTTTAACATTTAAACATTTACAAATATAGGGGCAACGTATAGGATAAGTGCACGTATTAAGGTCTTAAACAGCAGAGCCGAACATTCAAGACTAAGTTTCTCTTTTTAAGTCCCCTCATTCTCCTGATTTAACCCCATAATTGAGTAACGATAGGTGGCAGCTTCAACATTTCCCTGCCTGATATACGCAACTTTATTTTTCAGTGTTTATGTGTTCGAAATAATCTATGCGACAAACTTGACATCACAGTCGCGCCAGCCTGCTGTACGCCGTTCATTCCTAGTACCTTATGTTCCTCTGACCACACATTCTTTTTAAAAGCGAAGATATGCTTAATAAAGTGTCCCTAAACCTCCATATCTGGATGTCGTGGTGATGCAACACCCTTGGACAAAATCCTCTCTGTAATTTCAAAACTTCCCTAAAACAACACAGAAATCATCTTCAATCGCTTTATGCCGAATTTTCTTTACTTCTCTCCAAGTCCTATTCCATTTGCAGTCGAAAACATTCTCATGTTTCGGGGATTTTGGGTAACTTTGGGACAGCTCTCTTCACGTAGAGCATCTCTTTCGTAGCTTCACTAAGCAATGGCCAATCGACATTTGCTATCAGATTACGCTTAATAAGGTTTAAATTCCATTTTTAGGCGCTACATCCTAATTACTATAAATTAAAAGCCCTTGTTTTTTTAACTCGTTCCGAGTTGCAAGTAAGCAATTAAGTTGTTTACGCATCCCTTCATTATTTATTATCAACCCAAAATATCTGTCCTTATCAGCCTACTTGCCACAGTGGACCTACTTGAGAAATGTTATCAATTTGACACGAGAAGACTAAAATCAGCCATAGCAACCATGTGGTGCTGCCAGCGAAAATTATATTTCTGGAAACTTCTGCTATAAATTGTACGAAATTAATGGATTAAAAGAAATTACACTGAAAAATCTATTTGGTTTCGCTTTAAACTGCGTATACTCCTAATGACATTTTGATGTTCAAAGGCATTACAACATAACAATACGATAGATTTCTGTCACAGGTTATTTTTATTTCAAACGTGGGTCTATGTTTGATTCAATGTGCAAGTAAAGCCACTTTATAAGTTACGGACATCTGAAATATCTCCCTCCCCCCTTAATCTAAGGTTGGATTTGTTAAGACTTGCACAATTAAATGCACATTTCATGTTTTGATCAGCCTGCTATCTTTAGTTCTGCGTTTCGATTTATGCTGGAGAACCAGTTTGGGATTTTAAAATGAGTTCATCTGTTTTTGCCAATAACAAACACTTATCATCAGCAGAGGCCTGCTCTTTGTGCGGCACGCACCTTCTGGTAGTCGGTACTTGAAAACAGAACTACTATCAGCTTTATCTATTACCACACTGCAGGCTTATATCATTCCAAATGTAAGCAGTTTTCCTATGTCCCTGGTCGGTAGAACGGTATTGGTTTTTGTTTTTCAGGTATGTTTCTAAGTTTCGTGGCGAATGGCGGTGCCAAACTAAAGCACGGATATTTGTTAAAAGGAAACAATTCTCCCCTTGAAAAATAGCGAGCTGCTTGGTCGATGGTATTATTACCGTGCTTCCTGTATTACTTATTAAGGTTACTAATAAATAACCTGCAATGGGTCCTCTCTACCCAGCTCCAGCATTGGGACAAGTCTTCGATCCTGTGTAGGGTATTTGGTTTAACTTGTCCATGCCTAAAGAAAGGGAAAGGTACATATTGAAAGATACACCCATCTGCCTCTCTTATGAGGAAGAAGGGAGAGATTCGAATCTTTCTATCCAATCAGTGCTGGATTGAAGATACAAGTATCAAAGGGATTCTGGTGCTTCCACCTATAAAGCATGTTTTCTACTCCATGTTCCCTAGCTTGCGTGGTGGAAGCGATCTTTCAGTTTTATGACAACACCACCGCAACTATAACATTTAGGGACTTTAGGGCGTCTATGAGGCCTACTTGCAACCTGTAGCCTTGTGTAGTTCCTTTACTTCATCCCTTTCTCCTGAGGATGGTAACTATACTAGATTTATGTAGATCGCAGTAAGCGAGAAGTGCGCATTCTTTGTATAACTGAACCTACACCACAGAGAGTTGCTCTGGTATCAAATTAATCTTACTTCTCTTACTTCTATACGAACATTGCTGTTATGCTTTGCTGCAAAAAGAATAAATATATATATGAAAATAATTAGGGAATTATAAGTATAGAATATGAATGAAAAAGAAACTGTTGCATTCACATTACTTTCTCTACTTTTGCACTAACCATTCTTGCAAACTCTTATTATTCTATCTTCTTCGTGTTAGTTGAGATAAACATTTTCAGAAATCATATTATTGTTGACATATTGAGCGACAGTAAAATCTTTTAAAGCTTTCAAATTCCGTTCTCTTTGCACGGTTAACATTAAAAAAAAATGAATAGCGATGTTCCGTTTGACAGAAGTTCTCCAAAACTTGCACAAATAAGGAGTATCTCCGAAATGGTTCACTCTACAAAAAATTTATTTAGACATAAATTGTGTGTTTTAGCAGGATCTACATTTTTTATATAGTAAGATACGGTCTATCTGTTACAGTTTACCAGTTATGCAAAAGTCATCCATAGTAAATAGGACTTCATGGGCTATAACCAGAAAATTCAAGATATACATATCATTTTCATAAAAAATATCTCAAACATATGACGATTTTAATAAAAATCGTTAGAGCCATTTTCAAGAAAATCAGAATTTTCCATTTAAACGGTAGTTTAGGATGGAGGAATTTTCTTCAAAATCTTCGTGTCGCATCTTTGAAAGACATTAAACTTAAAGGTTTTTGACCGAGTTTTCGTTTTTGAGTTGTACTGTTCACAGACTCACAGACACACAGATACAGACACACACAGGGACCTTTTTCTAAAAATGTTTTTTTTATTTATTTTTTTATATTCACGGAGTCTCAAAACATATTTCCAGTGAAATTTCGACATCAAATTTTTGGGTGGAATACAATACTTCCTCTACTTACCAGTAGACAGAGTAATAAAAAACAAAGAATATAGAACTAAGTGGATAAGTCATGTTAAAAGAATAAATAGAGAGCGATTACCATTCCATTTTAAGAATTATAAACCAATACAGAAAAGACATGCTGGAAGGCCAAATAAAAGGTGGCACGAACAAGATATGTTGATTGTTGCAGGCAGAAATGCCTAATATATAAGGGAAGAAGAAATATATAATTATTGATTTATTTGTTACGTAAATCCTGTTAGGAATAAAGATTGTCATTCTAAAATGACTTCAGCCCAGAATGGAGGAACCGGGAGCATGAACCAGCTGTAGTTACCTAGAGCCACAGTTGCAGCAGTCAGGTAGATGGCGATTGCCCTACATTCAGTGCACCTGCCCTGACTTGAGGGATAATGTGTTAGGGTATATAGACAGTTGGGCAACACATTTAAACGATAGGAGGAACCACACGATAAATCCAAGTGTGGGAGTGTACGTGCTGATGAATTGTGGCCCAAGAGGCTATTATTTACAAACATCTCAGCTCGGTATTTGCGTGCAGTTCGCCACAAGCAAATCTTAATTAAACTCAGCGGTCCTAGCTCTTTAATTAAGGATCACATATAGATATTCTCAAGATTTACAGAGCTTAAACAACGGGCAAATGCATTGTAGAAGCGTTAATTAAGACCTCATAATCACCACTTAGATTCAGAATGAGATGTTGATTTTTAAACCCTTCCATAAATATACCTCTTTCTGTGGTCTTAGGTACGAAATGAAACATATTTTTTATGCATCTATATCTCCACTGTCCCCCTTTCACTCTCAATAATAAATTATAAAAGCCCTAAATGGGCTGTGGAAATCTTACTGGTCCTTCGGAATTCGTAAAGGAACACCCAAGGACATATTATTCACAAACATTGTAATTATATGATGCAGCAATGTTTCACTGTCAAAACTTCTAAATTACTTGAGAGCTACTTTATGTAACAGCGATACATAACCTAAACTCTCTCTTGTCTAGAAGCTGATTGTCATTGTCAATGGAATACGCCATATTTTGGGTGAGCGAAACCTGGGCACATATCCTACGAATATGTAGGACCACAGAAAAATGGGATTCCTACCGGAACAGCATGAAACCTATACAAACGGTCACGTCTGCCTTATTGAAGGAAATAACTGTAAGCAATTCTACTCGGCCATTAACTCGAGTCATACTTCATTTGTACTATAACCTATAAATTATCTATCGAGAGCTAAAACACGATCAGTTAAATTTATTTTTATGATTGCAAAGTTTCATTTCTAAGAGATGTGGCAACGTCAAGTCAACATGAAATTGTGGCTAAATTCCCTCGAATTAAGATTTTAGTTTATTGATTTTTAAACAAAGGAAAACAAAAGATAGCAGCATAGAATATCAACTTCACTAGAATGTTTCTGGATTTCTCCACTAGTGGTCGCCACACCCTCCCTCCGCAGTGACAGCGTCCATGTATTTTCGAGGGAAAGTGACTTGTCGACCTGATCTGGTAGTTTGTGGTAAAGGTGCACAGGGTTGATTGCTAAATGGAGAAGGTGACGGAATATTCAACGTTGATCCTTCTGATGTGTTTTCCATATCGTGAGAAGAATATTCTTTTAGAATGAAAGTAGGTTTTAATCTGTCGATGCTAATTGTTTGTCTTCCACTTGATGTCTCTATTTCGAAGTGTTTGTAATTGCGAGATAGAACTTGATATGGTCCATCATGTCAGCTGAAGCGAGGTTCTAACTGCGAAAACGAATTTGCTTGTCATGAGTTCTGTTCTGTTCAATGGGAACTGGCTTTAGGTTTCTCATCTGTTCTTCCAGTTTGAATACGAAGGCTGGAATGTCAATTACTAATTTTTATTCATTGAGGAATTCTCCTGGTAATCGGATTGCTGAACCGTAGGTCATTTCCGCTGGTGTGGTATCAACTTGTGGAATGACGTACGAGCGAAGACCTAACAAGACTAAAGGCAGCTTCAAAACCCAATCCTCAGACACCTGTGCTTTTGAAGCAGTCTTTAACTGACGATGCCAGCGCTCAATTTTCCCATTTGCTTGAGGATGATATGCTGTATTTTGATATGGACAGTGCCCAGTGCGCTGGTTAGACATTTGAACAATTGAGATTCGAATTGTCCTCATCGGTCAGTGGTTATTATTTGTGGCATTCCAAAACGAGATATCCATGTTGACATTATAGCAAACGAAACTGTTCTTGCTGTAATATCTTCTAGTGGAAGCGCTTCCGGCCATCTTGAGAAACGATCAATTTGTTAGTAAATAGCGATATCCTTGTGATGGAGGTAAGGGTCCCACAATGTCAACATTAATATGATTGAACCTAGAGGCAATTTCTGGATATCGTCCTACTGCACTGTTGGTGTGCTTCCAAACTTTGCTTCGTTGGCACGAATTTAAATATTATGTCGCAAAGATTTCACCAGGGAATGTTCAATTCTATAAAATATAACCTCAAATATATTCATTTAGAGTAGTGCTGTTTGACTTACCGAGCACTATCAACTGAGGAAAATGAGACGCAAGAATTAAATGCATTTTGCCTTCTTTTGTTATAACAGAATGACGGTTTATAATCTGAAATAAATATCACTTTATTTTTAACATTAACAAATAACTTTTCCTGTAGGAAAATACATGGATTATTAAAAGAACAGTTGTTCAAATACATTGTCAGATTGAAATGGAGTGGTATTTTGATTGTTAATTGATTTTAATGTGTAATAAATTGTTTTTAGCAAATTATGAGATACGGTTGGCGACACTGACTAAACAAAGAATGACCTATAAAGATGTGTTGCACTCATATGAGTGTCTCTACTCTTGTACTAACCATTCTTAAAAACTCTTATTCCTATATCTTCTTCGTGCTAGTTGAGACAAACATTTGTACAAATTATCTTTTTGCATACTTCCTTGTAGGTACAAGAGAAATATGGGAATACCGTAGGCTTTGAGCGATAGTTAAATCTTTTAAAGATTTTAAATTCCATTCTGTTTGCAGGGTTAAAATATAAAAATGAATAACAATGTTCCATTTGACAGAAGTAGAAGTTCTCCAAAATACAAAAAAAAAAAAAAAAAAAAAAAAAAAAAAAGGGAATATCTTCAAAATGGTTCACTCCACAAAGAATTTATTTAGATTTAACTGCTTATTTTAGCATTTTCTACATTTTTTGTCCAGTCAGATTTTATCTATCTTTAACGGTTTACCAGTCATGTAAACGTCTCCAGAATAAATGCGACTACAAGGATATAGCCAGAAAATTCAAGATATACATTTCATTTGTCATAAAAATATCCCAAACATATGTAATTTTAATCAAAATCGTTAGAGCCATTTTCAAGAAAAACTAATTTTTCCTTGTAAAGGGTAGTTAGGGTGAAGCAATTTTCTTCAAGGTCTTCGTGTCGCATCCTTGAAGGATATTAAACTTAAATACCAACTTCGGTTTTTAACGGATTTTTCGTTTTTGAGTTACAGATACAGAGACACGAACCTTTTTCTAAAAGTGTAATTTTTATTCAAGGGCCTCAAAACATATATTCCTGTTGAAATCTCGACATCGAATTTTTGGGTGGAATACAATAATTTCTCTACTATACGTAGTAAGAAAGTAAAAAAGAATGACTAGGTTCACCTGATAAGATTGAACCCCAGAGATCAAAATTACATACAGAGTGAAAACAAACAATGTTGTATTTTTCATAGTTTATGCCTAGTTTTAAGAGATGTTTCTCTTAAGTTATGCAGTATTAACGTATGTGTCACTAATCTCCTAGCACTATACCTGTATATCCCAGATAGGCACTTACAATGGATGACGTGCTTGAGATCATTAATTATTGTTGTTTTGCTAATGAACAAGATACAGTTGTTTGAGTGTGGGAGCTGGAATGTGGCCGTCTGTTAGCCGGGCAACCAAGGGATCACTAGTCTTCGACCCCCTTGACGTGTAATATTGCGATGTTTATCTTAATTGAGTCTGCCTCACGCCCTGTTGTTCCAAATCCATTACTTTCATCCCCCTCGACACCTTTCCCAGCTCCAGATCTAGGGGGAGGGGCTAACAGGACAAGAAAACGAGGGTTTGAAAAAAGACGATGTCGATGAAAAAGGTTGGTAGGAAAACAAAGCACGTGGATCAAATGAGTTGCTGTTATTTCCGGCCTACCTGAATACGTCATTATGAGTTTACAAAACGCGTAGTTAAGTGACGCTCTAGGCACTAGTTAGAAACGAAAAGAATGCTCGTACTGCATTGAGCGTTTTAATATAAAGAAGCAAGTTTAGACGTAGTCGATGGATGCAACTATTCACCGTGGATTATGTGTGATTTGTTATCGAACGGAAATTACTTCATACCACTATTTCGACATATTTTTCCTTTCTATTTCTTTCATGTCGCTTTAGCCTTCAAGATCTCATTGCTATCCATACCACCTTGCTTCGTCACGAGTCACAGTATGACCCATGTGTCTTTCGTTATCACCGCATGTTGGTAGACCAATGCTGGGGTGGTTGCTTTTCTAACATGACTTTCCTGTCCCTCATTTCCTTCATTGTCATGTGCTTCAAGGTTGTAGGAACAAGACTGTGTTGGACGGTTACGGCTGTGCAGTAGAGCCGATTACAGACTGGCTGCACTTCTGATTTGTCCCCATTAGAGGGACCGTGGTTAGGCTCGAGTGCTCCAACTGGAAACATTAGGGGCCCGTCCATACTTCCCTCCCTCCCATGCTTTGCAATAGAAGCAAAAAGGGCGGTTTGGCCACCTTGCGGTGCTCTAACCCAGCAGTCCCTTTCTTTAACTCTGATCTAAAAGTAGAATGCTACTGAACTGTTTACTTTTTTAGCATCTTATGATTATTTAACTTCTATCGCGACCAAAAGATAGTTCATCACTGTAATCATTATAGTCATCAGATTCATGGATTAAGCCTCCTGAAGTTTGTCTAGGTCTATATTATTTTAACACTGTTGACCCTATTTTGTCTTCTGTCTACTAACGTTGCTTTTGCTCCTTTGGTTATAGTTCATAATGAGTTTTGGTTTGTGGTTGTTCATTCTTTCTGTGTTTTATATCCAAGCATTTCGGCCTTGTTTTATTATGTTTAATAGATTCCTTATACCTTCATTTATTTTTTAGCTAGTAGGATATTATCCCATGACAGATCTCGTATCTTATTTCCACCATTTCAATTCTCCTTTCCTCCTTTTTCGTTATAATCGTTATTTGGTTTGGTACTGCCAAATTTAACCTTACTTTCCTTTTAAGTATTTTTAGAGATCTACTGATAACGCTGAATTTATTGATTTTGTTTTGTGTTTCATTATTCTTCATGTAGCAGGTGTTACAAGCGAGTGCCATTTCATCAGTATATATTAAAAAGAGCTGGTAAAAGTGGTCATCTTGTCTTACTCTTTTATTTATTGATGCTGTTATATTCCTTCCTTTCGTTGCTGTAATTTCCATTATAATTTTATATTCAACATATAAACTTTTGATTGCTGATATTAAATGTTGTGGAATACTTTTTTCGTTCATTATACTTCATAATTTATTTCTACAAACACTGTCGAAGGATTTTCAATTACCTAAAAGTCATGTATGTTTGTAGACTACATTCTGTGCCTATTATTTGGCTTATGGCAAACACAGAATCAGTGTAAAATCTGCCTTTTTAATCCATGTTGACTTACAGATAGATAAACCCGTAAAATGTGCACTGTGACACGTCAAATTTCATTACAAAAACTTACATTATAATGGAGGAAGCATATTAACTAACATGGGTTGTTTGTAGACTTGAGCTTGTAAAATTAATCACACAAGGTCTGATACAGACATCAAATAATTAAACTAGTTTCTTTGGACTATCTGTTCTCGATCTTCTATAAAGACAGTTCTGCATATTGATACAACGCTTCCCGCAAACAGAAGGAAACATAATTACACCTTCGTCAGCTGGAATAGGTTCTGACTTTTTGTGTTTGGAGAAGATGGCAGTTTGCACAAGTTATACCTCTAGAGAATGATGAAAACAGTGATTTATCGCAAGTCGTAAATGGTCTCTCAAAATCATCATCGCAAGTAAACAGACATAAACGTACACAACTCCTAAGGGGTACATCTATTTATGGTAAGAGAAATGCAGTTAGTGTATTCATTGTTGCCAATTACAGATGTCATGTGCTTTAAATACAAGGTGTTCCTAAATTGCCTTCTTCACTGTTGAATAGGCAACCAAAATGTCAACGTGAGGAACGTAAAATATCCCTATTGCCTTATCAGTAAATAAAAAAGGACGACTCTTCTGCTTCAGTTCATTTGTTTTGAAGCTTTTTAGTATTTCTAACACTATCACCAGCAGGAGGCAAGTGAAATGCGAGAATATTACAAAGTCCGAAGTTTTATACACATAAAACCATCATAAATAGTTATAGAATAGTGGCTCTTTTAATTGCTTACGTCTTTCTGTATTTTTCCACATAATTGCTATTTGTTAAAACAGTTGTCATACAGTTCTACAAGCTTTTGTATGCCGACGTCACAAAAGTCTGTCGCCTGTGAGGATAACCAGGGGAAATGGCCGATCGTCGCGGATCTTTTCGTCTGCGATATTGACCAAATCTTCCGTGGGAATTGATGGTCGGCGTGATCGGGGTTCATTGTGAACATTGCCCCGTCCGGCCTTGAAAGCTCTTACCCACTTATGTGCTTTGCTGTCACTCATTGCATTGGAGTCATACACTTCACTGAATGTCCATTGCTGCAACGTTCCTTGCCGTCAAAAACAGAATCACAGATTGTATTTCATAGTCGGCGGGCCCATCAATTGCTTTAAACATTCTGAACTGGCACTGTAAACAGCACACTACAACACTACCAATACAAATGGCGTCACTTTACGCGCAAGGCATGCCGGGAATCGGTGCGCATGCGTGTATCGTCTTCGCGCGAAATTAGATTAAGCACGGTAATTCGGAGTTTTCCGAATTATTCTCGTAATTATTGGTATACTAAGATTTCCATTTCAGAGACGATGTTCAGTGGTTTTGTTCGCGGCCTGGTGTAGGGATTTTCAGTCGGCCCTGTAAAAGCCTTCACCTCTCGACTAGTTAGTGTGAAGATCCAAACACGGTTCGGAGTCTAAGAGTTTTGGGTCCATTTATTCCACTATCATCATCACCCTACCGACTCCGTCCTCTAGGTGACTGGATCTTAGATAGGTCCAACCATCGCTTGGTGGAATGAGGTTATCCCCGAAGCTCATAGGCCGCATATTGAGAGTTAGAGACAAAGATGACATTCAGCATTGATTCTTACATGGATTTAACTGAAAAAATGTTCGTACTATGTTTCTAACATGTATACTGTATACTAATCTAATATTCCACAATAATTTAATTAATTTATAATAATAATAACAATCATAATCATGTCCGTCATGACTGTGACATCTGAAGATTGCCTGTTTCATAGCTGCTTTGATATACATATCCCAGTTATTCGTTGTGTGGTGGTGGTTAGGGTAGCAGATTTTTAACACAGAGAGTGAGTTGGACTGCCGCTCCAGTGTGCAGAGTTTTATGCACACATCGGTGAACTTAAAGAGCCACAACGTGTAACCGATTAAATCCCCTACTACATACAACTAACGTTACCCGCAACACGAGATATAACATCAAGAAATGGACGGCGATTCGGAACATTAGCTATGCGAATTGCAAAGAAAAGGAGATAGAGGTCATTCCTTAGTCAACTCTCGTTAAGTTGCCTTTGTATTTACAACTACATTCAACAAACATTTCGTTATAAAAGGCTTCTAACGTACAAATGGACCTGTTGTACAATTCCTTACACTATATTGAGATTATTGAGAAGGAAAACATTCTTAAATATAACTTGTTAAAATGCAAGAGAGAAAAGAGAGGAGGGAGACCACAGTATTCCCTAAAGGTAGAGAGATAGAACAAATGTAAGTTTCATACTAAGCATTTCACTGTTTCAACTTGCAGGATAGGTTTTTCAATGAGGTTTCCTTACCCCAAATTGTTCTAAAAAGAGAGAGATTTAAATTTTGTTTTGCCATATTAATATCAAATATATTTTTTTAAAAAAATCGTTCATCGTATTTCATAGAAGGGAATTAATTTTCTGGAATGGTGTGTGGAGTTCTCTACATATCAATATAAATACTTATAGTTCAGTATCTTCAATGGATTTACAACACTTTACCATGAATGAAATGCACAACTTATTACCAGGGTCTCGATGTTTATGGCATGCTAGTTTGTGTTGTTTTCATGGAAAATATAAGCGAATCGCGATTTTACTTACAACGAAAGCTGGATGAAACATTTTTGCAAACATTTATTCTGAATATAAATAACAAATTATTTTCTAAGAAGAGCTGCAGAAAATGGGGCTAATATAACATTTTCTTCTGTCCATTGCAAGATCTAATTATTGCGGTTAAAATCTGAATGGATTTCTGCGTACAGAAAACAATTACATACTGTAAATTTGAGGTTCCTGGGCTAATAGGTGTACAATATAATACTATAACGTTACTTTGATAGATGTTTCTCTTTATATATGGAAATTATGTGCCTTTTCGAGTGTAAATTTGTGGGAATGTTATTTTCTTTTTCTAATGTTTTGATTTACTCTATATTTTGCACAACTCTGTACTGTTTACTAATTGGGGCAAGTCAACCGCTTAAATTACAACTGTCCTGTTCGTGACGTCATAGCGGTTATTCAGTCTAGCGAAAAAGATTGGCTATGCATGTTTGCAGTGTTGCAGGAAATTCAATATGCGGGTTAATATCGGATAAGCGTGTTGATTCATTGCATCATTTGGTAGTGCCACAAACTGGCCTATGTATAAAATTCCGTTTCGAAGTTTGTAGTAAAGAGAAGAGTTCTGTGAGGCTTTAAGGCAAAAGTTCCTTAACTTGTTTTCAATAACGTTGCAGCCGTAGTGAGATATTACTCAGAAACACGAAGGTTATATTTTTAAACCTAACGCAACAAGTTCTGTGTTGCATAGTATTAAAAAGGAATACCCACTTTATGAAGCATTGGGGTGCAGGTATAATTCATACTTGTGCTCACCCCTTGCACAGCCATGGAAGAAAATGGTGAAGCGCATTGACTCAATGACTGACGGAGGGGTCTTAGCACCTTAACTGAAAGGCGATGTTTTGTGCCTGTGCCCTTAGCGGGGCACCCCTGGAATGAGGCGAATGGATCCTAAGGGCGGCCGAAGCGTTGCCACGACACTCATTGATTTTTCCAGTGAGTGACTGGTGTTTAAGGGCCCGTCAACAACTAGGCATTTGGGCTCCTGATTTTTCCATGGCTGCACCAAAAGTACATTCGTAAGGTGTGATAAAGGAAGTGAAGAAATAATTGAACACCAGCCGTCTTTTAGAGTAGTCATGGAACATTTAAATCTGTAGAGAGCATTGAAGTCTTGAATCGAATCCGATAGCTGTATAAAGTGTTGCCTTTGATGTAGCTACTTGAGTCTTGTCAAATATTAATTTCGTCTTGGAGAGAAATCTTATAAGGCATCGAAAGTCGGAAAACGAAAAATGGCTTCACTTGACTCTGTCTTCCTTTGAATTAAATATATGCCTGTATACTTCTGGATCCTTAAAACCTTAATGGAAAAGCTTTTAGGAATCTAATGATTGCACTTTATTATTCAGGAATGGCCACACTTTCCTAGTCATTTGTTTAAACATGTTTTCTTACACAAGGCTTCGCAAAGTTGTCAAGAAGAAAACTTCCTTCAGAGTTACTAAGAATATAGAAATAAAGCTGTTGTGAATAAAATATGTTTCTGTCATTGTTTTGCAACATGAAAATCAGGAAAATATTAAAAATAAGCTATGAACTACGTTACTTATATTTAATAGTTTACAATGCTTTGTATTTTGCGCGAATATCTGCAATTAGATGTGCAAATACAACTTATTCAGATTTAAAAGTTGGTCTTGTGGTTACTGAAATACAAGTTGCCCTTATACTATCACAAAATTGTTATAAATTCTAATTGTAATATACAAAAGCACTCATTAGAAAGTCTTCTTGTGAATTACAATGTTATGAACGATATTTCAGATGTTTTATGTATGTATTCCATTATTTCATTAAAAATAATTAATTCAGTTGTATGAGGGAGTGGAGGAACATTTTGTGAGGGTGGTATAAGTAAACATCTGACGTGCTGCACTCACATGACTTTCTTTACTCTTGTACTAACCATTCTTACAAACTCTTATATCTTCTTCGTGTTAGCTGAGATAAACATTTACAGAAATTATCTTATTGCTTATTTCCTTGTAGGTGCTAGGGGAATGTAAGAATACAGTAAGCTTTGTGCGATAGTCAAAACTTTTAAAGCTTTGAGATCCCGTTCTCTTTGCACGCTTAACGTATCAAAAAATGAACAAAGATGTTTCATTTCGCGAAAGTTTTAAGTTTTCCGAAACTCACACAAATAACAATGAATATCTCCGAAATGGTACAGTCCACAAAAAATGAATTTAGACATAAATTATTTTTTTAGCGAGATGGACTTTTTTTCTATGACAAGAGTTTGTCTCATCTCTTACGGTTTACGAGTTATTCAAGTCATCCAGAGTAAACAGGACTACATAGGCTATAACCAGAAAATTCAAAATATGAATTTCATTTGTCATACAAATATCTTTAACATATGGTATTCTAATCAAAACCGATAGAGCTATTTTCAAGAAAATCAAAATTTTCGATGAATTTTCCATGTAAGGGGTAGTTTAGAGTAGGGCTATTTTATTAAAAATCTTGGTGTTGCATCTTAGAAAGACAAACTTAAATACCAACTTTGGTTTTTAACCGAGTTTGTTTTTGAGTTATGCTGTCCACAGACTGAAAGACACAGACACACGTGCGCGCGCGCATACACGCACCTTTTTCTAATTTTTTTTTATTTATTTTTTATTCAGGGGGTCTCGAATCATATATTTCCGGTGAAATCTCGACATCGAATTTACTTACTATGCGTCATGGAAAAATATCACCTAGCATTAGTATATAAGCGTTAATTTCATGATAGGCTTTATTAGTATATTTTTGAACTTTTAAGAAGTTCGAATTTTTCGTTCCTGTCATATGCGTTAAGCACTTTTCCATAAGAAACCATGCAGTTATATTCGATAAGAATTACAATCAGTAAATCAAGTGTAGGTATGTAAACCTATATACTAAATAAGCTCAGACTTTGTCATGGTTAAAACAACAGTAATTGTATTTTATTTTAAACTTTGTGCATAGGATATTTTCAATGAAGGATATTAATCATCTGTAGGAGTATGAGTAGTTAATAAATGAATTTCTTCTCGTTTATCCCTTTACTTTCTTCCAACAAATTATAAATTTAGATAAAGAGAAGTGAAAAAGTGTAGTAAAACATGGTGATTTTGCGTAGTTTATATTTTGGAAACTAAGCATAATTAATACATTTTAAAATGAACGATAGTTCTGCACTATCCTCAAAAATAAATATTTTTCACAGTTTTCTATAAGAACATGCTTGGCTTCACTTGTTTCGTGGTGCACTGGTCTCTGGGATTTAACCCAGCTAATAAAGAAGCTATATAAAGCGCAGATATTCCGAAGTGGAACCACCATGGCCTTGCGAATGTCTTTTTCTAATTACGTTTGAGTGTTGGAACATTTTATCTATGAAATGGGATTAGAGAAATGTTTGTTGATGATGAGAGCACTCTTGTTTGACACGACCTCTCACCTGGGAGGAGAGATACCTACAAGTAGTTAGTGTGCCTGCTGAGTAGAGCATCTTCGGCTACCTGGTTACCTCCCTCAAATGCCTAATTTGGGCGTGTGCTTGTATTGCCTCCAATACACTGACACTGATGAATGCAGAGCCAGAGGTAATAGCTACAAAATGATGAGGCCTGACTCTACCCGTTTTTATACATTTGCCTCTCTTTCCCTCTCAAATAAAGATTCCGGTCACGAATAATGGGCGAAACTATTAATAAATCAGCCGGCTGATGTTTGTATCCCTTTTTTATTTTAATTTCTAAGAAGAGAAAATCGGCAGCAACACTTTGTTGGAGCTCGCGTGTATCCGGTGGCAATTCGATGCTTTCTTTCTTTTGGAATAAATGATTGGGTTTGATAGAAATAAAGCCTTCACTTAAGTCATAATAGTGGTGCCCCATTCTCCCTTGTGGCATTCAACGTTAAACATTATAACTTACATTTAAAGAGTCCATTTTCGTCTTCCGACTCCAAACTTGTCTGACAAATCATGCAGGAAGAAGTAGCTCCTTACAGAAGCAGCAACGTTATGCCATCTATACGTGTTAAAAGCTGTTTACAGGCTGAAAGAAGAAAAGCCATTGATCTTACTATAAAGTCGTTAACGAGAGAGATCGTTGGTTCGATGACCCCGCAAGGGATTGCTTTCAGGTTGGAATGGGAGCAGTAACGCGGTGTAAAACCTGGTAGTAAATAAGAAATAAATCGTTATCACTCATCATTTTAGGTTAAAACTGTTTGTTAATGGCTTTCTTGCAACAAGAAAGCCACTCTGTTCTTAAATAATCAATAATTTATGTGCTTCTCTATCCTTACCGTGATTGGTTTACACGATTTGGTATTTTAGCATTAATGGATACTGAATTAATATAAATTGTGATCTAAAAGTAAAGCACTATTTAGTATACGATATATAGTGGTTTAAAAGTAAACAACTTACAATAAAATTCGTACATTTCAATTAATATTTAGTTTCACAGTTCGCACTATAACTAATCCAGTAGGCTATGAGAACAGTAATAATTTTAATGTTTCCAGGGAAATGAGGAATTAAACATATGATGAATATAAATGAACTGAACGAATTAGCATTAGTAGACTATTCATTAAAGATAGGTCTGCAATGTTTAAAATTACAATTATTTGACTTGGCCTCTTCAATTACAATATCAAAATCCTGACTAGAATATTTCTTCAAATGTTTTGTCTGCCATTTTTGCATGGCCTATTAATTGTTTCTATGCACATGCTACTTCAAATGTTCAGAAGAGTAAGAAAAGCAGGAGGTGATATAAACAAAGGGATAACACCGTGACCAAGAGGTGATAATCGCCCGAGTAGAATAGTTGACAAAATTCGTAAGAAAATAACATTTTGCTTTTGTTATTGCTTACGTATGACAAGGGGTTTTGTGAAGCGCTGTTGCAGCATTTAGCTTTTGGTTTGCTTTAGCGAGCTGTGTTGGACTGCTTCTGTAATAAATACAAAGGTGAGTAATTTTACCTTTTTCTTTCTCTGCTACGTAAAGTAGAGGAAGCATTGCATTCCACCCAAAAAATTCGATATCGAGATTTCATCGGAAATATGTTTGAGATCCAGTGAATCCAAAAAAAAAAAAAAATCACTTTTAGTGAAAGGTCCGTGTGCGTGCCTGTCTGTATATTTGAGTGCCTATGTCAGTCTGTGGACAGCACAACTCAAAAACGAAAAATCGGTTAAAAACCAAAGTTGGTCTTTAAGATTAATGTCTTTCAAGGATGCAACACGAAGATTTAGAAGAAAATTGCTCCACCGTAAACTAACCTTCTCATGGAACATTTTTCAAAAATTTTGATTCTCTTGAAAATGGCTCCAACGATTTTGATTAAAATGTCATATGTGTGGGATATTTTTATGTCAAATGAAATATATATCTTGAATTTTCTGGCCATAGCCCCTGTAGTCGTATTTACTCTGGACGACTTTTGCATAACTGGTAAACCGTTAAATATACACAAAATTTTACTGCACAAAAAGTGTAGATCTCGCTAAAACACACAATTTATGTCTGAATACACTTTTTTGTAGAGTGAACCATTTCGGAGATATTCCTTGTTATGTGTGTTAGTTTCGGAAAACTTAAAGTTTTGGTGAAATGGAACATCGTTGTTCACTTTTTATATCTTAAGCGTGCAAAGAGAACGGGATCTCAAAGCTTTAAAACATTTGACTATCGCTTAAAGCCTACTGGATTCCCATATTCCCTTTGCAAATACAAGGAAATAAGTAATAAGATAATTTCTGCAAATGTTTATCTCGACTAACATCGTGAAGATGGAGTAATAATAATTTGTAGGTACAGTTAGTACCAGAGTTTGAGATAGTCATGTGAGTGCAATACATCATTTATTTTTTCAGGTTAAGTTCTCAAATTTGTGTTCAACGCGTATTCCAAACTTTGCAACAGAAATAAATGAATAATTAAACCATATACGCCGATAAAATCAATGGTATCCACGTATTAATGATCATTTTCCCCAGTATTGCTTCGTGGAAATATCCCAACCGATTATTTCCTTGTGCCCTTGTTATTACAAGCTAAACGTTTGGAAATGCAAACGATTTTTGTGTATATCATGTTTATATCATTGTCAGGACTAAATAATTAACTCTTGTAATTCGTTAAATAGTCAACTGTTAGCTGGAATTACTTCCGATCTGTTTTGACGTTTACCGCAGAAGGCTATGATTTTCTATTTAGCAGCTAAATAAAATATGACGCGCTCCAAATGTCAGACGTAGGTATTTCATGCATTGCAGACGCAAAAGCTCATTGCTACTGACAGTGTAAAAAATAACTTTGATGAAACCTCGATGCAAATAACTCAGGAAGGTGGGCCGCCACGCACATACAGCAGCGGTGAGTGCGTTGAATTAACGCTCGGCGTTTGTTCCGATCATTCAGCATGGCCGCCGCTTTTTCCATACCACATTCGGAAAAAGCGAAAATCGCTCACTGTACGCTCATCAGACCGCAACCGCCTAAAAGCATCAGCAGAGAGAAGGAAAGCGCGAAAACGCACTCTGTGGCGACGGGCATTTTCGATATCGATGGAACCATTTCGTTTACATCTGAAGTTAACACTGGTAACAGTAAATCCAGTAAATGTCCTTGGTAATGATAATATCTGTAATATGTATTTCATTTGGGTGATTTAATTTCTTACGTATTATAATTTGTCTAATGTTCTTTGGCTCCGTGATTCACGTTCAGGAAATCCCCAGTTCAAACCACCGGGGCCGACCTAGGACTAAAGGCCCTTTTGCTTTACTTTGTTTTTCGGTCATTAGGCAAATGTTGGCCTGGATAATTTAGGAACGCGAATCTTCTGATCTCCCGTTCATCACTAGATTTAATTTCCTGCTTGCCCGCCACGTGGTTCTGCTATGATCCAAAGTTGTTTGCTCCTTGGCAGGCTTCTGATCTAAGGCATTTGCTTCTAACTCCTTGGGGGCGCAAGTCCTCCAAAAACGAGGGTTATTCGGAAAAGAAGAGGAAGAGAAGTTATGACTCACTCCAGTCACTCACTCACTGTCAGTCAGTTCAGTCAGCCGGACCAGTCAGTCAGCTCAGTCGGTCGGTCAGTCACTCTTTTAGCACTGAAAATGATTTTTAATTTCGACAAAATGTCTATCAGATAGGTTCTATTATTTGTTCCAGATTGCACGGTGGAACGCTTGCCAGTTGTAAGCAATCAACACATGGCCCATAGTCCCTGGATATGTCTTGAAAAATCATGCAGGAATCATTCTTCTCTTTCGAAGAGATAAATACAGTTTACTGATGACCTGAATGCAACACATCCACGACTATCTCTTCACGAACCATTTGTATGTATTTTCCAAGACATACCTACTATCATGAATGTTGCACATTGTCCGAGAAGCTTTTCAGAATAGGCGAAACGCCATCGGCTAAAGGGGAAAATAAGACACACTCATACCGGAACATACAATTACTATGAACTTGAATCTTGAATTAACAACTCCAAGGATGAAGAAGGCTAGAAGGACAAAGAGAACTATTGTTACAGTAAGGCTTTGAAGTCGAAACTAATGAAACAGCCAAAATTGTGCTGCAGAATATTATATAGGTATAGCTACAACAGAATACAATCATAAAGATCCAAATAAATAATTATTGCTACCAATTGCACAATGACTGTGGCGCGGAAGTTGGTAACCCTAGTAGGTGTGTCTAGAAGTCTCTATTGGGAATCAGGATGGAAAGCGTAAATGGTCACTGGTGCGCCATTTGTCCGTTAGACATACCCGAAGTGAAGTCAGCCAGTCTGTGCTCATACATCACTAAGGAGTCCGCGGAAGACGAACAGCAAGGTGCAATGGAAACTGCAAAAATTGAAGCGCGTCCCCAAGTCCAAATGCCCAAAAATGATGACGGACGGTATAATTCTGCTGCATGATAATGCCCACCCACATGTTTCAAAGTTGTTTTGACTACTCTACAGGGAAGCTCTTCCACTTTCTCCATCCATACAGTCTGGATGTCTCCAATGCGATTTTCACAGCTTTGGAGTCCTCAAGAAAGACATTTGTGGCCGTTGATTTGCTTCGGACGACGAAATGCACGCCTAAGTACAACCATGGCTCTGTAAGCAATCATTTTTCTATGAAGACATTGACCGCCTCGTGTCACAATTGAATGAATAGGGCCATTACTTCTGAAATATTAACCAGTTTACATACTGTCACGTTTTTATTTGACTGGCCCTCATACACATATATCCGTGCTTTCACTTTTGTTCTGCCCAGAAGCTGAATGGGTTGTTGGAAGCATAGGAGTATATGAACTTTGAAAAGGTTGACCTTTAAATCTCAAGACAGGTGCAGTACACATCTAAAATGCAGCACATACCGGGGATGCAGCTCTGGGAGAAGGGCTAACCTCCCACGCTACGTACCTGCTTGTTGGATTTTCATCACAACGCTGTATTGTCCATCTGGGTCATTTAATTTCACAAGAACCTGTGACAAAACAACAAACCAAAAATTTTACTGTGCATTTGTCTTCAACTATTGTCATTAACGTATAAGTGAGCTATATGGATAATAATACTTAAACAATGTAAGCTTTCAATAAATTAAACTTTTACAACTGCCTTTTATGTTTCACTGTATAACTATTCTTTTTGTGATTCTTATTAAAACTGATGAGTACTATGATTAGTGATCTGGATGTATAGTATTCTTGAGTTAGCCACACTTGTAGCACCACGTTGTAACAAAACATCATATATACGACTCGACCTAGGCACAAGTCAACACGACACGTTGTAATAGATTTTAATTTAGTTGAATGTGCCAGTTGGAGAGCTATGAGATGTCTGTTTTACAAGGTAAGATTTAAGTCAATTAGTACAATGACACGTAGAGCAATTGGTAGCGCGCCTACCTCTGGTGCGGAGGACCCGGGTATCAGCATGGGGATTTTATACGCTCTGGGAGGTCTGGCACGGGGTGTACTCAGCCTCGTTAGTCCCGTGGGGGCTCGGCACGCTGATCACGTACCACTCTCGAGTACTACACCCCACCAATGACGCCAGTAGGGCCGAGATGGGGGACGCAGTGGCAGCGGCAAATACTATTATAGCAAGCTCGATATTGATTATATATATAACCCCTTTTTTTTAGCTTTTATACCATTTATCTATAATTGGCAGAGGAGCTAATGTACTTCCCCCAAAAATACTAACTGAAATTTCACCAAAAATACAGACTTACGTAGATCCACTGATCCCTAAAACATTTTTAGAAAAAGGATATGGGTGTGTTGAGGGGGTGTCCTCAAATTTTCAAGAAAATTCACCCACCCTAAACAAGACTTTATTTTTAATGTAGAATTAGACTGAAGGACTTGAGTATTACAACTTCCACACTAAATTAGGTGATTATATGCATATTTTCACTTTTTTGAGCATTTCTAAGGTTAGCCTCCTGGCAGCTTGTAAAATTTCAGTTTGTTCTTCAGTTTTCACAGTGGTACATTCAAATTATCCGCCATTACGTCAACAATGCAAGCCCCTTGGATGATGATATTTATATCTTTAACGAAATCAAATTGGTAACCCTGAAGTGTTATAATGTTATAGCACACATGGCATCAGTTTCTCCTTCTTTAACATCAAGCTGATCTATCCTTTCCTGGAAGATTTATGTGACCTCTTGGATTGTACTGTCATATTTTAAAAGGTACTCGATATTGTTATATTCTTATTATATGGTCTCTCCAGTTATCTAAGTGTCTACTCATAACTTCTGTTACATATTGCATTTTCAACAAGTTTTTGCCAGTTTAATAGACCCACAGTTGAAAGCGCGTCTTTCACCTTCGACTGTCTGTTGTACTATTTATCATAGATTCCTGAAAAAAGAAAAAACCGTTTTGTACCGCAGTGACAATTCACTTTCTCTTGCAGGTGGTGGGAAAATTAACTTGATGGGTTTGACCAGGTTCGCTGCGGAATAGAATATACGCTTCGGTCTCCGATGCTGTTGCAAATTGGTTTCTCGTTACGGAAACAATATTAGGTTTGATAGAGGCTTTTAATTGCTAAGAAGTTCTTTAGCGTAGTTTCAGGGAGCTTTAATGTTAGGTGAAAGAAACTGAAATTGAAACACCTGTGTTTAAGCATATGTGAAACAACAGAGGAACATTAAGCGAAAGTTGTGTAAGAAAAAAAATTGAAGATAATGAACCATTTTGATTAATTGCAGTTGCTCTTCTATAATACATTATTCTTCTGTACTTGTTGCATGTACAAATACACGTGTTCGTCCATAGAATGACATACTTGACTATTTATTCTTTACCCACTACACATGATCTTTTGAAACGTTAAATGTTGGTTAATGTACTTTGCATTACATCAACCAATTGTTAATAAACAGTTGTCTGTTGCTTCAGCCTTCTGTACAGAACGAAGGTTATTTGCTCTCGTGATTAATTGGAAGAGTGTAAGAAACCAGCAGAGCGACTGAAATTGTATTGAACAGAAAAAATGTGATGTGTTGCACTCACATGACTTTCTCTACTTTTGTACTAACCATTCTTACAAACTCTTATTCCTATATCTTCTTCGTGTTAGTTAAAATAAACATTTGTACAAATTACCTTATTGCTTATTTCCTTGTAGGTGCAAGGGGAATATTGGAATACAGTAGGCTTTGTGCCATAGTCAAATATTTTAAAGCTTTGAGATTCCATTCTCTTTGCACACGTAACATATAAAAAAATGAATAACGATGACCCATTTCACGAAAGTTCTGTTTTCCGAAACTCACACACATAACAAGGAATATCTCCGAAATGGTTCACCCTACAAGAAAATTTATTGAGACATAAATTGTGTATTTTAGCAAGATCTACAGTTTTGTATAGTATGATTTGGTCTATCTCTAACGGTTTACCAGTTATGCAAAAGTCGTCCAGAGTAAATACGATTATAGGGGCTGTAGCCAGAAAATTCAAGATATACATTTCATTTGTCATCAAAATATCTCAAACATATGACATTTTAATAAAAATCGTTAGAGCCATTTTCAAGAAAATCAAACTTTTCGAAAAATTTTCCATGTAAATGGTAGTTTAGGGTGGGGCTATTTTCTTCAAAATCTTCGTGTCACATCCTTAAAGGACATTAAACTTAAATACTAACTTTGGTTTTTAACCGACTTTTCGTTTTTGAGTTATGCTGTCCACAGACTGACAGACTGACAGACTGACACACACACACACACACACACAGACACACACACACAGACACACACACACAGACACACACACACACACGCGCGCGCGCGCGCGGACCTTTTTCTAAAAATGCTTTTTTTGGGTTCAGGGGGCCTCAAAACATGTATTTCCGGTGAAATCTCGACATCGAATTTTTGGGTGGAATACAATACTTCCCCTACCTACCAGTAGAGAAAGTAAAAAAGGTCAGGGACTCGTAAGATCCTTTCGTTTTATCACATCATGTTCTTTTTGTAGTTGATTTCTTTACAGCCAATTGCACAGCGATCTGCTTTCTAACCATCTGACTATCGTTTTAGAGAACTCTCTACTTATTCTGCCCACAACGAATTTTTAAATGCTAATATGGATTACTAAGAATCACAGAGAAGGAAAAGCTTTTGCAGGAAGGAGAGCGAGTAGAGAAACTCATGTGAATGCAACCGTACATTCTCATACGGTAACAGAAGAGCTAAAGCGAGGTATTCCCATGGCTGAAGAGGGGGTGAAGGTCAAACTGCGACCTACATACTACCTTGAGGGTAAGGCGATATGCGAAACATTTGCTGCACACTTCAGCACCCTGACGACGCAAGAGCGGGTAGCCAAGAGTGACGCTTTTGTCTTTTCCCTTCCACTGGGGTATTTATAGAAACATAACGTTTTGTAACTACAAGCTTGCTTCTGCTGTAAACAAAGGGATCAAACAAGTCCGGCCAACCACTTCCTTAACTTTTTCTCTTGTTCCCAAGTTACGGAGTTTGCTCTTCAGTTGTTTCACTGCGTTGTCTTCGTTGTGAAATCCTGGCCATTCAGAGAAACTAGCAAATATCTGCTTTCAAAAAGATAACTTTATACGTGCGTTTCGAGAAAATATTTGTACTTATAATACCTGCCTGATAGTTATTGTACCGTGTTAAAATTTCAATATTGGGATTTTACCTGAAATACACATCTTGAGGTATTATGAATGCAAAAAATATTGCGTGTGTGCATGTGTGTATGTGTGTGTGTGTGTGTGTGTGTGTGTGTGTGTGTGTGTGTGTGTGTGTGTGTGTGTGTGTGTGTGTGTGTGTGTGTGAGTCTGTGTGTGTATGCGTGAGACACAAAAGGAGAGAGAACTAATTAGGTGTAGACATGTGGAATAAAGACTTTTTAAATATTTCGGATAATTTGTAATGGGAAATAAAATCACTTATCACTTATTTTTGTAATTTTAGAACCTATTTTAGGTACCTAATTTGATTTTTGGAAACTGAAAGTCCGAGGTATAGTCTAATGTGCTGCCTTAAGGGCAATTGCTTAGAATAAGGGTGAAATAAAGGTTAGTTTCAGACTTGACATTTGACCATTGCAAACTTGAACTTTGTTACATAAATTCTGCCCGTTTACAAACAATAAGATAAATAGAGATTTTACATTTATTTTCAAACACTCCATATGTTAGAAAATTGCGTTGTACCGCATATACGAAAAGGGTGAAAAGCTAACAGAAGCAAACCACTATATACTTCGATTTATCATGGAATGATTCATATTTTACGTCAAACAAAGGCTTGTGTGAAAGAACAGGATCTCCAGAATATGCAGTATTCTGCCTTTAACGTTGATAGAGAAGGGGTAGGAAACACGAAACAAAAAACGCAAACTGAAATGTATACAGAGGATACAATGACGCAGCAAGTTATATGAATGCCCAAAAGAATTGCTAGTTGGGATGACATGTGATAAACTCAACGTTCTGAATTTGTAAAATCCATGAATTCTTTTCAACAAGTATTGGTATCTTTCCTTCTTTTTTGTTTTGTTTTATCTTCCCCCTGTTATCCTCTGCTCATGTGTTTTTTTAGCATACAAGGATGAAAGGTTTTAAAAGAATACCTTGTACTGTAACCAGTTCCGTGGCCTTGCGTTTTTGGAAAAAAAAAAAAAAAAAAATGGCAAATCAGAAGTACCTTGAACCTTGCACTTTCTCTACGTTTGTTAATATTTTCTTATTTTTTAGTTCAAGTTTTCAGAAGGAATTTATAAGTTCTATACCGAACATAATTTCCAGACAGATTTATGAAAACAGACGGAAATGTATGTGTCAGTATCGGAAGTTGAAGAAAAATTCTTCTATGTTTATTTTTGAACACATTACGCCAGAACATCCTGGATTTTATTTGTCCTTGCTTGCCTTTTTCGTGTTCATTTTACTTTCCCTACCACACGTACATATACTGACGTGGAAAAAAGTAGCCCATCCAGTGTATCAAAGCACAACTCAAAAAGGAAAGTGACTAAAAATACCAAACTTGGGATTTAAGTTCAAATCTTCCAAAGATACGTGACGAATAGCTTTCAGGAAAATCCGCCTTTACCTCAAATTATAGTTTATATGAGCACATCTACGAAAATTTAGATTTTCTCAAAAAGGGTTCAAACGATGTTTTTCGAAACATCATAAACAGTTTAAAATCATTTCATGAGAAATGAAATGTGTATGTTAAATTTTCTGGGAGTGGCATCGCTCTTTATTCTGAACGACTTTTGCATACCGTAATATGTAGGTAAATCTTACTATTAAAAGAAGAAAAAAAAATGCATTTCTCGTTGAAGTACACGATTTATAATATTTTGGCATAGCCATGTCATTGGTTTGAACTTTCATATACTTGTACTTTTCTCAAATTCTAAGCCGTTGTTCGTTTTTTAATATTCTGCAAAGAGAATGGAATTTCAAAGCTATCACTTAGCAACTACCTATTATAAGATTTGTTTATTATCGCTTAAATCCTACTCTATGCCCTTATACTTGTTAACTAGAAGTAAATATACAGTAAAACCATCTCCACAAATTATCTTGGTTAACATGAAGTGGGTAAAAGAATGGTCTTCGAAGAATGTGTAGAGAAAGTTATGTATGCAGCACATCAGATTCTTTTGTATGTAGTACCTACTTTTTAAGTCTTAATGACTTTATTTGCACCTTCACTTTGTTCCTAATACACTTTTTCATCCATATCTCATTCCGAAGTGGCAATGATCTACAGAATGGCTGATATACTAATGGTGTTAACAATTTTGACAAAACCGGGTGATTTCCAGAAGTAGTTGTGTGCATCGTTTTAAATGGAACTCGTCCAAATCGTTAACCCGTTTCAAAAGAATTCTGGAGTAGAATAAAACCATATTCAAGGGACTTGGATGGTCAGGTATAGATAGGTTCAGAAGCGTTGAAAATATGTGATTTTAGGAACTCCAGAAACGTTTTAAAAATGCTAGATTTTAGTTTGTTACTAGCGTTATTCATGAAAACTTTACATAGGTTAGTCAAGAGAATTAGTTTTCAATAGTAGCATTATTTCAGCTCCTCAAGGACCAAACTGAATTTAGTAAAATTCACTGTTAGGGAAGGGGGGTGTCAAAGGACATGAGGCAATACGCGGCTAGAGGTGTGGTGCTGTAATGACAAAGAAGAGTGAGGGTGGAGGAAGGATAGATACACCTGGCCTAGTATGAAAATCTTCAGCGTAGCATTTTCTTTCGATTTATCTGCAAATTCTTAACGCATCTTATGGAAAATGTAAACTTTGCTTGAAATGAGCAGATTTATTTATTCCTCTATGGAATGAACAATTACAAAAACTTAGAAGCAAAATGAGGAAACATAGAAGATCTTATCAACATGCTGTAGTACAACATGAAAGAGAAAGATATCTAATAATGTATCAGGAATCTAAACAACTTTTTAAATCTAAACTAGAAGAATGTAGAAGAAAGTCTTGGGACCTCTTTGTAGATACACAATTATCCTTAAACATCTGGGGAATCCCGTTTAAACTTGTTACTAATAAAATAAGAACACCTGAAACTATATCAACTTTAAGGAAAGAAAATGGATCTTTAACTAAAAATTGGACGGATACTACATACACTCTACTTAGAGCTCTTCTACCACCTGATATTAAAGATAATGAAACTGAACATCAAACTCAAATGCGCATGGATTTTGAAAATGTGTTACCAAACTCAGGAATAGTGATCCCGTTTACTGTAGAAGAAGTAAGGGATTGCATTTATAAATTAAAAGAACGTAAATCCCCAGGACCAGATGGTATTCCAGTAGAAGTTATACATCATCTACAGCCAAAAATTGCTCCATTATTAAGAGACTTATTTAATGAATGTCTTATACAACAACGAGTACCCTACTGTTGGAAACAATCAAAAGTAGTCATAATAGGGAAAGGCAACAATAAGGATCCATGCCAACCAAAATCTTATCGACCGATATGCCTCTTAAATGTCTTAGGGAAGTTGCAAGAAAAATTACTTAATAAACGATTGCAAGAACATCGCAATATTTTTGGAGCAACTAATAGACAATATGGTTTTAGAGCTGGAAAGTCGACGGAAGATGCCATAATCAAAGCACTTGAAAATAAAAATTCTTCTCATAAATATGTCACTGCTATATTTTTTGACGTACAAGGCGCCTTTGACAATCTCTGGTGGCCAAGCCTTTTTAAGATATTAAAAGATATCAACATCCCAAAATGTCTATATGGCACACTCAAGGACTACTGTACGAACAGATCAGCGTATATAGACGGAATTACCCATAGGATATCAAGAGATTTATCCAAAGGCTGCCCTCAAGGATCTATACTTGGTCCTATCTTTTGGGATATAGGAATAGAACCTCTTATTAACCAATTGGAAGAAGATGATGAAATAAAAGATGTCATCGCATATGCGGACGATTTAATGGTCATTGTTGAAGCTGACAATAGAGCAGAGCTTGAGCGCAAAGGAAACTTTGTTGCCATGAAAATACAGGAATGGTGTAAGCTAAACAAACTAAAAATAGCTTCAAATAAATCTATGTATATGCTAATCAAAGGAAAATTAAAACGAAACCCAATTATAAAAATAAATGGCATTAATATACAGAGATCACATGTTACAAAATATTTAGGTTTCCATATAGATGAAAAAAATAATTTCAAACATCATGTGGAAACTGTACGTACTACAGCCGAAAGAATAATGATGCAAATCAGCAACATCGGACAAAATAGATTTCATCTACCACTTCTTCACATTAGAGCATATAATAACGCTATAATGTCCGCCATCATGAGCTACGCAGCAGGTGTATGGGCACACTGTGCCAAAAATGAGAATATAAAACGTTTGTTAAGAAGAACACAAAGAAAAATACTACTAAGATTCACAGGTGCAACCAATACCACCCCAACTATGGCGTTATTAGTAATTACGGCAATATGGCCAATAGATTTACAAATTCGTAAAAAGGGAGCCATATACTGGTTGAGAAAAGAAAAATCTGAAAAAGTAAAGGATATAATAGGAATAAATTGTCAAACCAAAGTTGACATAAAAAGAGCTCTTTTAAGAGATTGGCAAAACGAATGGGATAACATCAAAGAAGGGAGAAGAGTCTACAATATATTCCCTAAAATAAATAAAAGATTAAAAATGAAACATCTGAATCCAACAGAAGGACTAATTCATTTCCTAACAGGACATGGCCCATACAACACCTACTTTTACAAAATAAATAAATCTCCTACGAACATGTGTGAGACCTGTGAAACTATAGATACGCCGGAACACAATATATTGGAGTGTGTAAAATTTTCAGAATTAGTAGAAAACGAACGACTAGCAATACAAGGCTATACTTTGCAAGAAATACTATTAAATAAAAACTTATTGAAGAGCCTACAAATTCTAACTAATAAAATATCGAAACAAGCGATCACGGAATACAGAAGATCAAGACCATTACACATCCAACCTATTGCTGCATCAAATACTCCAAGAAGATCCTTAAGGCTGAATACACCTAAAACAACTAGAACTAATCTTTAACAAAGAGTCGACACCCCAATAGTTGAAGGAAACACTATGTAGTTTCTCTAAGAGGAAGAAGACAAACTATATAACAATCATATGAACATTATTAGCTTACTTGTTTAGATTAAGTGTTATGTTAGTATTTAGTATTTAGTATTTAGTTTTCATTTTCTGCAACATAAATATTGTTAAAGGAATGTTAAAAAAAAATTTTAAAATGTGATGTAACCAATATAATAATTAACTATCCTGATGTAAGAAATTAGGTATCAGGATTAATAAATGCAGATTATCTATCTATCTATAGTTAAACGATATAGTAAACACAACGCAATATTACTCTGAGAACTATAAAACCGTACAATCCTTCTACAAGTTCTCTGTAACAAAATAACTTTAAATATGTTTCTCTATTACATTATATTATAATACAGTTTCTGCTTTAACGTGAAAGGTTTTCTTTTAATATCTATAGAATAAACCGCCTTTCTTGGATTGCATTAAAATTCTGTGAATTTGTACAGTTTTTAAAATTATTCGAACTGTGTTATCAGCTTGCCATAGACCAATAAATGTAACTTCTGATGTATGGTGTGAGAAAAGCAAGTTATAGCTTAATGAGCAACAATTTAGTGAGCCAACAGAAATAACCAATTCTGTTTCATGTCAACGCGTCATTGGTTATAATTATAACTATGTCCAGCCAGTACCGTGAATACCGCTCAGTCATTGGAGATCTGTAAAGAGAGGTTAAATAATCATAATACCCTTTCATTTTACTAAATTCACTTTCCTTACAGGAAGGTTTGCTATATTTAAAAGTTTCAATATTGGATACTTTGTCCAATATACAGTTATACAATTATACTTACTGTACATCCATTTTTAAAATGTGAGTATTGTTTCTTGATTATGAAATTATGAAATAAAGTTTGACTAAGAATCCCACTTCTTTTCTTCATGTAAGGTAGTGTGAGTCATACATTCTTCTTGTTCTTCAGTCTAGATCCATATATTACACTGGTGCGCAAAGTGTACGAGAAGATGGTAGTCTGAAAGGGCAAAGCTTTTATTAAAGAAATGACTGACATTTGACTGATGGGTTCCCTCGAGAACTTACTTGAGTGAGAGTATCATGGATGTACATTGCTCTTGTCTACCTCCCACTCATCTTTATTCTCATGTCTTCGCAAAGAGCGCGGCAGAAGAGGGTTAAATGGACCAACAATCAATCATCTGCAATCTTTCTGGCCACCCACCTCCCACCTTGTAGTGCTTTACAAAATTCTAAACAGACGGGGTTATTGTAGTTTGAACAAGCTCGACTGGTTTCTTTGGGGCTTTGTCTAGTTCCAAGTACGTCGCGAAACTCCATTACTTGTTGCAGCGTCATCGTGAACTTGAACCATCAGGCGATCTTTCTTACCGTTACAACGATCCTTAGCACCACACGATTTGGAACACTTCTTATTAATACCTTAAAACCTACTTACTCTTAAAGTTTGGAAAACAATGTAGTCTGAACATACAGAAATTACATCTTAGTTAAATTAAGTTAAATGACCACTGCTCTTAAAGTTTTCAATTGCTTTTCTTGAAATTTTTAGGAATGATTCTACGAGTGTGACAGTTATTTCAGGTGGTTATTTTTACTGAGAGCTTATGTGGTTGAGTCAATGAAAATTATTTTATCCAGGAGAAAAATAACATGTGAATTCATGCACCTTTTCTCAGAAATTATAAGAGTTAGAGAGCTGTAATATATATTTCTTATATTAAAAAAGTAACATTGCAAATGCTCCACATTTTTACCTTACTGATTTTGCAAATACTTTTTTTTAAATGTCTAGTAACCTGATATACATAACTAAATAATTGTGGCTCAGAAGATAACTGATTATACTAAGAACAAGCATGCAAAAGTGTGATGCCATATTCCAATTTAATTTTTCTACTGGATGAAATAATTTTATAGAGCTACCTCAATGCAAATAACCATTGAAATAATTGTCAGGATTTATAGAATGATTCATAAAAATGTCAGGAAAGCCCATCGATAGCTACAAAAACAGTAGTAATCTAACTCAACAAGGTGCCATTTCCGAGCGTTTAGACTACCTTGTTCCCTTAAAATCTAGCCTTAAAATTGACTTGAGTCCTATACATATTGCAGTGTGTGCGTAAAAGTTGCTTTATTTCAAAACTCTTTAAGCGATTAAACCACACGCGCCAGCGCGCGCGCACGCATACACACACACGCGCGCGCGCGCACACACACACACACACACACACACACACACTTAAAAGGAATACAGTTTATTCCTTAGGATAATAGGATTGCTAACTTCTGGCTTATTGTAGACAGGTGCAGAAGTAGCCACGCTGTTAATATTTTTCTACACATGAAGCATGCGGATCGGTGATGATTAAATTTATGCAAAAGAGTGTGCGACTTAGTTTCTACCACCTATTTTTTGCCGAGGCACTGGAACTCAAAAACACACCTTACTAATACTTGGTTACCTGAATGTGAAAGGAGGTGGAGCAGAGCGACAAGGTGACATCATTTGTACGTAAGAGCTTAAGTTGAAAGGCAGAATCAACACTGAAAAGTTCATTGTCATGGCCAGGATTTTAATCATAGCCAATCCTCTTGCCCGCACTTGCTAAAGCTCTGTTACTTCGTGGCGCAAAGTATTGCGGGTTCGAGTCTTGTCTCACACATGGAGTTTTCTATGTTTATCTGAATGTATAAGCATGCATCTATCAGTGAAGGGAAAAAAAAAAAAAAAAAAAAAAAAATAAAATTGAAGGGGGAAAGTCACGATTTCTCAGTGAAGCATGCCACCCTAAACAACTGTGTGCCATTCAATATCCCGGTATGACTTTAAGTTCACAGTGGTTAAGCTCGGTACTTAGAGCCTTAGCGCATTTTTGTAATTCAACATTGAGTTATGTCTCAAAACGAATTTGAGAATACTTTTAAATTTAGCGATAAAAATCTGAATCGGCATGATTTTTTTTCTTTTGACGTAACTATAATATTCCCAACAAAGGCTGATTAGCCAATGATATTTTGTATGCTGTCACATGTGCCGTATCACTCTTGCTGAGAGCTCGTGTAGGGATAGCGATAGAGTAGGAGGAGTGGAAGTGTGAACAATTATAGCGGAGATAGAACCATCTCGTTGCTCTCTTGCTGTCCTCTTTTCTGGACATGATGAGTAACCTGTTGAGGTATGAATTTCTTAGAGAAAAGTCAAATAAAACACATAGGCAGAGTACAAATTTCAGAGTTCACATTTTGAGTTATCGAGTAATAAAATTTAATAAATGAAAACTCACAGCTATCGAATCTAAAGGCCATTGTATTTCACATTGTTTTTCTGTACCATACCAAAATCTCAAATTATTGCATTTGTGGCAAGTTATCAGCGTTGTAGTTTCTTATGTCCAGAGGCTTCAGGTTCGACTCCCGGCTAGGACAGGACACTTTTTCGGGCAGGGAATGTTTTCGTTAGAATCACTCCCTGAACTCCAGAGTCTAAAAGAATACATGTGAGAATGAATGTCAGTATGTTAAAACAAATTTAGACCAGCGGTAGAACCGTGATTTGAGTTACAAACGTCAGAGTTTTCTTTCTCAAGCAAGCCCCTTATATAACCGTAAAAGTTAAAAATTTGATGTGTTGCACTTTCTCTACTCTTATTCTTCTATCTTCTTCGTGTTAGTTGATATAAACATTTGTACAAATTATAGTCAAATCTTTTAAAGCTTTCAAATTCCGTTCTCTTTGCACGATTAACATATAAAAACTGAATAGCGATGTTCCATTTGACAAAAGTAATAAGTTATCCGAAAGTTACAGAAATAATGAGGAATATCTCCGAAATGATTCATTGTAAAAAAATTATTCAGATATACATTGTGAGTTTTAGCAAGACTTACATTTTTTGTGCAATAAGATTTGGTCTATCTCTTACGGTTTACTAGTTATGCAAAAGTAATCCAGACTAAATAGGACTTCATGAGCTATAGCCAGGAAATTCAAGATAGATATTTCATTTATCATAAAATATTTCAAACATGGCATTTTAATCAAAATCGTTAGAGCCATTTTCAGGAAAATCAGAATTTTCTAAACATTTTCCTTGTAAACGGTGCTTTAGGGTGGAACAATTTTCTTCAAAATCTTCGTGTCGCATCTTTGAAAGACATTAAGCTAAAATACCAACCTTGGTTTTTAACCGATTTTTCTTTTTTGAGTTATGCTGCCCATAGACTGACAGGCAAGGCCTTTTTTCTAAAAATGTTTTTATTTATTCAGGGGGCCTCAAAACATATTTGCGGTGATTTTTGGGTGGAATACAATACTTCCTCTACTTTACTAAACGTAGTAGAGAAAGGAAAAATATATATCAAACTATGATTTAAACAAACATTGTTAGCATTATTTCGGAAAAAGAAAACTTAAAGGTAATTTTTTCTATGTAGCGAGTTGTAATAATTATTGAGACTTTTTTGAATCCTCGATTTGAATAGTTAAAATATATATGACTTCGGTTTTTAAGTTGCACTCTTAACAAACTAATACATACACCCGGACCTATTTCTACATTTTTCATTCAGGAGACGTCAAAATGTATTTTCGGTGAACATTTTTTAGCAGAGAGGTGGATATTTGAGCATAGGTGCATGCAATCATTATTGCTGTGGACGACCACAATGTTAGACAAAATCACTGCTGCGTCCTGTGTCCTTTGCTATCGGTATATGATTGTGTAATGTGTTGGCGATAGAAGCAATAGATGAGTTTAGCATGGTTTCGGACGCGGTGTTCGCATATATTCTGTTTAATGATGATGGTAACTCGTCATTTCCATTCGCGCAGCTCAGGAATCCTTTTGGCTTGCAGTGTGTTGATGCCTCGGTAAACGTCAGAGAAGCGTGTTGGCTCATTCGCGCCTGCTGATATCTCAGTGTTCCATTTAGAGGCTGTCAAACGCCGCGGGCATTAATTGTAACGGCTGGGGCCTGCCTTTTGTGTCAGCTGATAGCGGGAAGAGAGGCAGGCGCCTTTTCCTTCATCCTGACACCTCGCACTGCAGCTTGGGCATCCTCTCATGCGCAAGCATCATAAAACATCGGGCTAATGGCGCATATCACCAGCATTTTCTTTTTTTATTCTCATTCACTCGATATCTCTATCTGGGTAACATTTTGGCATCTCTGTGCAAAATAGAGAGATTGAAAGAACGCATGTAGCCTGCCGTCAAACAACAATTCTGTTGGACACTGTGTGTGTGTGTGTGGGGGGGGGGGGGGGGGGGGGTATGTGACAGAGAGCGAGGGGGAGAGAAAGAGAGTGAATGGCGTAATTTCAAAATTCATTTTCAATGAGTCCATCCTTGTGGGACATAATACAACCCAAATATCCTCACATAGAACAGGGCCTCTCAGGGTGCATGCACCATTCTATCGCACGGTGCAAGGTGCAAAGTGCGCTTACAAAAAGTTGACCTCGGTACAACTTTTCACTCGTTCTATCCCAGCGATGTCCAATGTTTATGAAAGAGGGGACATTGAGTTTACTTCCATTAGGCCGACTTTGCCACCCCCAGCCGTGCATTGTGTTGCAGTGCTGGTTCGATGTGTATGTTGCGTTTGATTGATGAAAGCACTTATCTTTCGCGACAAAACCTAACTTTTGGATAAATAATGCTCTTTTGAAAGATGTATTAACCCCTTTAGTTCTTCCTCTCTAGCATCCCACATGATTTCACCATAAATCTCTGTGTACTTTCTTGTAGTATCAACAGATAATTTTCTCTTACACGTAATTATTGTATCACACATAAGGCATTTAGCTTTAATGCTAAGCTCGACTTTCCACTCTGATTTAAAAGGACTTTCGACATTCTTTGCTTTATTTGGAGAACGTTGTTCCATAACTAGGTATTCGTATTGCACTTATATATTTCACTGATAAGGAAGCCTCCTATCAACACAGGCTCCCTCAATTCTTCGCTTCTTCCTCCTGCAGTGCGCGAGTTTCGCCGAGCTTAACTCAGTCGCCACGATGCACAGTGCAAGAAACCTCTGCACTTTGGATTGACCCGGTGCGATTTGAAGCTTTGAGAGCCCGTGGCATAGAAAACAAAAATATTTGCTCAAAAAAGGTCTAAGAATTTTTATTATAATTTTGTATGTATTAATGTTGACCTGTAAAGTAAACTTTACAAGTTAAATTTTAAATAACAGGAAAACGTATAAAATCCTACAACAGTAAAATTTTATATCTGGTGTACGAAAGGGTGGAGTGAGACTGAAAAATCCAATGCCATGGCCGTGATTTGAACAATGGATCGAACGGTTACGTACGGCAGCTCTAACCATTAAGCTACCATGGCCAACATGCCAAGACGACATTAAATTCTCCAACTCATTAGTATTTTTCCCGGTAAACCACACAAGGAGATCTCAATGTATATGAGAAAGTATACCCTAATGACGACTTACAATATTGTATTTTAAGTCTCGGACTTCTAGTTCAACCAACTATAAGGTCATTCCATGTGTCAGGTGTTATCTCATATAATTTGAGATTTTCTTCTACCGGGAAAAACGCGAGCTGGAGAATTTAATGTCGTGTCGGCATGTTGGCCATGGAAGCGTAGTGGCTAGAGCAGCCGGATGGTAGCCGGTAGATCCGTGGTTCAAATCCCGGTCATCGTATAGAATTTTTCAGTATCATTCTACGTTTCCAATCCTGTCCTCATACGGCTATTGTGTCAAAGAACATTAACTACATAGTTAAAGTATAGTTTTGTCAAACAAGATGCTATCTGGTTAAGAGTATAACGTTTTCGTCAAAATTTGTTAAATTATTTTTGAGGTATTTGCTCCTGGTCGTTTAAAATCTCCGATACTGCAATAGTACGAATACTCTCTCAGAGTGCTTTTACCCTAAGGAGATTATCAATGGCAGGCTGAGAGTTTGTGGCTCAAGTTTTAGAGAAAGGCTTCCAGGCTTATAAGTTCATTAGGGTTGAAGCTAAAGACATACCCTGTCCTTCAGTTCTGGACCTTAGCTCCAATCTCATTTCTGTCGTAGCAAGGCAAAGCGCCAGAAAGGGCCCACTAAAAACAATTTTCTATAGGAGAGCATGGGTTCCTTTTGCGACAAGTTTAGTACCTGATCATACACTTGTCCTAATAAGTCAGTACTCAAGCAGCATGCTCCTGACATCATAACGTAAAACAGTAGCCTCGATCAAACACACTGCTTACACGTATTCCGACCTGTGACCTTAACCTTTAATTCTGTGAACTAGAAGCTGTAGTGCAGCGGTGTCAAGGTTACACGGAATTCAGGGCACAAGTAGGCAAGTACTGGGTGACAAACCCATGAAGTGTATCGGAGACAAAGTGAAACTGTCAAGTTGTTTATGCGAGCTTATCACATATACACGACGAGACAGTGTATGTACACACGACCAGGCATATTGAACTTGGTTATCAAGCGCTGTTTTGCAGACTCCAGCGCATCCTAAGCTTACCCTTCCTATCAGCGCTGCCGAATGTGGTACACGCATCTCACGCGCTCTTATATACACAACCTCTGCCGGTACACGCACTACGCTTGGCAACAGCGCTCCGCTTGAGCATTGGTCAGCGTTCACATGCCTTTAACCTTTGCGAGCGGTATAGAACAGAGAAATATTAATAACTTGGAGTACAATCAATAATGCAACACAAATGAATGTCTCGCGCCTGCCGATATGACATACTGCTGTCCTGAAGACATAATTGCATCTGAGCAGTGTACATACACTGACTCGGCAGTTTCACGTTCTTTCCAATTCGCCTCATGGGTTTGTAACCTAGTACTAGTATTTAGATATTCTAGTAAACAAGATGACAAGCAATCGCGGCAGTCCACAATCAAGGTCAATGCGCCTGGTCGCTTTACCAGGTAGTATTGAAAGTAGTGGTCCATAATGACGTAACAAATAGGTGAGTCCGGGCCATTTATGCCACAGTCTTCGAAGCTCCGTTGCTCTATTCGCATTACGCGGAAACCTGCATTGAACTGGTTTCTATCGTATTGGCCCGCTATGCCCTTGGGCACGGCGAGTGGCCCGCTGCGGTGCATTGCCACAGTTCACGCTACTGTTGTGTGCATACGTTACATTTTATAATGCTCACTCACATTGTTGCAATTTCCTATTCCTTGAGCTTTTAAATACTTCAAATGTGAGACCACCAGAATATCAAGGCCAGCATATATCGAGTGTTTTAAACATTTGACTATCTATTATGCCTTTTGTATTTTCCATTCTTGATATCTGTAGATATTCAGTTTTATTAACCTGAAGCAGATAGAGGGAACTTTTGTATGGTAATGTGTAAATATGAATACCAAAACAAAATGCAAATGGAGTATGTCTTTTGACTTTAATACGCCAGCTTTTTAAATGGTAGCTCTGCTTCTCCATCTTCAGTGTAAGTCACTTCATTATTGATAGTGTCGTCCTTTTCATAAAAATATTTTAAAAACAGATTTTATACTCAAAGTTAGCTTACAAATACATTTTGTTTCAGAACTTGACAATTATTTTAATAGATAGTTGTATTTATCAGTAAAATAAATAGTTTAATTTGTATATATTTACCATCCCTGCATTGTTTCAATAAGTTTGAATGCAAATCATTGTTATCGTACAAGTAACATGAATAAAACTGACAATTTGACTCAGAACTTAATCTGCCCAGGAAACGTAATTCATTAGTTTAACTGATAGGCGGTAACGTCTATGGCCTACATTCGGGAGGTTATGGGTTACTGGCCCCATAGGATGGCACAACCTCAAGGGGGGAGGGGAGGTACGCCAGCCTCCGCCGGGGTGCTTCTAACTGCTACTAACTGGGAAAATGTAGGCCACCTGCTGCTGTGGCAACGTCCCGGCTGCCCTTATGATCAATTCCCCTCCCATCCTCGGTTGTCAGGGGCATATGCACAAGAGATTGACTTTAGGTCGATGTGCTAAGTCCCCCTCCACAAATTGTTACAGATTCAGAGAGCCATAGTTCAACTGATGTTTCATTATTGACTGTCAACTATACATTTAAAAAATCATCTTGTGTAAATAACAAGAAAGGGAAAATAACACTCATCTTAACATTAACAACTTCACAGAACGAGCAAGAAGCCATGGAGAAGAAATAAGTTACTAGGGAGCTTCTTACATCCTTCATCCTTCAGCTCGTACAGAAACTAAATAGTACAACTAGGAAATCTGGTTTCATTACCGCTCCTACAATGTGATCAAAGGCTCATAATTTTAAAATTGTAGACATATTTCTCCAGTTTAACATACCTCGGCAGATTTCGACGGAGTATATCTCTCGAAGTTTCTTTCAAACGAAGACAAACTACTCAGAAGTGCAACAAAAGAAATTTTGCAATTATCATCAGATACACCAGATGCAATGTTATCAGCGAACCAAAGTTAAGATCTTGGGATCTTTTCGTGCCACCTAGGAGGCCGTGCTATAGCACATTAACAATTTTTTGTAGAACATTGCACCCGACAAATGATCTATACCTATATCTCTTCAACACTGAATCTGATTGAGGAGGCTAAATGCAGTGTTGACTTAAACGATAAAATACTCGATTCTTGGACTAACACCAAACAAAAAGTTCGACAACTGCGAAAAATTGAATTCAATAGACGGAAAGAGTTGCCAGCAAAAGGAAAGGGTATACAGCTTCACGAATACACTCCAGCAAACAACTGGTTGAAGGATCATAAAGGAATCACCACAAACGTCTCTGGATTGTGACCTATACCGGAAGGATGACGTAGAGAGACAGCAATTTTGGCTCAAGTCCTTGGATCTTGCTCCTTGGTGAGCAAAGAAGAAGTACCAGACATCATTGCATTCGTTCAGAAATCGTTGAAAGTTTACACAAGTTATACGTTATTTGAGGAAGTCCATGGTGTATCAACATAAGGCTGCCATCGTAGAATCGATATCCTAGGACTTTAGGTTGGTTCTTCCGAGCGATACATACTTGATCACACAGTTCATTTCAAACAGAAGAAGGCTCAACCAGAGGAGGTCGACAGTGAGAAGTGACACATATATGTGTGAACAATCCTATACTATGTTAAAAGTATCGCCTGGAAAAGATTCAATATAATTATGAGTTACTAATGATACTTGATGCGCGATATCACGCCATGTCGTTAATAACTGGAATATACTACCTACATCTTGACTTCCAGAAAACAAAATTTAAATATTTAGAAGCCATTGTTGTTTTAAATTTAACTACTATAGTGATTACTTAAATGATTTTCCTTTAAATATTGTTCAACTTTAGCAGTACTTATAACATGCACGTTCACTCCATTTTAATGTGTCGATATTGATGATGTTGATAAATAGCAATCCCTATACTACTAATGACAATATGAAATAAAATAGTCTATTGTGTCTCTTGAAACATATGATCTTCCCACATTTGAGCTAGGAAAGTAGAATTCCCCTGCCTTTGTCTTTGATAGTTTTAGTCTGAACCTACATTTGTTTAAACTGATTTTTAAGTTCACTCCTCTCCCTGTGACTTGAGTCTCACTCTTTTGGCACTTGACACTAGTTCTCACTTTTTTGACATTTATCATTTATTCACTGTCAGTGTCATATGTCCCATCTTCCTTGGCACTCGGTCACGCTGATTGTCTTAGTTGCTAATTTTAATAATGTTTGTTACACTTAGATGTTCACTTGACCCCAAGATCCACTTTCTATATTATAGTGTTAAGCTGCGTTGTGAATTGCATACATTACTATTATTGTTATTATACTTATTATTATTGTTCTTATAATCATTATTATACAATTTGTCGTTTCTTGTTGGAAAGTTTAATAGTATTTGGTGAATATTGTGATTTACAACTACTAATACTGATATTTGCTTGTCTTTTCAGGTAGGTGCGAGTCAAAGTGCTGACAGTTTAATGGAGCTGATATATGTGTAAGTAACTGCCAGTTCTGTTGCAATTTAATTCATTAACAGCTTCAGCGATTAGTGAAGCGCTGTGAATATTGCTTTTATTTTAAGTAGTTTATTTTCCAAACATTCTGACACGTGATATTTCAGCCCGATCAAATTATCGCCTTTTTTATGCAATTAACACGAAAACTAACATATTTTAAGGTTAGCTTCAATTAGACTATCACTTATCTCAAATGTTTCTTTAGAATATTATTTTAGCAAGTTGGTACACTCGTCATATTATTATATAGTGTTTTAGCGTTACTTTGCATATGAATTTCAATTCTTCTTTAACAAACACTTCCTGACATATATACTACTTTTTGCAGATGAAGATGGGAGAAATTTAGTTTTTATTTAAGTGTTTTTGAGGAATGACCAAACAAACTTGGGATCACACTATCAGAGTAAGCCCAATCAAACATTGCTAAAGCTGCATCACTTGCTCATAATTTTGAATGCTAATAGTAAAATTTGCACGATTCTATAAGAAATTCAGTGGATGTAAGCTGATTCACATACTCGTGATATCAGTCTGTAGGAATACCACGCAATCTTTCGCTATATAATTGTAACTTACTCAAAATTTCAAATACGTACAAATTACATTGTGCTATTCAATAATTACCGAGCCTAGAAGTTGGCTTACGAGACATAATCTTTGCGAGATTCATGTTCTTTGTAAAGAGAAAGAAAAGCTATTCTTTTTGCAAGAGCATTTAAAATTCACTCGTGGATTTAAACACAGTTCTCTCAGTTTCTGAGATCAAAGTACTTTCCAAGTGATTCTGATGGACAAAGAGCTAGTGGTCTTAACAAAAAGCGCGTTTCGTCCAAGAACACAGCTGAAGTACTTTGAGACAAAAACATTATAAGCAAGTAAAATATAAATTTTCTTGCAACGGCTCTGCACAATGCTAAGTGATGCAATGTGAACTGACAAATAAGGTGCACTAAGTAATAATGAACAAACTGTGATCATGTTTACATCGGTTTATGTTATTTCTGAATCAGCCCATTTCTTTAGAGAATTGAAGATATTCATATAAATCTTTTTATTTATTTTTTTTTTTTTTTTATTTTTACCTTCTCTGTTTTTTACCGCATTAAATAGAGTGAGCATTGTATTTCACCCAAAAATTCGATATCGATATTTCACCGGAAATATGTATAGGTATTGAGAATATCAGAATAAAAAAATCTGTATTCACTCACATAAAGTTGTCTAGTCAATCTTGTACAAAATATTCCGGCCGAAACCGATGATTTTCAAGCGTGCTTAAAAACGACAGCTCCATGTCAGTAGATTTACTGGCATGTAAAAGAACTCCTGAGGGACAAAATTCCGGTACATCGGCGACGCTGATGTGATGCTGACAATTGACAGCGTCGTTAAACAATTTTTGGAACTAACCTTACCCAAAATATCACTATCACCTTCGTAATTTTTATGCAAAGAGTATAATTGTCAAGGCCAGCTTGTAGGTGTGTGCGTTTTAAACCTATCATTGTCCGTTTGGCCTTTTGCATTCTCCTGTGTACCTGCAAATGCTGTGTGGGAAAACTTTCTACCAAAGTTTATCCTGATTAACATGAAAACTTCTACAAAATATGAAAATGAAACCATTTCTACAACGCTTATTTTAACTTTAAGATACCAAAGTAAATGCTCAATGACTACAGAAGATGTCACTGTAATCGAAACATTTGATAAAGAAATAACTTGTAATATTTTTAGGTAATATACATACAATTTACTAGCAAGTTTAATAGTTTGTTAACGCATTTACACAGCTGTAAAATTGTATTTGCTCATCTTAATATAAATCTGTTACTTAATTCCTATTTAGAATGCTAATTTTGTCATATATTTCAGCAGCAAATGCACTAAATATTGTGTATAATAAGAGGGTATATTTTCAAAGAGATGCCCCATGAACAGCGCAAGCTGAGCTCCTTACAGTCCTTCCAAGAGTAGATTGGAAGTCAAACAATTTTTCGCCAAATATCCATATTTGGACCACCCATCAGCAGTGCCCAACGGTAGTTGCACGCTGAAATTATCACCCGATGAGGAGCATAAATTTATGCTACCTCCTAGTAACCCACAATCCCCATTTTTCACCAACCATCCTATAACATCCTAATCCCGTCATACAGTGGTTAAACTCTAAAAGGGCAGGTACACGAATGACACACCTCGGGCTGTTCTCAGCCTACCATCTGGTAGTCTATTCAAAGAGATGTGTGTATGTATAAGAGTTGAACTCATTTTGGTAAATTTGTTACTCGAGTGAACTTCCACATGGGTATAACTATAGAAAATAATCAACGTTTACTGTAATCACGGCTGATTAGAAAATATATTTTACTAATTTCATAATTTAAAATATCAATCGTTAAGGTTAGGTTGCTATTTCATTTTCAGCGAAAAGAAATTTCGCGTGCGTTTGTCTCTGAGCAACATGAATCATGGATATATATTCACAAAATTCCCCCAACCTAAACTATCCTTTATATGCTATTTGGTCTTTTTGGACTAAAACATTCTAATAATTATCATATAAGGTTTAAAATACTGGCTAGAAAAGTAAACGCATATATTTAATTTGCTGTAAATAACCTGTGAAGTCCATTCTATTCCGATTGAACTACATATAATTTTCTACCTTTGGGAAACTTTAATGCCAGTGAAAACTTACTCAAGAATGGAGACTCGACTCTATGTTAAATTTACTTTGTGTGCATCATTTAACGGTACAAATGTTTGCTATTGTTTCGCATCGGCGCATTACTGATACATCTGATATAAATATTTGAATGTTGTTTCTGGTTTTGGTCTGTAACTAAGGACATTTTATATATTTGAAATCATTTCTAGGCAAATGTGAGTTGTGAGTAATATTACGTGAATAGGTTTTCTATGAATACCATACACCTTATAATGTGCAGAGAAAGTCATGTTGCTGTGTTATATCGTTATTAACAGCATTAGACTCATGCTAACAATCTCTAGTTACATAAACATTCACCATGTGTATGATTTTTTTTTTTTAATTTGAGCATGAAATATGTTAAACGTACCTATATCTTGTACAGCTCGAAACTTATGGCGGTATTTTGCAACATCATGGAAAATACTAGCTATGGCAGATACAAACTTCCATGGCGGCTGATTCCTGGCCACTATCTTTTGTGCAAATGCATTTTGTAGGCGCAAATGATATTTATATCACTGGTTTTACAGCACGATTTCCCAGCGTGTTTAACTATACAACATCCTGCAAGCCTTTGATTGGATTTTGTGTTGACCAGCTTCTCCTGCCACCTGCCATAGCAACAAATATTTAAAGTCGGGTTAAAAATCTTGATAATTGTAGTGTTAGCTGGACAACTTCGCAAAATGAAGGTGTATACAGAGAGTGTAAGCATTTTAATTATTTTTGTCTCTGGATATTCATTGCCAAAACACAGTTCCCTTCTTTTTTCTGGCCTTATATGCTTCGCGTTTTCTAGACATTCTGTGCACCTTGCAAGTAACTCTGTTACAGCAGAGCAATGTGAGTTTATTTTGAGATAAATATGAAGCTAAGAACCTGGGCAATGGTGTTTCTACTACAGCACTGAATTTTAATTGCTGAGAGACGCAAAGGCTATACGCTCCACCACCATCAAGTGTGATTGCTTTGCCTGAAGTAATTTTGCAATGCGTAAATTTGCAGGATGTCGTGCTATCGTACGCGTTTGCGTTTCTTGACCACGCAACTTTATAGAACAATAATACAATTCTGTTCCTCTAAAGAGAATTTCTTTTATGGAACTTGCGCAAACCTGGAAAGTTAGTTACGGTGAAAGTTGTTTGATAAGGTTCATCACACGTTCTGGTCGCGGAAAGCGCCCGCCTAGTGCTTCTTATCTCAAGGAATCTTCATTTATTCTGAAAGGTGGTTCAGTCATCAACCTTGACACTTGCTTCCTTTGTTTGGCTTACGTTAAATATGCATAGCATTGGCAGGATTGAAATCTGGATGGACAAAAGGGCTCATTTGCATGTAGTCCCGAAATTAAATTCTTAGAATAGCGTCACACCTCCCGAACCGGGTCAAAGGAAACTCCTATCCTTTTGATCTATGCTTTCCGCGTAAATAGCGATCCTTTCCCCAATGTGTTGAATACGCTCCGCTTATTGCGGAAGTGAAGACGACGTCGGGAGTCCTTCGTTAAGGTCAACACTTCTCGAGTATTCGATCGGACACCTGCACCACGGTGATTGATCGTATTTGTGCTTTATCTCTTAAGACGGTAATATTAGCGTGTTTGTAAGTAAATTACATTATATATTGTTAGAAAAACCAAGATATATATATATATATATATATATATATATATATATATATATATATATATATAAAGACTGCTCTGTAAATTGGAGGAAACTAGCAAAGTTTGAGGAGAAAACGTGCAAGTGTTCTACAAGGAACTTTAATAATTCAGTGTTAGGATAATTAAGAGATCTTTGAGTCCTTTTTAACTCTCCTTCTTTCAATCAATTAAAATTGTGAGCGGTTCGCCTGTTCAAAAAGATCCTTTCTGTACTACTTTTTCGTAACTATTTATAGCAATTGAACGATTTCCCATGTCTCTGTATTTCGAGTGCTTAGAAAGAAGCTGGTTCACTTTTTAAAAGTTCATATGGAGCTAAAATATTTACAAGAATCACATAATGCTTACAAGTAATCCAAATAAAGCAAACATTAGTAAAAACCTTTTCAATATCTCGTATTTGCGATAAAAATAGTGGATACATAATCCCAACGTACTCTTCGTTTTCCTTTCTGGGTGTCATTCTGAGATTGTACTTTCTCATGCAAAACTATAAAATGAGAACGTTGATGTAAAAGTTATGAATGTTTGTGTTTTAAATTGTCCATGCCCTATTGGGCTGTTTATCTGATAAATGCAATTCCTCGATATTTCCGGAGCATGCCATATGAATATGAGTGTGTCTGCGTGTGTGTTTCGGTTATTTACTATTTAATCCATATCAGTTCTGTTGTTGGGCAGTTGCCTGAAGACGTGTAACCTAGTCGCTAAAAACGACACACTTATTATAACACTCACTGCTTTGCATTTTGAAAAAAGAATTGATTTTATTGATAAGAAAGTCGATTTTCCACCACTAAAACCAAACTTTTATAATACTGTGACGTCAGTTGCAGCGCACAACAAAGAGTAGTCTGGCCAAGCTTCACAACATAGACTAGGAGCGCATGCGTATCTAAAGCGCTTTAGATCAAGCTTCCTCACACCACTCACACCAGCAAACACATAACAATGAGCGCGGCACGTCAAAAAAGGTGTTTTGCAAGTCATTCGAGAAATGTCCGGCGACCGGCTTGTTTGTTGACGTTCGGGAAATATCTAGCTACGTCACTGCCGGTATAAAAGCTTACAAATCGCGTGTAAGCAGGCAATTTTTGAGCCGGTCATTGTGCCAGTGAGTGCGAGACAGTTGTGTTTGTCGTCGTGAAAGACACGTCGCATCGAAGAGAAGATGCTCTAACGAGTGTTGAGTGATTGTACCGTCAGAGTCAGTATGTAAGAGATAGAGAAAGTGAAGAGGCAGTGAAAGAGTGAGTCAAGACTACGAGAAGAAAACAGTTGAGAGTTATGTCACGGAAGACTGTAGGCGTGTTAACTTCAGGAACAGAAATATGCTTCTGTGCAAACATTTTGAAGAAAAAGGTAACAGAAAAGGTATTTCGACTGGAATTTTATTTTGGAGGAATAAAATAATCTTCTTTAAAGTAAACAATTGTTTGCATTTTACACTTTCAAAATCTCTAAAGAACAGTCTAACCGGTCTAAAATTACCAACAATTACGGTATCATCTTTGTGATTATAGGAGGAAACTTAGATATCTTATCTACGTCTGAAAATTGATGTTGTTCCAGACACTTGTTTATGATAAACCTTATTAGTTCCAAAGTAATATTTACGTTGCCATAGTATCCTTATTTTTAGAACTACTCTAATTCATAATAACATATGTCTGGTAATAAAAGTACGCTCAGTAGTTTTCTATCAATAGTTCTCAAATTTCAGAAAATTGTGAAAAAAGTTTTTGCATTCATTTAAGTAAAGTAAACCGCAGCGCAACAGCCTATGAAGGGCCAAGGCTTGCCGGCCAGCCGCTGCGTCCCCGACCTCTGCCCACTACAGGCGTCATTGGTGGGGCTAGATAGTGGGACGTGGTCAGGGCTCTAGCCCTCCCAGCCACTTCTCCATCAAGTAACTCCTCAATTGCTCCCCACTGGGACCTGACGAGGCTGAGTGCACCCCGTACCAGACTTACCGGCGAGGGAAAATCCTCTAGCTGGTACCGAGAATCGAACCAGGGTCCTCCGTGCCAGAAGCAAGCGCGCTAGCAACTACGCTACGGAGGCGGTTACACTCCTTTAAGTTCTTGTAAAAATAAATGACTAAAGAAAATGTGTGACTATTACGCCATGTTCATCAGTTCAATAGTTTAGAGTTTTAGACCATTTCATCTGTTTCTTCTCCGGTTTTCAGTTGTTGCTGCTACCATTTATAAGGGCTGCCAACTGTTCCTAATTCTTTTTTTTTTTTCTTTTCTCCATTCCTATAGTGGTAGCCCAGTATTTTCGATGCATTGTAGGTCAAACCAATTATTCTGTTTCCCGTTTATCATATAATTTAATGATGCTGGGGTTTGCTCTTATGTGTTCATTTTCTTTAATCTCCAACTCTAACTGCTGCATATTATAACCAATAATTCCAGTTGAAAAAAAAAAAAAAGATTTAGTGCGTAGATATAATATACCTTAATAGCATATTGAAAATTTTTCGAAGTAGTGATTACTGATTCTTGTCAAGTGTACTCTGTGTGTACTTTGTTTATGCGTGGAGTGTGCATGAAACTGACGTATTCTAATGTGATATAATAATGCACAGCAAAATATGCAAATCAATACTGACAATCGACTGTGCTGTAGAGCTGTATTTGAGCCTGGGACCACTGCAAGTCACTTCACAAATAGCAATGGAAAACAGTCATTTCGGCCAAAATTGATCTGACGCAATGTAGAGGACAATGTTTACGGCATAGCCTGTAAAACGTCGGGATTGCGTAACTTCCCAATCCATAGGCTGTGAAGTCCCACCCGGTATATTGTGCGTAAGAGTTAATTTTAAATAATATTTCATTTGACATATTACTGTTTGCTTCGAAATTTCATACCTTATTGACCTTTTTATAACTTTGTTTTAATTCTGACTGTTGCCTCTTTGGTATACACATTTATGTATATTTGCCTTTTTACTATATTTCATTTTAACTTGAAATTTATGTCTTTTGCCGAGATCCCTAAGGGCGCTGATGACCAAGTAGTTGTGCGTGTATCATGTCATAAGCCTCTCAAATAGAAGGTCAAATATGCAAACCTTTAAACGTACCAAATAAAATATTTGTAATTACGTGGAAATGTAAGATTTGGCGTAATGTTTTCATATGGGAAAATCAGTCATAACCTTGCTTTTTCACGTAATTTTCTGCGTCTGGCACAAAGCGACAAAACATCTGAATGCAATACATGGTTAGCATTACTTAAATTGTTTTTATAGAGCATTAGAATGGTTCACTGATTCGACAATTAGAAGCTGGGTACCCGATCAACAGGTTGCACTATGTTGCCACACACTCTTACCTTTAAACGCGATTATCTATTTAACGGTGCATTTAATTTAAAAAAAATGATTGGAATGTTTTTGTTAGTTTACATCCACTCTCTCACCTCCTTCAATCTGGTGGATTATTTCACTTCCATCCACACATCGCTGTAGTTGTAATATCCTCGGTACACGTTATGCTGGTTATTATCTGTTTAATTTAAATGCTCCTAAAATGCAGAATGTTTTGCTAAGTAGTAAACATTCTATTATATGCATAATGACGTGCTCCAACAGACCTATTAGCCTGAGTGTGAGTGGTCTGGAATTTTCAAGTTCAGATAAAGTTGCCCCAGGTATGGAATGCTCGACATTTATTAAGAGCAGGATGTCAATAGACAAGGCATAGGCGCCACTTCCTACGCAACGGCCTTGGCGACTGCGTAGTCAAGCACGTGAGTAAAGTTGAAAACAACCCACGTCTTGCTTTTTATCTCTTCCGGAGTAAAGTTCTTGACAAAGGAAACTGAAGTAAGTGCTTATCAGTCGTCAGCTGCTACTGGACAGGTCCTCGCAATTACAAATCTCGCAGCAATTTCTCCAACTTCAAGTGTTTTTGAACCAAGGATTCTCTTCCGTTTTGCTTTTCCAACTTGAAATCCTTCATGAACAATGCAGTCCATCAGGGTGCCATTAGTAATATCCTGTCAGCAAAGATTCAGCATCTTCCACTTCTTTGTTTCCTTTATAGTTTCTCTACTACATAAAGTAGGGCAAGTATTGTACTTGGCCCAAAATTCGATGTCGCGATTTCACGGAAATACATGTTTTGAGGCCCCTTTAATCCAAAAAAGCATGTATGTGTATGTGGGGAAGGGGATGCCTGTCTCTGATCAGCACAACTAAAATTAAATGTCGGTTAAAAACAAAGCTGTGAAGACATGGAGATTTTGAAGAAAATTCCTTCATGGAAAATTTTGTTTTTCTCAAAAATGACCAGCAACTGATTAAATGCCATATGTTTAAGATATTTTTATGACAAATGAAACGTATGTTTTGAATATTCTGGCTATAGCCCACATGGTCCTGTTTACTCTTGATGACTTTTGCATAAATGGCAAACCGTAAGAGATAACCAAATCTGACTGCACAACAAATGTAGATTTCGTTAAAACACAGTTTGTTAATAAGTTTTTTTTTTTTTTGTTTTTTTGTTTTGGGTGGAGTGAACCGTTTAGGAGATACTCCTTGCTATTTTTCAGAATTTTGCAATTAATGTAAATCGTTGTGAAATGTTAGGTCGTTATTTGTTTTTGTAGCTCTTGGACATGTAAAGAGAACGGAATTTCTAATTCATAATATAGCGACCACTCTTGAAACAGTTGACTGTTACTTAAAATCTACTTCTTTGTTAAACACATAGTACTTTCATAAAACAACACTTCGACTTCCATTCTTTGATCCCAAGTAAATGCCATACTATAATGAATTTCCACTTGAGTGAATTGTACAGATCTTACTGCTTTGAATATGCATAAACACACTCTAGGGGTTATCTACATTAAATTTCCACCTCTTTCTTTCAGACGTAATTTGCAATGTGAGACCTCCATTATTGCTAATGAGTGGGGTAATAAATAAAGCTTGAAGAAATATATTATGACAATGGACGGACAGGGCCAAGCTATTTCACACTACATGCCGGGGATGGAGACGTTAAAGGCCAGGCTGCCTTGCGCGATTGTGTGTGTACGTGAACGTAAACAATCAGACGGCAGAAAAAAAAAGGAATCGAGAACGTTCGCGAGGCATCTAGCTAACCCATAGCGGTGCGTGTATGTGGGGAGTTTCTCGAAAGATCGCGTGACGTCATCGGCAGAAGGACATAAGACAGGTGTAGTGTGAGTGAGTTTGAGAGTAGACCTACGGGAATAAGTCGGTCAGTGTGCCAGCGTGTGTGAGGCTGCTGCGTGTGTGTGATCTCCCGGAGGATACGTCGGTCGTCGTGAGTGATGACAATGCCATAGTTAACTGTATACGTGGCAGAGAATGGGAGGGAACATTTTAAAAGGACAGAGCAAGGTTATGAGATGAACAGTTGCGAGTTGTGATAGCAGGAAAGACTGTGGACTGTGTTAACTGCGAGAAGAAAAATGTGTATTTGTAGTAAAAGTTTAGAGCACAAAATAACAGAAAAGTAACAGGACGAGGATTTTTGTCGTGTTGTCACAATATGTAGTGAAGAAGGAGATTGCTCTGATGAAAGATATGTCAAAATAAAAACAATTTCTCTGGTTTGGCGCTACGACCTGGCAAAGCGATGAGGAGTATCGGAAACAATGTGAAACTGTCCAGCTGTTTACGTGAGCTTATCGCACAAACAAGGCGAGGCAGTGTATGTACTCTCTGCTCAGATGCAATCATATCTTCAGGACAGTAACATCTCATATATTGAAAGGTGCGAGAGATCATTCGTGTTCCACTACTGACTGTGCGCCAAGTTGCTGATATTTCGCTGTTGTAGTAAACAAGATAAGAAGCGATCACAGCGTTCGGCAACCAAGGTCAATACGCCTCTTCGCTTTACCAAGTATATCAGGAGACTAGAAGCATACACTAAATGAAGACACACTAGATGGCTCCGCTGGTTAATAATCCAAACATGCTTCGGCCTGGGCATGTTTTTATTTATCAGTAACAGAAGATAATGAATTCCCCTTATTTCATTGTAATGTTGCATGCCACTTTATGGCGAGGAAGTCACTCTTCCATTTGTGCTTTAATATGCGCTTATCTATTTGGATCGTATGGTACCAGGCATTGCCCACAACAATAACACGGAAACTATCTATAGAAATGCTCATGTTTCATGTTTTCATGTAATCCTAGAACTTCTCGAATGGAATAGAGTAGGTGGTCATAAAAATGATGTTTCAGCAAGAGCAATAATAAAGTCCAGCAGGTGACTTCGTACTGCTTTCAATCTGCCATCAGTCCAGCTCTTGGATGGGGTACTTTACTATTTCCCTAAAAGTCTTATTTTGACTTAAAAATAACGCTCTTAGGGGCACAACACGATTTTTACTTTCTCTGCTATGTATAGTCAGCAAGGGAAATATTCCATTACACAAAACATTTTGGTGTTAAGATTTCACTGTAAATATGTTTTGAGGCCGCCTGAACCCCCCCTCCAAAAAAAAAAAAAAAAAAAAAAAAAAAAACACTAGAAAAATATCTGTCTGTGTTTGTGGTAGCAGAACTCAAAAACGAAAAATCCTTTAAATCCCATTAAGTATTTAAATTTGGCATCTTTCAAGGATGCAGCAGAAGAGCTTAGGAAAATCGCCCCACCATAACGTTACCTTTCACACGGAATATTTTTCCAACATTTTGATTTTCTCAAAAATTGTTCTTACGATTTTTATTAATGTACTATATGTTCAAAGATATTTTTAGAAAAAATGACGTATATATTGAACTCTCTAGGAAAGTCCTCAGAAATCTTCTTGATTCGAAATCACTTTTGTATAACTGGTAAAGCGTAACAGATAGACAAAGCCTCAACTGCACAAAATATACAGATCTCATTAAAACACACAATTTATATTAAATTAATTTTTTGTAGAGTGAACCGTTGTGTAAATATTCTCTGTCGTTACACTTCTCCCAAATTTCCTATTCGTTTTCTTTTTTAGCGCCTCAAAACAGGTGTTCCCTGAAATCTATATTGCATCTCTTGGGGTATGAATCCTTGCTCTATCTTTTAGGTTGCTCTTTTTTTGAGATACTTCATGAACCCTTTGGTTCCAAATAATCAAGCAATCAGCTTTGAAATTATACACCCGTTTTTATTTCTTTCTTGAGGACATACAAAAACTGTACAGCATCGAGGTTTTTTTCAAACATCCGACTATCACAGTAGCTTTCTGTACGAATATTCTGCGTAAGGACAACAGAAGATTAATTAAAATAACTTTAGCCAACAGTTATCATAGCATGAACTCGTGTCGATGTAATGTGCAGTGGTTTATGTTGGTAAGGAAATATTAATCTGCCTCTGCCACTCCCAAACCCCACCGCATAGGTATCTGGTTTACTTGGTTCTAGCACTTTATTTGATGTCCCAGGCTTAAAAGGACCAAAATGTTTCAGTTCAGACTTTTGACATCAAGCGACTACGAGGACTCTTGGTGCAAACAGCGTCTTCTAGTCTCTTAGCTAAAATGTTTCCATGTTCCTCCCCTTTTGCCACTCCTCTAAGCCTGAACAATTTTTCATAGACGAATGCGCGCGTTGGATTTGAATTCAATCCAGTAAGACATTAGCTGATCCATGGATGCGTTTCTCCCAACATTACGAAAAAAATAATCTGCATGAAATCAAACCCTACACTTAACTGAATAGCTAAGGAGATTATAGTCGGTAGGGAAATTCCTGCGAGCATAGCGCATAACATTTTTATTCTTTTTGTCTCTTTTACTTCCGCTGTTTTAGAAGATATGTCCTTGTGATGAAAAGTTTAGCATGCATAGTACAATGAAAATTGAAACGGCTAAAAGGAGCACATTAAGGGGAGTGTTTATCGCATTGAATGTTACCCATGTCCAACCCTGAGTACAAGACGTGTTGCTACAGAATGCTGAGTTGCAAAGTTAAACAAAGAACCTGTGAGAATTATTATTCCTGTTTGTGGTTATGCGATAGTTCACTGATAGTGTGTACATAGCACGACACTTCACAGTTTACAGTGTTTGTGTATTTTATGGACAGTAATTCACATTCTCAAAGGGCACAACTTGCTGAGATATCCAGCGCATGGATGTTGGAGAAGTTCGCTTGTTGGAGAATTTACCTCTACATTTGTGCTTGCTTTACTACGTATAGTAAAGAGAGGAGATACTGTATTCCATCCAAAATTTTGATGTGGAAATTTCACCGGAAATATTTCTTGTTCTTTGTGTGAGATTTGGAAAACTTGAAATTTTGAGAAATGGAACATCGTAATTCTTTTTATATACGGAGCTACAATAAATCATAAGAATAATTTTCTATTGCCGAAAAATTATATTGTAACTTTTATAATGCAAAACACTCTTCTGTACTAAGGAGAAAATGTGTTTCGCTCGCTTGCTTTAAAGCCTCTTGCTGCTATAAAGTACGGTGCTAAAAGTAGCATATGAAATCGTTTATTTCATTTCATTGTTATCGTGAGGAATTGCAGGAATTAAATATATACTAGTTGTAAGTCTCATTTGAGTACTTCACAGTATTAGAAACAAATACAAGAACATCATTTTTTTAAATATGATAAATAAATGGAAAGAATACGGTTGTGTTTTCAATCTTCATGTGTATTAAATATTTTCAAATTGTAAACATTTTGAATGCAAACAATGACAATTATAAAATATCTTAGGGCCTACTATGGCAAGTTGGCTACTGTTATCTTTAGTTCCTTATCTTTCCATGTACTTCAATAATGACTTTCGTTACCTCACCCTTCATATTCCCAGTGGATCCTACGCTAAAATATAATTATTGTATTTCCTTCTAATACTTTCCTTCTTAGTGTTTAATATGTGTGTCACCAAGAGTTTAGAGTACGATGAAAAAGCCAGACGCACAGTCATTATTTAATAGCAACCGTTTAACGAAACAATTCTGCAACCGTCTGGTCCTAGATTAAGATAAGTGGTTGGTTATGTAAACAATGTACTGAGATAGAATTAAGGTAATTTTCTGCTACGGCTGTCCCCTAATAGTACCAGTTAAATGAAACGATGGAATTAGCAAATGCCAGGCAACTAATGTTCATCTAAACCTCTAGGAAAACTGTTTTAACTATGCACTAGGGATGACCAAACAGTAAGGGCACGTTGTTACAGTTAAAGGGTTAAAGTCTTCACTAACTTTTTACTCAGTTTAAGAGAAAATGCATAATAACTTTTTAATAACTACAATCTAGTGTAAAAGGCATTTTTGGTTGCCCAACAGAGCCCATCTCGGCTTTGCAATTTGCAGTAACGTGTCAGGCTTTCGGGATTTTCGACTTCCATTGCCGATGGCCATCCTTGGGTTTTTCGTAATTTCCCTGATAGCTGAGTGCGGACCTTTTTCCAAAACTGTTCCCTTTTTCGGATTCAGGGGCCTCGAACATATATATTTCCGGTCAAATCTCGACATCAAATTTTTGGGTCGAATACAATACTTCTTGCATTTCTGTACGTAGTAGAGAAAATGGTAGTAGTTTTTCATTTGGGGACATCAAAGTATTTATTTCGTGTGAACTCTTATTTTTGGACAGAGAAACGATATTCCTTCTGTCTGAAGAAGTTTGCTACAATTTTTATTGCATGCACATCGATAGGCAAATACTTCACTTCTAGAAATCGGTCTTTTGTATTGCCAGTGCTAAACTCCTACATGTTTGCCGCCAACGCTGTGACCTGTTGTTTGACCTCATAATCGTTTTGCTTGTCTATATCTCGATAGCTGTGCAATTATCTTAGCGCCACACGTCGATACGCTTCGCTTTTGTCAGCAAGGCCATCGTAAATCATAGAACGGTATGGTATACGTACCGCTCCTTTCTTGGTTGTGAGTCTCTGCTCCGACAATGGAATGGCACGCTATATCGCCTTTGGATCATTCATAATGTCATCACGATCGGCAGGCAGCACCCTGTCTGCAAATTTGCCTTTTTTTCATGTGAAAAGCTTATCAGGGAGCGAATCTCGCATGTGAGGCAATTCTCAATTGACGTTGCCGTTCTTAGTAATCGCTATATTCTGTCAGTGTGAATTACATCTACAGTCCTCTCTGCGAAGTTGGCAGTCACGGAAGGAATCTAGAATGGTGCACAGTCTGCAGCGAAGTATTATTTGCGTTTTTTCCCAGGAGCACAGTCGTTATTTTTCTTCATTAAGCTTGCCTCTACCAAAACATCAATTACTGAATAAACAAACCTCTGTTGTGGTGTACCCTGCATAAATATTCTTACAAACGCTTATTCCTCTGTGCACTCATGTTAACCACTTCACGTATTAGCCCGAGAATGGTTTAAAATTTCCAACCCGACTTATCTCTTAGAGGTACATTTCAATCTTATTTCTTTGTGATTTTATCCCGAATATTCTAGTTCAAAACATTTTAATTTAGTGCACACCCTAGATATAATTAGTATATTTGTGCTCCATGATATCTGAAGTTAGTATGTTGCCTAAACGCCAGATGGAATACAGCCACTTTAGCACATTTTGTAGGATTAAATAGGGAACAGAAGCTACTAGAATGTTCTCGCTAAAACCAACCTCAAACATTTATTTCGAGATTTACCACAGATCATCCCCACTCGTTCACTGTCACTGTCCAACGGGAGAACGTATTCCCGCCACGATTCAAACATATTTTCTTGATCCGCAATGCTACAAGTTATGGGTAGGCTTCGAACCTTTAGCTATCATGATATGAGGCGGTCGCAAGTTACCTGCCACACAGGCAGAGCATGACGTCATTGAGCCAGTACAGTGACAGCACAGAACACACTACCTAGAGTACATAATGCCTCTTAAATATGTTCACTAGTTAAAATGCCCGCAGCACGAAAATCGAAACATTCACGTATCGGTGAACTTGTGAAAAAACTTGGGAGACTGAATATTTTACTATAAGTGCTGACAGCATTTAATGTAAGTTATGCAACAACTTTATCTACAACGTTCGTGCGTTGAGTGTACCTGGCCTACTCTGTGTTGTGATCATGTGACAGACTGACCCCCTCCCACTTGCTATACTTCAAATTCCGCAACTTTTCGTTCTCTGAAGGTTCGTTCCCTAGTTATGACCTATGGACCTATGATTTTTCGATTGACTAAATGAGCTGCCCCACAGCCTGTAGGGGGAGCGCTCACCCTGGCTACACGAATGCCCTGGAATACTCGCGACCATAGAAAGGCATTAAAACATTTTCCAGGTGAAGGGTAGTTTCGGATGGGGCATTTTCTTCAAAATCTGCACCTTGAAAGGTGCTGAATTTAAGGCGACGAACAGCGTGCCCTCCACCAAACGACCGGCAAATCATGAGTGCGGAATACTAACTGCTATACTAATTACATTAGACTTATCTGCATCACAACACATATTGAAATTGATGATCTTCAACACGAACACATTCCCTATATCTCCGAAAACAATTCTGGTTTACCGAAAATCCCCATATTATTCATAAAGTTCTTCACCACGCTGCAAAAGTTGAGCTTTGGTGCGCATGCAGGGGGCGTAGAATTATCGGATCCATATTTTACGACGCAACAGCTGATTCACATGTTTATGTAAATACTATTCTAAATATTTTTTCGGCAACTAACAAGAAATGAAAGTTTGTGTGGCTGGTTTCAGAAGGATTCAGCTACAGCGCATCCTGCTGTAAATTCTATGAATGAATTGAGAAGTGTGTGAATAATTAGTCAAGAATTGTGGCAACTTCAGTCCCCTGTAACCTATCTCCATGCAAATTGTATTTATGTGGAGCGTAAAAGTATAAACTGTGCGTATCAAATCCACAAGAATTGAAGGGTAACATCACGAGAGAAATACAGGCAATCAGTCAACATGAACTTTTGCGAGTAAACCGGAATTGTTTCGGAGATACAAGGAAGGTCATCAATTTCAACGTATGTTGTAATGCAGGTAAACATAATGTAAGCTAGTAAATGTAAGTTTGTGCAGCAGTTAGTGTTCTGTATCGTTTTAGAGTTCTGCTGCTTACACACACACACACACACACACACACACACACACACACACAAACAAACACACACACACACACAGGGAGTGGGAGAGAGAGAGACAGAGAAAGACAGAGGGAAAGGAGCTTTTCTTAAAAAAATGCTTTTTTGAGTTCAGGAAGCCTCAAAACACGTATTTTCAGTGAAACCTCGGCATTCAATTTTTTAGTGCAATGCAATACTCACTATTCTTAGTGTGGAAAAGTAGTAGAGAAAATAATACCTTTTTACTCACTGGTAACGCCAAATACATAGAAACTATTGGAAGTATATGTACAAATGTGGCCATTTTACGAGAAAAGAAGTGAAATATTTCAGTACTATATGCTTGTCTATTAATTTTCTTAATTAAATAAAATGGTAGGCATTACTTTCTTGCCGCTCTATGCAGTTCCTAAACTAATATAAATGATAAATGCCCGAGTTAGTTTGCGTTTCGCTTGGCTTTTATTTTTTCTCTCTCCGCAATGCTGGAAACCGTTGAGGCGAATACATTCTGCTCATTAGTCCCCTATAATGTATTTTCAAGCATGGTAATGACAGATTGCTGCTAAAAGGTAGAGAGTTGAAAGAGAAGGAAGAAAAAGCGTAACTGGGAGAAATGTTTTATTCATTCGTACTTAAATTGACGAGTAATTTTAGTGTTTATGTAATTAATGGGGAGCGTAATACTGGAGAGCTAATTTGTTTCCGATGTTGGCAAAATATTTGGAACGAGCACTCATGAAATTAATTTGTAGAACTGAGTGACAGCCCTTACACGGCAATGTATGTAAAATACCTTCTTTAGCAGCGTGCGCGTGAAGGGACTGATCATGGTAATTAAGGGTCGGAAAAGTGGGATAATTAAACATAATCATGACTCAATCTGTCACGCAGCGTTGACGGGTGAACATGTTGTGAATAAATGGCTCCCGTAGGGAAAATGCAGACAATTGTAGGGAAAGCTTATTGCTTTCATATTCCTTTTAAGGCAATGTAAAATCCAAAGTTGTACCCTGATTGCTTTCACCTATTTGCCTCATACTCAGAACACAAAAACAGCCCAGGCATCGTTTTAACGAGCTATGTCAAACTGCTGTTAAGATATTAATTTTTTTATTCATGATTAATCACTTTTTGATCTGATAAAGTGAAATATTCTTTGGACCCTATTATTCCATCGTATCGATCCCAAATTTTTAATCTGAGATTATTTATTATGCAAACTTAAAGAAATTTTTTGTAGACATTTATTGATTTTAATTATTGTAAAAGAAAAACTTTTTTGCTGTAGGTTCATACGGGAAAAGCTTTAGGAAAACCGTGAACGTAACATTTTTGTACAGAGCTGGACTACCCGGCGTGTCCCTGATTTAACCATTTATCCCTAAAACTTGTAGACTCACGTGGCAATTGGCCAATTGCTTTGTGTTTCTTTGGAGACATTGAAAAGAATATTACTTAAGAACCTTAAAGAAAGAGTTTAACTCTCAGGATAATATAAAGAACAAAACAAACAAAATAAATAAATAAAAGCATGGGAACAAACGCAAACGCACCGTTAAACAATCATAAATAGCCCAGGAGAAAAGTGAGGAGAAAAAGCCGTGTGAATGTAATACGTGGCATTTCTATTTCAATCATACATAAAATTTTATGAATTCTTTGGAGAAGGAAGTGTGATTGTCTTTCATAAAAGAAAGGTGAGTAGAGAGAACAGTGTGGATGTAATACGTTGCACTTCTATTTCAAACATATAGCAAATTCTATAAATTAAATGAAATTATTTTGTTATTTAACAACGCTGTCAAGTGCCGGGATCATGTCAGCGTCGCCGGTGTGCCGGAATTTCGTCCCACAATTCTTTAACGTGCCAGTAAATTTACTGACATGGAACTGTCGTTTTTAAGCACACTTAAAATTGGTCTGGGCCGTATTTGAACCCGCGACCTTGGGATCAGAAGGCCAGCATCTAACCAACTGAGCCACACACGCCGACAGCAAATTGTATGAATTGTCTGTAGAAGAGGGAGTAGAAGACACGGAAAATTTCTATTATTTATTATTATTATTATTATTATTATTATTATTATTATTATTATTATTATTATTATTATTATTATTATTATTATTATTATTATTATTATTATTATTATTATTGGTATTAGTATTGGTATTAGTATTAGTATTAAAATGTATTACATTATATTACCAATGGTACTGCCTCAGCTATTATGTGACACACGGCATTCTTTCATCTTCAATGATGGTGCTTACACTATATTTTTCATATTTCATTCAGTTATGTGGCTATCATCAAGTGGACGGAAGGAAATCAAGACAGTCTTGTTGGCTCTCTCAACAACATTTACCCAACAGGCATCATCAGGCCCACGGGATGTTTTCAAGATTGGAATGACATTTAAGTGAAACGAGCAGCTTCATAACAAACGCTCTGTAGATGTCCATGGACATGCTGTACACAAGGATCTGAACTAGAAGATGTAGAACATAGATAAAATTTGGTTTTAGAGCATCTTTAGTAGTTCCTGTCTTTTGCGATTCGTAATGCCTCGTTCTCCTCCATATTGCAGATACACTAGCATGTAAACAAACGTTACTGAATATAGGTTTAGTGGCAAAATATGATTACAAGGATACATTTACATAATATCGAGCCTTGTAACCTCTATTAACAACGTTTATATGTCTTCGAAATTCGAAGCAAATACCCAACTGGCTCGATTCACAGCTGGCCTGGAAAGTTTTGGTTTATCCTCTCTTCCTTATATGGAGTATCATGGTCAAAATAAATCCACTGATAGCAGGTTATTTTTAGGTCAAAGCTACATAGAACTCAAAGGCTGTTAAATAAAAAAAATTGCAAACGTCTAAAAGTATTCTAGTTAAACATATAAGAAGAGAATCACAAAATTTACCAACTACACAGTTTGTCGATTCCTACTGGAGAACACGAAGATTCCCTTCTGCACATTCTTTATCAGGAGCAGTTCGCCGACTAGAGGGCGTATTAACATGCATGACTAGTGATTCATGTGGCCCACGCAGTCTTGCTTAAGTCAGACAATCAATCAGCGACCAATTGGCGACTGTTTCTAAGCGAATAGTGATAGATTATTCAACGTGAACGCTCTGAGCCAAGAAACTGGGGTTCTTCAAATTAGATGTTGCAGTGAGCAAGACACAGAGGATGAAAGTTCATGTGAAAAACAACAAATATATATTCCCAAATACGAGAAACTAAAATAATTTGAGTAGCTTGATTTGGTTAAATTCAAAGCTTTTTTGCTCACAATTTATTATACCGTCCTGTCATATTGCCTGTGGTCTGGTGGTTAGCATGCTAACCTTCAAATCCGGAGATCTCGGGTTCGATTCGCGGCTGCAGGTTTTCTTTAAACAGAATTATTTCCCAGCCTCCCTAATGTCTGGAAGTATGAATGAGAGTATGAGAATCCGAATTTAATGTAATAACCTAAAGTAATACGAGCTCAAAGACTAAAAGCCACTGTAAAGAGTTTAATATCATTGTTCCAAAGGTTAAAAGCTGCCAATATTACCTTAGATGTTAAGGGCGCATATAAATGAAACATTAAGAAAAATAATAGTTTAATCTCATTTTTTCGTGCTCTCATTCATAAGCATAAAGTTTTGAGCTATCATCATTGCACTTTCTCCTGAAATTAATATAAATGATGTACCAAAATTAACAAATACAATAAGACCCAACAAATTCTAGAAATCAAACAAAGTCGTTTATTAGTAAGATGTTTAAACTAGGGTTATTTCGCACGAACTAAAGCTGTAGAGATTTATGCTATATTTTCTTGTAATATTGTTTGTAGAAATACGGACTTATTCTTTGTTACCCAAAAGTGGAAGGCCACATTTGGCCAAACTGTGAACAGTGAAATATTTCACCAGTAAAGTTCTAAATGTGAAGAACGCAAAGATCCACAGGTATTACCACTTTGTTTACATTTTTACTTTCTCAACTGGTAAGTAGCGGAAGTATTGTATTCCACCCAAAAATTTGATGTCGAGATTTCACGGAATATATATGTTTTGAGGCCCCCTGCATAAAAAAAGAAGCATTTTTAGAAAAAGGTCCGTGTGTGTGTGTCAGTCTGTGTGTCTGTGTGTCAGCCTGTGGACAGCATAACTCAAAAACGAAAAGTCGGTTAAAAACCAAAGTTGGTATTTACGTTTAATGTCTTTCAAGCATGAAACACGAAGATTTTGAAGAAAATATCCCCACCCTAAACTACCCTTTAGATGGACAATTTTTCGAAAATTTTGATTTTCTTGAAAATGGCTCTAACGATTTTGGTTAAAATATCATGTTTGAGATATTTTTATGAGAAATGAAATCTATATCTTGAATTTTCTGGCTATAGCCCCTGTAGTCGTATTTACTCTAGACCACTTATAAATAACTGGTAAACCGTTAGAGATAGACCAAATCATACCATACAAATATGTAGATGTTGCTTAAATACACAATTTAGTTCTAAATAAATTTCCTTGTAGGCTGAACCATTTCGAAGATATTCCTTATGTGTGTGTTTCGGAAAACTCAGTCTTTCGTGAAATGGATCATCGTTGTTCACTTTTTTATATGTTAAGTGTGCAAGGACAACAAAATCTCAAAGCTTTAAAACATTTGACTATCGCAAAAAGCCTACTGTATTCTAACATTCCCCTTACACCTACAAGGAAATAAGCAATATGATAATTTGTACAAATGTTTATCTTAACTAACACGAAGATAAAGGAATAAGACTTTGTAAGAATGGTTAGTACAAGAGTAGAGAAAGTCATGTGAGTGTAACACATCGGCATCGAGTTCAGCACCGACGCTTCGACACCGACGCTTCGACACCGACGCTTCAACACCGACGCTTTGATACCGACTCTTTGACACCGTCTCTTTGACACCGACGTTTAGGCATCGAAACTTCGGCATCGAAACCTCGGCTACGAATCTTCGAGTTCGACATTCAAACTTCGACATACAAACGTCCGACATCGAACACTTCACATGGAAGTTTCGAGAACTGAAAGTTCACTACGAAAGTTCTACATCGAGACTTCGTCATCAAAACATTGACACCTAGACTTCGACATCGAAAACGACATCTAGGCTTCGACATCGAAAACGACATCTAGGCTTCGACATCGAAAACGACATCTAGGCTTCGACATCGAAAACGACATCTAGGCTTCCACATCGAAAACGACATCTAGGCTTCGACATCGAAAACGACATCCAAAGTTCGACATTGAAAGTTCGACATCGACACTTCCACATCGACACTTCCACATCGACACTTCGACATCGACACTTCGACATTGGTACATGGACATCGTCACTTCGACATCGAAACTTCGACAATAACTCTTTGACATTGATACTCGACATACTCACTTGGACATCGACACTTCCTAATCCTCACTTCGACATCGTCACTTCGACATCGTCACTTCGATATCGACACTTCGACATCGACACTTCGACATCGACACTTCGACATCGAAATTTTGACATCAAAACTTTGACATTGAAACTAAGACCTCGATACTTCGACATCGAAACTTAGTCATTGAAACTACATCGAAACCTCGGCATCGAATCATCGACTCTAAACTTTCACGTCGAAACCTCGACATCGAAACTTCCAAATCGAATCTTTGACATCGAATCTTCGACATCGAATTTTCGTCATCGAATATTGGTCGTCGAAATTTCGACTTCGATATCGAAACTTCGCCATACAAACGTTCGACATCGAAACTTCCTGCATCAAAACATCCCACAACGAATCGTCCGACATAGAACACTTCACATGGAAGTTTCGTCAACTGAAAGTTCACTATGAAAGTTCTACATCGAGACTTCGACATCCAAACTTCGACATCCAAACTTCGACATCATAACTTCGACATCAAAACTTCGACATCAAAACCTCGACATCAAAACCTCGACATAAAAACTTCGACATAAAAACTTCGACATAAAAACCTCGACATCAAAACTTCGACATCAATACTTCGACATCGCATCTTCGACATCGAAACTTCGGCATCGACACTTGGACATCGACCTTTCGACATCGACACTTCGATACCGAAACTTCGACCTCGAATGTTCAGCCTCGTAATTTCGGCTTCGAAACTTCTTCATTGACACTTCGAAATCGAAACATCGACATCGAATCATCGTCATCGAATCTTCGAAAACGAATCTTCGACTTCGAATTTTCGCCATAGAAGCTTCGCCTTCGAAACCTAGATATGAAACCAACACATCGCAACTTGGACATTAGGACATCGACATCGAGACTTTGACATCGACACCTCCACATCGACACCTCGACATCGACACCTCGACATCGACACCTCGACATCGACACTTCGACATCGACACTTCGACATCGACACTTCGACATCGACACCTCGACATTGACACCTCGACATCGACGCCACGACATCGACGCCTCGACATCGACGCCACGACATCGACGCCTCGACATCGACGCCTCGACATCGACGCTTCGACATCGACGCTTCGACATCGACGCTTCGACATCGACGCTTCGACATCGACGCTTCGACATCGACACTTCGTCATGGACACTTCGACATCAACAATTGGAAATCGAGTGTTCGACATGGAAACTTCGACATCGAAACTACGACCTCGAATCATCGGCATCGAAACTTCGACAGCGAAACTTCGACATCGATACTTCGACATCGAATCTTCGACATCTAAACTTCGACATCGAAAATTCGACATCGAAACTTCGACACCGATACTTCGACATCGAAACTTCAAAATCGAAACTTCGACACCGTAACTTCGACATCGAAACTTCGTAACCAAAACTTCGACATGGACACTTCGACATGGACACTTCGACATCGACAATTTGGCATCGACAATTTGGCATCGACACTTCGACACTTCGACATCGACACTTCGACATCGACACTTCGACATCGACACTTCGACATAGACACTTCGACATAGACACTTCGACATAGACACTTCGACATCGGCTCTTCGACATCGACACTTCGACATCGACCCTTCGACATCGACACCTCGACATCGACACTTCGACATCGAAACTTCGTCATCAAATCTTCGTAATTGAATTTTCGATATCGAAACTTCGACGTCGAATCCTCGACATCGAATCTTCGACATCGAATCCTCGACTTCGTATCTTCGAAATCGAAAGGTGGTCATCGAAACTTCAACATCGAAATTTCGCCATTAAAACTAATTATCGAAACCACCGCATCGAAACTTCGTCATCTAAACTTGGACATTGGAACCTCGACATCGAGACTTCGACACCGATACCTGGACATCGACACTTCGACATCTAAACTACGGCCTCGAATCATCCGCATCGAAACTTCGACGTCCATAGATTGACTTCGAAACTTCGACATCAACACTTCCGCAAGGAAAGTTTTACATCCACACTTCTACATCGACACTGACATCGACACTTCAACATCGAAACTTCGACATCGAATATTCGAGTGCGACCTCTAAACTTCGACATAGAAACTTCGACAACAAACGTCTGACATCGAAACCCCTTGCGTCGAAACTTCCGACATGAAACATTTCACATAGAAGTTTCGAGAACTGAGAATTCACTGCGAAAGTTCTACATCCAGATTTCGACATCGTAACTTCGACATCGTAACTTCGACATCGAAACTTCGACATCGAAACTGCGGCATCGAAACTTCGACATCGAAACATCGACATCGAAACTTCGACATCGGCACTTCGATATCGTCACTTCGACATCGAAACTTTGACATTGAAACTTATACATCGATACTTCGACATCGAAACTTAGTCATTGAAATACGTCTAACCTCGGCATCGAATCATCGACTCTAAACTTTCACGTCGAAACCTCGACATCGACACTTCGACATCGTCACTTCGACATCATATCTTCGTCAGTGAATCTTCGATATCGAATCTTCGACATCGAATCCTCCACATCTAATCCTCTACATCGAATCCTCGACTTCGAATCTTCGACATCGAAAGGTAGTCATCGAATTTTCAACATCGAATTATCGCCATCAAACCTAAATATGGAAACCACCATATGGAAATTTCGCCATCCAAACTAGGACATTGGGACCTCGACATCGAGACTTCGACACCGATACCTCAACATCGACACTTTGAGATCGAAACTACGGCCTCGAATCATCCGCATCGAAACTTCGACGTCCATACTTTGACTTCGAAACTTCGACATCAACACTTCCACATCAAAAGTTTTACACTCACACTTCTACATCGGCACTGACATCGACACTTCATAATCGAAATTTCGACACCGAATCTTCGAGTCCGACTATCAAAGTTCGACATACAAGCTTCGACAGACAAACGTCTGACATCGAAACCCCCTGCATCGAAACTTCCGACATTAAACATTTCACATAGAAGTTTCGAGAACTGAGAATTCACTCGAAAGTTCTACATCGAGATTTCGACATCGTTACTTCGACATTGAAACTTCGACATCGAAACTTCGATATCGAAACTACGACATCGAAACTTCGAAATCGAAGCTTCGCCATCGACGCTTCGACATCGACGCTTCGACATCGACGCTTCGACATCGACGCTTCGACATCGACGCTTCGACATCGACACTTCGACATCGACACGTCGACATCGACACGTCGACATCGACACTTCGTCATGGACACTTCGACATCAACAATTGGAAATCGAGTGTTCGACATGGAAACTTCGACATCGAAACTACGACCTCGAATCATCGGCATCGAAACTTCGACAGCGATACTTCGACATCGAAACTTCGACATCGAAACTTCGACATCTAAACTTCCACATCGAAAATTCGACATCGAAACTTCGACACCGATACTTCGACATCGAAACTTCAAAATCAAAACTTCGACACCGTAACTTCGACATCGAAACTTCGTAACCAAAACTTCGTCATCGAAACTTCGACATGGACACTTCGACATCGACGATTTGGCAGCGACAATTTGGCATCGACACTTCGACGACACTTCGACATCGACACTTGGACATCCACACTTCGACATAGACACTACGACATCAACAATTCGAAATCGAGTGTTCGACATGGAAACTTCGACATCAAAACTACGACCTCGAATCATCGGCATCGAAACTTCGGCTTTGACTTTGAAGCTTTGACACCGACACTTCGACATAGACACTTCGACATCGACTCTTCGACATCGGCTCTTCGACATCGGCTCTTCGACATCGACGCTTCGACATCGACGCTTCGACATCGACGCTTCGACATCGACGCTTCGACATCGACGATTCGACATCGACGCTTCGACATCGACGCTTCGACATCGACGCTTCGACATCGACGCTTCGACATCGAAGCTTCGACATCGACACTTCGTCATGGACACTTCGACATCAACATTTGGAAATCGAGTGTTCGACATGGAAACTTCGACATCGAAACTTCGACAGCGAAACTTCGACATCGAAACTTCGACACCGATACTTCGACATCGAAACTTCGACACCGAAACTTCGACATCGAAACTTCGTAATTAAAACTTCGTAATCGAAACTTCGTCATCGAAACTTCGACATCGAAACTTCGACATGGACACTTCGACATCGACAATTTGGCATCGACAATTTGGCATCAACACTTCGACGACACTTCGACACTTCGACATCGACACTTCGACATCGACACTTCGACATCGACACTTCGACATCGACACTTCGACATCGACACTTCGACATCGACACTTCGACATCAACAATTCGAAATCGAGTGTTCGACATGGAAACTTCGACATCGAAACTACGACCTCGAATCATCGGCATCGAAACTTCGGCTTTGACTTTGAAGCTTTGACACCGACACTTCGACATAGACACTTCGACATCGACTCTCCGACATCGGCTCTTCGACATCGACGCTTCGACATCGACGCTTCGACATCAACGCTTCGACATCGACGCTTCGACATCGACGCTTAGACATCAACGCTTCGTCATCGACGTTTCGACATCGACGTTTCGACATCGACGTTTCGACATCGACGCTTCGACATAGACGCTGCGACATCGACGCTTCGACATAGACGCTTCGACATAGACGCTTCGACATCGACGCTTCGACATCGACACTTCGACATGGAGAATTCGACATCAACAATTCGAAATTGAGTGTTCGACATGGAAACTTCGACATCGAAACTACGACCTCGAATCATCGGCATCGAACCTTCGGCTTTGACTTTGAAGCTTTGACACCGACACTTCGACATAGACACTTCGACATCGACTCTTCGACACCGGCTCTTCGACATCGACACTTCGACATCGACCGTTCGACATCGACAACTCGACATCGACACTTCGACAACTCGACATCGACACTTCGACAACTAGACATCGACACTTCGACATCGAAACTTCGACATCAAATCTTCATCATTGAATTTTCGATATCGAATCTTAGACATCGAACCTTCGACATCGAATACTCGACTTCGAATCTGCCACATCGAAAGGTAGTCATCGAATCTTCAACATCGAATTTTCGCCATCAAAACCAAATATCGAAACCACCATATCGAAACTTCGCCCTCTAAACTTGGACATTGGAACCTCGACATCTTGACTTCGACACCGATACATCGACATCGAAACTACCACCTCGTATCAGCTGCATCGAAACTTCGACGTCCAAACTTTGACTTCGAAACTTCGACATCAACACTTCCACATCGAAAGTTTTACATCCACACTTCTACATCGACACTGACATCGACACTTCAACATCGAAACTTCACCATCGAATCTTCGAGTGCGACTTCCAAACTTCGACATAGAAACTTCGACAGACAAACGTCTGACAACGAGACCACCTGCATCGAAACTTCCGATATGATACATTTCACATAGAAGTTTCGTGAACTCGGAATTCACTACGAAAGTTCTACATCGAGATTCCGACAAGGAAACTTCGATATCGAAAATTCGAAATCGAAACTTCGACATCGAATCTTTGACTTCGATACTTCGACTTCGAAACTACGAAATCCAAACTTCGACATCGAATCTTCGACATCGAAACTTCGACATCGAAACTTCGAAATCGAAGCTTCGCCATCGACGCTTCGACATCGACGCTTCGACATCGACGCTTCGACATCGACGCTTCGACATCGACGCTTCGACATCGACGCTTCGACATCGACGCTTCGACATCGACACTTCGACATCGACGCTTCGACATCGACACTTCGACATCGACACTTCGACATCGACACTTCGACATCGACACTTCGACATCGACACTTCGACATCGACACTTCGTCATGGACACTTCGACATCAACAATTGGAAATCGAGTGTTCGACATGGAAACTTCGACATCGAAACTACGACCTCGAATCTTCGGCATCGAAACTTCGACAGCGAAACATATACATCGAAACTTCGACATCGAAACTTCGACATCTAAACTTCCACATCGAAAATTCGACATCGAAACTTCGACACCGATACTTACGTCGAAACTTCAAAATCGAAACTTCGACACCGTAACTTCGGCATCGAAACTTCGTAACCAAAACTTCGTCATCGAAAGTTCGACATCGAAACTTCGACATGAACACTTCGACATCGACAATTTGGCATCGACAATTTGGCATCGACTCTTCGACGACACTTCGACATCGACACTTCGACATCGACACTTCGACATCGACACTTCGACATCGACACTTCGACATCGACACTTCGACATCAACAATTCGAAATCGAGTGTTCGACATGGAAACTTCGACATCGAAACTACGACCTCGAATTATCGGCATCGAAACTTCGGCTTTGACTTTGAAGCTTTGACACCGACACTTCGACATAGACACTTCGACATCGACTCTTCGACATCGACTCTTCGACATCGACGCTTCGACATCGACGCTTCGACATCGACGCTTCGACATCGACGCTTCGATATCGATTCTTCGATATCGACGCTTCGATATCGACGCCTCGACACCGACGCTTCGACATCGACGCTTCGACATCGACGCTTCGACATCGACGCTTCGACATCGACGTTTTGACATCGAAGCTTCGACATCGACACTTCGTCATGGACACTTCGACATCAACAATTGGAAATCGAGTGTTCGACATGGAAACTTCGACATCGAAAATACGACGTGAATCAACGGCATCGAAACTTCGACATCGAAACTTCCACATCGAAACTTCGACATCGAAACTTCCACATCGAAACTTTGATATCGAAACTTCGACACCGATACTTCGAAATCGAAACATCAACACCGAAACTTCGACATCGAAACTTCGTAATCAAAACTTTGTAATCGAAACTTCGTCATCGAAACTTCGACATGGACACTTCGACATCGACAATTTGGCATCGACACTTTGGCATCGACACTTTGGCATCGACAATTTGGCATCGACACTTCGACGACACTTCGACACTTCGACATCGACACTTCGACATCGACACTTCGACATCAACAATTCGAAATCGAGTGTTCGACATGGAAACTTCGACATCGAAACTACGACCTCGAATCATCGGCATCGAAACTTCGGCTTTGACTTTGAAGCTTTGACACCGACACTTCGACATAGACACTTCGACATCGACTCCTCGACATCGGCTCTTCGACATCGACGCTTCGACATCGACGCTTCGACATCGACGCTTCGACATCGACGCTTCGACATCGACGCTTCGACATCGACGTTTCGACATCGACGCTTCGACATCGACACTTCGACATTGACTCTTCGACATGGACAATTCGACATCAACAATTCGAAATTGAGTGTTCGACATGGAATCTTCGACATGGAAACTACGACCTCGAATCGTCGGCATCGAACCTTCGGCTTTGACTTTGAAGCTTTGACATCGACACTTCGACATCGACCGTTCGACATCGACAACTCGACATCGACACTTCGACAACTCGACATCGACACTTCGACATCGAAACTTCGACATCAAATCTTCATCATTGAATCTTGGATATCGAACCTTCGACATCGAACCTTCGATATCGAATACTCGACTTCGAATCTGCCACATCGAAATGTAGTCATCGAATCTTCAACATCGAATTTTCGCCATCAAAACCAAATATCGAAAACACCATATCGAAACTTCACCCTCTAAACTTGGACATTGGAACCTCGACATCGAGACTTCGACACCGATACATCGACATCGAAACTACGACCTCGTATCAGCTGCATCGAAACTTCGACGTCCAAACTTTGACTTCGAAACTTCGACATCAACACTTCCACATCGAAAGTTTTACATCCACACTTATACATCGGCACTGACATCGACACTTCAACATCGAAACTTCACCATCGAATCTTCGAGTGCGACTTCCAAACTTCGACATAGAATTTTCGACAGACAAACGTCTGACAATGAGACCCCTGCATCGAAACTTCCGACATCATACATTTCACATAGAAGTTTCGTGAACTCGGAATTCACTACGAAAGTTCTACATCGAGATTCCGACAGGGAAACTTCGATATCGAATCTTTATCTTCGATACTTCGACTTCGAAACTACGAAATCGAAACTTCGACATCGAATCTTCGACATCGAAACTTCGACATTGAAACTTCGACATTGAAACTTCGACATTGAAACTTCGACATCGAAACTTCGACATGGAAACATCGACATCGATTTCGACATCGAAACTTGGACACCGAAGCTTCGACACCGAAACTTCGACACCGAAACTTCGACATCGAAACTTCGACATCGAAACTTCGACACCGAAACTTCGCATCGAAACTTCGACACCGAAACTTCAACATCGAAACTTCGACATCGAATCTTCGAGTGCGACTTCCAAACTTCGACAGACAAACGTCTGACATCGAAACCCCCTGAATCGAAACTTCCGACATGAAACATTTCACATAGAAGTTTCGAGAACTGAGAATTCACTACGAAAGTTCTACATCGAGATTTCGACATCGTAACTTCGACATCAAAACTTCGACAACGAAGCTCCGACATCGAAACTTCGATATCGAAACTTAGATATAGAAACTTCGACATCGAAACTACGACATCGAAACTCCGACAACGAATCTTCGACATCGAAACATCGACAACGAATCTTCGACATCGAAACATCGACATCGAAACTTCGACATAGAAACTTCGACATTGAAACTTCGACATCGAAACTTTGATATAGAAACTTTGACATCGAAACTTCCACATCGACACTTCGACATCGACACTTCGACGACACATCGACCCTTCGACATCAACAATTCGAAATCGAGTGTTCGACATGGAAACTTCGACATCGAAACTACGACTTCGGATCATCGGCATCGAAACTTCAGCTTTGACTTTGAAGCTTTGACACCGACACTTCCACATAGACACTTCGACATCGACTCTTCGACATCGGCTCTTCGACATTGACACTTCGACATCGACCCTTCGACATCGACACTTCGACATCAAATCTTCGTCATTGAATCTTCGATATCGAATCTTCGACAAGGATCCTCGACATCGAATCTTCAACATCGAATCCTAGACTTCGAATCTTCGACATCGAAAGGTAGTCATCGAATTTTCAACATCGAATTTTCGCCATCAAAACTAAACATCGAAAGCACCATATCGAAACTTCGCCATCTAAACTTGGACATTGGGACCTCGACATCGAGACTTCGACACCGATACCTCGACATCGAAACTTCGACATCGGAACTTCGACGTCGAAACTTAGTCATTGAAGCTTCGACATCGAAACTTCGACATCGAAACTTCGACATCGAAACTTCGACATCAAAACTTCGACATCGAAACTTCGACATCGAAACTTCGACATCGAAACTTCGACATCGAAACTTCGACATCGACACTTTTATTTAGACACTTCGACATCGACACTTCGACATCGACACTTCGACATCGACACTTCGACGACACTTCGACAACGACACATCGAAACTTCGACATCGATACTTCGACATCGACACTTCGAAATCGAGTGTTCGGCATGGAAACTTCGACATCGAAACTACGACCTCGAATCATCGACATCGATACTTCGGCTTTGACTTTGAAGCTTTGACACCGACACTTCGACATAGACACTTCGACATCGACACTTCGACATCGACACTTCGACATCGACTCTTCGACATCGACACTTCGACATCGACTCTTCGACATCGACACTTCGACATCGACCCTTCGACATCGACCCTTCGGCATCGACACCTCGACATCGACACTTCGACATCAATTCTTCGTCAATGAATCTTCGATATCGAATCTTCGACTTCGAATCCTCGACATCGAATCTTCGACATCGAATCCTCGACTTCGAATCGTCGACATCGAAAGGTAGTCATCGAATTTTCAACATTGAATTTTCGCCATCAAAACTAAATATCGAAACCACCATATCGAAACTTCGCCATCCAAACTTGGACATTGGGACCTCGACATCGAGACTTCGACACCGATACCTCGACATCGACACTTCGACATCGAAACTACGGCCTCAAATCATCCACATCGAAACTTCGACGTCCATACTTTGAGTTCGAAACTTCGACATCAACACTTCGACATCGAAAGTTTTACCCCCACACTTCTACATCGGCACTGACATCGACACTTCAACATCGAAATTTCGACACCGAATCTTCGAGTGCGACTTCCAAATTTAGACATAGAAACTTCGACAGATAAACGTCTGACATCGAAACCCCCTGCATCGAAACTTCCGACATGAAACATTTTACATAGAAGTTTCGAGAACTGAGAATTCACTACGAAAGTTCGACATCGAAACTACGGCATCGAAACTACGGCATCGAAACTTCGACATCGAAACTTCGGCATCGAATTTTCGACATCGAATTTTCGACATCCACACTTCTACACCGACACTGACATCGACACTTCAACATCTAAATTTCGAAATCGAATCTTCGAGTGCGACTTTCAAACTTCGACATAGAAACTTCTACAGACAAACATCTGACATCGAAACCCCCTGCATCGAAACTTCCGACATGAAACATTTCGCATAGAAGTTTCGAGAACTGAGAATTCACTACGAAAGTTCTACATCGAGATTTCGACAACGAAACTTCGACATCGAAACTTCGACATCGAAACCTCGACTTCGAAACTTCGACATCGAACCTACTACCTCGAAACTTCGGCATTGAAACTTCGACGTCGAGACTTCGACATCTAAACTTTTACATCGACACTTCGAGACTTGGACTCTTTGACATCGGGACTTCAACATCGACACGTCGACATGTAAACTTCTGTATCCATACTTCGACATCGAAACTTCGGGTTCCACTTCCAAACCTCGACATAGAAACTTCGACATACAAACGTTCGAAATCGAAACTTCGACATTAAAGCTTCGCCATCGAAACTTGGACATCGATACTTAGACATCGAGTGTTCGACATCGAAGTTTGGACACCGAAACGTCCGAGATCGAAACCTCCTGCATCGAAACCTCCGACATCGAAACGTCTGATATCGAATATTGGACATGGAAGTGTCGACAAATGATATTTTTATCTTAGCATTTAGTTGAGAAGATCCAGATAATTTGGCTGCTATAAATCTACAAAACATATATAGGAAATGTTAGATAAAGAATTGTTTATTTATGCTACTTGGTTTAATTTTAATTATTTCTATTATAGTAGGAGTAGCCTTTTAACTTTGTTGAAGCGGTATGCCCAAGATCATACAAAATTTCAACGCGTTTTTAAAAGCTACAAAAAATGAAAATGGGCTGCCTCTGTAGTACATTGATGCTGTTCTACTTTCTTGAGCTTAATGTGATCAAGTCAACCATAAGAAGCGAGTGCAATAAGTAGATACAACCGGATGACCTTGAATACTTTTCCAAAACGCTAAAAACCTTGCTGAATATATTGAGACTTCGTCCAGTTTAGACTTTCACTTCATTAAGATCTTGTTGTCACTCCACTAATGTGATTAGTTCTATTTTCCCTGTTACTTCACCTTTGTTCCTGACGCAGCGGTTTGTTGAAGTGCATGCAGAGTATTTTCTGCTTCCTGCCACTTCAATTGTTGGGCAGTTGAACTCGAGCACCCTTGCAGTATAAGCACTCCCTGTACCTCACAATCCGGCACCTGGTTTTGCGTCAGAAAGACACTCACTAACATGTTGCCTATATAGCCGCTGGAATTTTCCTATGAGTTTTAGAATGTTCGGAAGATGGGGAGAAAGAATCTCTCGTATCTCCCAATAAAACCTATAGTGACCACTCTGGATCGGCTTATCTATTTACAGACTGATAAAGCGGTGACATTGTCCCGATAAGCTCATACCATAGCTGATGCTTCCGAATTTCAGTTGCGCTTCCATAATATTAAAAAGTGCAAACTGAGTTTCAATAATGATATGACATTCTGAATGCTGGAATTTATTTGACAAGATTAAGAGAATTTTGTATGTAATTAGGAAGTTTAAATAACATATTCATAAATTAAGTTACAGGGACTAATTTATTTCATAATCTGTCGAATTTCAATAGTTCAAATAAATTAATATTAATGCATGGCATCTTAAAATTGGTAAATACAGTATTGGGTATGTGGAATAATTTATAAAGGGAATACATTGATTTTTAAATGCGATAAAATAGTTCCCAAGTAAGTAAAATTTCTATTGCCTCTTTCCCTTGCTTACTTCTAAAACTATTAAAGTTTGCATACTTTATTGATGCATATTAAAGTGACGTCCATTTATAAATCATAAGGTTAGAAAATGATACACAGTAAGAGATATTAAAAAAGTTACCCATGAGCTAACTTATTTCACTACATCACAAGAATATGTATGTGCTAAAGAGAAAGCAAAATATTGATAGGGGTGTTTTTATTAATGAACCATTTAACTGTAAAATCATAACAAAACATGAAATGTAAAAGAAAAATGCATTTTCGGAACGTTATCCGTTCTTTTTTTGCTCTCAGCTCATGCAAAGGGTATGTAATATAAATGCCAACATATAGGGACCTACCTTTTAAATATGTTATGTTCCAGGATTCCTGCATATTTGTTACAAAATGTTGCTGAAATATTTATAATAATAACATAAAGCAGGCAGGATGGCACACCTTTATGAATAATTAAAGCATGGGTATGAAAACTGAATGGCAGTGGGTAGAGGAAGCCATGAGGTCGCAACACAGAATTTTTAATTTCCTTGTTATGCTTGGAAATTTCGATTTGATGATACCTCTTCTTACAGAGAAGTCTCAAAACGATTGGTTGCAGGAGCACATTTATAATTCAAAATAAAAATATATCAAAATATAACAAAAGATTTTGATCGGTGTAAAGCCTTCTCTAATGTTATGACCCGTAGAAACCGTAAGTTCATTCTACGAATTGTAATTCGAAAAAAAAATAAATAAATTTAAAAAAAAATTAAGAAGAAAGAAAAAATATCTTTTAACCCCGTACGCTTTCTCGTTTTTGATAGTAAACTAATAAACTAATGTAATTAACGAAATGCACAAGTGCGATTCTTTAAAAGCAACCATATTACCCTCTGATTTGTTCTAAAGCTTAAGAACACGGTTATACTTTATAATTTGAAAATTTCAATCTTTCTATAGCATAAAGTTGTACATCTCCTTACGAAACAACTTTATTTCGGAAACGGTATGGTCTGGCTATTGCTTTTTCAAATGCATTTTTGCACAAAAAATTTATAATTTTTATTGTGTTGATAATGTTCACACCATATGGTAATTATTCAGTTTTATTTACACCTTCCAGTTAAAACGTAGTAACGGAAATATGTATCTATTTTCCTGCACGTATTAGGAATGAAGTTTCGAATTTCGAATAAAAGAGAGATATTATCAAGTTCAAGAGCTTTTCTGAAGTGATCTTAGGTATGATGTTTCTGTTTCTGAGGCCTAAACAATCGCTCAGTGCTTTTATTTCATCAGAGTTTATAGTTCTGTGCTCTTGCAGAATATTTCAACTGCGATAAAATCTAGGCAACTCTACTTTTTAATAGACTATAAACTCGCCTCCGTAGCGCAGTTGGTAGCCCACTTGCCTCTGGCGCGGAGGACCCGGGTTCGAGCCCCGGTACAAGCATGGCGATTATGTCCCCTCTTGGCGGTCTGGCACGGGGTACACTCAGACTCGTTAGGTCCCTGGGGGACCAATTGAGGAGCTCCTTGATGGAGAAGTAGCGGCCTCAGGTCGAGAAGACCGCATAACTGGCCGGAGGGCTCGGGGCACTGACCACGTCCCACCCTCCAGTACTGCACCTCACCAATGACGCCTGTGGTGGGCAGAGGTGGGGGATGGCGGTAGGCCTTGGCCCTTCATGGGCTGCTGCGCCGGGGTTTAGTTTAGTTATAAGCGTTATCAAAACTATTTAAATAAATAAATTTTAAAGCTGAGGTTTTTATGAGTATCGCCTCTATTGTACTGTGCATACTGTGTGCTAATTTATTTTCAGACAGGCAGTGGATATGAACAACAGTTTTTCCTGGTGAAATTTGAACATGTTATTTATCTCATATTTTATTCATATCACTCGCTAAGAGATTACTAATCAGCTGATATGTTGCTCTTCTGTAGCGTAAAGCCAAATCGAAATGCCACGGGAAGCGACAGCAACGCACCCGAGGTTGAAATCGATTTCGTTTCGACTTTTTGCTGCCGCATTGTGCATAAACTAGCATTTAAGAGTAGGTCAAGCAGAAAATATTCATGTAGCCGAGGGATCGTTAGAAGAGTTATGGCGAAATGTGTAAAAAATGGAAAGGGCGGTTCTCAGCGTTTAATAACGGACAAACAACCAGCTTCGGTCAAAAATAGAAGGTCTGGGTTTAAAAGATTGTTACATAAAAACGTTATGGTGGATGGATGGAAAATCCTGGCGCGTTCCATTTGTCCCGCTTTTTGTTAACTGTGCCCGCAAGGTGATAAATGTCAGTGGTGGAGTGGGGGTTGGGGAGGTAGCAGATGATATTAAATATTTCACGAGTAGGCCCCGGATGGAAATCCGATATATTGTGTAGGTCACAAGTACAGTCACTCAGGATATGTTGTCCATCTTCTACGATCAGTCAATCATCCAGTGATATCATTTTCAAATTAACATGCCTAGCAGATTTTCTTGAAATGATTCATTTGTAGCAAAGGCATTATAAAGATAAATTAGTGTGTGTGTGTGTGTGTGTGTGTGTGTGTGTGTGTGCGCGCGTGCGCGTGTGCGTGTGCGTGTGCGTGTGCGTGTGCGTGCGTGCGTGTGTGTGTGTGTGTGTGTGTGTGTGTGTGTGTGTGTTTTTTTTTTTCATTTGTAGTATATAAAGTTGCACTACGTGATGGCCCGTGATAGGGAACCAAATTCAGTGAAGAATTAATAAATCTTCCAATATTACTTTTCGAAAATAAACGCAAGGAGTTTACTGCTTTGAAATGGACAGGAGTTAAATAATAATGTTAATTACTTCACATAAATGGATTTTGTTGTATGGAATATAAATGAAAGAAAGCGCTTCACTCACATGATGTCTATTCACTCCGCAAACCATTTCTACCATTTACCCTTCTATCCATTTCTTCGAGTATACATTGAACACACATTACTGTAGGATACAGTAAACAGTATGTAATTGGCACTACTCAAAAGATGAGGCTTCTTCTTTTCCTTCTTCATGAGCAGACAAAGACGTTTAGGGCCACACTGCCTCGTGTGCCTGCTGTGTGCACATGATTGAAAACAATTGAAGCTGTAGAAAAAAGTGGGTTTTCGGGAACGTTCTCGAGACTCCTAGCTGAGACATTTCCGGTGTGTATGGGTGTGTGACGTCATCCCCAGTATATAAGGAGACCAGAGTGAGTGAGTGTGTCAGTGAGTACAATTTATCTGTGCGTGTGTCTTTGTATTAGTGCGTTCTGTAATGATTTACCGTGCGTCGCGAGTGATTGTAACGGCATAATAATTAGGATATGAGAGACACAGAAAGTGAAGAAAGACACTAAAAAGACTAAGCAAGGTTATGAGAAGTAAAAACTTAGTTCTAGCCCGAAGGACTGTAGATTGTTAACGATGAGAAGAAAACTCACTTTTTAGAAGACAACAAAGTGATAGAAACGTATCATATTATTATTATTATTATTATTATTATTATTATTATTATTATTATTATTATTATTATTATTATTATTATTATTATTATTATTATTATTATTATTATTATTATTATTATTATTATTATTATTATTATTATTATTATTATTATTATTATTATTATTATTATTATTATTATTATTATTATTATTATTATTATTATTATTATTATTATTATTATTATTATTATTATTATTATTATTATTATTATTATTATTATTATTATTATTATTATTATTATTATTATTATTATTATTATTATTATTATTATTATTATTATTATTATTATTACAAAGTGACTTAAGTTTGTTGACAGCGATCGGAGTTTTTCCTGGAGCTCACCAATTTGCAGAACAGGACCTTTATTAATGATCGAGAATTAAATTAATTGAAAGCTAATGGTCCCTTAAATCCGGAAGTTTGGGACTAGTTCTCAAATATCTCGATGCTTTTTGTTCAAGAATACCTTAGCACCGTTTAAGCATACTGATGTGACATCCAAATTGGTCTGTCTGAAGGATTTCCAACATTTGTAATGTGTGTGCGTATATGTGATTCCAACCAATCAATTTAATTCTAATGAGGCAAGGTGCCTTGTAAGCTCTGGACGATAAGCCTGTTGGCTGATTTGCATAGCAGTATATTTGGAGCACCTTGATTTGAGAGTCTAAAGTGAGGTTATGTGAGATTGAACTGATTGCTTTGACTTGAGTGGGAAGTGTTAGTGCTGTGAGTTAAGAACATAAAGCTGCTGCTTAGATTAAGCATTTAGTTAGAGGCAAGATACGAAAGGGGGGGGGGGGGGCGGGGAGATTATTGAGCTTTGGCAATATTTTAAGACTAGCAAATTATGATGCAGATTTTTAAAGGTTTTTGCTTTAAAAATAAGTTTATATGTATGCGGAAGCTCATTTGCAGCACATTGGTAACACTAATGAGAAGATGCTTTTCTAATCTAGCGTTGTGTGCTTTATTTCTAATTGGTCTAACCAGCATTTTGTTCGTTATTCTTTTAGTATAGAAATTTGCTACATTTTATCGGTCTCTTTCCCTATCTCTACTCTCCCGCTCTTCTTCTTCCGCACTCTCCCTCTCTTTCCATCTCCTTCTCCCTCTCTCTACCCATTTCTCCCTTTCTCTACCTCCCTTTCCCTCTTTCCCTCTCACTCTCTCACTTCTCCTTCCTTCTCCCTCTCTCTTCTCTCCTTCCTCCTCCACCTGCCCTCTCCTCTCCTTCCTTCTCACTCTCTCTCCCTGCGTCTGCCCTCCGTCTCTCACTCTCCCCATCTTTGTCACTCTCCCCGTCTTTCTCAATCTCCCCATCTTTCACACTCTCCCCATCTTTGTCACTCTCGCCATCTTTTACTCTCCCCATCTCCCTCTCCGTCTCAGACTCTCTCCCCCTATCCTCTCTCCTTCTCCCTATTTCCCTCTCTCTACTTTTCCCGCCCTCTCTCACTCACTTCCTCTCACTCCCTCTCTTCACCTCTCGCTCCCTCTCTCCCTATCCCTGTCTCCTGTCCCTCTCTCTCCCTATCTCTCATGTCCTCTGCCTCCCTTTACCTCTCTCAACCTTTATCTTTCCCCCACTGCCTCCATCCCTTCCTCCCTTACTATCCCTCCCTCTCTGCCACTCCCCCTCTTCATCTCTTTCTCTCTCTCACTTTCGCTTTCTTCCCTTTGCTTGCTTTCCATTTTCTCTGTCTATATCTGCCTCTTTCGCTCTGTATAATAATGTACTAGGGGACCATTCGAGAACCGTAATGCATTTTCTGGATCGTAATAAAAGTTTAAGACAAGTTAAAGTTAAAACACAATTGTCTTCCCCCTTATGCTTATAGCGCAATCGAAATCAGCTTTCTCGTGTCCCGCGGTTTGACTGTATGAATAATAAACAAGAAAGGCTAAAATCTAATAAAAGACTTATCCTATCGACATTTTGGACATAACAAAATGTATGAAAAATATAATTTATGTCGTATTCATAAAAGCACTTATAAACTAAATATTTCAGTATTTTACGTGACACCGCTCTGGGACATTGCTCCATTGGAGCAAGAATTAAAATGTCAACATAGCCCATTCTCTAAGAAGGATTTAGGGCGTGTTATACGCAGTTTCTTAAAAATGCGAACTTTGGCTTTACGGTTGCTTGCATATATGTTGGTATCTATCCATAATTAATTCAGAGTCGATAAAAATAGAGCAAATGTGGCTTGCAGTTTTGTTATACGTGTAGATATATGAGAGGCGAGAAGATTAGCATGGCTTAGACTGGATTGAATTTGACTAGACTACAAGCGGGAGAGACTTATCTATTATTACTTTCTCTAATGCTATTCCACCCAAAATTTTGATATCGAGATATCACCGGAAATATATGTTTTGAAACCCCTGAATCCAAAAACAAGAAAAAGGTCCGTGTGTGTGTTTGTGTGTCTGTCAGTCTTTGGACAGCATAACTCAAAAACGAAAAGTCGGTTAAAAACCAAGCTAAGTATTTAAGTTAAATGTCTTTCAAGGATGGGACACGAAGATTTTGAAGAAAGTAGCCCCACCCTAAACTACCCTTTACCTGGAAAATTTTTCGAAAATTTTGATTTTCTTGAAAATGGCTCTAACGATTTTGATTAAAATGCCATATGTTTGAGATATTTTTATGACAAATGAAATGTATATCTTGAATTTTCTGGCTGTAGCCCATGTATTCCTGTTTACTCTGGATGACTTTTTAATAACTTGTAAACCGTAAGAGGTAGACAAAATCCTACTGTACAAAAAATGTAGATCTCGCTAAAGCATACAATTTATGTCTGAATACATTTTTTAATAGAGTGAACCATTTCGGCGATATTCCTTGTTATTTATGTCAGTTTCGGAAAACAAAACTTTCGTGCAATGGAACATCATTGTTCTTTTTTATGTTAACCGTGCAAAGAGAACGGAATTTCAAAGTTTTAAAAGATTTGACTATCGCTCAAAGCCTAGTGTATTCTATTATTCCCCTTGCACCTACAAGGAAATAAGCAATAAGATAATATGCATAAAAGTTTATCTCAACTAACACGGAGAAGATGTAGAGTTTGTAGGAGTGGTTAGTACAAGAGTAGAGAAAGTCATGTGAGTGCAACACATGTGCGATACAAAAAAGATTTGAATGCATTTTCAGGACGCAATAGCATATGGGTTGTTTGTATCATCCTTAGTTTGGCATATGAACTCATAACTGTAATCATGCCTGCTCCTCTGCAACGAGCAACCCTTAGTAGACTAACGACTAAGTAGAAGTGTAATTGTTTTCAATTAATGTAATAAGTTACTCTTATTTTTCAGTTGAGTTTTCAAATTTCTGATATTTGAAGAGTTATCTCAGGGTAAAGTTAACATAAAATTGAAAATTGAATGAAAGGATCAAAACATTTTCAAGTGTATACGTAATCTGGGATCAATGATAAAGATTTAGCAATGCCCTAAAAATGAACGTTGAATAACAAAACGGGAGGCCGAAATGGTTAAGACATAAACCTGCAAACGGGAGTTCCATGGATCAAATGCCAGCAGAATTGTCTTACCTGACCGAAGTTCTTTCTGGTTTTCCTAAGTCCTCATAACTGGCAAATGTCAAGGAGATAATGTAAACATAGTCTTGTAACGTTTTCTTCCAAAATCTCCTTTCCCAATTAGTATAATTTCATTTATCATCATGGGAATTAAACTCTACTAAAATGCCTCAATTATACCATGAATCTGAGCTCCGGTCATGACTAAAAAAGGAAGACATCTGTTGATTAATAATTACACCAAACTGTTTGTAGAATGACCGCCTCCGCAGCATAGCTGGTAGCCCGCTTACCTCTTCCGTGAGGAGGTGGCCGGGTCGTCCAACAGTGGTAGCAGCAGGCGCATCGAAATCACTGCCTGTAAAACATTTGATGGTAACAGTGATCCGTCATTCTACTGTTCGCTGAGTGCCAATGTGATCAGCCTGAAAAGACTAAAACAGAAAAAGTGTCATTTATGAACCCACTATTTCCAATTTCAAGGAAATACAACTTAAAAAAGAGCTCGATAGAACCTACTATTGTAGAAGGATAATACCCAAAAATCGGATGTGTTGCACTAACATGATTTCCTCTACTCTTATACAAATTATTCTGACACTTATTCTTATTTCGAAAAATAATCCTTAAATCTTCGTCTCGTATCCTCGAAAGACATTAAACTGAATGCCACCTTTGGTTTTTAACCAACTTTTCGTTTTTGAGTTATTCTGTTCACAGGCAGACACCACACACATACGGACCTTTTGCTAAAAGTGCTTTTTTATTCAGGGGAACTCGAGGTGGTGAAATCCCGACGTCAAATTTGTAGGTCGAGTACCACAATTTCCTTACTTAGAGAAAATAAAAAGTGCAACAGTTGAGGCCAGATTATGGTCTGAATAAACGCCTGCTATATAAACTAGCGATCGTGGTAATAAGGGGATCATTTGTTCTCATAATCATGACGTTTGTTTAGCTCATGAATTGAAATTGGCATGTAATATTTTTACCACGTTAATTTTCTTCAGCTATTAGTTTAATATGAAAATATTAATACCTGTTATTTATATTTCCGCGAAGTTGACTGTTATTAATTTAATGTGATATAACCAATTTTATATAATTGTAATTTTTTAAAAAATATGTTAATTGTAGAGTTATACTTTGTCTTCTTGACAAAACGAGAATGTTAAACAATGGAAGTGAATAGATATGCAGCATGGACACTGAAGTTTGAGTTTATACTTGTATTAAGTAGTTGTCCACTTCAATAAAAAATCAAAAGAAGTTTCTATAGTTGTCACGTACTCAGGAAAAGTCAACGAAGCATGAGGCACGTACGCTGAAATCCAGCAAGAAGAGTTTACTTTCTGACCTAGTGTTCCGGACTCCAAGGATCGCCTTTCAAAAATCTAATACACTTTAAATTCCAGCGACATCCCTGTTGTACTGACAGGCAGGGCGAGGTAAAGGGATAAAAAGGAAGGCAGGGGTGCGTGAGACATGACACTAGGTATCCGTGTCGCCGTTTCCTCCCTCGTGTTCTCGTGCTGAAAGCTAAATTCCCTAATGCTCTGGCCAGCGCGAGACAGCCGCAGCGAATCAGACAGAAAGGGTACAGTCCTGCAAGGAAAGGACGTGCACCAGATAAAAATCTCTGCCAATGAGGGTGGACTACCATATTTCACTCGGGCAGCCGCACTCGGACTACCTCTTTCCCAAGTTACGTAAAAATACAGGCTTTTCTCTGCGAGGAGTCGACGATGCAATGTTATCTCCATATGGCTAATAAAAGTAAATAAAAACTACTAAAACAAATTATAGCGCTTCAAATGTCAGCTTATATGACAGAGGGGAAAAACAGAATGAAATACTGAGAGAATAAAGAAAATGTAAAGGAGAAATGGATTAGAGGGCTTAATACAGATGAATTGAAATATAAATTGACTATTTCACAACTGGAGAACCCAGAAGGCCGTGACAATGAACGCTGGTGTATGTATACCTGCTTCATGATTCTTTTAAGAGGTTAGGAATTAAAATACATCATTTAAATAACATTTCATAGGCTGTATCATCCCTTAGTTCGTAAAATAGTCTTAATAAATGCAATCGTGACAGCCAAATTCTCTAGAGAAATTCACAGTCACTCGTGGAATTAGTTATGAAAATATATTGTGCTTACTTTTGATTTCTAACTTACCTTACTGAAAGTAAGAAATGTGATGGAACGATTTCTAAGTGTTAGATAGGCTAGATAGGCCCCCCTGGGAAAGAGAATTGAGGTGAGATGATACGAAGGATGGTTGGACTTGAGGAGAGACTAAAGCAGAGGGCAGGGTCCCTAACAACTACCTGGCGGAAGCTCAGAATCCGCCTTCTCACCCCCCCCCCCCCCTGGGGCTCACGGCCTGGGAGGCCTGGACGCTGCGAGCTCCCTCAATCCGCAGAGCAAGGATTTATACTTGGCAAGCCTGCGTCATACACCCGCCGACACCTAATACCCTGCAAGGACCAAGCACATGAAAGGTGAAGTGAAATAAGAGGTGAGGTATCCTTCCCAGTATTCGCCTAGTTTTCCAAGGCAACCCCCCTTCCCCCCCCCCCAAAAAAAAAAAAAAAACACGTGGGTAAGGAAGATTGGACACGAGAATTGAACCCGCGACCACCAGAATGCGAACCCACATGTTACCGCGGAGCCATCTCGCCCGGTGAAGGGGTAAGATAAGTAAGCATAAACTAAGGCTTGCCCTTCCCAGAAAGGGGGGAAAAGCAAAGAAAAGGAAAAGAAATACAATAGCACTTTGTCAAGATGTTCGTTTTATAGGAAATGTTTCAACGCTTCCATGCTTATCCTTCTAACTACTTCATGCTAATTGGAGATAAACCTTTGTAGAAATAATTTTATTTCACATTTCCTTGCAGCATTCCCCGCCCCCCCCCCAAAAAAAAAAAATCAAAAGGATCATATGAGTTAGTAATATTAAGATTTGAAACCTGTGACAACTTGTTGCTGCCACTACTCAGTTAATCGCGGATGGTGAAATAAGGCACGAGCGTTCCGGACATGTCTAATTTTGTTTTTGTTTTTTGTTTACGAGGATACTATGGAATAGGAAAATACAATAGGCTTAAGCGATAGTTAGATCTTTCAAGAACTGATTATCCTTAATACCATTTTCTTTGCCAGGAAACGGCAAATTTCGTTTGGAAATTTAAACCAATAATAAGCAATATCCCGAAAGTGGTTACCTTTATCGCTCGGATCCTGTATTCTCCAACCGCAGCCAAGCCCACAGAGAAGTGCAGAATAGGATTGATGGGGAGACCACTTGAGAGACGCTACCTTTATTTCAGGTTGGCTAATCAATTGGCATCGTGGACCAGACCTCCGTGGGGAAAAACCCCGTGCCGACCAGTGCACTATGGGGGCGATAGACACAATCTTAAGATAAATTAATTGAGACTCCCTAAAAGTTTAGATGTTTGAGAAAAGTTTCGCAAATAAGCAGTTCAAATAGTCCGTTGTGCTAGATCTCAAAGGCGTGTTTTCTTCTGAAGATTTTCACGTTTATCTATAGACACTAGACAGCAGCCACAACTTACCACTTCCCTCTATGATTGCTTTGAAAATAATTCTGAGAAAAAATAATGAACTGTGTGCGATGTTATCCTCGGTTGATTGAAAATGGCCCTTGTTAATTAGTTCTACTCTGTTTGGTGTATAAACTAGAGGTGGCCTAACCCAATATAATATGATTAGCGACTGAACTTCGTAGAAGGAAGGATGGCTTAGAAATGATTTACATGTAGCGTTCAAGTACACAGCAAGCATGAGCTCGAGTGGTCAGCGTTCTACCATTACACTTCAGAGGTCCCGGGTTTACTCCCGACTGCGCTGGATCTTGGCAGAGTCTGGAATTAATAATAAAAGGTATTAAAACCGTTGAGAAAGTTATACTTCAGCAAGTGAATAGTACCACCAATATCAGTTGTTTCTTAAACTAAACTAGCCACAGAGGTTAAAGCAAACAATCAGATGAAGTAAATGAAGAAAACACAGCCCAAATATTGACTTTAAACTTTCTTTTGAACTACAAGTAGAAACGAAGTTGAACATTGACTTTATAGGAGACGCTGCTGAATTGTAAGACCAAGAAAGTTACTGCTATTTCGGTGATAGGCATCATCATCATCATCATCATTATTATTGACTCCAGACCTTCATACAGGAAACAAAAAGTTGCGGTGTTTGGACTATAGCAAGTGGGAGGGGTAAGTCTGTCACATGATTACAACACAGAAGAGGCAAGCTACAGTCGACATAGGAACGTCGTAAATAAAGTTTTTGCATAACTTACATTCAACGTTGTCAGCATATGCAGTAAATATTCAGTCCCAAATTGTTGCAGAGGTTCAGCAATACGCGCAGGCATTTTACTGTGTGAACTAATGAACACATTCAAGAGACACTGTGCGCTGTAGGTAGTGTGCTTTGTGCTGACACTGTACGGGCGCAATGACGTCACGCTCTGCCCTTGTGGAGGTAACTTGCAACTAGCTCATGTATAAAGGTTCGGATCCTATTAATGACTTAACGGCGCTCAACCAACAAAAACATAGACAACTCAAGATCGTGTTACTGTCCGCCAGATTTAAGCAGCTTGTTAATAGGTGCATAGAATTGTGGGCTGACATATGAGGGGTGTTGCTTTTACTACCAATTTATAAATGGCTGACATTTAATGGCGGATGGCAGGGGAAGCTTGTCAACATAATATCCAATCAGAAGCTTGCCAGGCCTTGCTAAGTTGTATAGTTAAACACATTATGAAATCACGCTGTAAAGTCGATGATATAAACATCATTTGCACCAACAAAACGTATTTGTCCGCATAGAAAAGTATAGTAATGGTCAGGCATCAGTCGCCATTAAATTTTAAGTCTACCATTATTTTTAGTGCTATGAGTAAAAGATAGAAAACAATGTACATGGATAGCTTCGTAATTTTCGATGTTCAAAAAAGCATCTAGACGTTAGAATAACTTAGACCAGTGTTGAAGAGTCTATCCACACATTTCAAATTTGATTGCCATCGCAAAAAAGTTGTAAATAAGTAATTGATATGCAAAACTTAATAATTTGCCGTGTGTCAGGTACGGAGTTAAAATTATATGCAGAGGTATGTATTGTTACAGAACAATGAAACTGCTATGAAAACTGTTGATAGTTTTCTACCAAATTACTGGTTCTAAAGTGAAAACAAGCTGTCTTTGTTAACAGTGCTGTCAATTGCAGGGTGTGCTGGAATTTCGCCCTACAGGAATTGTTTTACACGCTAGTAAATTTACCGACATGGAACAACCACATTTAAAAACCATGGGTCTGGATAGTTTTGAAACCACGACCTTGGGATTAGTACGCCAGCAGCAAACTGAGTCACCCAGACCAATAGGCTGTAATCTAGGTTACATATCGCAATAACTACGAAATGACCATCGTTGCTTGGGTGCAAGTTCATAGAGTCTCAACACGAATTGATGAACCCGTTTTTAGCATATTTGGCTCTTCCTTGATTTCCGCGTCAACTACAACGGTTCTCGCTACTAGCTCTGTTTCTATTTTCATCGGAGTCTGTAGACGAGTGATTTCCCTGCAGAAAGAAAACCAGTGGTGTGAAATCCGGGACTAAATGTAGCCGCAACCCCTCCAGCATTTTCATCATTTACATCCATAACAATGCGTCTCTCAGCCATGGTTCATTATATATAAATATCCGCGTGAGGGTTTTCTGGTGTGATATGAATGACCTGCATTAATTTCCCAGACTCCGGGCAGAGGAACATGACGAGAATTAGTTATCGAGAAATTTCACATGTTGTAGATATCTGCATGAAATGAGGGCATATAATAGCATGGAACATTTTGTGAAATTATCGCTGAAGGGATGTGGGATTAATCTAAGGAAATCAGTATGAGACAAATTTAAAAAGCCTGTTAAGAAGAGGATGAAATTAAACATTTTGTATATCTGATCTTTCTACTTTCTCTGTTTACCTGTGTTTAAATAAGAAATTCTAATCCATCCAAAAATTCTATACCGATATTTCACCGGAAATTGTTTTAAATCCCCTTGATAAAAACGCATTTTAGAAAATGTGGTACTGCACTCGCATGACTTTCTCTACCCTTGTACTAACTACTCCTACAAACTCTTGTTCCTCTATGTTCCTCATGTTAGTCGAGATAAGCATTTGCAAAAATTACCTTATTGTTAATTTTCAGGGTATGTACCAGTGCAGTAGGCTTTGTTTGATAGTCAATTTTTTAAAGCTGATCTCTGTAAGAAGGCTTTGCAATTCCGTTCTCTTTGTACGGCCAAGAGATTAAAAAGTCACTAACGACCTCCATTTGAGAAAAGTTCAAGCACTGCACAACTCACAAAATTAGGAAGGTATATCTCTGAAATGGTTTACTCCATAAAAACGTGTATTTGGGTATAAATTGGTCTTAACGAGATTCACATTTTTTGTGGAGTAAGATTTGCTCCATTTCTTAGTTTACCAGATACACAGTCATCAAGAGTAAACAGGATTACATAGGCTATAGCCAGAAAATTCAAAATACACATTTCACTTGCCATAAAAAGTCTTAAACATATGCCATTTTAATTAAAATAGTTAAAGCCATTTATGAGAAAATCAATATTTTCAAAAAAATTCCCATGCAACGGTAGTTTGGGATGGAGGAATTTTCTTCAAAATATTTTTGTCATGCTTAAAATATATTACACTTAAATACCAACTTTGGTTTTTTAACTGACTTTTCGTTTTTGAATTATGCTGTTCACACACACACACACACACACACACACACACACACACGCGCGCGCGCGCGCGCGGACCTTTTTCTAATTTTTTTTTTTTTTTTTTTTAGATCAGAGTCTTCACAAAATATTTCCGGCGAAATCTCGGTATCGAAATCTGGGGTCGAATGCAATACTCCTGCTTACTATACGTAGCAGAGAAAGCAAAAAATGAATGTGTGTATGTATCTGTATGGGTGTGAATAGCAGAACTTCAAAATGCGCAGTAGGTTAAATAATATCTTGCTACCCAAATGGTTATCAGAGGGTGCGGTAAGATTGCAGCTATTTAGTGTCGCAGAAAGCAAAGTTGTCACGTTTCCCCAAGTAAACACGCGTTACAAGCATGGGCAAGTATTTCTTAGAGTATCAATAAATAAGAAGAGTGAGAGAGAAAGCAGTGAAGACGTTGCAACGCTGTATTTTACTCCACCTGGAGTAAATATCTATCAGCCACTTGTGATTTCTACACATTCATTGTCTGAAGTGACGCACTCATTGTTGCAATGTAAACTGTCGGTGGCTTCCGAGAATAACCAGTGTACTGTCTGAGAGGTTTCTAATAACAGAGATAAAGCGCAGGTTAACCTTTTCAGCAGTACGATAATAAAAAACTTGCTATTTTAGATGCGACACAGATATTGAAGAATATCCCCACCGGAGGATAACCGGTAGATCTGTAGTTCAAATCCCGGTCATGGCATTGAATTTTTTCAGTCTCACCCTACCCTTTACAGTCGTGTCCTACACACGGCTATTGTGTGGAAGAATATTAATTACTTTCTTTTAAGAATAGTATAGTATACTTTAGTCCACTCAAGGGTATATCCTACACTAGGCCTATAACGTGTATCTACCAATAATGACAAGAAGTTGGCATGACAAGCTGAATGCACTCACTGTACCTTTCTCTTTTAGTCAGTACGTTCGAAAACGTAGGTTTATATTTCGCTTCTACACCATCTGGTATCCTCTAGTTTGATTACTGCTTAAGGTTATTTAGCAAATAACCGTGGCCTAAAGCAAGCAATAAAATGGTCATGGTTTCGTATAACGATAAATAATGTGACGTAGACGCGAGTTGCAGTGAGATTTTCTTTAGCGTTCTGTTTACCTACTTCTTTAATGTGTATGATTGTTCTATATTCAAGATACTCGATTCTTCTGTCTGCATCTACCCTAGCATTCACCACAGCAGCAGAATTTCAATAATACCAACTGAAAACTTTGTGTTCCTGCACGTTAACAGAGGATCTGCATAAAACAAGTCGAGTTTCAGCAATGAAAGGGCACCTTTAACGTTACCGGTTCCCTTCTTGAAACATTTCATGCCATCCTTTTGAATACTCCCTTCTCCATATGCTTCTTGCAGTGAGCCAATGGCTTTCTCCTCGAATGAAACCAAATAAAAGCAAAGCCTCATCGTGCAACTTTGCTCCTAGCTGGATTTCATGTTCGCTAGGATGAACCCGCTCTCATTGCAAGAGTTGCATGCCAGACGGTTAAAACTGCTCTAAACTACAAATGTAAAAACAGATTTAATTCTCATTACAATTAATTTACAAACCGTTGCACAAACGTCATTGCCATTGTAGAGCTTTGTTAAAATAATTAGCGTTAACACTAGATCTCAATAAAACTTTAAAACTTCTTTGGTATGTTTGATATGCTTCATTTTTTGTATCTCTATAATTTAAAGCTCATTTGTTTACCTGCAAACCAAACGTGTGAGCATAAACTTAACACTACACACATAATATAACTGAAATTAATAAGGTACGTCTGCGCCAGTTAATAACACAGAGCTCTGTGGCAGAGAACGCTCTCTTGCTCCCGGCGCAGAGAGAGGAACTACGCTAGACATGTGAGCTAAGCGTAAAGATGAAGTTGTTAATAAGAGAAGCGCTGATGGCTCAGTTGTACTTTGTATATATTGTCTCACTGAAGTAAGGTAACAAAATGGTTTACTTCTCGTAACCCTGACTCAGTTCTTTTACTGTCTTTCTTCATTTTCTCTGTCTCTCAAACACTAACTCCGACAAACTTCAACGCGACGTACCTTTCACGACGACCGTACTACACACACACGCACGCACACACACATACACAGCTTCTCGCACTCAGTAACACACTAACCGATTCATGTCTGTCACTCTTCTGCTGTTTCCTTGCCTCCTTATATAGTGAGGATTACGTAACATGAACCTTTTTGGACTTCTATAGACACGCCGACTTAGTACAGTTCTAGAAGGCTCTGGAAAACCCTTCATGTTGCCACTTGATTGTTGTTAACGACGTGTGCGCGTGAGTGGTGTGGAGAAGCTTGACCTTGCTGGTGTGTGAAACAGCTTAGCCCCGATCCTCCTTTATTGTGTGCCGCGGTCCGCGTCACTTCTACACTATTATTATTATTATTATTATTATTATTATTATTATTATTATTATTATTATTATTATTATTATTATTATTATTATTATTATTATTATTATTATTATTATTATTATTATTATTATTATTATTATTATTATTATTATTATTATTATTATTATTATTATTATTATTATTATTATTATTATTATTATTATTATTATTATTATTATTATTATTATTATTATTATTATTATTATTATTATTATTATTATTATTATTATTATTATTATTATTATTATTATTATTATTATTATTATTTTTATTATTTTTATTTTTATTTTTATTATTATTATTATTTTTTTTATTATTATTATTTTTTTTTTATTATTATTATTATTATTATTATTATTATTATTATTATTATTTTTATTTTTATTATTTTTATTATTTTTATTATTTTTATTATTATTATTATTATTATTATTATTATTATTATTATTATTATTATTATTATTATTTATTACTAGTACTGCTACTATTACTATTGTTACCATTACTACTGTTACTATCGTCATTGATTAGTGCATATATATAAACTGAAATGCGTATTAAAATGGAGTATCTAAAAGAAAAATTTGTGGATCTAATAGATCGGTATATGCACCATATTGCTCCACACAAAGATGTGTGCTTCACCACGTCCTTCTTGACATGTTTGGAGCATCACAAGGGTTCATTGTCGAAAGGTTCCTATCACACTTTCGTGCACTTCATTTGCCCTGTATCGGTGTTGGGGTACAAAATATTTGAAAAGCAACGGCACAACTGAAATTTATAAGAGGTACGAGGACTTCTTGGACATACTGTATATTAAATTACAATCACATAAGCATTGCATCTAATTTACTAGGTCGTATTCTGCTTGATAATTTACATAGGATAGTTTGTGTAACTTAAATTCTTTCTAGTTGGAATATAGACGCACAATATCTGTTTCCCAATCACAGAAACGTATCTGTCCGTGGAACAGCAATGACAAGCATCCTCCATCAATTGAAAAGTTCAATCTCAAACTTCCTTCCGGCAAAACAGCTAATGAAATAAAAATATTCAGTGCTGTAACGGTGTGCTTCATTCAATAAATTCAACTTTCACCCAATGAATTCCGAGGTCCTTAATAAATCTGTCGTTGGAAGTGCAATGGAAGTATTTTATAGAGAGGTATGCAGTGAAATATATCAAATCTCCAAAATTAATAAGCGGGACTTTGATGTTACATCCGAGTTCACTTTCGGCTTCTCTGTCTAGCTTTCTCTTAAGTAAGTGCTTTTTGAAATTCTGTATCTAAATGATAAAAGGTTAACTAGTATATGCGCTGCGTGAAGCTGAAGTAATGTGCATACTAGTTAAACTTTTTACTCTAAGTGGAAAACACTCATTAGCCTAAAAAAACTCTCACCAGGTTTAGCTAGGGCTGTGCATTTTCCTAAGCGCCCTAGAAAGCGTTGGTATAGGGAGACTCAAATAAGGGAACAGTAAGTTGGTAATGTTTAGTTTTCTTAAGTATAACGTTCTCTGCAATGGCAGATCATATAGAACCATAAATGATTTTACGAAAAGTGCTCCTATCTGGTATGTGAGGTATCCCGGTTTATATTGCGGCTGGTGGCGAGACTTTATTTTCTCCTTAATTCGACATATTATTTAAGAATACAAAAGGAATTTAGTAATATGCACCCTTTGGGACCATCTCTGTTTCATATCGTCTTACGGGGTCTGGCAAGTGCTGCTGACAGTTGCAATACGGGGCAAGATGCGTGGCCCTGTAATGAGATCAAGGAAAGGTGGGGAGGGGGGAAGGGTAGATCCACCTGGCCTCCTAGCAAAGTTAGGTTTTAATTTTCTTTAGATTTATCCCCAAATTATTAATGCCTATTATGGAACATTTTGCAAATGTTCGAAATAAGCACCATGTATTGAGTTAAACAATTATGTGTTGCAAGAAAAGCTTTAACTTTATTCTAAAATCACTAAAACGTATAAAACTTTACAATAAACGTAACGCGACATTATATTGAAAAATAGAAAAACGTTTAATCCTTCTACAAATTCTCCCTATATGTGTACTGAAATTAAAATTCGTATCGAAATAACTAAACACATTTGTGTATTACATTATAGCACCTGGAAGACCGAGCTTCACTTTTCCTTTTTTTTTTTTTTTAATCGTGTTTTTTTTTTTTTTTTTTTTTTTTTTTTTTTTTTTTTTGAGAGGATACTTATTTAGATAAACTTGAAAAGCAAAATGTTAACTAAATATACATTTTCATCCTAATTGTTAGAGCCGTTTCCGTGACGAGACCTTTAATATCCTGGCTTGTTTGTTGAAATTGGCTCATTAACAGAGAAATTATGGCCAAAATAAGTTTTCGACTAATTTTGACTGTTACCCGTAACCTACGATAGCTAAGGTTTTCTGAAAGCTCTTGACGAGACCTTTAATATCCTGGCTTGTTTGTTTAAATTGGCCCATTAACAGAGAAATTATGACCAAAATAAGGTTTAGAGTAATTGTGACTGTTACGCGTAAAATTGCGTTTTTTCAGGAATGACACCCATATAGATAAACTTAAGCAAAATCCTATCTGAATGCAAAATTTGATCGAAATCGGTAGAGCCGTTTCTAAGTTGCGTGGAATGTATTCCAGCATTGCTCGTTTAAATATATGAAATTGTAATACAGTCTGCTTTCGAATGAAAGGTTTTCTTCTAATACCTATTGCAATAAACCGCAATAACACAGCTTTTGAAATTTGTCGGAATATGTTACCAGCTTGACTTAGACCAATATCTGGCCACGTGTAGTTTCTGACGCATACGACATCCTGTGAATCAAGCAACAGTTGAGTAACGATTCACTGAGCCGTCTGAAATAATCAATCTTCCCTTTCATGCTGACGTGTTAATGGTTATAGTTATGTCCAGCCAGTGGCATGAATACTGCTGTCATTGGAGAGGGGTAACGAGAGGGAAAGAAGGGGAAGCTACGAAGGCCTCGTTAAATTATTATGATACCCTTGCATTTTTCTAAATTTGCTGTTTATGCAATCGATTCTTCAGATTCTTCAGAATTGTGAGTATCACGTGTTTGGGGTTATAGGATATGTCATAGAATTAGTAGAATTGGCACTATGGCCTCTTTTGTTATAAATTTGTTGCTAATCTTGCAAATGTAAACAATTGCGTTGTTTCATGGATGTAGATGCTTTTCCTATTCCTGGAATATTGCGATTTTTAACTGCTGTTCTTAACGGCTACGGCACCACAGGTCATGGGCTCAAGTGCTACAGTAAATTAAATAGGAACTCACCGGGACGGCTCAGGCGGTAACGTACTAAGGTTTCTCGTAACTACATAATGTTAAGGAACAAGATTCTCTCTTCCTTTGCTTACCCACTGAGTTCACTGGAGAGAATATTTCTATGAAAGGGACTAACAGGTGAATTTAAGCTATTTCCGTCCTTCTACATTCGCTTCTTGAAGTCTACTCAGGTGTACGTGGCTTTGATATTCACATGTTAACAAGCAAAGCGTAAGACCATATTAGCAACTATGAAGGTTTACTATAGGGATTGGAGTCTTAGAAAATATTTGTAGTAAATAACATAAACTAAAAGAGCTATTTCAAATATTTCGTTTTTGTTGATGTTCTTATTTGTTTCTTGGGGAGTTTAGTTAACTTATATAGATTTTGCAGAAACATAGGTACAATTACAATTAATTATGGGGTTGAATCAGATTACTACGCCTGTAGTGTAATCATGGAATTTTCTGCTTTCCTCGCTGACCTTCTACCAGAAACAAGCTAGGTGCCTAAGATTTTTTCGTAGCATTAGCTATTTCCGTAACATTCGTGGTTCTATGCTGATGCCGACTTCTTCATACAGCTCAACTTTGACGCCTTCTCTGATCTGTGCTGCCCGCTGCTCCAGTGGTGAGGTATGAAACCTAGTTCTCAAAGTGTGCGTGGGCGGTGTGAGAGTGGACAACACCTGTTAAGTTGGCTTACAAATTAAATGGAAGCTATTAATGAGCTATTTGAAGTGAGTTACGGACTAACTACTTCCAATCTTAACACTTAACTGTAACTGTTAAAAACTTAAAGTGACGTAATCAATGCTGGATAGCTTAAAATGTTTCCGTAATAATAATGAAGCAGGTAAATTTTCGTAAGTCGCTGAAATGCTACTCGAGTATCTTCTTTCGACAACTGCGAAGTATGTATAACCCGAGTGCGGTCAATCGATCATGTTGAAGTTTGCCTGAGCTTCTTATACTATGCATTGATTTTAATATGCGAAAATTCTTTATGTCAATTATTTATACATCTGCCTACAATGTATTTATAAAATGATTAATCCTACCGGTTAATAATACGGTATAAGTAACTAAATTTTGGCCGAATTTAAATTTGCTGTAATGATTTTTTCACAAGATGCATTTTTCTTCTTTTTTGCTTATTACTAACCAAACTGACCCGGGTTACAAACAGCTTTGATGTTTACAATAGCGTATATATACCTATATGGGAGTATGATAGCAAATTTTAAGCAATTTTTAACACATGCAAATCAAGTACTGTTACGCGTGAGAATTTTATTATAGTAGAATTTTAAATTTGATTATAAAAATTTTGGGCCATGAAGAATGCTCCTAATGTTGTTATTTAACTCAATATTTATTAGTGTTTTCGTACTGCGACAAAATTTGTAAACGTAAGTCAATAAATTAATATATTTAAATGAGAATGAATGTTAAAGGTGTTTTTTTTTTTTTTTTTTTTTTTTTTTTTTTTAAATTCATTAGTATTTGGATTTACAGAAAACCAATCTTTTAAGAAAAGTTTATACCTGCTTGAGCTCACTATATGAGCAGCTCTTGGCAATATATTAAATATATGAATGCCAATAGTGTTATACAAGTTTTGGCTTTAATCAGCCTTACGTTATGAGTGATAATAAGATATTCCTTGTATTATATTCGTGGTGTTGTTGAAATATTTGATTATGCAAATTACATTTAATAATTATCAGGCATCTGACTTCCAATATCTTCCCAGAACAGGTGGTTAAAAAGTCAAATTTCGAAGTGTTGAGCGTTTAAAAGCACTTTTAGGATCGTAAAACGCTCACCAATAGAAAGGCAGCCTGCTTGAGCTGATAGCTGAAACGTTTGCCCAAGAACCTCCTCTTAAGTTGAATAATGTGCTAATTGAAGATTAATAACTGCAGGAAGGACTACAAAAAGCATAGGGTGAAAGTTACTTAAATCTATTTCATCCCCCAAGGTCAAGAAAAGGCAAAAGGTGAAGGAAGAGTTGCAACTTGGATACTCCATCATGAATATTAAAGTAGTAGCTTACGTTGTGCAGCGTAGTGTTTTTGTTTCTGATAGTCTTAATAACCGACAGCACAAAAAACGTGTGACCGCGTATACTTTGATGATAAAGAGGAGGCCCAAAGGCGATGCGGCCACGAAAAGGAGTCATTAATCCGGTATTTAAGACGAAATATTATGCAACATGTGATCACAGGAGCTGAGAGATAGTCACGCCCAACATACATAACATTCCAGATAGGTTATGGCAAAAATCAAGTCAGTGGCGTGCACAGACGAAAAGTGTTGCTCGTCGCTAAAAAATAAGCTAAGAAAATGTTTCAGGAGAAGGAAATTGCGAGAAATAGAGAGAAGAAAAAGATAACGCCAGAGGACGCGAAGCAGAAAGAACAGAAAATACAACAGAACAAAATAAAAAAATCTGATGTATTGCACTCACATGACCTTCTGTACACTTTACTAACCATTCTTATAAACTCGTATTCCTCTATCTTCTTCGAGTTAGTTGAGATAAACATTTACAGAAACTTGTTATTGCTTATTTCCTGGTAGGTGCAAGGGGAATATGGGAATACAGTTGGCTTTGAGCGATAGTCAAATCTTTTAAAGCTTTGAGATCCCGTGAGACCTACACTTTTTGTGTAGTATGATTTGGTCTATCTCTAACGGTTTAGCAGTTATACAAAAGTCATCCAGTATAAATACTACAGGGGCTATAGCCATAACATTCAAGATATACATTTTATGGCAACATATGGCATTTTAATCCAAATCGTTAGCCATTTTCAAGAAAATCAAAATTTCCGAAAAGTTTTCCATGTAAAGGGTAGTTTAGGGTGAATCAATGTTCATCAAAATCTTCGTTTGGCATCCGTGAAACACATTAAACTTAAATACCAACTTTGGTTTTTAACCGACTTTTCGCTTTTGAGTTACCTATGCTATCTACAGATTGACACACACGCGCACGCGCGTTTTTCTAAAAATTGTTGTTTTTTTTTTTTTTTTTTTTTTTTTTTTTTTTTTTTTTTTTATTAATTAATTATTCGGGGTTTCAAAACGTATTTATTGTTAAATCTCGGCATCGAAGTTTTGGGTGGAATACAATACTTCATCTACTACGCCCTGTCCGGTCCATAGGTTTGTCTGCTCATCAGGCATCTGACCCAAGGCACAAGTTAGGCCTAAGTCCTACGGAGTGTATACATGCGGGTAGGGTAATCAAAAGAAGAAGAAGCAAAAGAAGAAGACTTGGATTGCGTGCTCTGCTTCTACACGGCGTCAAGTAGAAAATGAAACAGAAATTCATAAACATCTCAAAAGAGGAAAACAGAGCACAAAGAAACGATACAGAAATTAGGACAACTAAGAGGGAAAGATGTGAAAGAGAATCGAAAAGAGAATAATAGAGCGAAGTAAGGCCAAGAGAATAGTTGGAATAAAGAAATAAAGTTAAAATTCGAAGAAAGGGAAGAAAAGAGAAACTAGATTCGAGAAATGGGGGGAAAATAGAGGGCATTGACAAAGGAAGACCAGAAAACATGAGAGGAACATCAGAAGAACACCACAGACATCAATAGGACAACACAGATATCAGCGGATAAGATAATGGAAGAATAAAATACAAGGACAAACGGAAACATTACAAAATAAAAAGGACAGACTAACTAAAGCGAAGCTTAAAGAGCAGAATTAGAGGGAGAGAAGAGTATGAAAAGCCGAAGAAAGAACTACTCGTAATAGTAAAGAAGAAAATATGATAAATGGTCAACTGATAGAAAACAATAGACAGGTATACAAAGTGTTTTGAAGTGGTGTTTGAGAAATCAAAGGATGATTCGGAAGAGGTGAAGAAAAACAGCATAATAGATGTAGGTATAGGAAAACAGGAAAGTAAACTTTTACGATCTACATCACTTTCTCTACTCTTGTACATATTATAGTGACAAACTCCTATTCTTCTATTCACTTTATGCTAATCGAGATAGCTATTTGCATAAATTGTTTTATTGCTTATTTCCTTGTAAGTTTAAGGGGATTAAGGAAATACGAAGGGTTTTAAGCAATAGCCAAAACCTTTAAGAACTGCTACGCAATGACTGAAATTCTGTTTCTTTTCCTCTGCCAAGACACAAGTGGGAAACGAATAAGATATTCCTGTTTAAGAAAAAAGTACTTTAAAGAACAAAGAATATCTCGGAAACGGTTAACTCAACGAAAAAAACAAAGAATAGAAAAAGAAAATGTATATGACAAATTGTGTTTTAACCGAAATCTCCATTTTTGTGTAATAAGATGTCCATTCCTTACGGTTAGGCAAAAGTCGTTTAGAATGAAGAGCTCTTCAGAATTCTAGATAAGCAGTTCATTTGAAAGAAAATAAATTTAATAATGTAATCAAAATCGTTAGAATTATTTTTGAGAAGATCAAACATTTCAAAAAAATGTTCTTGTAGATTGGAGTAGTATCTTAGATGCTGAACTTCACTACCAAGTAATTAACCGACCTATTATTTTTGAGTTATGCTGTTTACAGAAAGAAACACACATACACACATGCGCGCGCACTGTTTTTAAATAACTTTTAAGGTAAGGAATGAAGCAGATGAATATAAAACCGGAAGAACGTTAAAGGTGGATAGAATCGGCAAGATTCGGAGGAAGGAGTTGACTTGTGGATGATCTTTTGTGCCTATTGTCCCTGATAAGGTAGTGGTGAGTTGAGAGTTGGAAGGACGTCAGCAGGGATCAGGGTCCCTAACATCTACAGATTTGAACTTCACGGAGGACCGGGACTTTGAGACCTCCCCGAGAAAGCACCTTCCATGCTCGCCGAAACTTCTGCCGACATTTAGAACTCTAAAACAACCAAGCACATGAATAGGTCAAGTGAAGTGAAAACTGAGGTGCAATGAAGGCACTGGATGTAATTCCCGACCCGGGGAAACCCCTAAAGAAACCCATGGGTCGGGAAGTTAGGGCACGGGAATCGAAAACCCGGCCTCCAGAATGCGAGTCTCTCACATTATTACGAAGTCATCTTGTTGGGCGAGATGACAGATTCTACCTGAAAACATAGCTTGATGAATCAACAGTTCGCATTACTGCTGGACTCACCGCCACTGAACAAGCTCTTCTATAAAACGAGAATACACAGCACCTAGCTCTCTCGGTTTTAGTAATAACACGGTGTGTGTTGTTTATTGGCTAGATTACTTGTGGACGAATTGAATTGCCTCACTAAATTAACCTCCAAAATCCGTATTTATAAATATTTATGCATTTAATTGCCACGCTTTCGTTTTAGGCGCGTTCTATTATCATAAGAAGTAAGCAGTGGTAACCAAGCGACTATATAATAAGTCTTCTTTAGCAAAATTAAAAAAATTTTGGCTGTTTTCGAGGAGCTTAGAAGTACTAAACTGAAACCTAAAGTATTTGGGCACAATTTCTTCTTTGCAGAATCTCTACTACTCACCTTGTGACTATCTTGTCGTAATTTTTGTGATATTTTCTGTTTCTAACCTTAAAAATGGCTATTATTATTAAATTTATTTCATGCAGCACGTCTTCCGAAACACTGAGATAACGCGTAACAATCGTCACAAAGAGTTAAGACATCTATAGGGCAGCTTCTTCAGCAAAAGTAGGAAGCTTATTCTGCTTTCATAGGCGAGAAAACATAATTATCAATAGAAATTATATTAGATCCTACAGTTAACTTTGAAAGAGGAAAGCAGAGAAAGTAAGGTTAGAAACATTGTTAATTTATGAGCCATGTATTTCATTCTCGTCTGGGAAGTTTAATATTTCATGAGATAAATAGACCACCACTCTTCTTATTGGAGCAAAAAGTAACCTTTCTGAATGTCTTTTAGAAAACAGCCCTTTTAAATTCACGAATTAAAGATTCTTATACAAATACTACGAGACTCAATACAAATAATACATCTTAAGCAAGAGCTACAAAATATGAAACTACCTACATTGCAGAATTCTACGACCGTAAAGTGTTCTCACAGAGAAGGGTGGCTATTATTTAGGTCTCTGCGCTACTGTGCCTACCATTTTGAAAGTAGTGCCACTAAATATTCGGCACGTAATGTGGCTGCAACACGACGAAGCTCCAGAGCACATAGATGTAAATGAGCGGAATCACCAAGTTTCATATCCAAATCGATGGATTGGTAGAGGTGAACCAGTTCCAGGGCTAACACGGTAGCCAGATCTGATACCTCTCGACTATGTTCTGTGGGATTGTATGAAGGGTATGGTGTATTGTATGGCACTCCTGTAACGTCAGTGGAGGACCTTATTGCTTGAGTCCATGGAGGGGTTGAAAATCTTCAAAGACAACTACAGCAACTGCATGAGGCTCAACAGCGACGATGTAGGCTCTGCAGTGACGTAGGAGGTGCACAGTTTGAAGCCGTTTCTAATTAGCTGGATGTGCTACTCATGTTGGATTTATTAACGAAGTGCGCTACAGCGTCCAAACCGTGCATTTCCTGACAAGGGTTCCTTCTTGAAAACCAATCAGTTTTCCATCCCCTGCAACATACTAAGCGTTGTCGGTGTTTCTTTGGCACACCTGTATATTAGTACCACAAATAGACTTGCCTCACGCACAAGCTTGTGAAACACTACAACGATTTTAAATAAAATAACTTAAGTAGGCACATAGTCCTGTTATGTAACTATAAAATACCAAAGTAGAGAGGAGGTACCGTTATTCATTCTATGTACTATCCCGAGTTAGAAATAACCGTACCTTATAAATCTGAAGAATTGAATGTCAAACATTTCGGTGCCAAAAGCTCCGGACCAATCAGCACCATTAATGACGATCCTTTGTGTCCTTTTCCAGCGCTGTATTAGGAATTCAAATAACATACGCATTCAGCTAAGTGATCTTGCTAAAGAGGAGAGAAGCTAAAGCTTGGACATTTAACATTTATAATGTAGTTACATTAGTTATTACTCTGTGCAATTTTGCACCATTTTCTACAGTTTCTTGGTTATCAACTCGCCAGGAAGATAACAATGTGCCACTGCCTCATATCACAAGAAAAAACATCATTTATATTCCAGCTGTTATGTAAACATTTAAATTGCAAATACAGATTTCATTTACAAATTTTAAGTTAGAAATTAAATTTCGAAGTATATCACTGGGTCATCAGCATTTGTGGAGGTTAATTACCCAGTCCTTTAGGGTTTTCAGTTTCTTTTTACAACACTACTCGTACAAGGATCATTTCAGTGCGTAAAATCAGTTGTGCCTTCCGACGCCAATGTGATTTTAATAGTATAAATATTCCATGGCAAGTGTAAATATGTATGAGGCAAAATGTTGCATGAAAGTATAATCACTTTCTCTAGAGTTGTTTGCCTTGCCTTTTCTTTTATGTTCTCTTTTTAACAAATTTACTCTGATGGGAAGACAAATACAAGCCAGCCAAATATTTAGCATAGCACGACAAAGAACAGATGTGCTGTGTCCCTGCCAGGTTTTACCTCCTCAAACTTTTCAGCTTATGCTGCTCGGGACGCAGGAACATACATAAGGAAATAATACTCTAAATCTGCACTAACGTTATAAACGGAGGAAATGTTTATATTAGCATGTTATGTGCGTACATGCGTGCATATGTTTGTGTACGTGTGTGTGTGTGTGCGCGCGCGCGCGTTGTATGTGCCCGTGCGTATGTATGTATACCTGGGTTGCCAACCCGTACGATAATTACGGGAGCATATGATAATTTGAATAATACTATGGTTGTCAATCCTTAAGATAATTTCGATACAATAATTACGATAATTTCGATACCGGCGAAATATCATCTTCACTGGTTTGTCACACCAGCGAAGTGAAATTAATTATAAATAGCGACACCACTTTTGCCCTCATGGCTTGTCTCCACCCCTCTAAGGCAACCATTTCATATCCTACTAATCCTTCTACCCTTTATCCTCTTGTTGCCAGTGTGCCCATGTCTGGTAATCTCAATGAAGAAGGCGCTGTTCAGAAAGTTGATGATCAATGGAGAAAACTCGGAATAAGTGATATTCCGTGTGCAATAAAGAACATGCCTGAACCTGGGAGTTTCTGGAGTGCTGTTAAACACATGTGGCACCTTGGTGGAAATACTGATTTCAAAGAACTGGCGGACCACTAACCTTGGCGCAGCCTCACGATGGAGTGTGCGCGGCATTAGACTCAGTAATTTAAACAATGAGCTGTAATGCCTATATACTTGATATAGAAACTAAGAACCCGGCACTACAGCCCATGAAGAACCAAACCTTACCGCCCAGCCCCTGCGTCCCCCAACTCTGCCCACTACAGGCGTCATTGGTGGGGTGCAGTACTGGAGGGTGGTACGTGGTCAGCGTCTCGATCCCTCCCTGCCAGTTATGCGGTCTTCACGACCTGGAGCCACTACTTTTTCATCAAGTAGCTCCTCAATTGGTTCCCCTGGGACCTAACGAGGCTGAGTGCACCCCGTGCCAGACCTCCCAGAGGGGATAAAATCTCCATGCTGGTACTGGGGATCGAACCCGGGTCCTCCGCGCCAGAGGCAAGCGCGCTAATATATTTTATATAACCAGCATAATTTAAATATTAAATGTTGAGGAAGCAATGTTATTTAATTTTAACACTTTTTTTTAAAAACATTTTTGAAGCTCATAAATGTCCTCCAAGCGTTTTAAATGTTTTTATGCCAAGCTTTTTAAATTAATTTAACCAGTTTTGCAGTTAAAATAGATTTTCCTCTATGACCGCAGACCTTGCCTTCTATATTTGTTGATTCATACCACGAAATGTATGTGGACCAATTTTCTGTTTGAAATGTGGTTCATGACGCAGATATAATAGAGTTTTAAATGATGTAAAATGAGGTAGAAGTAAATTACAGGAGATGGTCAAAAGGGTGTGGTTGTTTAGAAAGCCAGGACTGTGTACATAAAAGTTGCATACATTGCGTGATATTACTTTCCATTACTTACTGCCTTTTGTTTACTTGCTGTATTTCGTGTTCACTTTAACAGGATTTTGTAGGTCAGGTCCATGTTAACGAGATGTTTCTTTTATCATCAGATGGTATAACCTACCAAATGAACTTTTATACCCACGGAGCGTCTGAACATCGGAGTTGGCAGTAAATTCAACATTTAGTTGTTTCTTCTCTTTTAACTTAAATGCCAGAAACAAAAGATTCTGGCATATTCATTTAACTGTAACCCATGTATCGTCTTTAAATTAAATACTCTAATTTTGCACCTTTCATTGCACCCTCCATCTCATTTATGTAGCTTTATATTTTGCTGTTCATTTCTTAGAAACAATTGAATTTATTTTTATGAGAACACCCGCTAACTGGAGGGGTTCTTAGGGTGTGCCTATAGTATTATGAGTAATAATAGCCCACTTAATTTGCTGCAGACGTAACACTACAATGGAGCAAATGTGAAAGATTTTAATAACGCTTTTCTTATAACTTGCAAATGCCTTTCTCATTGGCGCATGTATCTCAGAAATGGCGGCGCCGTGCCCCGCGGTTTAGACCACCAAGGTGGCCCGGATTTGAATCCAGGGACCCACATGTGGTATTCGTGCTGGACGAACCGACGTCTAGGCGGGTTTTCTCCGGGTTATCCGGTTTCCCCTACGACTCATTCCACCAACTGCTCCATCATCACATTTCCACTCTTCCATTTCGTCTTCATTTCATATCATCCTCTTCCTCACTGTCGGTGCAAGGCCAACCACCCGCTTCCAGGTCTTCACTCTACCTGGTCCATAGGTTCATATGCTCCCCGACAGGCGTCTGACCCTAGGTCTACTGGCTTGTAAATGTTAGGGAGTGTTAGTCCTGCATACGGGGAGGCTAACCAGATGAAGTTGGCCGAAGTATCTCAGAAATTAAAATCAAGCTGAACTTTTTAGATAAAATTTGGTATGTTCTATTCAATAGGTCAAAACATTTTATTGGTCACTGAAAAGGATATAACGCCTTTTCTGAGCAAAATTTATATTACAAGAATGGTTTTTATTTCTTAAAAATAACTAGTATTCAAAGGTCTAAATAGTGATGCAAATGGAAGGGGCACGATGTTTAACCAATCCCCATGTTTTATAGCTTTGTATGCCTACGGTGCAAGATGATTCTATTCTCTTGGATCTGTGTCGCCGTGAAGCCCAACCATCCGCAACACGCGGTAGTGGAGAGTGATGCAGATGTGGCAAACTGACATCCGTGGACTGAACATTACCATCTCTTTGTAGGCTTCAGGCGAATAAAATATCTTAATTTCATATTTGTAATGTTTAGGCAAATGCATTTACATTTTAAAATTTAAAGTTACATTGTAATTGGAATAAATTCCTTTTTAAATTTGTGGACATCACATAGTGAGCTATTTCTCTTTGGCGCCAACCCTAATGTCTCTACTTAAGTTTTGAGGTTATGTTGCCAAGTTGTTTTTAAAATTTTGCTTTGCATTTTTAAAATGTATAGTTTGATCTTTGGGATTGCCAAGGCTGAAATCCATTCAATTAGTCAACTGTCGCAGCCAGCAGCGCGAAAGTTAACTGGTGATGACCCCAAGCTTAAAAGTTTGAACCTGCAATCCTTCGCTGTTTTATAATGTGAAATTTAATTCGACCCTATCATTCTGTTAATGGATTGACGGCTGCGACGATGGCAATGACGACGATGATGATGATAATGGTTAGGTGACGCCGGCAGCACATCAGTCAAAGGGACGCTCCAGGTCAAATTGCCTACGCAGCGAGTAAACAAGACAACAAGTGTGGGAACAAAGCCCAGACAATTCTCGAATCTTTTCTCGTGCAGGGTCGTTTATAAGAAGTAATTTCCAGGGAGTTTCACTGGCATATAAAAGAGAAAGATCTGGGCAGATAGTCGCTCTCTAAGTGTTGAGCAAGAGTGTCGTCAATTGAAACAATTTTGCTGAGTGCTGAGTGAGTGTATCTCGAAGCCAGTTGTTTGTGAGTCAGTGGGGTGTGTGTCAGACAGAATTGCTGTGAATTGCAAGTAAATGAAAGTGTTATTTGTCATATTGGTGGCAGGTGTGAGATTTGCCTCTTTGTCATAATAATAATTGAAAAGGCAGCTCGGCATAACACTGTAACCTCTTTCTTGAACGCATTCTAGCCCTATGTTTCGCATTTGACAGTTATGAGGACTGAAAACCCCTTGAAAGAACCGACACAGGAAAGACAGTCCTGGCGGAATTAGAATTGTGAACCTCCCGTTCCCCTATGAAGAAACGGAATCACTGTCCATCGCATCCTTCCTCGTCTAACCTATAGCAAGCTTATGTCCATTTTGTGTTTCTGTTCTCTCTTTAAATTTCTGTATAGCCGTGCATTGACATCTGTTGCCTCTGCTGGTCATTTCTGGATGTAGTATAATTTGATCGAGGAAGACGAAGAATGTTATTGTGATAAGGACTCAGTCCTTTCTCTATCTCTTGCACAATAACTCCGACGATACACTCACTTGACACTCGTTAGATTTTCTTTCACTTCTACGCGACGTACTGCGCGCGCTCACGCTCACGCTCACGCTCACGCACGCACGCACACACACACACACACACACACACACACACACACACACACACACACACACTGACCGACTCATGTCTGTACCTGTAATTCTTTCTCTGCTGTTTCCTCGCCTACTTGTATAGTAGGATATCGTTACATGGACCTTTCACGAACTTCTCAAAGACGCTGGCGATGGAGTAGCCAGATCTCCCTCGAAGGCTCTCGAGAAAACCCTTCTTGGTTCTGCCTCTCGATTATTGTAGTAGCGTATTGTAACAAAACAGCAAAATTGCGAAATCCTATTGCTATACTATCACTTTATTATGCTCTATTTTTTACTACAAATTCACAATTTCCTTCTCGTTGCTAACACAATTTATAGTATTTTCTACTATTAAAATTCACAACAGTTATTTCATAATCTTTCTCAGTCTTTCGATGTCTCTGCGGTTTCTCTTTACCTTATACCTTGGCTATTACGATTCACTCGTTCGACGACACATACGTACTCGCTGACAGGCTGGCCGACTCACTCATATAACTAGCTGTACACGACGACTTGCACACTAAATAACTCAATTCTAAACTCAGTCTACTCGAACTCTAAAACTCACTCAACTACTAAACTGATACAGTAGGAGTCGCCATTGAAAATGGTCATACCCACTAAAAACCGTAAAAGCTGACTGTGTCTGTCCTATTTACACTGGAGCTAGCGTCCCGTGACCGAGAACCCTCCATACGCATGTACAATGATGACTCAATGGAATTAGCGAGAAGCTTTTAGACCTTGCTGGTGTTATCGCGCTGTTTGATCACACACAATCACTAGTTGCCCTGTAGCCTCGGACTTTTCTTTTGTGTTTCACCACCATTATTACGGTCTCGTACACACACACACACACAAACACACACAAACACACACACACACACACACACACACAACCGCTCCCCGTATCCAAGGTCACACTGCCCCCCTCTCCTCCGTATGTTTTTGTACGACTAACATAATACACAAGCAGTCGTGCGAGACAGTGTTGGGCAGCTTTGTTTGGTTGTTGGCCTGGTGTGTGGTGTGAAGTGGCTTAGCATTTGTTTTGAGCCGCGCTGGGCGTCACAATACTTTGCAATATAAGTGTCTTTAATATACGTTTTAATGAGAATCCTTAGTGACTTTTTGAGAAACATTTTTCTCTGTTCTTCATGTAAGGGTAGTTTGGGAGAGCAATTGTTTCAACATACCTCTTTTCGCAATCTTGCAAAATGCTGAACAAAGTATATTTAGCCCACCTTTTGTTTTCTGTGGTGTGATGCACACGCTGTGGTGTGATGTACACGCATACACACACACACACACACACACACACACACACACACACACACACACACACACACACACACACACACACACACACCCTTTTTTGTAAAAATTATTTTTATGGGATTCAGAGAGGCTCAAATGTATTTCCGGTGAAGTACCGGGTGGCGCATAGAGGGTCCCTAGTATTAGAGGCTTATAGCTAATTACTCAGGGGAGAAACATAACAAATATACTAATTGTAAGTATAGAACATGCCATCTATTTAGCTCAGGTCCCCATCTGTGGCCGCAATTTCTTCAGTAATGGCTTCTTTCAACGCTGGTAGAGTTGCAAGAGCTCTAGTAAAGACCTCCTCTTTCAAAAATCCTCACAACTAGAATTCGGGAGCCGTAAGATTGTGTAGCCCATGTAATGTCTCCAAACCTTGACATGACAGACTTAAATTCAGTTTTGAGGAACTTCGTGGTGTTGCGTGTCGTATGGGCCGTGGCAGTATATATTGGAAGTAAATATTTTTTGGATCCATTCCAATTCTTCTGAGTTTAGGAATCGCAAACGTCTGTAACATTATTACATATCGGTCTGAATTTACTGTCACTGTTTCTACTGCGTTATCTCCAAACAAAAACAGTCCCACTGTTCCAAACTCACCGACACTACAGGAAACAGTTACCTTCGGAGAAGGTACCTCTTTGCTACGCGCATAGAAGTTGTTCAGTATCTTGGTCCCTCTAGGCATAGAGACAGATATATAGAATTATCATACACTATAATTATAAAAATCGAGAAAATAAGCATAAGAATGAAGTTCTATATTTGAAATTTAGCAACATAGGCTGTCCTCAGCAATATACTTTTGTGATTCAATGTAGGTTGTTCATAGCCGTCAGCTGTTCATCAGGAGTGACAACCTATCGGTTTATATTAAACTCATTCTGCTCCTTAAATAAAAATCACTCCACAGCGCTACGCAGGCTTGCATACTTATAAGGGGCTGTCGGGATGCCATATGATCATTTGTATGTATTCACTGTTCTTGCCATTGCATGTCCGGGATGTTTATACAGGTAGTGGTTGGTAAACAATATTTAAACAAAAAACTGGCCTTGAAAACCATTAATTTTCAAGATTCGGCAAAAAACCTACAGAATAAATTGCTAGCCATCTATTTGATATGTGAAGTGAGAAAGAAATTTGCCCATGTTTCTCAACAGTGTTGACGCTAATTGGTTGGATGTTTAGGAGGAATTACCATATTTAGGAGCTCTTTATAATGCCATGAATGATAAGCAATCATCACAGGGAGTCTGTGCTAATGGAAATCTCCTTTAATTTCACTTGTAATGTGGCCTAAGTGTTGGGCTCTGGAGGAATGCTAACGCGTTTTTATATAGATGCAATGGAATTCGGAGCTCCACGACTTAATTTCCGTCAATTTTGTGTCCGGGACTTGAATACCAACCCGTTTCTCAGTAATATGTTCACACGTGTGTAACGGCAAGTTAGTTAGAAGCGGCCAACCGCGAGATAATAATTACTGCTCTGCTTTGAATATATTAGCACCTGGCTTTATAGGAAACTGTGGATAACTTAATCCATTTTACATCGTAAGTCAAAGAGTGTTAAGCTTATATTACGGCTGATGATAATAACTACCGCTGAAAGAAGTGCACATTCACTTGTAATTTGTTTTTAGTAGAGAAATTATCTCCTTATTTATTTCAAAATTATTCTAAACTCCTCACAGTAGGGGTGGGAGCACGAAGGAAGATGGATACAACATCAAGAGCACACACAATGTTCTCTGAATAAGGTTTAAGAACCTGGGGTTGTTGCTGCAGTGGAATCTTCAACCCAGTTCACTGTTTCACTGAGGGAAACCTAAAGGTTCTATTCCGCTACTGTTAAATTTGCTAATTTCATGATCAGTTGTCTTGGAATTATTTAATATAATCTTAGGCAAGGGTGCAGTTTGTTCTCGCAACTTTTTAATATTTATGTAGGCGATATTCTTAGAGAAGTAAAAGGCACCAAACTATAGAGCAACTACAATATGAATATACTGATTTTTGCAGATGAAGTAATAATTACACAAACAAATGAAGATGACTTACAAAAGGTTTGCATGAATAGCAGGAACATTAAAGAAATATGGACTTAGGATTTCAATAAACAAAGCAAAGATAATGGCACTCCGCGATAACCATTCAATCCGATCAAAACTAGTTTTAAAAAATAATACATCAGAACAAACAAATTACCTAGGATGCTTTAAAATATATGACTATCGCTCAAAGCCTACTGTATTCCCATATTCCCCTTGTTCCTACAAGAATATAAACAGTAAGATAATTTCTGTAAATGTTTATCTCAACTAAAACGAAGAAGTAGAAATAAAAATTTGTAAGAATGGTTAGTACAAGAGTAGAGAAAGTCATATGAGTGCAACACATCAGATTTTTTTAATGTTTTGTCATCTATTGTTTCTTATTAATGTGTTATGTAATTTGTATTACTAATTGCAAGCATTTTAATTGTAATGTTTGCTCTGTCCGTATTAAGAACATGTAAATTCAGGTGACAATTTTTTGTTTTTACGAATAAATAAATATAGCTACCAAGTTTCATAACAATCGTTGGGTCATTCTTGCATATAAATAAAACACTCGCGCGCGCGCGCACACAAGTAATTTAAAATACGCAATTTCTGTCTCTAGAGTAGCCATATACAAAATTATCAGTTACACAAAATCGAAACATTGGAAACATTTGGTTACAGTTATATTTTATGAAGGACTGAATATTATGTTGGTAAGCATGAGGTGAGGAAAACAGTTGTTGAAGCGTAGCTTTCTGTTTATCCCTGCTGTTGAGTTTGGAAACCAACAGACTTTGACATCGACTGAAACGAAACTGTTTATAATACGATAGACCCTTTTCATACAGCGGCATACATAAGGGTGCTTCTCAGTTACTATTAAAAGCAATACATTCAATACATTTGCTTAGTTTTCACCATAATAGTATTATGAACGCTTTTAAACTGAGCGTTCTCTCGTTTCACACGTTGTTTGACCTTTCCTACTCGTACGAAATGATCTATTATGGTTATTAGTGTGACTTTATATTTCCTGGTTTCCTTACTTTGGATCGCTCAATATCCATTGCCAGTATGCTGGATAGAAAACAAACTTAATGGCAAATAATTTGAGAAACATTTATCTCCATAACTGTAATTTAGCAGCCCAGTAGACAAGGAATCGATTGTCATGAATATGCAGAGAACTGTTTATACAACTGAGGGAAGAGAGTAACGGTCGGCACGTAGGAAATATTCCAGCTGTGTTTCGCGCCATTTTGAATTTTTGTTTTTTTTCTTTATTGAGGTACAGATTCTTGATGCTCGCTGCTGTTCCGTTTATCGTTTGTTTTCACAGCTATGCTACCAATTATTCATACAAGAACACATTTTTTGCTGCCCAGTGCCTGTTAAATATGTCTTGAACTAGGTAATAACTGACATACACTAAGATTTAGACGAGACACTGGCAGGGTTTTTCCGATCAAGCCTTGCTCTCGTCCGCTGCCAGCTTAGAGCCTCAGCGCGGCTCTCGGGTTACGTCAGTGGCGTGCTTTATTGATGACACAACTAACCATACAGTAGGTCATATTAACCTGATAGTCTATTAACACTGAACCAATATTCTACATCTATAGCATTACAAAGTGCGTGTATGTAATTACAGACATATTTATTACAATTTGTGATACAATTTATCATACCTAGTTCTGTGTACACTTGCAGTAGAATACTTTCACCTTGTTTATCTACTTGCTGAATTTAATTATTTTATACCTATATGTTCAGCGACTTCTTCAGCAAAACATAAAACACAGGGAGATTTTCTACGTTTAACTGATGAACTCTTAAACGTAACAGGAACAAAATTATATTTCATAATATAAAAATCCAAGACAGATAATACAATTAGAACAGTTAAAGTTCTAATTGATGAGAAATTAAGAATAAGCAACTTATATAAATTATGAAGTACAATACAATTAAACTGCAACTTGTACTAAATGTTTTATCTTTACTTTTCCTACAGGTAAGTAGAGGAAGTATTCAATGTCGAGATTTAACCGAAAATATATGTTTTGAGACCCCCTGAATCTAAAAAAAAAAAGCATTTTTAGAAAAAGGTCCGCGTGCATCTGTGTGTCGGTCTGTCATTCTTTGGACAGCATAACTCAAAAACGAAAAGTCGGTTAAAAACCAAAGGTTGTAGTTAAGTTTAATGTCTTTCAAGGATACGACACGAAGAGTTTGAAGAAAATAGCCCCCACCTAAGCTAGCATTTACACTGAAAAGTTTCAGAAAATTTTTATTTCCTTGAAAATGGCTAACGATTTTGATTAAAATGCCATATGTTTAGTATATTTTATTACAAATGAAACGTATATTTTGAATTTTCTGACTATAGCCTATCTAGTCATGTTTACTCTGGATGAATTTTAAATAACTCGTAAACCATAAGAGATACACAAAATCTTACTATACAAAAATGGAGATATCGCTAAAACACACAGTTTATGTCTGCATAAATTTTGTTATAGAGTGAAACATTTCAGAGATATTGTTTGTTACTCGTGTCAGTTTTGGAGAACTTAAAACTTTCGTTCATTTTTTTATATGCTAAGCGTGCAAAGAGAACGGGCTCTCAAAGCTTTAAAAGATTTGACTATCGCATAAAACCTACTGTATTCTAATATTCTCCTTGCACCTACAAGGAAATAAGTAATAAGATAATTTTTACAAATGTTTATCTCAACTAACACGAAGAAAATGTATGAATAAGAGTTTATAAAAATGGTCAGAATAAGAGTAGAGAAAGTCATGTGAGTGCAACACATCAGATTTTTGCTGATCAATTTTCTGTTGGCCAGTCTTCAAATATTTGGGGAGATGTTTCATGCTGCTTTGATTCTAAGCGCAACATTAAGATTTTCATGAAGGACGCATTTACATTTATTGCTGTGGTAAACTTTGAAACAGCTATCCAGTGCTATGACGTCACTGGTGGCTGTTCGGCAAGCACGCTCTTGGCTCCATCTAATGCCCACCTGCCAATGGCTGAGTTAGACAGTAGTTATATATTAGCAATGAGTTAATGGCATACAGCAAATTGGTATCTGACATCTCAATATGTTCAACCGAGTGCATGGAATCGGGCCGGTATAATGCAAATTGAGGTGAATAAGAAATATTTTCTTTCATTTGTACTTTTACAAGTAAACACTTGCATTAACATAGAATAAAGTAAGTAAAAGCTTAGGTACTTGCAAAGGCAGTAAACCGGTAAATCTTTGAAGTATGCTCCGAAGCAGCACCACTAAATTCTTTTCAAGGTTTATCAACCGAACACATGTATTTCTGTGGCAGTTTCGTTTAAAACGGCAGCTCAAACATGCAAAGCCTTGTTGAGAAAGGACAGACATGAAAACGCTGATTATTTAACCGACCATTTTTTTTCTCAGGATGTGGAGATGAATGCTGAGGGACAACCACATCCAGAAAAAAATGGAAGTGTTCCTTCGCTGCCTAAAGGACCTCAACTAGCAAAGTTGGGTGGTCAAATATTTCAGGACCATACTAAATTTTGTAAGATGCTATGAGTGCTTCAAAATATTTTGGAGGAAATGAACATGGCATGCACACACATAAATACATACAGGAGTATAGCGGTATCAGTGCAGTTATTTTGATAAATTGTACCTTAATAGGTATCCACTTCGGTGTGTGTGTGTGTGTGTGTGTGTGTGTGTGTGTGTGTGTGTGTGTGTGTGTGTGTGTGTGTGTGTGTGTGTGTGTTCTTTTTTCACTTCACCTAATAGTTCTCCCATAGATCAATTGTATCATTTACTGCCTGAAGTTTTTTGCGTGGTTGTAAGTGCACCGAGAAATGCACAAGAAGAATATTTATTGTTACAGAAATATATATACGATATATATCGATCGTATATATTGCATAAAAGTTGCTTGATATTATAGGGAAAAGTGAACGGCATCAGACTTGTATTTTAAGGATGAAGTGATTGTGATCTTAGGGTCAATTCAGTTTTACAAAATGGGAACCTGCCTATTTATGTTTTATCACCCTAAAATTAGCATTACAATGTTCTCCAAATGAAACACGGCTAATGGCATTTACTTTCCCCCATAGTATCAAGTAGATTTTATGCAACACATTTATTGGGTTGCCGAGAAGTCGCTCCCTATCCCTCGTGTAACCAAGATTCCCCTAGAGACCGGAGTTCCGGTGGCAGTACTGGACGCTGCCAGCGTACGGTTATAACATTCCACGAAATAAAAACTCTAATAGATTCACGTATGTAATTCATGAAAGGTAATGAAGATACCAACGTTATCTTGAGGGTAGGTATCGGATATCTACAACGCATAGTTTTGGAGATACTGCACAGTTCCAACTTAAGTGGCCCACCCTATATATCTGATTGGAAGGTACAGAGGAAAGAGCACAAAAAGAAAGAATATCTGGGAAGATAATTAGCCTAATACTTGGGCTTTATATTGGGCATATTAGTGGAAGTGTGGGAGCTTTGCGCATACCAGGTGTGTTGCTAAAACGCATTTTATCGTAATTTAATTAAATTCCTTGATAAGTGTTTATCGTTCCATTTGAACGGCAAAATCCAATATTACGGGGAGCGTTTCGGAAACGAAGCCTTCTAATGGCTGAGGATGTAGCTCGTTTTATGATATTCTCCTTAATGACATTTCGTTTTCTTCTATTTTAAGTAGGTATAATTGTTCTTTTCGTGAGCAGTGTTTTTTTTTTTCGTACTTAGTGCTTAAATTCATTAACCAAAGCGCTAGTAGCAAAATGCATTGGACGATTTAAGCTAGAAACAATTTGGTTGCATTTCGAAGGCCCTTTAGCTTATATTGAAAATTACCAACCGGATTTCTCCAATGTTGTTCATTGGAGATTTCTATTTTAATACAATCAGCAAACGTTAAAAAGAAAGACGTTCTTTGCACATTATAAAATCTCCGGAAAGATAACGTAATTTCACCCGTTTTTAACATTATCTTCAATGAAGGCCCACTCTGCAATTATTGCAGTCGTGTCTATCAGTACCATATACTTTGAATAGCTAAAGAAGTATTTTTATTAAATGGTAACTCAAAATAGAAGTACAGTTTATCAATAAATAAACAATACCGTTCTGTCTAAACAAAAACGCCAACGAGAAGACTCGCGTTTAAGTATAGGTAATGAACGCAAATTTTAAATAAACTATCTCTGTGTTTCACCGAGCGAGATGACTCCACGGTAACGTGCGTGGCTCACATTCGGGAGGTCGTTGGTTCATTCTCCGCGGTCAGAATTCCGTACCCGTGTTTTTTTCGGGGAATTTCCCGGGTCGCTAGATAAATGCTGGTAAGCATGAATACATTCCCCGAATTTCCCCTCCCACTATTTCATTTCACCTCAATCTGATCTTTCAGTATTGGCGATGGGCGGGTTTAGCGTTGCTATATAGGGTCTTCGCGAACTGTAACTGCTGTTTTTGGTGGATGGGTGGCGTTGTAGTTGCCTGAGCAGTGGCTGTTTGACGAACCCTGGAGTTGAGATAAATAATCTCCAGCACACGTTAGGGACCCTCATGTTGGCCCGCGCCACTCGGCCTGGTTCCAGCACACTTATAGAGCGCTCTCACTCCATCCCTTCCTCCGGGTCTGACATTAAGTTGACTGAGTGTGGAATTCCTTCTATAACTCTACCTCTAACTGTTTATCTCTGTCGATTAGTTAGGTTACCGGACCTAAAGTTTAACAGGCTGTCATCCTTTTTACTGCGATTAACAAATGTGATTTGTGAATATTTTAACCTCTAAAATGAAGCAGTACACGAAGGATAAACGCGTTGATGAATGTTCTGCAGAGTTCATTGGACGCTTGTGTAAATGTTGGTAGATTAAGTCCACCTAGCGTGTTAGTAGTAAGGAAATCTGAAGATACGTGATCAGCAGAGAACATCAAATCATCTCATTCTCGTCAAACGGCAGAGAATGTTCCTTACACCGATGTCGCTACAAGTCCAATGCAGTCGATTCACAGCATTTCGCAACTATTAGTCATCCCGAGAAGTAATTTGCAGCAGAATGAGTGAGTGAGTGTAGCTGAAAACAGGCAAAGGTAAGATAATTGAAAGAGTGAACATGTGAAAGTGAAAACACTAGGTACCTAGTTAAAATGTTAAAAAGGTAAAACATAAACAAAACAGCACACATTAAACGTTTACAAAGCTTCGAAAGATAAAATGAACTTAAACTGGTTTCGGGAGCCTAATTTCGGCAACAAACCACAGTACTTCATTTACAGGTAAGGAGTCATCGCCGAGAATTGAGTGCAGTGTACTACCCAGGTCAAGGAACTGGCGCTCACGAGCGTATCGCGGACATGTGACACGAAGAGTCGTATGTCGGACAGAGTGGCTCCTGTGTATTTTGCAGCACATATTAGCAAAACATCTAAAGTTACTTTTTAAGATCCAACCGAAAAAAGAACTACATCCAATGATCATTTGTAACGTTTAATGTTTAGCGATTGGATATTAGAACAATGGTTCTTTTCATATGAAAATAAGTTGAACATTGCCAGAGTTGGAACACGGAGATTCCTTACATGATCCGCGAGAGGTCGCTGTATCCAGAACGAGCCGTTTGTTGCGGATTATGGCCTGGAGGGCTGATGGCACCATACACTTTTGAAGACCAGGCTAGAAAAGCAGTGACAGTGAATGGTGATCGTTATCGCGATATGATAACAGTTTTTGTCGTCGCAGTTCTAAGAATTGCATGTGGAAGACGTATGATAAACAAAGAGGGTGAGCAGCAACACCACCGTCGAAACAATAACATTGCTGGGAAAGATGCCTTGCCCGTCTGATCTCTCGTAATGGCGACCAGAATGTATCATGAAGATCGTGTGATTTGAAGCTATGTGAATATTTTTTGTGACATGTAAAATCGTGTGTTTATGTAAGCAATCCACGAACCATCTCTCAACTTGAAACAGAAGTTAGACATTTCAGTCGTTGAAAATTTTGCCAACAGAGTGAAGGTGTGCCAACGAAGCCGTGATGTTTTGTTTCATGATTAATAACAATGCTTCATAGTGATTTTATAACTTATGCATTTTTTCCCAAATAAATGAAGATTTCTACGATTAAAACAAAAATTGCGTTCATCATGGGATACCGTATCGGGTGGAAGGTACTGCTTCGGCAATACGTTAACCAAAGATTCTACATGATAAATGAAACAAATACGTCTAATACAATTATTGCCGGAAAATGTGTCAAATATTTGGAGCATTTAGATTCTAGACAAATGGCTATAAATGGTTTTGTATTCCACTATGTGTGGCATACATATTGTATAAACAATGTTGTAATGCCTTTTTTCCTTCATTCGAATGAATTTATTGACAATTTAAGGTAAAAATGACCTAGCTAACGTACTTCCGCAAAAATAAAGCTCACGTTAATACCAATGCAGTCATAGTGAGTAAATAGTAAATAAAATAATTCTTTAAATTAATGTGAATGCAATCGTTAGATGCGTTGCCACACCATATAAGGGGTAGTAATTATAAATAACATTAAAACGCGCCTTACCGCAATATATTGTCAAATAGAGCTAGTTAAGTATATTGGTACAATTTATTAAATCTAACATTTAAAAGGTCCATATTAAGTTTATTTCTGATACGAAACTTTTATATTTTCCGAAAATGTTCTATCATAAGGTAAAATCTAAAAAGCTATAGGATTTTGAATTTGTAAAACCCATAAAATTTTAATCTCATGCTTAAATTGCGTGATTCATAAGAACTGCAGTGCCATGTGACACGCAATACTGTAATGCTCAATAAATAAGTCGGGTGATTTACCCTGAATCTTGCAGATTAGAACATTGAACATGGGCATATGCTGCTCTGGCACATGGCCATATAGGAGGTGGAGAAGTAAGAAATGCGCTCGTTTTCTGGCTGAAATCCATTGTGGCTTCAGTGGCTCGAAACAAGGCTGTGCTTCCCATTTGGGAGGGTCCCAGATTCAATTCTGGTACCGTTCAACGCCGTTTAGCAATTTTTGGTTTTCCCCGATCTGTCATTGCGAAAGCTTAGGTGGAATTTCCGAAATTGTCGCTTTCCTACGCTTCCTATCGAGTCTTGCAAAACGACCTCCCAAGGGCATATGGCGACAACATGGTATTATTCGCATACAGATGTGTAATAAGATGATTTTCCCAAACGTAAGTTTCAATTGAAATCGCACCCTCCATTTGGCTCTTGGAAAGATACATGCAATAACAGAAAATGATATGCAAGGAAGACAGACTGACTGTTCAAAACGATGTAATATTTGAATCAATGACAGAAGAGCTGGGTTGGTTAGCAGTGGAAACAGTATAACAAATTGGTATGGTATGATGGAGAAGTAACTGAAGGGAATATTCAGGAAAATACCGCGATTGATTCAAGAACATTAGAATAATCTCAGAATGTTTAAAAAAATAATAAAGTAGAAAGGCGTGTAAACTAGTGAGCTAATGTTGAAGGTTTTTTGCTACAATTTAGACTGCGGCATTTATAATGCATGTTGGCAAAATTATAAAGTGCCTCATTCTTTGCGAACTTCTGAGATAATTTCACTGTTTAAGAATGGAAATCGAGGTAATTCTGAATAGAGATATAAGCATGTTGATAAAACATACTTTAAAATAGTTGATAATAGATGCAAAATTATATCTGAAGTGCAGCTTAAAGACAAACATGTTGCTTTTAGAAAAGATTGCTACTGCAGCACTTGTTTAGGGAGGGCGCACAATGGTGTGGCCATTAGAACGCTCCTACGGTGATAATGAGAAAAGATGAAGTAAATTTAGAAACGCATATTGTATTCATTGTCTTTTAAAAAGCTTTACACACTATTGATAGAAATAAACAATGGGAAAGGGTGTACAATAATGGCTAGCTAAACACTTTGATATATTAGTGCAAGAATAGTGGTAATAGTGGCATGTTAAAATTAAAACCTATAATAAACAAGGGAGTGAGACAAGGTTGTAGTCTGCGTCTACAATCTTGCTTTCTTTATCTGTTTGCCGTCCTCTTATGTAGGACTTGCACACCCTAGGACATACAAGAGCAGAGGAACCTATGGACCCGACAGAGTGAAGACTCGGGAGCAGGTGGTCCGTCCAGAACCAGGTATGATAGTGAAGAAGAGGATGATATGAAATGTAGGCGAAGTCAATTAATGGAAAGATAATGGAGCAGGTGATGCAATGAGTGGTGGGGAAAACCGGAGAAGCCCGAGAAAACCGCCCAGACGCCGCTTCGTTCATCATGAATACCACATATGGGTTCCTGGGATCGAACTCTGGCCGCCTCGGTGGTAAGTCAACGCTAAACACATAGAACTCTTCAAAATAAAATCAGAAACTATACAAAATTGAGGCGTTGGAAGATGACCGCTATACCATTGTCAGTGTTTGAAAGTGAACTTTGGTGAACATCTCAAAGAGAGAAAAGTAAGATACAGTCAACGGAAATTAAATTTCTCCACAGAGTGAAAGGGTGCACAAGAAAAGATTTAATATATCAAACTAGACGAGAAGTGGAGGGAAGGAACATATATTTGTACTTAATTTAAGGGTACACCGAAGTGAAAAAGGTGATTTTCCAAAGGACTGAAGTTAGAGGCTTTATTTTTTCATTTCTCACAACTAAAGAAGTAGCAATACCAAATTTCATCTCAATATCTAATCACATTCTTAATATATTAATTTATATCAATTTTATTGGGTATGATCAAAATCTATCTCCTTCAACAGGTGTTGAACTACTTGCTAAGTTTATTTTTCAAAATTATATCCCTTATTACCTTTGTAATCCATTCACCTCTTCCATCCTCCTGGGGGGCATAGGCGCAAAAGATCGTCTTTCGGCCGAGGTGCTAAGTCCTGCCCCGCAAGTTGTCATAGAGTCAATGTACCTATTTTATTGCGTTATACCTTTTTATTGTGGTACTTGTAGTTTGTTATTCTTCATTTTTAAGTGTAACAAAGTATGAAATTTTAATAAATAAAGGAAGACAATGAAAGTCTTTCGAGAAAATAAAACTCTACTCGGTGTAAAGCCTAGTTTGGCAATTATGTAGTAATACCACATAAAAGTTTCGTATAACTATAATTTTGCGAGAAAAATTACCCCAAATATCAAAACTTTTAGAGATATTGTCCAATACGGCGCCCGTGATGTACTTTTCTGGCGCCCTACATAAGCAAAGTTTTACTCCGATGTCTAATATTAATTCAAATTTCAAGACAAAACTATTTCCTTCGGAATATCTTGCTAGTACACACAAATGAAGTATATTTTTGTACACCAAAAGCTGTATTCATCACTTTACTAACCAGTGTTTTCCCTTTTTCCTCTTAAGAGAAGGGCACCTGTCCTAACGGTGGTTGTGATAGCACCCATGCCTCCTTAGGCATGAGTTAAATGTGCCTGAGCACATAAGAAAGTTGGACATCACTGGCTTAGAGTATTGCTCAAAATAACTAATAATTCATCTAATACTATTTAATAGCAATACTGATTTAAGAGTAAATAACTTACAACTTACAATAACATTCATACGTTTTAATTAAGATTTACTTTCACAATTAGTGCTACAACAATAATTTTAGTATTTAATCCACGGAAGTGAGGAATTAGACATATGATCTATAAATGAACGAATTTGCGTTAGTAGACTATCATTAAAGGTAGCTCTGCTCTATTTAAAATTATAGTTGTTAAAGGTATTTTTTTTGATTCCGCCTCTTCAATAAAAATATAAATGTTCTTACCAGGGTATTTGCCAAATCTTTTGTCTGCCATTTTAAGATGGCCCGCTAATTGTTTTTACTGAATATGGATACTTAAGAGTTTTAGAAACGTAAGAAAATATTGCGGGACCACACTCAGGAGGTGTTATAACCACGCGATAATACCGATATCAAGGACATGGGTGGAATAATTAGAGAAAATATATGAGGAATGATAGCCAATATGAAAAAAAGGTGATTATCCGCATATTAATGTAGTCTTTGAGATGTCTATGAAGCTAAAAATAAACACTTGCGAAAAATAAATTTATCCGCAACATTCGTTCAGTATACACTTGTATACGCAACAGCAGTTATCCTCGCACAGAAGTTGGACACCCCGTTTTTATATCATTTCACCGCCATGTGAACCCATAGGTCTTTATAGGGGGAAGGGGGTTGAGTAAAGCTTTTATGTTCCCTGGAGAGGCAGGCTATTTCCAAAAGGAGGGAAACGTATCAGATCACCCAGGCCCTTCGATCGCTCTTTATTGCGTGTTGTTTTTTGGGCAATGGCTTTGTTTCCGGAACCAGATTCTTGTGGCTTGAGGTCGGGCCATAAAGTCGGCATTCATGAGGCTTGGTATAATGTATGTCTCTTTCAGAGACAAGGGGCTCTCCCAGTTTTGGTCACGGGCATGTTAGACGAAAATCTCTTGCTAACCCAACCGTGTACCTTCCTGTAGATCTACAGCAACGCTATTTGTGGCCGTAATTTGTCATAGGAAAGGCTGTCCAGAAATAAACTTCTGTTGCTCGAAGACCTCAACGTAAACTGCCGATGCATACATCAACAATTAAAACAATAAAGTACTTTTAGGTACATTTTTATCTACTAGTAACTGAAATACCCGACGTTGCCCGTGGTTAGACGATTTTATCCCTAGGAATTTTAGACTTACGTCATATACTATAAAAAACCAAAAGAAACAAAATAAATAAATAAATAAAAACCCAGTGTTATCTTTTGAATATTCCATTAAAAACTTCTAAATTCCTCTTCAATTTCACGGTGGTAAATCATGAAAACCTAGGTATAACAGTACCAATATAGGATTCTTTGAAATATACAGCTTACTTATAACTAGTTTTTTCATTAGCTATTTAAGAAGCTTTCCGGGCTGAGGACTACAATAGCCGCCATATATTCGCGTTTGAACCTGTTAGACTGTCATACCGTTTCCCCTATATAAGCTCATGAAAAATTAAGCAGCCATATCTCAATCTTGCAAGTAACCTTGGACAAATTAATGTAACTATTTTTAAATTATTTTCGAGAATTCATTTTAAAGAAAATGGACAGGAAATGGCATGTACAGTACAGTAAGATGATTTTGGTAGAGAAAACTGACAACTAATCAACGTAGATTTTTAATGTCGCCCAAGTAAAACCCTTTCTTTAGTTTATAATTCTTAAAATTCTGCTACCTTGTTTAAATTTTTTTCTAGGAATGTAAGCTGCTATTTATTAATTGCTGGCAGAAAGTAAAAGTAACTGCTGAGCAAGAGTTAAACAAGGAGGCAATATCAAATTAACGTTGAGTTTAATGTCTTCTGTATGCTTCAAGGAAATTGATAAAGTACTTTTATATATTCAACTTAATGCTAAAATGATAAGTGGGTAATTCTGTCTCTGATTTCATCAGTTTACTTATTCACAGACAGAGGAGCTACTAAAACTCCCAAATAAATAACATAAATCATGTACAGCTAAAAGAATAATGAAATAAAATTTTATTCTTAAAAAACTAAGGAATTTTAGTAGTCAGTTGCTGCTTAAAGAGCGTCTCGACAATGCTTTTCTCCAGCGCAGATATACAGTAAATACATAGAAGTGATTGAGTGGAATGCTGTGGACTCCAGACCAAAAACCACCAAAGCAGCAGTAAGCTAATTGATATTTCACAGCATGGCAGTGGTATATACCAATAAAAGTGTGGTCGAGCGAGATGGCTCCGCATACTAGAGGTCCCACCTTCAATTTTTGTAGACTGTCCACTCTGACCTTGCGTTTTTTTTGTGGTTTTCCCTGATAAGTAGATGAATTTTTGGGGTTGTTTCTCATATAAAACGTTTCCCTTCCATCATTTCCGTTTATTGGGTTTCCTTTCCATCTTTCAGGTGTGCTTCTAGATTTCGTGGCGTGTGGCGGTGCCGGACAGATGGCACATGTGCTAACTAAGGAAGGAATACTCCCTGTGGATACTAGAGAACTGCTTTGTAGAAGAGTCGTTCATAGCCCTCCCCATGCAACTTCAGCAGTGGAAGGATCTTTGGCTTTCCATGGTATCTTAACCACTTATGCAGGTCGGAGTGTGCCAGGTGTAGGTACCCCTCCCTTCTTTACTTTGACTTCAGCTAAGTGGAGGGAAGAATTTAGAAATTCTACTTCCGAAATTTCCATTGCACTTAATGCACGCCTGTTGCATACTAATTTACCGACTATAGTAAATAGCAAAATAGTACACTAACCTGAAAGTAAAATTAATAAATAATTTACTAATAGCATTTGCACATGGTGATTCTAGTAATAGTTACCAATCTCAACCTTGGTGATGATCGATTACCTACGCCTGTGTACATGTTGCAAAGTGATTACGCTGCAGCTCGTACTTAGATGCCGAATGAATTAAATCATACCTATTAACAAATTAAAATAAATATCCAATAATATCTCACTGTTAAAATTCAATTATTAAATAGGCTTACTTTCCATGTCCTTAATAATAATAATAATAATAATAATAATAATAATAATAATAATAATAATAATAATAATAATAATAATAATAATAATAATAATAATAATAATAATAATAATAATAATAATAATAATAATAATAATAATAATAATAATAATAATAATAATAATAATAATAATAATAATAATAATAATAATAATAATAATAATAATAATAATAATAATAATCAACATCATCTCTTCAGGGTTTAGCAAACTTATCCTGTTCCGACCTCATACTTCTTCCCAATCTTTAATATTAAAAGTATAAAAGTTAGGATTTAATATAATGGATGCACAAACATGCAGTGAAGTAGGCAAAGCACACAGATAGGTTAGCCTACCAGAACGGAATGTAGAAAATTAAATGTAATTGCAATTTCACCATTATATTTTAAGCTTTGTTTTACGAATTTCCGTTAGCTTATTTATAATTTCTCCTCTTATATAGGTACTACTTACGGGTAGTATCAAGCAATCTAGATATACAGATCGGACAGACTGGGTAATTATTATCATGAAAAGCGTCAGTAATCCTGCAGAAAAATAAAATTTTGAGATAATTGATAACTTGAGCCGCTTTTCCTAAGCTCATTGAGTATTATCTTAACCATAATAATACAAACAATACTTATTAACAGATACGGGAATTTATAAGGAATAAACTTAAGACGAAAGACAATATGAACCTTCTCATGGCGTTTGCAGATAGCACTCATCAGCTGTCCGCCTCTGTAGTGTGCTGGTAGTGTCTGCCTCACATTCAAGAGGTCCCGAGTTCAGATCCCGGTTAGGGTGAGCTATCCAGATAAGGCATTTTTCCGAGTTTTCTCCTGAGAAGACGAATGCCGGGAAACTTTGAGCTCTTATATATAAGAAAGAAAAACAGCCTTAGTTACCTGCGTGTAAGTGACCACGGTAGCTGTTGTCTACATGTTTTGTTTTAATATAGTTGCATAACTTGAAACCAATTGCTTAAGAACGCCTCGTATGTCTACTTTTTGGCCACTTACAACTGGCGATAGGTTTGCTGTAAAATATGTTTAAACACATGTTTTACGCTCCATTGTGTAGACAACCACAATAAAGGTAATCTTCAATATCTTTCAAGTAGGTTTTATGGTAAGTTTAAGCCGAAAGCACTGAATATATTCATAATTTAGAACAAATTAGATTGACACATTTGAAGGCAAATTTCCTGAATTATTGTTTATTAATCTTCATAGCCTTCGCTGTCACTATCATTTTTCTGCCAAGTGGTTTCTTGCATTTTTTCCACCGGGCATGGATTCAGAATTGATTTACATGCTTGTGACGGTCAAATGACAAATGTGCGGTAGAATGACATCAACAAAACAGCATAGCCGGCTGCTTACCGGAACCTCAGTGTGACAGATACTGTCGGGTCTAGACACCCTTCATCCATAAAGTTCACCCAAATTACTCCCGACATCCCGCATCACTTTGTTATGCGGTCGCTTCTCCAAAAATATTACATATTTTAACCTTGGTACTCCTTTTTCTTTTGGTAGCTCAAAACATAAAGTTCTGGAAGGGAAAGTGTATTGGATGATGTCGTATAGTACTTTTAACAATGCAATATAAAGAAAGAAGATGATATACAGTGACGTCTCTCTTTAAACATTTCTAGCGGGCAAGCTAACGGTGAGAAAACTAATTTTAATGCTCAGAAAGAATAGGTAGTATTGTGACATTGATACTTCAAGGTTCTGTGGAAAGCAACTCCTTGGCTGACGTCACGTTGCCAAGGAGGCACAGAGTAACTTTGAATTCTGTAAGGCTAATTGTGAAAATTGATGTAGCAAAAATAATTTTGAGTGTTAATTTGTGTTGAGTAAGGCCATAGTTGCATATAACATTAGAGAAAATGAATACTTGAACAGTGATATTGTTACAGAATGATTGATTACCATTATGATTTTTTACAGACTTTTCATGTTATTATTTCAATAATTTTTGGGGTGTTTCTCGGATAACTGGATTTCATAAGCGATTCTGTGAAAATTTCCTATGATCTGATTCATCACTAAATTTGAATACACTAGAGGAATCTCTACAGGAATTACAGAAAGCTGTCAATAAGGTTAACGAGTGGACGAAGAAGTGGCGTAGCAAATTAAATGAATATAAATCCGTACATATCAACTTTACAAATAAGAAAACTTGGGTACTATCAATAAAAATAAATAATAAAACTATTCCTCAAGCACAAACAGTGAAGTATCTAGGAATGACACTAGACTCAAAATTAAATTGGAGAAAGCATCTAGAAACTAAAAAAAAAGGAGTTAAATATCAACTATAAGAAACTTTAGTGGCTCATTGGGAAAAATTCCGAACTTGATATATACAATAAGTTATTAATATACAAGCAGGTGTTAAAGCCAGTCTGGACCTCTGGAATACAACTTTGGGACTGTTCTAAATCGACCAACTTAAAACACATACAGACTTTTGAAAATAAAGTTTTAAGAACAATAGTTAATGCACCATGGTATGTTCGCAATGATGACATACACAGAGATCTCAAGATCGACACTGTTACAGAAGAAATAAAAAACGACTGCAATTCAACATTATTTAAAAGTGCAGCACCATGAAGACCGCAAGAATTAGTGTAAACTTTGGGGGCCTTCAGTGGAAGACTCACCCAAACTGCAAACTTATTTATGAAGAAAATATTACTAAGCTCTTGCTTGGTTGTAATTTGTTAAAAAAAAGACAATTTTATTTCCTTATCCTTAAAATATGGTCGTGGGTTCCCTTGCTCCTCCACACAAAGCACTGACTTGTAAGTCCTACAAAGAGCAGGGTAATCTGTTGAATATTTTTAAAAATTCAGTAAAAAAAGATATTTTCTGGTGTTGGCCTTTTTTTTGTCAGTTAGACATATAATTTTTATCAGAATTTCAGAAATATTATAAAATGTATTCAGCTGCATGTAGGAAAGGCTCTACAGGAAAAATATATTTAAAACAAACATGTATAACGTTAATAAGATGAAAGACCATGCAAAACGACAGAACTGTGTGATTTTTTTAAAATATTAAACTGGAACTTCTGTTAATGCGCATGCTGAATTTTTTTTGTACTGAAGCTCAGTACTTTCTGAAATCTCTGTATATAGTCAGCTTTTGGTTTCCAATTACTAACTCTTTGCGTTTTGTACAGTTTGGTAAATCCATTCTTAAAGCTAATTGGTAAGAGGTATATAGGATGGTGTTCAAGGTCAAACTATGGAATTCTGTTAGCTCCTATCCGTACTGTAACAAAGGAGAAACCCGGTTACTGCTAATCAGACTTTATTTGCTGTCTAATCGGTTAGCGTAGCGCAGATGTGGGCAAAAGCGGATTCATGAATCAGTGTGATTCGTGAGCCCTTCGCCGTGTAATTATGCAACACAGTGGTACACACCCCCTTCTTGGTTGATTTCATGAGTCCACACGTCACTTCCAGTTGTCTCGCGACCGGTGCCAATGAAGAAATTATATGTGTCAACACCGTGTACCTCATTTGTAATAAGATATTACATGGTTTACTTTGAGCTAACAGTGTTGGTGTTTTTAAACTCACAAGCCATGTGTGAGCAATGTTTGAGAGGCAGAATTGGAACCGAAAAATTCAACGCCACAGCTGGGATTTGAACCACAGGCGGGTGCTCTAACCACTAAGCCACTGTGACAACCTGCCAGAATGGTTAGAGAATTCAATGTCATTCTGCAAAGTTGTTACACCGCCTCCTAGAGGAGGGTCTGTGGTTCAAATCACTGAAATGTAAAGCAGAAGAAGAGATTTATCTTAACACTATGGTATCGAGGCTTTGGGTGAATAAAATAAGCCACAGAAACAAAATGCCATAAACGGTTTCTCAGGTCAGTAAACGATACGTACTAAAATATAAAAAATATAATGCAATAAGGTAGCAATGAAATATCTTTTCGTTTAATTATGACATGTCTCCAAAAGTTTTAATTTATTCAAATATATATTTTATGCGTGTGCTCATAAGACACGGAGCTCAGCCAAAATGAAGAATTTAATGGCGCATAGAGTATAGAGTTCAGGGCTCGGTGGCGTTCAGGTAGCTAATCACTAGAATAGAGGGATAAATATTCCCACGAGAGAACGTGAAAACTTTTGTGTGAATAATTTGCAGAATAACTAAGTTATAGGAAATCCTGTGTATATTACACACAAATTTTATTTTCTCTACTGTTTGACGCAAACGCTCCTCGCCGTCGAAGACGTCGCCTTTAAGATCTATAAGATCTCGTGTTTCGTGTCCGGACTAGCTCTAGCAAGAGGTCTTAATCTCAGGGTATGCGCGAATTATGGTAGGAATGGAACCAAACGAAGAATCAACCAACAGACCACTTTATTTGTAAATTTCCAGATTTGTAGAGAACTGCCGACGATATTTAAATACAATGTAACATTGTAACTTCAACTACAGCGTTTATAACACTTTAACTTTGTCACCCTTTAGCGACCGCTGAATTATGTATACGCGTTAGCTTACGTACAACTCCCAAGTTCCACGTGTACTCTCGGCTCGATTCAAGGCGAGTGTGTCTTGCGTTGCATTTTGTTTTTGCACGGGTAACAATAAGGAAGCGATTTCCATTGGCTAACTTTAGAGCACGTCATGGTAAGATAGGAATCAGCCCGCTAAATCGTTACACGTGTTTGTTTCTCGTGCGCGTCAACAAAGCCTTATCACTCTTTTAAATCTGCCTAGGCTTCCATTCTTGAGACTGTAACATATTAGCTTTATTACGTCTTCCCCTTCACTATTGACTAGAATCTCCTTTTGTTTCTTTCCATTATCAAATATATTGACATTATAATTTCGGTTTCATGTTTATAGGAAGTGTCGCATTCCAGTCGAAAAATTCGATACCAGATTTCACCGGAAATGCACGTAATATGTTTATTTTTCTGAACAGCCTAGAAGTCATCTGCATTCTGAATAAATGTTGTATAATTTCTAAACCATAAGAAACAGAGAAAATCTTAATACACAAAACTAAATCTCATCAATGCTCACAGTTTATTTCAAATATTGTGACCCGTCCGAGGGAAGCGCTGCAGCGGCCACAGCAGAGAATAGGGGCGGGCTGTCTCATAGCTGCCGTATAGTATGCTGCCGGCAACAAAGGTACTCAAGGTCAGGCTGCCTCGGGCGACTGGTGTGAACACGTGACAACAATCAGAGCGGCAGAACAAAAGGTGTTTTCGATATTATCCGGATGCTGGCGTATTTTTAGAAGTTCGATAAAGATCCATGTTACGTTATCCTCGCTATATAAGGAGGCAAGGCGACGAGAGGAGTTAGTAGTTAGTCACAGTTGTCGGTATTAAGTTTTTAGTCCACTGTGTGTGTGGTTGTGTGTGTTTGTGCGTGTGTGTGTGTGTGTGTGTGTGTGTGTTCTGCTGCGTGGGTACGGTCGCATCGAAAAGAAGATAGCAAAGCAGTTAATGATAGTTGAGTGATTGTATAGTCAAAGTGAAATGTTTGAGACATGGAGGTGAAACGCCCCATGTAGATCTTGGGATGACCGTACACCAGAAGTCCACGATGCCTATTTCAAGTATCCGCACGTGTTTCTTAGAATTTTTGTCAGGCTACACTGGCCGTCGATATGTTTACACCGATGGGTCAAAGGGCACCAACGGTGTTGGATGTGCTTATGTTTATGGAACCGAACCATATACATTCGGTTTTCCAAATAGCACCTCCATTTTTACTGCAGAGCTTTATGCAATTTATCGAGCCGTTTTGTTTGTTCGCCGTCGTAAATTAGGTGACTGCCTCATTTTGAGCGATTCCCTTAGTGCACTGCAGAGCCTTTGTCAGTTGTACAATCCCCACCCTATTGTACAACGTATCCAGGATGCCCTCCATATTTTACACGCTTCTGGCGTTGACGTGGTGTGTGCATGGATTCCTGGTCACGTAGGTTTGCCGGGGAATGAAATGGCAGATTTAGCAGCAAAGACGGCAACTACAGAACGCAGTATTACCATCTCACGTGTTACTTCGGAAGACTTTAGGCTTGAAGTGCGGAGAGCGGTGCTGTCGTCCTGGCACGACGAGTGGTCAGCTCTCCGCGGTAATAAGCTTAAAGAAGTGAAAGAACTTCCGATAAACTGGGTAACTTCCTGTCGCACATCTCGTCGCGAGGAGGTTAGTTTGGCTCGATTAAGAATAGGGCACTGCAGTTTTTCGCATGGTTACCTATTTAAAAGGGACCCTGCTCCTATATGTCCGCTGTGTGACAACGTTTTGTCGGTTCGCCACGTGCTGCTAGAGTGTTGCTCTCTAGCGCACCTTCGAGATTCTCTGCAGCTGCCTGCCAGACTTGCAGAGGTCCTAGCGGACGACAAAACAGCGGTTGACAGAGTTTTTAATTTTTTAGCGGAGTGCAATATCAATTTGAGGATTTAAAATTTTAATTATCTGTTTCTGCTTTTGGACATATTTATCACCTTGTTTCATATCTGGCTATTGCCACTGCTTTTTACCTTTGTATATTTTTCTTGTTGCTAGTATTTTTATTTTTTGAGTGAAATTTATATCTGGCTATTGCCATGAATCTTTTAAGGGCGCTGATGACCTAGGAGTTGAGCGCCCCCAGAACCAAACTAAGCTAAACATGGAGGTAGAGAAAGACATAAAGGAGCGCGTCGAGGTTACGAGAAGAAAAGATTTGTATGTTCTGATATCACGAAATGTTTTAGATCGTGTTAATCTCAGTAAAAGAGAACTATGTTACTGTGCATTCAATTTTGAACAAAATAAAGTAATTTGACTGGATTTTATTTTTTCCCCTCAATATTTAGTAGCGTTAACTATCTCGAGATAATCTTTCTTATTGGTCTGAATGTTGTAACATTAAATTTTTACAAGTAGTAAGTCGCTATTCATTTTTTTCTCGTGAATTTCAAAGTCATAACTTGATGACTCGCCTTTGTTTTAAAGCAGGCTATCGCTTCATGTTGCTGTATCGATCTTAGACCAGAATCGAAGTATATAAATGTGTATTGAATGTTTTTTAACTATTATTAACAAGAGGTGTAGATAGAAGAATAAGCTTTTGTAATACTGGCTTGTGGAAAGGAGAGACAGTCATCTGAGATCAACAAATTACGTTTAGATTTAGTCTAGCAGTTCTATATGACCCTACTTCCCTTTAACATTTACACTTTAGTTTATGCAATCTGAAATTTCATCTAGTGACCCAAAGCCATCAGTAGTTTATTGCAGATATAGATATAAAAGGGTGATTCTTCAGCTGTTGTTTGGGCAGATACAAAGCCTTTGTTGATTATATTGGCGATAAGCGACCTGGGAACACTATAGGCACCATGCAGTGATTCGTAACTCGGCAGACGAGTTTCCAGGGAACACCAGATAATCCAGATTGAAATTTTATGGGGTGGGTGGGAGGGAGATGGTTGTGTCAGTACTATAGATGGAATGATAGTGCCAAACAGCAGTTTAACGGCCAAGTGATATATACTGCAGGCCTACACCTGCCGCTTTCATCACATTCCATGCGTTTGCAGTACCGCGAGGTATTACCTGCGTAATTTGAGAAATATATGCTCAAAATAACACTATTAAGTTTTAAAAGGTGTATGACAAACGAGGATCAAATCATCCGTGCCGATGCAACCATGACAACATGAACCTGACCACACAACTATCATCATCATCATCATCATCGTTTAAGACTTGTTCCAGTTTCATTTATCAAAATTGTTCTGTCCCTCTTCTTCTCGGCCTACCTATATTTCTTTTTCGTGTAGGTTCAAAAACCATAATTATTCTGGGAATGCGGTAACTGCCCATTATTTCTATATCGTCCCTCCAATTATTCCGCTATTGATGATTTTTTCTGTTAAATTGAAGATCTTTAACTCCTTTCATATTGCTATCTCTTAAAATGTAACCAGCTATATGTCTTAGAAATCGCATCTCTGCCGCCTCAATTTTTACTTTCTCTACTACATATAGTAAGTAGAGGAAGTATTTTATTCCACCCAAACATTCGATGTCGAGATTTCACCGGAAATAAAAGTTTTGAGGCTCCCTGAGGTCCCCCAAAAACATTTTCATAAAAAGGCCCCTGTGTGTGTGTGTGTCTGTGTGTGTGTCTGTGTCTGTGGCTGTCTGTGTCTGTGTCTGTGTCTGTGTCTGTGTGTGTTTGTGTGTGTGGACAGCTTCAAAAACCAAAAGTTGGTTAAAAAGAAGATTTTAAGAAGATTTTAAACAAAATTCCTTCACCCTAAAGTACCCTTTACATGGAAAATTTTTCGAAAATGTTGATTTTCTCGAAAATGACTCTAACGATTTTGATTAAAGTGTCATATGTATAAGATATGTTTATAACAAATGAAATGTATATTTTGAATTTTCTGGCTATAGCCCATATAGTCCTATTTAGTCTTGACGACTTTTGTATAACTGGTAAACCGTAAGAGATAGACCAAATCTTACTGTACAAAAAGTACATAGTGAACTATTTCGGAGATATTCCTCGTTATTTGTTTGCAATTTAGAAAACAAACTGTCGTCAAATGGAACGTCGTGATTCATTCATTCATTTTGTTTGTTTGTTTGTTTGTTTGTTTGTTTGTTTGTTTTTTGTTTGTTAGCCGTGCAAAGAGAACGGAATCTCAAAGCTTTATAAGATTTGACTATCGCTCAAAGCCTACTGTATTCCCATGTTCCCCTTGAACTTACAAGAAGACGAGCAATAAGATAATTTCTGCAAATTTTGATCTCAACTAACACTTAGAAGATAGAAAAAGAAGACTTTTTTAAGAATGGTTAGTACAAGAGTAGAGAAAGTCATATGAGTGCAACACATCGGATTTTTCACTCTTCTCATTTCGTCTGTCCAACATTCGGATCTATACAGAAGTGCTACTGTGTTTGCACCTACCCCAAATATAAGAGTGTTTCTCATAAAGCCTAAAATACGACTGAAAGTGCTGCAAACCAACTTTGACTTTACCAAGATTTATCCTACACAAGATAATGAGAGAGAAAAATTTGATGATATATTCCCGTGATTTTCTATTCATTCTGCTGCCAACTATTCTTGCAACTTCGATCTACATACTTTTAATGGAGATTAACTTGCTTTATGCACATTTATGGCTGACACAAAATTTAATGGCGGTTTTTAGTGTTAGCTGTACATGCTGTGATAACGCTGTAAAGCCGGGCATATAGTAAATTTCATTTGTGTCTACATTTATTTGCACAACAGATAATAGAGCGGCAATGATCAGGTATCAACTGACATTAAATTTTGTGTCTTCCATAGTTATGAGCACAAGAAGATTGAGTAAATTAAAGTGATAGTCATCAAATAAGGTGGCATAGCTGTAAATTGTCCGACTCGCATTCAGAAGGTCCTAATTGAAAACCCCGATCCCGACTAGCACGACCAACACAACCAAAGGATATTTCGTGGTTCTGCATGCTAGGAAAAATTTGGCTTGAATAATTTCATTCGTAAATTTTACTATCCTTTCTTTCATCACTACATTTCATTTCCTTCCCGTTATACCGAGCATTGGGCTGAACATTCACCCTGGATATGTTATGATCCAAAATGTGCTTACTACTCGACAGCCTATAAGTCTTAAAAGTGGAGGGGAATCCATGAAGAAAAAGAAGAACAGAAAGCGATAGATATTTTTGAACAGCAGAGCACGATGTGATGACTCAGAAATGCCATGACTTTTGATATGACCGCTATCTGTGAAAGTAACTCCAAAACAAAAATTCGGTTAAATATCTTACTTCGTATTTGTGTAGTATTTTCTAAGGATACAACACAAGCACTGTAAAGCAAATCCTTTAATCCAAAGTAACATTTACCAGGAGTAATTTTTTAAAGAAAAGGCTCTAACGATTTGATTAAAATACTATATGCTTAAGATATTGTGACAGAATGATTATTCGGCAAATCCCACTTCTTACACCAGTGTGACGAAACGACAAAATCAGTCCTTTTCCTCACTTAATTTTCTTCGAAACATTTGCACAAAACACAGTTCTCTTCTGCTGACGTTAACAGTCTACAACAGTTGAGATTAGAACTCACAATTGTTCTCTTCTCGTAGCCTTGACTCAGTCCTTTCACTGTCTTTCACTTTTCCTGTATCCCATACAGTAACTCCGACGATAGAATAACTCTACACTCGTTAAAACTTCTTTACGATGCGACAACACACAAACAACTGTCTCACACTCACTGAGTGCCTTTGTTTGCTGGTCGGCCTGGTATGTGGTGTGAAGTAGCTTTTGCTACAACCATCCTTTGTTGTGTGCCGTGCCCAGCGTCACAATATTTCCAAGTAAAGTGTGTTTTCGGTTGCTTAGACCTCCAAGTAGCCGTGGCACAGAAGGCTTGACGCAGAGTGGGCCGGAATGTAATAAGTTTCTGTACCGAAACAAAATACGAATGGTTTCTGCAAGGTCCCTGACTTCACGCTACCTAGACCAGTAATTCACGAATTGATGTGCAAAGTAAAAGGGATTGTATCTATGACAGGCGCTGTTCATTTTGCGGTGTAGTTGCAACCATGCAAAAAGCGTCAGCAGTAAACTATGAGATTGGAATGAGGGAGAACTGCTGGAAGAGGAGGAGGGAAAAAAAAAAAAAAAAAAAAAAAAAAAACACTCGTCGAAGTGGATGCGGATTAAGGTACCAATTATAAAAATAAGGGAGTGCTCTGAACTAGGTTGCCTTAAAGAAGTGTCAGTGAGAACTTAGCCAAGAAACTGACAAGGTTGCAAAAAGCTTCTTTTTCTGTAAGTCTGAAGAGTTCCCGTTCTAAATGGAAGTGTGTGCCTAGGCAATGTGTGAGATGAATCTTCCAACATTACGGTTAATGTTGTTAATGTTTACTATTTGTAATTTGTTACTCATCACTCAGTTTTCTTGATGTAATCAGTGCTGTGTAAACAGTCAGTGATTCTGATTATGTGTAATAATTCCATCTAACCATATTACGTACTCTCTGAAATTATATGGTTAGCCTTTAAATAAGTAATGATCGCAAGTAGTTAAACAAATGAGCAGCACTGTTACATAATTATCCCGAATGTATTGGAGCCACTAATATCACTGCAGATATTATTGATTGCATTTTGCGTTACATCAATTTTGATATTGTATATGCTGCAACGATAAAGAGCAAAAAAATTATTGTAATAGTAAAAATCAGTTTGTAGATTATGTATGAAATAGGCCAAGAAAATATAAATCAGGATATTACAAAGTTATACGACAGTTTTCATATTAGTTTGAAAACACAACATTTCACTATAGCGCTGCTGCTCATGAAGTAAAGGATCTGGGTTCGATTCCCGGTACCGGCGCGTGGATTTTCTCCTGCTGGGAGACCTGGTTCGGAGTGTACTCAGTCTCGTTAGGTACCTGAGGGTCCAATTGAGGAGCCACTTGATTAAGAAGACCGAGAGGACGGTGGGGCTGACCACGTCCCACTCTCCAGTTCTACTCCCCACTCATGACACCTTTAGTTGGCAGAGGTGGGGAATGCAGCGGCCGGGCGGTAGGTCTTGACCTGGTAAGGACTGTCGCGCTGGAGGTTTAGTTTAGATTCAGGATTCTTCGACCATCGAGGAAACGAAGTTACAATAAAATATTTTAAGATCACCTTTTCCGGAAGGAAGACAAAATATGCCTGAAAAAAAGTCAAGAACCTCAATACGAAAGGATGAACATAACAGTTATAGTTTGAAGCCGGAACAGATTACTCACGATGGATAACGATGATCTGTGGGATTGTAACTAAATGGATAGAGACAATCCTAGGATTCATCAGATTGCGTAAGCTTTCATGTTCTATTTAATCCTAGGATTGTTACACATAGAAATTTCAATGTAGAATCTCTTTTAAACAAGAGAATTTTTAAAATCCGCTCTGCTAAAGCAAAGCACCTAAGGCTTAGTAATTGATTACACTACATAACTATAAAGAATGAGCCCTGAAGCAGACGTTATAAATATTAACGAGGAGGTTTGTGTTATAATATTCTTTAACGACTAAATAATATGGACGATACACTGTGCAAGAATGCAAATTAGGTTAGCAATTTGCACATAAAGTAAACACATGCTTCTCAGTGAACTTCCTTCAGGCTGCTTTACAAGATTATTAGAGGTGCTACGTGCGTGAAGAATGAACAAAAAGTAACTGAGGTTTAATTTCAGTAGTAAACTGCTTTCAGTATTCCTATAACACACACTCTCTCTCTGTCTCTCTCTCTTTCTCTCTCTCTGTGTATAGCCCTCTTCCTCTCTCGCACATTATACACCTGGCCGTGCGGGGATTTTACCCGAGAGGCGAGAAACAGCGCGCCTAGAAGTTATACATTCCTCCTGGTTTCCACTTTCTTCCCCGCAACGCGTGTTGCATACCGAGCAAGGGTGTCACCGCGTGCGTGGGTGAGCTCTGGAACCAGGCGTTGAAGCGGGATGCTGCCAACGAAAGCAGCACGCAATATAAATGACGTATTTTCTTTAAAATGCATTAATGAACTACTGCTCTTGTCCATTTAAATTCATCATAAAATGTTTGTTACTTGATTCAAGAATAAAATATGGTTTAGAGATCTTTGTTATGCGGAGTTGGCCTGAAAATTGCATATGTAAATTTTGAAGCTCCACAGAATCGAAAAAGGATATTTTATATAATGTGTGCATATGTACGTGGACACATGTATTTCGTGGAATAGCATTATTCAAGAAAGAAATGCGGAATAAATAAGAAAATCCATATTTGAGCTCTAAAGTAAGGATGATTAAATTAATTTCCTGCCCTCCCGAAGTACCTTTTATTTGGAAAATGTTTTTAAGTTTGTATTTATATTCTCGAAAATGGTTACAACGATGACGGTTAAGGCAATGCTTCTGGGAAACTTAAAAAAGGAAATATATAGTTATCTTTTAATTGCATTGGCTCTTTTAAGATAATACAGTTTTTTTCACCAGTCATGTCAAACTTTATGCTCTACCGTTCATGGTATGATACCCTAACTTTTAATTGGACCTTAATACACAAGTGTTTGTAGTGCAAGTATTTTTCAGCTTCAGTAGCTTAAGATAAAAACCATTTTGTACATATGTTATTTAATTTAACTCTTTAAATGAGAGCATTGAAAAATAATTCAGCTTAACTGCTTAGCATTTTTAATTGGTGCACAAGTTTTATATATGTAATATAAAATAATCTTCGATGTTAAAGGCGGCCTATTAATGGAATGTAAGATGAAAAATAGCAAAACAAAATAAAAATAGCTCGTGCATGCACTCACTGATTTTCCCTACTCAGTCTTATACAAACTATTGCTGAAACAGTTATTATTCTATGTACTTCTTTGAATCGCTTGAGGTACAATGCCAATAGGAGAATAGCGTGTGACAGCGATAGTCAAATGTTTTAAGAGTCAGCCGCCATTTGATGGTTTTAACATTGTACATCGCCAGGGAGTAAGAAAGAAACGAATAACGACTTCCTTTTAGAAAGGTACAGGTGTTTTAAAGTTCAAACTGAGAACAATAAATAGTTTTGAGGTGGTTATCTCTGAAAAAATGTGATCTATATTGTGTGCTTTTGTAAGATATACGCTTTTCGTATAGTTACGATTTACGAGTTGCAGTCATTCTGAATGAAGAGGGCTTCAGTTGCTCCCAGAAAATGCAAGAGATGCGTTTTATTTGTTATGAAAATATCTCGAACATAGGGTATTCTAATCATAATCGATTACAGTAACCCTGTACTTTGGTACCCAGCAGAAACCTAAAAAATTGTGGTCGATGGAAAAAGTCGTGTGAATGTTCCACGTGGAGCGTTTAGGACATGTTGCAGTCCTGTTTTGTAATTATTGCACGAAAGTGAAACACTTGAAACAAGTAAACTTCAGAGCAGCAACAATGCAGGAGTACTGGTGTGTTGTTGTAAGGCCGGACGAAACGAGCGGAGGGAATCGAAATGAGAAACTTAATTATCTGCGCTTTAGACACGACCCGCTGATTACGGCCATGCCTTAGATGTGTACCAGAATGAAGAGAAAATCTGAATCGGCGCCCTTTGGTGCGTCCTTTCTGATGTCGCGTGGTTCAATAGCAATTCATTACAGCAAACATCGATCTAATAGACATTCCTTGCTCCCGGAGGGAGGTAAAGTTCATGTCGGAATTAAATAGGTCATGTGTCAGATGGAGGGGCAAGAGCGATTAGAGCAAGCTGAAGGTCGTTCAGGGAAGGGTTTCTATTGATTACAGAGAACAGGGAGCGTTAATATTGCATCTTGTCTGTGGTTACAGGATTTGGCCTTGTCTAAAAACACTTCTTTGCTACCATATTGTAAACCCTCCATCCGAGACAAGTTTATGTCATTATTTCTCAACTTTATTTTCTAGAGTTATCTGGCCTTAATTTCTTCCTAAGGATTTATTTTCCTCCATTTTTCACTTAATATGAGATAGAGAAAGTATTGCATTCCACCCAAAAATTCAATATTAGACTGTTACTAAAATGTAATTTGGAGTCTCTTAAATCCAAAAGAAAAGAATTTTTAGAAAATGCTCCGTGTGTCTGCATGTGCTGTTCAACGGTATAATATGAAAGCAAGAAGTCGTTTAAATACTAAACTTGATATTTAGATTAAGCACATCTAAAGATGAGACAGGAAGATTAAAAAAAAAACAAAAAAAAAAAAAAACAACCCTACCCCCAAACTACCCTTTAAATGGAAACGTTTACGAAAACTTTAATTTCCTCAAAAATACCTCTAACTACTTTAAGGAAAATAACCAAGCGGGATGGCTCAGGTGGAAAAAACTGTGACCCGCATTCGGGAGTTCGTGGGTTTGATCCCCGCGGCCGGCCTTCCTGAATTATGGGTTTTTTCGAAGGTGGCTCCTGGTCATCAGGCCAGGATTTTCATATCCTTAGAATTTCCTGTTTCTGCGTTGCATTACATTCTCCATTTCATTTCACCCTTCATCCCGTTAGGTTTCTTTCAGGGTTGGAAGTTTTGGCGAGTGTCATGGGGAACTAATAACACTGGCAATCTCGTTCCCAGCAATGGAAGGCAATCCACTGGTTTCCGGTCACCCAACGCATGATACATACCCGAGGGGGAGGGGGCAAACTAAGCCAGGCACAAAAGATCACCTTTCAATCGAGAGACTGTGATGGATTGGATGAAATTGCCATGAATTGGATGGATTTGGAATAGATGGGATGTGATTTGGATGGATTGCATGAGAATGGGATGGATTGGATGGGAATGGGATGGATTGGATTGGATTGGATTGGATGACTTGGATGGGAATGGGATGGGTTGCGTGGGAATGAGCTGGATTGGATGGGATTGGGATGGATTCAATAGGAATGGGATGGATTCGATAAGGTTCGGAGGGGCGACCAAGCACCTCCAACAATGAAATCTTTTGTGCTTATGCCACTAATAGGAGACCCCCGTGCGAACTCAAAGAGATTCCGGGTCTCGGATCTCCCCCAATCCGGAGGACGAGGTTTTACCTAGAGCAAGCATCAGCCATGCACGCTGGAACTCCAACCAACACTTAGAACCCTTAAATAACAAAGCAGATGTAAGTGAAGGTGAAATGGAGGGACATAATACACATTTATTCTATATGTACCTGTTTTAACCTCTTAATCTGCTTGGACCTTAATACACAAGTGTTTTCAATCGATAGCTTAAGTTTTTGTTTCTCCTCTACATAGTCTTTGCACTTTCTTAAATTATTACTGACAACCCACCCTATAATTTTAAGCCTTTTGTAATGCGGATGACTATGTAAATTACTATTTGAGTTGACGATAGGGAAGACCTTATCTGCTTTCACTAAAATAAGTTAATTCTTTTTTGTTCCTCAAACGCACCTCACTTGGTTTGGAATCTTCACTACTGTTGTACAAATCTAGCCCTGTTGTTACCTATGCCTGCCAGTATGCCTGTGTCACCTGCGGCGTCTACAGGTCGTCCAGAACCGATTCCTACTAATTGCCACCAATGCTCCTAGGTTTGTGTGCAAATAACCGCTCCATCACGAGGTGGTACTTCTTCCTCTCCATCATTTCATCCGACAGCTCGCCCGACGCTTCTTCTCCAATCTACGTCACGTTCCAGGAGCTGTGACGTATAACATCGGCGTTCGTAGTAGCCGGCCAAGTCGTTGAAGTGACGACTTGCACAGGACCTGCTTCTCAGTGACGACACCTATAGTTCTGAATAATCTGCTACTCCATCTTAGCCCTTCTGCTATTCTTTGTCATTGCAGCATGTATCACATGTGTATTAGCTCAGAGGGGTCACCACTGTCCATTCTATTATGTTATCATTATTAATATTATTGTTGTTATTTGCTATTATTATTGTTATTATTGATATTATTATTGTTATTATTTATTATTTACTATTATTATTTATTATTTGTTTGTGTTCTGCCAGATCTGTAAAGCATGTATTTACTGCTGATCGATCTAAATAAAATTAAAAAAGTTAGTTTTTCTTCCCTAAAACACTTTTTATACTCTATTTTTTTTCTTCAAATATTTAGTGGGATTGAAATGAACCATTGTTTAATGTTAAAAATAATGAATGTTAGCAGGTTGGTAATTTAAATGAAAAGATAACTGAATACCTATAATGTGTGCTCGAAAATCCCTCGAGGAAGAAAGAATTAAGGAAGCATCTAGACTGAAAACTAAAGCCTGAAGTTTTATAACCGCAACGTGTTTAGTAATCCATTATGTCGTGAGTGCGTTCCCGCGAACCTTGTCAGGCAATCAGCACTAAAGGGAACATACCCGTGCCACGGTAACGTGGCTAATAAATGTGGCTTTACTGATAATACAAGCACAGCTGCAAGTTTAACCACTTTTCAATTCACTTCACTATATTTATAGTTCACCAAATAGATTACTCGGTAAATACTCTTTGTAGATATTTTCCATGCTTTCAATATACTGTTCTCAAACTTCATTTGCGCGCTAGTTAGTTCTTATCTACAAAATTCGTGACAGTGATGGAGTGTTTCGCTACGAAATATAACTTTGTTTAAACGTGTCGTGTGAAATTTGAATTCTAGAATTTAATTTCTACGAAGAAAATGTGCGTAAATGCGTACAAGAAAACTTTCAGGAATAAAGTACTGTTGCGGATGTTGATGAAAGGCAGAGCAGTTGTAAAACTCGCTAAGGTGGCAGCACTGCTGCTGTTTCCACAGGCTAGAAGGGAATCGATTAGAAAGAACAGAAGTACAATGGAAGCTTAAAACATATCTCGCGAGTAACTTCTAAATCTTAACAAAATCCTTTTTACTGCATAACCCAACCCACTTACTCCCTAACCCTCTTGGTTTCGCTAGCAAAAGGAAAAGCAAAAGGAAAGGGGAAAACTTTACTAAAGGAATGTCTGAAATTGAAAATAAAGAAAGGAAATAAAAAACTCAATTTTATTCATCGCTAAATATATCCTTTGTCGTTTTGGAATATATGCCCTTAAGGAGACAGAGGGCTGTGCATTTAATTTTGTACCACTGTATACAATCTCAGGGGGAGTTTCAGACAACGAATAACAAATGATAACGTATCAGATTTACTGTTAGCAAAACGTTTTCACCCTAGGCCAGAGATCACAAAGAACGAACATTTTCCGTAAAGATAAAGTCGTTTATTTTGGCGACAGCGCATCGTACATTCTTATCATAAATAGAAAAGTGTTACAATTTCCCTAGGATTTTCATTAGTAGGATTGTATATCGGAAACTTTAAAGGCTAAAAAGATAGCTACTATGTTAAATAATGCAAATCCAGTTGGAGAATTTCCTGCAATATATAAATAAAATAAATAACACTACTGAATTTAGGAAATCTTTTACGAGAAAAATACCAAATGATACATTGTTTCTTCAGATTATTTAGAGGTTTCGGTAATTCTCATACTCAAATTCAATTTAGAGAATTATTGATACTAAAATATTCATGTTGGCTTTTTATGTATTTCATTTTGTGCATGAAGTATTTTCGCTTCACTCATTTAGGTAACCAAGCTTTAGAGAGTTTTTTTTATCAGTCCCATGATACACCATAGCTTAGCGAAAAGTAAGTGAAGGAAAATCCGCAGGACTATCAGTAATCGACCACAGTACAACACTTTTGTGAGACTGTAAGACACAAAAGAAAAGAAAGAAAAATGCACGCCCTTCATCAAATTACATCGTAATCTTCCACCAAAGTTCCTCCATCATACGTTGCCAAATCTTAATTTCTTATTCGCATCACAAGCACTAGTTTTAGTTTGTGACTGTTCGTTTCACTTTATAATTTTCTGAACTGACATACGCACAAATTTACAGTTCTTCTTTCTATGTTCTAATTACCTGAACTTTGAGCATATGGATTTGTTGGCCACTGAGTTCACTGGAACATCTAAATGCCTTTGCTATCCTCATTTATCATTAATCGTTTTTCCTCAACTCTAGAACTTCCTCAATATTCTTGATATACTAACTCACTTATAACTTAATTTTAGCATATGAGCATTATTCATTGTAATTATTTATCTCTATCAGCCCTTTATTAAACTATTAATTAATAAATGCAACTTGAGATAGTCAAATTCTGTAGATAATTACCGATAATTAGACAGTCACTTGCAATAATTTTTATGGATTCTTGTACTGCTCGATTGATACAGAAAAAGTTATTTCGCCCACTAACTCTAAGGCACAACTGTTTTTACTAGTTCTGCACAGAAGTACCCAACTACATTTTATTCTTTAGTGAATAATAGTGACGGCAGATGCTTTGCAATTTCGGGCTACTTGCATGCGACAGCGAGCGCCTTGCAGAGTTGATATGGCGAAAGAACGACTGAACTTGAAGTCCAGCAGGGGGAAAAAAGTGGAAGATGAGAATATAGTGTGTTGTGTATACGAACAACATTGGATTTGACCCAGCAGTTTTTCTCTTCCTTCTGCAGCTTTCCTCCGCATCTCTGTTGGTCCTTTTTTTCTCTCACCCTCTGACGTGATTAGAAACTTTTCCGAGAGTTTCCACGTGCTTTAACGCAGGCGCGTGCCGGATACACTCTAGCTTCGGGAATCTTGTGATCGCGGAGAGCATCGACCACATTAACTGCGGCTTGTTTTTCATGGACAAAAGGTCACAGGAGCGCTATTCCAAGAAAAACACATGCTCACAAACTAACTCAATAGGCTTGTAAAATACAGGGCCATTACAAACTACATATACAAAAGAATTAAATTCTATATAAAGCATAAGTCGGATTTAACTAACTAGTATTACCAAGGAGAGGGGCCTTCCGCAATTTTTTAAATTCTGTCTTTAATCTTTTAGTTAAAGGCATGCAGATGATGTAAATCACTGTTTTCACTACTGAATTATTTATTTGTCTCAGAGTTTTCATTGTTTGAGAAACAATGAAATATCAAGGTGGTCACAAAGAACTGCCCCGTCGGTATAATGTGACTCATGTAAAGAAAGCTACAAAGGAGTAGTAAAACAATGTTAAATATTGCTTTTATAAACATGACAAGATATATTACCCAATTTTAAAATAAGTTTATTTTAAAAATTGCTGAGATATTTTGTCGCCAGTGGTAGTCACGAAGTATCTCCTTGATAGTATAATATCTGTAATACGAATTGGCATATATCATGTGATTCATGTAAAAAAGTAAAAAATGAATAGTTAAAAAGTGTTTTAAAATCGGTCAGAAATTTTTTTAACAGTGGTGGCTACGAAGTAACCCCCTCATTGATAGTGTAAGTACTTGAATAAGTCTTGGTGCTAGGGTTAAATAATGAAACAAATATATCAATACAACTCCAAGCTTTATGAAAAAGATATTACAAGTGCTCAAAACACCTGCCTTTCGTAACAAGGCCTATACATATATATAATCTGTAAGTCAGGTTTTCGTATGAATCTCATCACTGTAATGATTGCTACTTGTCCTATGAAACAGGACAATTACCGCACCTCTGTGTGTCTCCATTAAGACTGACGATGAGAGAATTACTATTTGCCCACCAGAAGAAGGTTAGCTGGAGGAGAGTACGACATGAACATCCTTATCATGTTTATCCACACTAGTGATTCACACATTAATGTTGCCAACTAGTGTTCGTCACAAATCACCATATCTTAAATTAAAGGTCACTAAAAGACTGCTAAACCAAAATAAATACTATAGTTAAAATATATTTAATAATTTTAAAGGAACAATAGCTACCTGAAAATCTTCCCACACTTTATGCATTTCGTTAACCGTGGCGCTCAAGTTTTCCTCTTAGATTTTAACCCCTTCACAGTCGTTTCCTGCACTAAAGTATGCCTACCAATCATGATAAGAGGTATGTGTGACAAACTGAATGTACTTACTTTATCTCTTTCTCTTTTACCAATACGATAGAGAATGTAAGCATATAATTCGTTTCTACGTCATTTTGTAATCTTTGTTGTGGTTATTGGTGTAACTATTTAGCAGAACGAGCAGGTAACCCTTGAAATGGCCTAAAACAACAAATAAAATGGTCATGACTTCCTATAACGATAAATAATACCATCAACTTAGGAGCGAGACAGATTTGCAGGTATCTGGTTAAAATCATCCTCCCATAAACCAGTCTTAACAGTTTTTCTTCACCGTGCTTTTAAAACACCGATATCTTCAATATTAGTGTCCGACCCTACACAAAAGCTCTGCATATCCTCTCGTTGGAGGAAATACTGAAAAGAACAATTCATTCAGTCATGTCCAAACACTGAGTGAGTCCTTGATACTTCCCACACGAATTGTTGTATTTGAAAGGTGGGAGAGGATTAGATCGACCTTTGCACTATCAGGTGGGGTTTCAACTAGATATTGTGCACAAGGCTCACTACGTATTCGCAAAACCAAAGAAATTTGAAACAGGTTGTATAATAAACGACAATCTTCAATAATTATTCAATTATCCATTGCCAGATACTTAGTATCGTGGCGACACCTTGCCGGACACCCTTAAGCTTTAATAAATTGTAGCTGTGGTTACGTTATAGTATAAATGCTGAACTTTATGTATGTTCTTTGGGTGACTTATAAAATCGTTCCTTAATAGGCGTACGGTTTCGACAGGGTAGATATAGGTTCGGCACGAGGTAACAATATACATCCAAAGTTACAATTTATTAAAGTTTAGGGGTGTCCAGCAAGAGGTTACCATGATACTGTCTGGCAATGGATGACGTGATTTCTAATATAATTCCGAAGAAAATGTAAGAAAATTGGGCTTTATACTATGATAATTTTAAGTTGCTATTTTATACACATAAACTACCCGTTACTGCCAAAGCACGATGATACAACATTCATAGTGGCTCCATTGTTCCTACCTGTGTTGGGGACATACGCCAAGAAACTTTCAGTGCTTGTAAAACAAGGAAGGTTTGACAGTGACAGACTCTTGGGCTGTAATGAACGGGACAGCATTATGGTATTTATGGTATTTTGCTGCACGGTGTAAGGAAGTGCTGGTTGAATTTACTTCATTTCGATGGTAGGCGCAGTAAAACATTACTAAAATTGTAAATGTGGGTGTTGTGTACCCACTATTCTCGTCTACATAAGCCATAAAGGCCTTCTTGTAGATGTTGAAGTTCGCTTCAGGGTTCTTATCATGTACTTGCGATATAATAAAGACGATGTTCCTGTGGAACAACAAGAGCTGGCTTTAAATGTAAGAGCACCGCATGCCGTAAAGCTTTTGACTCTTCAAGTGGAAGGGGTTGAGAATTCCAGAGCACAGATGGGGAGCAAGGATTGAGTGGAATTCTTTTCGTGCCTTGCTGCCGCCTCGCCCGAGAAAACACTTTATTCTTCCTCCCTAACATCATGGCCACAGTTAATCAAGGTTTTAGTTGGATGAATTTGCTTGTGGCTTTGTTTATCTTCTTGGCCTTGAGGGGCCGTATATTATGCTCATTTTTACTTAGATACGGTGAGAAGGAACCTTCCTTCCTTTGTAAAATGAATACCGTAGATGAGCTTTCAGCTAAAAGAAATATTTTGAAGGGATATTTGAAATAATCAATATATATTTCAGGGTATACGCCACTGCTATTTGCTGAACGTTTCGGGAAAATTCAAATTTGAAACATACAGTACTCAATTTTCTAATTTGAGAATGTTTTCATTTTTGAAGTATTGACGTTAAAAAAGTTTAAAATCAAAGTTAATGATTTATACCGTAAAATTATACTTTTGTCAGCACCTCTTCGCAGCAATTTCCCTCATTCAATGGTTCACACTGGGAAACTTTAATCCCAGTTTCAGGAAATGTTGAAACGTATGTGCAAAGCTCAAAAAGTTTTACTGTGGCACAAATTTTTTACATTAAATCTAGCATTACGAAGGAGGGTGCTTTATGCCCACCTTCTGTAATTTTTTTAAATTTTGTCTGCTAACTTATTTTATTAAAGGAGTGCATTTAATATTTATATCAAGTTTCTGCTACTGAATTGCGTAATTGTATCAAAGTTGTCATTGATGGTCTTTTTGAAAAACAAATGAAATGGCAAGGTGGCCATAAAGTATTGCCCTGTGGATGTAATGTGATTAATGTAAAATGTAAAAAAGGAATTAGTTGCATAGTATTAAATAGTATCTTTATTAACGTGACAAAATATAATTTTAAATTTATTTTAAAAATGTTTCAGACATTTTCTTACTAGAGGTGGTCACAAAGTAACCCCCCCTCCCCCTGTTGGTAGTATAAGTGGCACTGAAGTTAAACACACTGTATACATGAAAACTATTGCAATGTGAACATCACCTAAACCATGCTGATGTTCATTTAGGTTCACTTATTTGAGGAACTCTGTATTCTAGCGAGTTTAAACTTATAGTCACCCCGAAGAATAGTGTATATGACAAAATGAGTGGATTCGTTTTTGAAAGTTCTAATTTTGTAGTATTCATCTAATTTTTAAAAAAATGGCTAAAATTTTATAATACATAGTATTATAATTTCTAAAATTTATATAAAATAGGGAAAAACTGCTCCATTCATTTTAAAGTTCCTATTCGTACGATGTTTTAGAAGCTCAGAATATTTGAGCTTCCTAGATTCAATAGTTCTGGAAAAAATGGTACCTACATGTAGAATATTATTAATAACGGGAAATACAAAATATTAAAAAGCCAGAAAAGAACGCGGTAGGTGCCAAAAGTTATCTAAATACAACTTTGGGTATACAACTCTTATGTATCCACGACTGCGAAAAATAATGGAAAGAAAAAGTGGATTTTTTTGACCTCAGAAACTATAATGTACTGTTAAATCACTCAATCTGAAAGGTTTCAGATGGACAATTTTTACTGAAGGTGGAAGAATGCATGTGATACTTCAGTGCACATTGAAAACAGTGGCTTCTGAATCGCAAGACTTTTAGCACTAACGTACAGCATGTGTCGAATGTCGAAATGGCAGTTCTTTAGCAACATAGAGCTTTCTCTACTTTGAAGCTCCGTTGGTCTCCGGTGTGCGATGATGAATTCATGTTTCATATGTTGTGGTTATGCGTCGAAGAAAATCACCACGTTCAGTCTCACACAATGTAACAACTCCCTTGATATTCCCCATCCCCTCCACCCCCATACCTTCTCTTGGAAATGCAATTCTTTTGGGATCCATTTGCTAGAAACTTTCCAAATAATAACATCCACGAACTCTTGGCCATTTCCTTAACAGCCTGCAGCTTCAAAATATCTTCTGCAATAATAACATTCGCCTTGTTGGTCTGCATAGTCATTAGAAAGGGTTATTTGGGAATTCGAGTTAAAAAGTATAAATAACACAAACTGTCACTCACATATGCATAAATAAAAGGGCAAACAGAAACAAAATTATTATTCATATGGTTTTCTCTAGTCGCTCTATATTCTCCTACCTACTTGTTAATCTAGAACATTATTATGATTTACATATATCGTTTTAGGTACATACATATAAGATAACCATCTCTCGGCGCAATGTTGCAGATATTATGCCTGACTTTGAAAGTCTTCTCATATGTTCAGATGATGATAATTAGTGTGCGTAACGCCGATTTCACATAGTATAAGTATAACCACCTATTTCCTGTTTGAAACAAACGCACTGTTGTTTACTACATCAATCCACCACTGTCAAGAGTTTAAGAAGCGAAGAGCTAACACTCCTCCAACCAGCAAGAGTGTTACGCGAGTTGCGGGCACAGTGGATTCGGAGCAGACACTATTCTGCCGGCCCCTGACTTAGGTTATTTGTTTATGTGAGATCAAAATAATACCATATTCTATGTGCGCGCTGTGGCCCCCTTGACACGTGGATCGTAGTCGCTGCCGGAAACCCTCGGCCTCACATTTTACAGAATTAGGGGCGGGGCAATAGCGCGATTTCACAAATTTGCACACACATTCTACAGGAAAGAGTGAAAATTCTGTGTGGTTATATCGCAAAACACCACCCCCAAGGGAATACAATGTAGAAAATGTTCGACTGGAGGCAATTCTGAGAATCCTCAGCAAGAATGAGCCTGTTTTCTCAAAACTTTTGCTTAATAAACATATAAATGTTGCTCTCTAATGGAGCATGGGGTTGAATTGTTCGATGGGTAGCACTTTGCCTCAAATTTCCCATTCGTACTGAAAATCCTCCAAACATATTCCTTATGATAAGAGGAAAAGTACTGTGAGGGTGCTATCACAAAAGGAACGTCCTCATAGAAAAGGGCAGAAATTTGCTTGGCGGTAAGCAATTTGCAAGTTTTTCAGTAGAAAGGGCTTGCTTTATCTTCCAATTTGTGAAATAAAAATATAATACTGAGATCGTTCCTTTAGGGATAATATAAAAGAACCACCCAAGATAGAGAGAAGTATGTAATGTTCGGCAAGTGGCAGTTTTGAGGATATTTAGCACAAATAGAGTTGTTGTTTCAATAAGGAAAGCATGAATAGTGCACCGTTTTACGTTTGGTAATAAGAAAAGCACCCTTTATGAGGGATAAGGCTGATAACTGTTAAAGCGTAATCAACTCGAAATATTTTCATTTTTTGTATTTTAGGATTAGAGTTCAACTCTGTTAAATGCAGTATGTGGAGATATTAGTACAGGTAATGAATTTCCGTATTCCATACTTACAAAAAAGCAATCAAACTAGATTTAGATAAAACATAAATCAATTTCAATCGAATCCAAGAAAAATAACTACAACGGAGAATTTGGCATATTGAAGATCAGGTGATCAAATTGAAAAAACTAAATATCACCAAGATTGCAGTATTAAAAAGTAAGTAAAGAAAAAGTTGGGAAACTAACGTTTTACCTAAACCACGAAAGCCTCGCGCCATGCCAAATATTCTGATAGTTGGTATTTAAAAGATTAACTAAATTAAGTGTGGTAAAAATTGCATACCAGGGAAATAGGTTAGGTACTCTCATCTATACATCATGCATATCTTAGCATTAATTTCTTGTGCAGTTAAAATAATTTGTAATTCTTAACCAGCAATGATTATAAAACCACGCAAAACTGCAGTGAAAAATTCAAGACTAGAAGAACAACATTGGCGCAGATGTGTAAATACATACACAACCTTTCACTGAGACAAATTCAATAAAAATACTCTGCAGGCAAATATAACTTCGTAAAATAACAACGGAATATTTCAGTATATTTCCTCCGACAAACAGATCTGATTTTACTGTTGACTTTACTTCGATTTGTAAGTACTTTTATTGCACATATAATAGCGCAATTACCTTATCTTATCCAGCTTGGAAGTCCTATTTATTATGTATCAAGTCTTTGTGGACTTTTCGTTAAAACATAAGCTTCACAATAATTTTTGTGTGTTGAGTGGGGGTTTCTTCTCACCTTTTTCATTGATACCTGAGGAATCATTTTACAGAGATGATACAATTTTTATATTTTTAGTTTCATGTCAGCGAGCATTATTGGTGACATTTGTGTATAGCCTTCATGCAATGCTGCGCGCCGTTAATGACCTCTGCAGTTTTGTGGCACTCAAACCCTTTTACTGAACTAAAATAGTTTACTTCTATTGATATTTTAATCATTTGAAGCTTCTAATTTCCCTTCATTAAGAAGGGTTTTGAAATAAGCGTTTTCGGGTGACAAAATATGATTAGCGGATTTGCAAACTTTGAGATTATCAATTTTATTTATGTATTTACATTTTGTCTACTTTGTTATGCATAGAATATTTATTAGTAAAACCTGAGAAATGTAACTTTCCTGAACTATAAATTCACTCCTTGTATTGCTTACTGAGCCACACCCTCAGCTCTTCCATTACATTTCGCAGTTCGTACGCCACTTCCCTTAGAAAGTTTTAAAATTTAGCGACATACGGTAGAAAGGAAGTGTGTTGTGTTGTAAAGTAAATTGTGCATGCAGTGCGAAAGTGTGTAAAGCGACAAGAAGTTGCAGAGAGTGAAGTGTTGCCATTGGAGTCTTAAGTTAGAGCACGTGACTCAGGTACTAACACGTTTCCTGTTCATAATTCCACTGCGCAGGAAAACTTGCTCTATTAACCAAGTAGACGCCAAAGTTAAAGCGTGTAAACCGTCTTAAACATCGGATGAACGCGATATGTTTCCACGTGTTTTCCCTACCTTATATTAAGTAGCAGCATTCCCAAACGAATGCACAATTATCTCTCCAAAGGATTTGGAAATCTGGGCATTTCTTGCTGCGCGTTCCGTCTTTCTACATTAAGTTTAGAGAACAGGAAGGACACAATTAAACGAATATTTCCGGTTTTCTCATCGATTCAGTGTATTTTCACTAAACTGTGATGTTTTACTTGCCATGCCATGTTACATACGAGGTAGAGAAAGTATTGCATTCCATCAAAAAATTCCATACCAAGATCTCACTGAAAATAAAGGTCCCCCTGAAAACGTTTTTATAAATAACTTGTGTGTGTGTGGGGGGGGGGGGAATGGGGGAGGGGGGTGGGGAGGAGGGGTTGGTATTTAAGCTCTCCATCTTCAATGTATGTGAATTGAAGATTTTCAAGAAAATGTTTTACTTCAAACTACCTCCTATATTTCTAAAATTTGTGTTTTCTTAAAAAGATCTCCAAAGATGTTGATTAAATCAGTAAGTTCAAGATATTTCATAATAAATTAAATGTATTATTTGTGCTGAAGTCTTCTCGATTCTCTAAGAGATAAACAAATCTTATAACATTAACAAATGTAGATGTGGTTAAAGTACAAAATTTACATCAATTTTACTTGTGAAGTTAACCATTTAACCTTCACTTTTCTCATATTGTAAGTCATTAGTCTTTATTCTACTTGGTCATGCAAGCAGCCATCGCGGAGAGACCAGCTCTTAAAGGATGTGACTATTCATAAAGTCTACTCTATTTTTCTATTCTCATTGTACCTGTACCCAATACAACTATTTCTACAGAGTATGTTTCGATTAACATGGAGTAGTTAGAAGAGCAAGCGTTTGTAATCACATGCAGTAGTTATTTTATTCCTGGTCATGCAAATACACCGGAATATCATGTCACAGCCAACACATAGCGATCAGCTGTTGAAATAATCCACTATCACTTAGGTATATTTATTCTCCTCTATAGATATAATCAAGTTCTAACGCCACTTAGATTATGTAATGAAAGAATTGGAAAGCACAGGAAGCAAAACTAGTCACGAAATACGAATACCAAACAGAAAAAGGAAAGGGTAAAAAACAGCACTAGAAATAATGTTTTCCAAAATTTAATGTGTGCCTTCAAACACCGGTTGTCCATCACTTTATGAGAATAAAGAAAAATAAATGTGGAAATTTCTATAAAATAAATCGAACAGAGATTCTAGTCCACCTATGCTATGTGGAAGGGCATATCTTAAATAGGGATTCTACATTATAAGTTTAACAAGCATTTCCAATACAATTATTGTTAATAAAGAATCACTTCGCCGCCTCAGAGTTTCTATATTAGACATTTTAAGTTAATTTCAACTATCCCGTATTTGCAAGATGGGTTAAGAACACATATTCTGTTTCATTGATGGCACTTTTCTGCCTCTTGCACGACTACTTAATAACAAGAGTAATAAAGCATAACACCAAATCTGTGACGCAGTCTGCACACAGACTGCTGGATACCGAATGGGACATGCAAAGTGTGTCACTGTGCCAGGGAAACAAAACGGTATTCCATTATTTGGAACATAATGTGGCCAGTAAATATCAACAACATATGTACTACTGAGGCTTCCACGCCATTGTAGGGAATTAATGAGCGCTGGTTGTAACATAAATCAGCGGCGTACAGCTGCGGCTTATTGTTGTTAAAATAATAACGCGTTTACATTAGGGACATAATTATTTCATTTGGCAATAAAAATGCTTTCAATTTTGAATAAACAAACTTGGATTTTAACAATATTCCAATAGGCGACACAAAATGCACAGTTTATGCGTCGGTATGTAAAATAATTCAGAGTAGATACATTTGATTTTTGGGCTTCATCATCTTATTTGGATTTCCTCTCATTAAAAGATGTGATTTATAGGAGTTCTTATACCGAAATATGTACTTTTCATTCCTTTTGCGTTGTTTGTTTCCTTTTCGCCACTTTTTTTTTCTTTGTTCCTTCATTTCATCCTTTCTTCCTTCCTTTCTTCTCTCTCTCTTCCTTCTTTCTCCAGCTTTCTATAGAATGACAAATTAAAAACATTCTAACGTGATAATTTCTACCGTTTCTGTAATTTGTAAATGTTCTATAGGATGCTGTAAATTTCGCCTTACCTATCATTGACGTTGTGCACAAAGTAATTTAATTAGGAACAATTAAAAGTACACCAAAATGCTGCTTGATAATTTTTGTTTCACATTAATCGTAAGCAGAAGTAGCTTGTGAACCGGAACGTGATGAGAACATTATGCGTGCGACATTCTCCAAGTTGCTTAAGATCAATACCTCCTCGACTTACGGTGAGGTATTCAATTTTTCAGGTCCAATTCAACTTTCTCTGACTTCTTTTTACTTTCTCTATTTACCTACGGATAAGTAAGGTGGCAGATGATCACGTAATCAAAGCACAAGATACACAGAATACATGGCAATAAAACGAATTAGCTATGGGAGGTTGGCAACGTTTGGCGTGTATTTTGTCTTGTTATGAAATAAATGCGCTGTTCGAAGTGGAAACTGCAACATAAATATTATCTGCAAGGCAGCTTCATCTAATCTTCACCGCTTGTGGGTAAGGATGTTATTAATTTCAATACCAATTAAAAGTTTTCATTGAATAATAATTTACTCTTAACAGCTAACCTGAAATTATTGAGAAAAAAACCCTGGCCTCTCTGTAAAGAGAGGTTGGCAGATAAAGCCAAAGGTCGATAATAGTAATACCAACGTAAGAAACCAAAACAAACAAATGACAAACGAAAACATCGAACAAATACATAACCTATCGAAATTAAGTGACAACAAAAGTGTTCTTTCTTCAAGTTTATCATACTCCGCAGTTGCTGCTTCAAACCCATCTAAAGAACAATGCTTAATTATTGAATCCTATGACGGCGTAAGCATAAAAGACTACGTACTCGAGCTTGCAAATCTGATCTCATATGTTTCGCACATTTCAAACGGGAGAATATTTTTTTCCTCTCCAACAAGAAATGTGTCGAAGATCTAACTAGCAAATACTCTAAGATATATGTAAACAACGTATCACCGGAGATGCGAAACCTTCTTAACAAAAACAAAAAACAAAAAAAAAGGATAATAGTGTGCAATGTTTGTCCAGTTATTTCCAACTACATCATTGAATACCAACTAAAAGATCTAGGTATCAAACCTCTGTCCAAGAAATCTCCTATCAGAGTAGGAATATCCGTTCCTGGATTCTCACATACCCTAAGTTTCCGAAGACAGATCTATATTTCTTATGAACATATCCAAAAAGTTCCAGATACTTTACAAATTAATTACGAAGGGGCAGCATACTGGGTGTGTGTCCTCAGGTTCACCTACATGCTTTTATGTAAATCTGAAGGACACCGAACAAAACAATGCCCAAACTCAATAGCAGAAACCCATACCGACCAAAACCCTAACACTAAATTTGATCACTCTTCGTTCCCAAAACTCATCAGTGGGAGAGGAAAACAAGAAACTCTGACCCCTGAAAATATCAATTCTGTTTCCTCTTCAACGCCAGATACTCTTTCTACTAATACTGCACAGATAACGACCGTAAGACAAATCTAGTATCACGTAACCCGAGTTGTCATGCGAACACCACAGAAATTAAAACCCGTATCATTAAGAAACTACTCAATTTCATTAGGCAAAACAAAGAAATGACAAAGGATAGCCCTATGCAAAATAAGCCAGCAAACTAATTTTTCCCCTGAATAGGCAAAGTGTATACCATTCAGCGCTCGCAACATGAAGACTGAGCTAATACAATGTAATATCAAAGGATTCCATCAGCAATTTGAGTAGTTACAACTTCTGATTAACAAATGCCAACCAGAACTGTTATGTCTACAGGAAACTAATTTCCGAGATAATTCCGTCTGTAAACTATACTTCCGGTGGTTCAACTTGTCTCTAGGACCATAAAACTGGAAGGTCTCCACCACGCCGATTAGGGGAAGGGAGTAGAAAATGTTTCGAGTGCAGAAACGTCAGAAAACTATGCATATATGCCTCTTCAGTCTAGCACTGATTGGACAGAAGCAGCCGAATTTTCTTGTACCTTCCCCAGAACAAGAGACACAAAGGGGTGAGTATGTGCGTCTCTTTTCGACATAGGTCTCTCTTTCTTTAGGCCAGAGACAAGATGAACCATACAGGGCAAAGAACCCCTTATCCAAAACTACTGTTTACATAAAAAACTTTGGTTATCTTTTATGTATACACTTTGATTACAATACTACACATTTAAAATTTTATCATTGCAAATAAGACATATCTTGAATTTTCTGCTGATAGGCTGCCAAGTCTTCTCCGTTATGATTAAATTTTGTGCAGCCATGGAAAATGATTGAGCGCATTAGGAGAGAAGAATGTTTCCAAATCCTAGTCGTGTTGCAGCGCAGTTTACACAACTCAATATTTACAACGTGCAACTGAGTTTATTGGTAGTCTCTGTTCCATATGTTATGCTCTGTCTGAAACAAAAATAGACTGCGTCCGAAAGATGATGTCATAGGAGCAGAGATTATCAATAAAGTCAGGCTGCATGTCGGAAATATCGACTTCTGCAAACCTCGCTGCAACACGACTAGGACTCCAGTCTCCTAAAGCGCTCGATGGATGTACAGTTAGTAAACTGTAAAATAAACAACACTTTACAAAAAAGAAGTCTGGTTAAGGTACACACCATATCAAATTATTGTGACCTTTAGTGCTTCTGAGGTAATCTTTGATGTTGGTTTGTATTTCACGTGGTGAGCCGGTATTGATTTTATCAAGCAGCAGGGAATTTCAAAGCCATCACATAGCGATGAATTTAACTATTGTTTAAGGCTACTTTGTTACTCATATACCTACAATGAAATACACAAAAAACCCATTTCTACAAATGGTTAATTCGATTAACGTAACACAGGGAAAAACACGTCTATGCTTTCGTAAGAATATTGTGTGGGGGAATTGATAGAGAAAGTCACGCAAATGTAATTAATAATTATTATCTTAAAGTATACATGAACTGTTCAATTTATGCATATGTAGATACTATAGTTAAAATGAACAGCAAAAATTAATGAGCAATGAGTGTTGGTATGCGTCATTTAATAAGTATTTGTTCATATATAAATGAGTACATAAAATAAGTTACTATTTTAATTATAATTACCCGAACACTCAGCCCCATTGCTGCAGATATCGACCTGAATTGGCACTTCCCATTAACAGCAATAGCTATTGCGTTCCCCATAATTATATTGGCTTGTCACGGTTATATGCACTTTGAGTCGGCACGCCACTGACTCCCGGAGCACCTGTCTGCTCCGGAAACAATTATGATATAATGCAGTAGCGTTATGAACTTCATTAAGCATGATTTAGGTGATAGGTGGGGCCCTCCAATTAACTAATTAGCAAACACGACGATAGTTTATTTAGCTGGTATCGTCCGTGGGAAGTATCAATCGAAATTAATGATTAGTACTCTTAATGGGGGATTAAAATTGGTACTAATCTTGTGATTGACGCTCCTGTTTGGGCTTTTTCCTGAGGCATCTACTGGGAAATTGTATTGTAGCATTCTAGTTCCAGGTTAATACTGTTTGTTGGTGTAGAAAAGTGTTTTAATGTAGTCCAAACATACCAGATATGGTTTTACTGGCACAAAAGATATGTGTATTTGTATGTACACCAACATGTAAAAATGGGGGAGGGGTAGTGTTGCTTAAGTTGGTATTAAGTGTGTAGAGCCGCATTTCCAAATGTCGCTCTTCTACTTTCGCTCTTGCACAAATTGGTCACTTTTCAAATTGCTTACGTCATTCCAAAATACCTGTCGGGGAGTAACGCTGTCAATAAGTTGTGTATGTTCTTACCAAGTACCATAAGAACAACTATAGCATAAATAAAAATGGTATTGTTTAGTGTCATATTATATAAAATAACTAGTAATAAACAATAATAAATGTTAGAATTTGACAATATCGTAATCCTACCTCAAAGACTAGTGGGACAAATGACACTTTCATTTAGCTTTTTCTGTCACTTTCTTTCTCTTCTAAAACTGAATCACAGACCTCGTGACCTTTAATCTCGCAGCTATTCTGTCCTCTCGTAACCTTGAAACACAGCTGTCATTCTATCCTCTATTTAGCAGCTGGCTTTCATATACCATTAATTGGATTACGTGTGTTTCCTGAAATTTGTTTCAAGCCAGTTATACAGTTATACAGATACAGAAGAAGGGTGCTAGTTAAACAATTCCTGCTGCGTTACGGAAGAAGGAAATCCTATTGCAATCTGGATAAATAAGCCGCATTTTTAATTGCAGTGTCAAAAAAAAAAAAAAAAAAAAAAAAAAATAAATAAAATAAAAAAAAACGTGTCTAAAATTCCTTAGTTTGGTGATTTCAAAATTTATATTTAGCATATTCTCGACATATAATGCAATATTCTCTTTCTTCCCTTCTTCCCATAAATCAGGTTCATCGCTGTAAATTATTTAAATAGCAATACCTATATACTGTGCATCCTTTATCTCTTTGATTTCTAATTTTCATTTTGTACATATCTAGTGCATTTCGAAGAAGATGTTTGTGAGTCACCGTGTGCCTTATTGTATTTATGTAAAATTATAATCTCTAGATTTGTGTCTTGATCGATGATAATCGATAATTACCTATTCATAATTGATAGAAAATTGAATTGGACAGCTCGCTATGTCGAAATGTGATGTATCCTCCAAAGAACGCAGTCAAACTTACTTAAAATTCTGATAATATTAAAGAAATTATGTATTATTAAAAACAGGATTATACAAATATTTTACAAAATTTGATTGCAGTGTTAACTCAGAGTTTAATTGAACACCTATCTATGATTCATAATATACAATAAATTCACTTCATAAACAATCTAACTGGAGGTTCTGTTATTCCGAAAAAATCTTGAGTGCTGCAAGTCGCGAATGATTTTGTCCAAGTAATAATATAGCCTCGAGTTAGATTTGATTTTACTATTTTTGCAAATAATACACAAGCAAAATCTAATAAAACTCTAAAAATGAACTACTTATGGAATATATTAAATAACCTCAGGTGTATGTTTGCCAAGCAACGCCTTTTGAAGTTTAACTGAATAGTATACAATTTAATATCCCATCTTTATTGTTAAATCTCTCTGGAGCTATAGAAAATGAAGTCCTAGTTGTGACAGTTGATGTCAATAAACAAGATTATGTAATAAAACTACAAGTACTTACCTTTTAGATTTATTTTCAGCTAAATAACTAGTATACAACTTCACCAAACAAAATTTAATGCCGAAATTCAAAATGTATAATTATTAAAAACACAATCTGAGAATCTTTTTTTTTTTTTTTTTTTTTTTTTTTTTTTTTTGTGGTGTTTGTTGCAATGAGCGCAATCTGTCAACCTATCGTGCTGTTTTATGGTTCAGAATTTTACATTTCATCTACTGCTTCAAGTGAAAATTCCCCAAATCGTTTCATAGCTACCGCTATTCTTACATGGCTTCTATGCACACTAATCGTGTAATTGTTACTGAATCGATAGCTTGGTCGAAGAAGTTATGTGCGGAGTTATGTTGAATTGCGAAATTTAAAATTCAAATCGGCAACTGAATTTGTGTTAGCAATACTGACTGGAAGACGAAAATTGTCAACAGGAAGGGGTAAATTTTAAGGAAACCGTTAATTATTAACGATCTATGAGCTAAATTAAATATGGGAAGAACTAACACAATATGGCATTTCCCCTACATCGTAGTTTTAACCCCGTCCACTGTGCTACACACCTGTTAGCTACTAGGCCACGCCCCCCACCTGTTATCTAGCTACCTCAGAGAAACGACCAGTCCGTTACATTGTGTCAGTTGTCGAATCATGTCGCATAACAAGATAAAATATACTTCAAAGCCCAGTGGGAACATAAATACTTTTGTGTTCTTAGTAAAAATGAAGCATTGTGTTGGCTAGGCCAAAAGAAAACGCACGTAACTTAATCACAATCACGTAGTCATAAAACATCATAATGTTTCTATTCGGTTCCACCACTACACGCCTTGAAACTTATCTTGTTTGTGAAGACGTAGATATGCGTAAACAAACAGAACCACCTGCCTGCATTTGGTGATGGGGATAAGCGCAGAGGGTAAATACTCGATTGCATTCCTGTCACACCTCTTCCCCATGCCTGAGCTGGTCACACTAGTTTAATTTGTTTCTAAAGGAAACCTCCATGCATATTCCTAAACATGTTTCAAAATCCAGAAAGTGCGATTAAGTTTAAACCAGCTGGAAAATCGTCAAGACAGCCGGCAAGTGAAATCTTGGCGTTCTTGAAGGGCTAGGGTGCGGAATACCAAACAACGTCTGCATATTATTCATGCAGGAGGCGCAGCATTATGAGTGATAATAAACAAGGCAGCCGAGTGAACGACGCGTTATTCCAACGTTTGTAACAAACAGCTTCTTGCTGAGGGGGCTGTTTCTCACGGTAGCTGCAGGATTTACGTGCAAAATTTGCACCCAGAGTGGTCGTGCGTGTTTAAATAAGGTGTGCTGGACAGCACAGCTTTGTGCAAATCACTTTCCTTAATAAAATGTTTACCCTATTGTATTTTGAGTTTTGTAGGTCATGGACAAAGCACTGAAAACACAACGTGTCTCGTGCTCTTACTACAGATGGCTATACAGTAAGTAACGTGTGAGGCTCGCATTGGTGATGTCGCAGGTCGATTTCTGTTGAACCCAACTGACCAAGGTTTTACTATGGTGCCTCCGGGTAGGTAGGCAATTGTTGGGGTGATTCCCGTTTTACCACGAATTTCGTGTCTATTTTCTGCCCTCATTTCCTTACACCCATTTCATGTCATACGTTTTAAGATTGTAGGTCAGGCGAGAGCAATTGTTTCATTGTGGCGGCATGGTGGAATTTGTGCTCTGTCAACGTCCATACAAACACAGATAACGTACAACCATGGAAAAAATGATTGGGCGCATTTGTATTTGCGACTTACAATAGTAAGTACTTCACTTCCCGGGTTTAAGTAATCTTTAGATGGTAATTATTAGTATTATTACAACAAACTAGATGCTGACGTTTTTAAACACACAAAGCCGTGTGTGAACCATGTAAGATTAGTGGTTAGAGGAGCCGCTCGATAAGCGGAAGATCCGTGGTTCAAATCCCGGCTATGGCATTTAATTTTTTAGTCCTGATTCCTCCTCCTAAGTAGAACCAGCTTCAAGTAAGCCATCGATTTACTCAGTGAAAGCATACGACGATGCAACAGAGATGTAAGACCATATAAAAATCGTCAGAAAGGCTCTTCGACTGCATAGTGACAGGCACCGAGACATACTGACCGGCATGGAACACAAGGGAAGCAGACTATGCTACAGAAGGCTACACCGAATAATAAACCCCTAAAAAAAAACACCGACATCGTTTAGTATGTTGTGCGGGACGGCAAACTGATTGGTTTTCAAATATGAACCCCTGACCGGAAATGTAGAGTTTGGACTCTGTAGCGCATCGAACAGTGAGAACGGGGTACGTTCACATTTCGTCAATAAACCCAACATCAGGTTGTCTACATTAAAAAAGGGTTACGAACTATGTACCTCCTTCGACATTGGAGAGCCTACATCGGCGGTTGTGAGCTCCATGCACATGACCCAATACGTGCGTCTTTGAAGATTTTCAATCGCTCCATGGACTCCAGCCATAAGGTCCTCCGTTGACGTTACAGGATGCCACACACCATGGTCTTCATACAACTCCACAGAAAGTAGTCGAGGGGTGTGTAAGATCTGGCAGCCATGCTGGCCATGGAATTGGTCCACCTCTACCAATCCATGGATTTGAATATGCGACGTTGAGGTGATTTCGCTTATCAACTGTGCTGGAGCTCAAGTCGGCTATTTTCGCTGTGTACTGTTACATGTCGCATTGTTGTTAAAAACTTACTCTACTGGAAACTACTCAAGTGACGCAGTAGGATGCGCACCAGGGACTCTATGGAGGAATTAAGCGCATGCGCAGGTACGTTATTATGCTCAGGTCGTTCATTCCAGTACACAGACGGCTAACGGGTTGTATAACTTCCGTATTAAGATACTAAACGAATGTTAACAAATTGTCACAACCGCTCGTTCTCAAACTGCAAGCTCTCCAGCGTCCAAACCGTTCATTTTCGGACAGGGTTTCCTTTTTGAAAACGAATCAGTTTGCCATCCCGCAAAACACACTGTTATCGGTAGCCTTTTGAGGCACCTAGTGTCCCTATAGATTAATGGAAGTAAATCGCTGAAAAAACACCCCAAGATCTAGCTAATCCATAATCTGAATTTGGTTGAAGAAATTAATCTTCGAAACAGCCTTGGGTGAAATAAACTCTAAATACCCATATCCTCTATTCCACGTGGGATGGGTCAGCTCCCTGAGTCAACAGCGGGGTACGTTTAGACATGAATAAGGGCATTACTTCTATCTCCGTATACGAAGTTAACCAAAAAGCGCCGATCAAGAATGCCTAAGAAAACATGTGCGTATGTGGTAAACAAACAGCAGCCTTCCCAGTCCCGAGAGAGATCTCAGTAGTTCCCTCATAAAGTCCATTTTTCACTCCTTAAAGAAAAAATGCCAGAGTTTAAACGGTTGTACCAAAAGAAGCAAAGTCCAGAAATAAAACTTCTTAACCGGAGAAATCAGATATAGGAGTGCCTGGAAGGAATCACATTTCAGAAAGAGAGAAAAGCAAATCCCAGAATTAATTCCAGACTACCAGCACAGAGAGGGAAGAAAGGGGCGTGCCACATGATGAAAATCACCGCAGTCTTATTTGAAACACAATTCCCTAGCCACCTAAATTTATCCGAAAGTTTGCTTCTTGCTGGGGCCTCGACATTTAATCGATCGCACGCGCTAAGAAAAATCCCCTTCCTTGTCACAGAGCTAAGGTTGCCCAATCATTCATTTTATTTCACTTAACATTGAAGGAGAATCCCTCAGGAGTCCTTGGGTCAATTGGACCACTCATCCTTAGGCTTAACCCCGACAACGTTGCCGCAATAAATCAGGCCGTCATTCCCATTCTTGAGGCAAGGGAGCCAAAACTTTTATTTTCTTCTTTTCTTTCATAGAATAAAACAAACTGCCTTGCCTGCTATTCCTCACTTTTGGCTTATAGAAGCACGTTGTCTAGCATAAACCAAATAGATACACACAGTTCATCTTTCGTAAATTAACAGATCTTTACAACAGCTTTTAAATATTTCTTTACTCATTGCAAGGTATAATATTTTTATTTATAACAGAGTTTAAATATTTACATATCTTCTTGGGCCTTAAAAAGTCTTCTTTCCCCACTCAACCCTATCCATTCATTCCATCTCTTCCACTCCTATTTCTCTCATTTCAGTTCTTACTTCCCGCATCCATGAGTTTGGAGATCTTCTTCTTCTTCTTCTTCTTCTTCTTCTTCTTCTTCTTCTTCCTCTTTTTCTTCCTCCTCCTCCTCCTCCTCCTCCTCCAGATGGGCTCCAGCGCTACCGGACGCTGATTTGATCCTAGCAATTGACGCGTCGTTAAACAACATATTTTTGAATCCCACATAAAACATTTTTTATCATATGCATTTCCTGAGCTGAGGACAAACATTGAATCTGCATCTGTCATGAAAGCATAAGCACATGGTATTTCAATTAAAATCGTTAGCTATTTTGTTAAAACATCTTCCATATACAGGATGTGGGTATAGCACGTGAAATATTTATTCCGTTCCCAAACTGTTTTATATAACAATTATTTATAAGAGATGTTTTGTATATAATATTGATTGCATATATTAATTAATTATTAAGTAATTAAATTATGTCGCCTTTTTCAATTATGACATCTTATGAAAAATATTCACTCCTTTTGCAGCTTATTGCTTCACTTGGGAACGTGAGTCATTGATGGTACTTTTTTATTATCAAAGCTTGCCCCTTACCACAAATAAAGCAATTACAACATTTCTGAATAAATACACACAGCCTCCATCCATATTGAGATCTTTCATCTTTGAACCTTGTCATGGCCTTAGATACATCTTGTGCCCGTATTAAATTTGCATTTCTTGTAATCAAATAAAATATTATTTGCGTAGCTTTATAAATCAAGAGTATATATGTTTCTATTTACTTTGATACACTGTTGAGCACTATGCAATAATAGCACCGCGTTAACTATTATTTTCTTTACTGCGTTTAGTAAGTAGGGAAAGTATTGTATTGGGACTCAAAAATTCAATGTCGCGTAAGTTTTGAGGCCCCCTGAATCGAGAAAAGGTATTTTTAGAAAAAGGTCCGTGTGTTTGTGTGTCAGTATGTGAGCAGCAGAACTCAAAAATAGAAGTCGGTTAAAAAACATAGTTGGTGGTTTTAAGGATGCGACGCAAAGATTTTGAAGAAAATGGCTCCACCGTAATCTGCCCTTCACATGGAAAATTTATCTAATATTTTGATTTTCTCAAAAATGGCTCTTATGATTTTGATTACAATGTCAATGTCTAAAATGTGTTTATAGAAAATTAAATGTTTATTTTGAATTTTCTGGCTATAGCTGAGATAGTCCTCTTTACTCTTGATGTATTTTGCATAACTAGTAAACTGTACGAGGTGGAACAAGTCTTACTTTATGAAAAATGTAGATGTTGTTAAAAGATACAATCTATGTCAAATGATATTTTTTGTGAAGTGAATCATCTCTTGGTTATGAAATTTCAAAGCCTTCATATAGCGAATACCTTTAAAAGAGTGCTCAAAGTCTACTGTATTTCCTTTCAACCTACAAAAAACTTAGCAATAAGATAATTTCTACATGTGTTTATCTCGACTAATGAAGTAGATTGAGGAATAAGTGTTTGTAAGAATGATTGGTGCAACAGCAGTGCAACATATCAGACTTTTTTTTTAGACATTTTTAGTGCGTTTTTAAGCTGCTCTTTTGAGTTTTGAGAAATCCTATACGGTTAAATTCTCAAATTCTTACCTGTTTTGATAAATACCTTAGCCGACTAGTATTTCATAAGCATGTAGGTAATTAGTTTGCTATTGCATCATTAAGAATGAAATTGTTGGTCCATCCAAGGCTGTGCATTACAGCCTCCTTAATGTGTGTGGCCTTATCTGCGTGGCAATAAGCACAACAAGGACTACTTACCTGCGCCATTACCCACTTTAATCTACTCCGAGATATGAGCTTGTTCCGGGTAGCGGCACATTTCCCTGTGCTGTTTAGATAGTCCGCGCTGGGATTCCCGTTACACCTGTTTGGATACAATACAATATTGATGAGCTTTTCTCTGGATCTTCAACTATTACTCTCTCTCCAAGTTGCGACAGAAACCCATCTGTTCCAGGGAAAATGACACATGCTGGCTGGTCACGAGATCGAACACTCTTTGACTGCGTTTTAGCTCCGGGGATTCAACTTAATGAACAGTGATAATTAACTGTTCTTTCCAGCTTCAGCCTAGCCCACATCTGTGGTGCATGGGTAGCATGTCTCTATTATGTTCAAGAGGTTTAGTGTTTGAATCTCGGCAAGGGCGAGTTACCTGGATAAGGGTTGGATTTTTGCGGGATTTTCCTTCATCATGAAATACGAATATCGGGTAAATCTAACTCTATGTATCTTGGGGTCATATAAGCATCATTTCAACCATTTTAATCACTGTCCAATATGACCTAACTGTTTAAACGACGTTAAATCACAAAAAGGGGACCAAAGAAAGAAAAATAAAAGAAAAAAGAATGGAATCTAAAATGAGTTGTAAATAACGATACTTTAGAAAAAAGCTTAAATCGAATGTTGGGCTAAAATTGGGTTAATGATGACAGGGGAGGCCTTTGTTTACTTTTACTCAGATTGTTTAATTGTCTAATTATTCTTTTCTTTTAAAAAACTATAACCTACACGTGAATTTTGTGGAAGAACAGAATTATCATTTGAAGTAAAATTTCTTCCGGGCTTTTTGGCCGTGGTGGAAAAGTATAAACCGCTCCTGGTATTTTGCTCGGAGCTGAGCATCAGCTGAGGACTTGACGAAAAGTGATAAGGCAGATAAGTCTAAGTAAATACAAAATTACATAGATTTATCTTCTAATGTTTAACTATAAATCCCAAGACTTACAGTATTTACGATATCGTAAGTCTCCATTTGGGTATATTATGTCAAAATGAATTTGTGAAAACCTTCTGGTTTACCAGGTAATACCCGGTAATGTGGTATTACGATAAGCTGAAGATGCTGGTTCGAATCTCTGCTACAGTACTGACTTTTTGTGTCTGATACCTTTTCAACTAAATCAAAACTAGTGTTTCACTGCAAAACCTTCAACATTCACACAACACTGTAAGTGCCTTAATAGTAAGCAGGGCGACTAAAAAAAAAAAAAAAAAAAAAAGAGTTTGTTAATGCTTTTGAGCACTTACAAGTTGTTTCACACCTTTAAGCAAGAGCGAGTAGGAAATGCTTACATAGTACACTGCCATTGTCGGCATGTCATCAGTGAACTGCGTCTGTTCCAGCGCTACTTCCTAGTGATTTTCCATGGCTGAATTGAACATAAAATGTCCTTTTCAAGCACAACTTTAAAGGAAGTTGGGTAGGTTTAAGGGCCCTTCGTGCCGCGACTTCTGCGGGACCGTTATTGACGCCACTGACATGTGCAAACCTTTATAACACTTTCCTTAAACCTTTCATGTATGTTGTACAATCAATGGGTTATGAGGTTATGTGAATATCAAAAGCAAACATGAAAAAGCTGGATTAATGGTTTAATGGAACTCTTTGAAGGTAGCAGCCTTAAGTAGTCGATGTTTATCTTAGCTATTCAATTCTAAGTCCCTACATTTTATTTCATGATCATAAAATAAAAAATCTGATGTGTTGCACTCAAATGAATTTCTCTACCTTGTACTAACTACTTATTCTTACAAACGATTATTCCTCTATCTTCATATTAGTCGAGATAAACATTTGCAGAAATTACCTTCTTGCTGATTTTTTGTAGGTACGGACACGTATTTTAAGACATTTCGTCAAAGAACTCGTAGACTGGGACGTTTTAGTACAATAGGATTTTATGAATTGGAACGCATTGAAGAAAGAGATTGAGCTGCTTATTTGTGTAAAAACAAATTATGATAATGGATTTAAAAAAAATTCTGTACTGAGTATTTGACTCTGAAATAGAGAGTCTCAAAAGTAAAAAGAAACCTACTTAATTCAGTGACTATTCCAGGCATATGTGACTTAGTTGAAACCAGCATAATAACTTCAAATTTCTGCCTCTGATAGCCATTATTCACGAAAAATTTATATTTATTACCTCCTCTAAATTTTAATTACGTCTCCTTGCTTTTCTGATAGGTAAGATTAGATTAGAGAATCTACTACACTGTTCTACAGATGCGCAACAGCTTACGTAATATGACGCAACGGAGCCCCTGGGCTTAAATGTTAAAAACGGCTCACACTCGCTTCGGTGAAGCACATAAAGCTGAGATAGACCAAATTATTCTAAGAGGGAGAGCTGAGAAAACTCAATACAACAGGAAATACGTTTGGGGCCAGTTTGACAAATTTTGTATTGAACGAAATTATAAATTAACAGCAGATACTCCAACTTCTAACATTGCCAATATCTTAACGGATTGGAGTATCAATATGCGAACCTAGAAGGCCGTGGCAATGGACCCTAGTGTATATATACCTTTTTCATGTTTCTTTTAATCGGTTTGTAATTACAATACATCATTTAAATAACATTTCATAGGCTATATCGCCCTTTAATTCGTGAAATAGTCTTAAAAATGCTACTCGTGACAGTCAAATTCTCTAGATAAATTTTTTCGTCACTTGTGATTAAAGAATTTATCGATAATTTGACAATCACTCTTGGCGTTACCTATGAAAATAAATGATACTACACAGGTGAACACAATGCACTCGTATACACACCAGAGGGAAAGGAACATGCCAGTTATGATTCAAACCACTGATTACGGTATAACGAAAAGACATTGGTTATCTATATCTCTGTTGAAATGTATGTATTTAATGCTTAATATTTGTAACCGCTAATGTTTAAACGTTGTATCGAAGTGTACGAGTATATTAGATAAGTACTATTCTATTTTGAATAACTTCTGTGTATTGTTATTAATCTTAATTTATTTTTCTTTCAGGTAAGCACATTCACTGGCAGATTCTCAGAGCGTGATGGTGAGTTTGCACTTAATAACAATTGTAACTAAAATTGCTCACAGATGCCGTTGTAGTATTTATTCACGATTAAATTTTGAGTCATTCTGTAGCTCCTTCCCTGATATCATTTGTATTCTAGCACCTGTCACGGGTGCCGTAATTCATACTCGGTGAACAAACATATTTTCATCGTAACTCTGCTTAGGCCAGGAATAAAGTAACTCAGTGGGTTCTAGTGAAACTTTAAGCTAGAAAGGAATTTCCTTTCGATTCTTATTGCCTCAATATAGACTTCTCTTCTTCCTCATTTATTTACGCATTACATATATCCCTTATTGTATCGTCCGTGTGGTTTGCTTTTCCTCTCACTCTGTAGAGTTTATTGAAATATCACCTTTAACACTAGAGTGTTGGACACATTTCTACTTTGTCTACTGGTAAGTAGAGGAAGTATTGTATTCCACCCAAAAATTCGATGTCGACATTTCACCGGAAATATATGTTTTGAGACCCCCTGAATCCAAAAAATCATTTTTATAAAAAGGTCCATGTGTGTGTCTGTGTCTGTCAGTCTGTGGACAACATAACTCAAAAATGAAAGGTCGGTTAAAAATCAAAATTGGCATTTAAGTTTAACGTCCTTCAATAGCCCCACCCTAAACTATCCTCTACATGGAAACATTTTCGAAAATTTTGATTTTCTTGAAAATGACTAACGATTTCGATTACAATGCCAAATGATTAAGATATTTTTATAACAAATGAAATGTATATTTTGAATTTTCTGGCTATAGCCTATGTAGCCCTGTTTACTCTGGATGACTTTTGAATAACTCGTAAAGTGTAAGAGATAACAAAATCGTACTCTACAAAAAATGTAGTCTTGCTAAACCACACAATTTATGCTGAAATAAAGTTTTCTGTAGTGTGAACCATTTCGGAGTTATTCCTTGTTATTAGTGTCAGTTTCATAAAACTTAAAACTTTCTTGAAATAGAACATCGTTGTTAATTTTTTATATGTTAAGCGTGCAAAGAGAACTGGATCTTAAAGCTATAAAATATTTACCTGTCGCTCAAAGCCTACTGTATTCTAATATTCCCCTTGCACTGCAAGGAAATAAACAATAAGATAATTCTTACAAATGTTTATCTCAACTAACACGAAGAAGATATAGGAATAAGGGTTTCTAAGAATGGTTTGTACAAGAGTAGAGAAAGTTATGTGAGAGCGACACATCAGATTTTTATATATTACAATACATTTTATTTAACTATGGATAGAGAAGTTTGATGGTCTCGGATGAAGAAGGTCTAGACCAGCTTTGGGCTGTAGCGCCATTGGAAGATTTTATTGTTAACGAAAATGCAGCTGTTTACCAGACGTTTTAAATTAGTACCTCATAACATAAATTAATAGTATTTATTATTCGACATACAGATTCTTGACGCGTAATAACTGTTTAGGTTGAGTGAAACTAAAGTAAGACTTACCCTTGGCATTCGGTTTGTTTCTTAGGGATTAGAATTTCTTTTAACTCACGTTGCTGTTGACTTTTTTACTATTTTCCTTTGTCCTGTTACGATTTAATATTCTATTTTAACAAGGTGACTCTTTTTAACAATTTCTGACACAAAACTCCATATTTATGTTCAGATTTATCTGTAATAATTCTAACATGTAATAGCTGGGGGCAAGAATGCGGCAAAATTCCCTCCACCAATATAATAGCACATAAGTTTCCATATTTACAAATATGGTTATTGGATTTATATTAATTGAAAATGAACTTTGAAGAACCACAAATATATCTGGGTAGCTCTTGTTATTAGGAAACTCCATTTTCACAATTTTTTTTAAATACTTTATTTGGAAACCCTTGCCATCAGCAAGGCGCATACTTACATGTTAAAGTTGGCAAAGCATAAATAAAAATAACTAAATACACAAAGGAAAACGCTCATGGTAATTTCCATTGTGTTCAAAATAAAAGTATTGTTTAACCAATGTACATGACTTTAAAATATTTTATGATTATTAATTTAAGATGGATTAATAATAATTGTTAGAATGTTATTTAAAATGTGATATTAACTATTTAAACCTGGAATATGGTGTTCTAAACTATTAAACAATTGAAGCTTAAAATATTGATAATTAACTATATAAGCTTGTGTATAAATATATGAAGAATCAAGATGGCCAAGCCAATTAGTGATTTAGCTTTAAGATGGTCCATAAACTACGGGTATTAGCCTTTATTGTCTGCTGTGTATTCTCTGTAGCGGTAACTTTGGTATTATTACATTGTATTTTACAGAACCTATTCACAGAACATTTTGGGGTTACTGCAAGGGCTTGGGTTTTACATAAACAGTAAGCGCATTTTCATTAAAGCATTGTTTTACGTAATAAAAATGACCAAATCATAAATGAAATCTCAATCTTACCAACAGCACAAGCGGTGTCCTATGGGAAATAATATTACACCATTTTTATGTTCCTCGTATTGCAGCTGGTATCACTGCATTTATAACTTCAGTTGCCAGTTTACAGCAAAAAGAATAACGACAAATTTTAGAAATGGCGGCCCTCGTAGCCGTGATTGGTGGAGAGTATGTCTTTGACGCTTCGCTGCATAGAACGTCGCAGGTTCGAGTCCCGCCTTGGGCGCGCGCGCGTGTGTGCGTGTGTGTGTGTGAGTGTGCGTGCGTGTGTGCGTGCGTGTGTGTGTGTGTATCTGGAAGTATGAGTAAGGATGCAAAATGACCGTGTCCGTGCGCGTGCCTTTGCGCTTGCCTCTGTGTGAATTTAATACATAACCCGAGTAATTAAATGATCCTTGACGAATCAAAACGTCCCCCCGCCCCACAAAAGAAAACCTTAAAAACTGTTCACCTCAATTTTGTACACTTTTGCTTGCCATAATTATTATTCTTGTTTCAAAATATAACAGTATTAAAATACCGTTGACATCCGAAAATCCACATCATATCGTAATTTTGTGTGGACAAAGGCAATAGAAATGGACAATAATTTATTTGACAATTTAGGGGATTTCAGTTTAGGCTTTGCTGGAATATAATTTCTGGTATTTAATATCAATGCGTTACACTAATAATGAATCAGAGTTGCATGTACCTTTTAGTCCAATTGTTTTAAATCAGGTTATTGAACTCAATTTTGAAATGGTGAAAATAAACCCACAAACTCGAGGGTACATATTCTATAACAACACTTGCATTTAGCATAATATATTTAAACTTTCATTAATGGCAAGGTAAACATTTTTACTGAAACAAAAAAAGTTGTTTGAAATAAAAAGTTATGTTGAATAACATACTTATTTAACTTGCATTAAAATTACCTCTACTGGAGTCATTAATTCACATCATTTTAAATGTAGGTAATATACCAAAAGCAAAAAAGCGAGCATTACGAAAAAGTAATGTTAATTTCGCTGTATTTTCAGTAATCATGCAGTAAAAGCAGTTCTTTAAATATGTACTTCACAATGAAAATATTTATTTTGCAACTATTTTATGCCCTACGTTTAGTATAAAACAATTAAACCTTTTCCGCTTCGAGCAGCTCGGATAGCGAGTGAACTAAATTCACAGTTGTTTATAATATCCTATTTGTTGTCCCGTCTGTATAAAGAGAACTTGTCCATAACAGTGACAATTGCATATGGTGGAGGGGTGGCTTAGGAGTATAGAACAAGAGTGGGAGTGGTAGATTGGAGGGAGGACTTAATAAGTGTGGCGCTAACGTTTCACTTAAGTCACTCTTACACAAATTCAGAACACAATTTAACCGTCACCGGTTCACAACTGAGTCTGAACTGCGTTCGGCGCGATTCGCTGTAGGTGTTCACTGAACGCTTTGTAAACGTTTAAGTGTTTAACTGTTCTCTGGCTGTCTCTCTTCACCTTCTCTGTCTCTTCTACTCTAACTCCGACGATACAATCACTCTGCTTTCATTAAAACGTCTTCAGTTCGAGGCGGCGTATTTTTCACAGCTATCTCGCACTCACTGACATACTGACCGACTCTAACTCCCTCGCTCCACGCGCCTTGCAAGGTTTATATTCCGGCAATGACGTAGCCAGATCTTCTCGAACGCCTACCAATAAGCCAGCTGCCTGACAGTCCTCGAATGCTTTGAAAAACTCTTTGTGTTGCCGCTTGTTTGTTGTTAATCATGTGTTCGCTCACTGCGTGGTGTGGGGAAGCTTGAACTTGAGCGTCTCGTGACGCGCCACCCCAGTAGGGTGGGGCAGTGCGGCATCGCAATATACTGAATCCATTGTTGTCTACATAGCATTACTTTGTCGCATAAGGGTTTCCCTTTACATCCCTAGGAACCTCAGCTCCACCGTCTGAATTCTTCTGTTTTTCTGTTGCAACTAAATTTCACGGCCGTACAATGTTGTGAGGATTACTATAACTCTGTAGAATTTTAATTTTGTTTCTTTTCGCCTTTGTACTTACAACTTCTCTATATAATTTCGCAGTGTCCGGAATTTATTTTAAAATCAATAAAGCTGATATACCACCATAAATATTTAAAATTTGACCCTCTAGATAGGTAGTATACAATCTGCTTTAATTGGTACTACTTTCAAACGTATTCGAACGTGATATGGAATTAAGGGCATCAGGCTGGTGCTCGTTAGATAGCTAAAATTCTTCACAACCATCCCTGTTAATTGGGTACTCATTTATTTTTAATAGGGATTGTCTTCAGCGTTACTTACTTAGGTCCTTTTGAATTACGTTCACTTGCTTTAAAATTCTTAAAACATTGTTTCGAAATAAGTTCAAAAATAAGGACATTTTGAGAACCAACGTATATTTTACTAAAGAAATAAAAGCTGACACTATATACAATACGTACAGAAAGTTATAATAAAGACTCGAAACGAATGAAATTATGCATATAAAGAAAAATAATACTTATGCAATGGGATTGGATTGCTTTTAAGTGGTACTTTACTTGAACGAGTACATATATCACTGTTAAAACCTCGATCAAACCCTTGTGTATAATCCCCCTCCCCTTTTTTTGGCTTGGGAAAGTACCGCTAATAATGAGAAATGTGATCGAAATAACTCACTTTTTCCACTGACTATAGACGAGTTAATTGCAAACAACTGGTTTATGTTCTGGTTTATCTTGCTTAATTAATATCAGTTATGAATCCATTTTAGACTCGGAATCTTCAAAGAACAACTATGAATAATATAGTTATTCGGGACATAATCAAATTCACTATGAGAACTCTATCACAGTCTGTAGATTACACAATAGTGCGACCTTTCATGGCTTCCATTCCATGCCGTTTCACTTATTGTTTCAGAGTTGAAGGATCGGGCGAGTGGACGGCGCTGAGGCTTATGTCGGTGGCGTTTGCTTTGTAGAACTGGAGTTTTGTAGGGAGAGATAGGCATCCGCCTTGTATCCCAACCAGCCATTCCGTATCTGACTTCCTCACTATCCTCTTCAGTTCTCCTCCTGATGACTATAGCGTATGCACTCCAAATGGTGTCTAACTGCGGGATGCATGCTTCGAATAGGCATTATAGTAAACAATTTATTTGGTTAAAATATTAGAGGGAATGAGTGATATTTTACTTGGAGCTTCTTCCAGGTTAACTTCCAGAGTTAATAAATCTTATGTAATGTGTAATGTGAGATTCTAAAACGTTAATTATTATGTGAGGAAGCCAATAAATTATATCTGGAACCGGCTCCCACAAACACATCTCTGCTTCCAGTAGACCGTAGAGAAAGCTGTCTGTGTGGAGAAACTATGGATGTCAGAGTACAGAAAGGGCCATTTGGCTACAAGGTGGAGAAGAGGGAATTTTCCACAGAAAGCTATACTTTTAGTTTTTATGTTAAAATTAAATGTTGAACGCTGTATTCAACGAACGTTAAATATATTCATTTCATTATGGTTTTCTGTGGAAAATATTCTGTTCCTATCAAAACATGTTTATATTAAAACCTCGTAGAAAAAGTAAATTATTTCACATATCTCGGATGCACATTACCATTTTTTGATAAAATAGACATTTCCCAGAAAATTACTATGTGCAACAAAACAATGGGAATAATTAATAACATTACGAAACCTTCCCTAGTACAAAGACATGCTAGAATCCGCCTGTATAAGACCTTGGCAAGACCTGTACATTATTACGGAAGTGAAGCATGGCACTGAGGAAGAAAGATAAAAGCAGAATAACGGTTAATGAAATTACATTCATGAGGTATACAGCAGGACATACCAAATGAGATCATAAACCAATGAAGACATACCAGAAGAATCACAAATGTAACCTGTAATTAACTCATAAGGAATTATCAAAAGAACTGGTTTAATCATTTACACCGCATACATAGAAATAGAATCCCAAAAGTCGTGTTTTCCTGTCTTCCAAACGGAAGGAGATCTTCAGGTCGTCCAAAGAAATGTTGGGCTGAATATTCAAATGTTGAGGTCTTAGCAGACCTTATGGCCTAATATCTGAAAGAAGAAGAAGACGAAGAAGAATAAGCAAAAGAAGGACTAAGGTGGAGAAGGTATTACAATTATCTTTTTCCACTCTTTTAAACAACAATAAAACAGTATATAGGCAAAAATGTGCTTAGCCAAATGTAGCACATTGCTAAAACCTATTATTTATGGAATATAACTTTGTTTTCCTAGCATTAGCCTTTTCTAAAGATTATAAGCCCCTGATCCGTTTTTATTATTCATAGCTGGAATATTTTATCTGGCCTCCCTGAGAGAAATAAAATGAATACCCAGGTATGACTTAGTGGAAGTGATTACTAAATTTATGGTAATTAACTTTTATGACAGCAAAATGACATTCCATATAAACATGAATCTGTCAGCTACTGAATAGAGGTATTAAGACTTTTAAACATCAACTTTTCATTATGTCTACAGCTTCTCTATTCTTTCCAGATACGAAAGAAAGTAATTATACAGTACGTCGTCATTAATTCAGCGAGAGCCTGGTGAATTTTATACTTATTGACATAGTTGTTTTAAAATTACAAGTAAAATAACGATTTCTATGTTTTGTAAATTTATCTGTAACGTGAAGCAATTTCGTATACTTGTGATTCACAGTGTGAGAAATTCAATGGTGGAGAGATAACATTTTAGAAATGTGTTTGATTTCTGCATATTTCTTCCAAAACCAATTGAAAGTTTTAATAATTGTTAATTCATATGCAAGCAGTTGCTGTCAGCGATAAAAGCATGCAGTGTCGCAAGTAATTTGATAAGTATGGTTTCTGAACAAGTTACATAACAATTAATTACTTGGTAATATTAATATTAGTTATCTGGTAGCATTGGTGCTACTTTTTCAATACGCTATATCTTTTGAAGTGCTATTTTACTTTCTTTAGTTTCTCGGTATGAGTGTAGAATTACAAAGCGAGTTCGTTAGTTAAATCACAAATTCCCCAGTGTTCCAGGTTAAGCTTCTGTCCATCTATCGGCAATACCTGGATTATGTCGATCCAGACCGCTCTTGTTGCGCTGATTGCCTCTTGAGTGACTGAGATCCAGAGAAAAGAAGTACAGTAATGCAGTAGAAAGAAAAAAAAAAAAAAAAAAAAGAAAGAAAGAAAGAAAGAAAAAGCAGCAGAAAAGCTTTGGTTATGTCTTACTTCTGCTTTTTATGTTAAGTTAGTGATGAACAGGCAGCGAAACTTAGAACCTGGCTTCCTCCCTGGTGTAGAAGTAACATGCTAGCCTCTGGTCGGGTTCAAACACGCAGGGAAAGGCGCATTTTTCGGGCGTAAACATTTTTAGCTTGGCTTCCTGCGGAAGAGAAGTAAAGCGGGTGGTCCCATGTTGATTTACGGCACGCAAAAGACCTCAAGCCTGATAGAGGTCTCTTAGCAAAATTAAGCGGTCTTTCAAGACCACAAGAATTAAATATTATTAATAATAATTAAAAAAACCCTCATAAATAATAATTCAATGTTAATATTTTGAAACTGAGGCCCGAGGGAGAAAGACGGATTAGTTTGACTTCCGATTGTGTTCTAGAGTAGATGTAGCAATAAGACAGTGGGTCCTGACCCGTTGCAGTTATAAATAAAATCGTGGATATTTCAAACGGTGCAATCAACGATGTATTGAAGGAAACAGTTCACCCGAGAATAACAAAGTATGCAGATGAACTGCACATAGCTGTACATGCCTTGCCCCTGACGTCGAGTGTACCCTCTCCCAGTACCCATACAATGAAAACTGCAGAATTTACCTTTGAACATCTTAGAAAATATATTGTAGTGCTCTGTACTCCTAATTCTGCAGTCAGAAAAGAAATGGACCAACAAGAATGTAGGCCAATGAGTATTTATTGCACAGCGAATACAGCCGGCCGCGACGCACAACAAAGGACGGTCGGGCTAAGTTACCTCTCACCACATACCAGGTGCAGTGCGAATCAAAAGCGCTCAAGGTCAGGCTACCTCACAGGACAACTTGTTTTACTGTAAAGCAGGAGCAGTCTACTCTGAATCCATCTCCCTTTTTAGAAATTGATATTGCCCTGGCTTTCAGACAGGTCTTTGGTGTCTGGTAGGCTTGCCAACACATATTTGTAAAATTTAGTAATCTAACTTTTTTGCAATAATAGGCACTTAAATTATTTTCTAACATTGGTGTAGCTTTTTATACATGTATAATTTATATTTTGTAGTGTTATTTTACTAGTCTTTAGTTTTACGGGATCATATATAATCTCAAAGCCAGTCTGCATGTAGCGACCGCAAGTAAGCAAGGTATTAAGAAGAAAGCATAAATATGGTGCTTAACGCTCCAAATACAGGCAGGAATCACAAAACTGCTTTGGGAACATGATTTGGCTGTTTATACGAGAGCTAATGTCATCTGGAGGGGGAGGTGCTCTTATAAAGAGCAGTTCACCCCACCCTGAGAGTTGTCGGCGCTGAGGCGTAATGAAAGGGAATGTTTAGGGGTCGTGACTTCTTTTAGAGGAGGTTGACACATCCCTGCCCACATGTACATAATATGTATCTGTGTTGGTTCATCTAGTTCTGCATTCACACCACGCTATACAGGGCGTTGTAAACTCTTCTCGGATCAAAGTGAAGATCACACACTAACACACATGTGCACTTACATACGTGCAAATACATGCACGCCTTAAGCTGCTTTTAATTGTAAAGCGGCTTCATGAACCATCATTACATGTGTTATTCTTACACATTTTGTATACTCACTTAAGTACAGAACAGTTGCTCATATTAGCAACCGGGTATACATACGAGTATAATTATCTAAACTTCAGGTGGTGTCCTTACAGGTAAGTGGAGGGAAAGGGGATGCTTTTCCTGGTTCATTGTGAAAATGGCCTTCAATTGTAAGTTAGGAAGAAAAGTTTCATTTCTTTGTCTCACTGACATGGAACTGGCAGAAACAGAATAATAGAATTAAATACGTTTAATTAGCTCAAAAATTTCACATTTTTCAGAGAAATACACTAGTGGCATTATGTGATACATAAGTAAACTCAAAATAAATTAAAGTATTTGATTAGAGCTACTGTTATTACTTGTAAAGAAATACATTTTTCATTTTACGTAGTCATTAGCTTTAAAATTCGTTTTGTTTTCAGCATTAATTATTTTTTGTGAGTCAATGAATAAAGCAATCATCAAATGCATATTTGAATCTTTATATAACAAACATTATATTATATATAAAATTTGCATAAAAATCAGAACAAAATTGAAATAAAAGGAATAAATTTGATACAAAATGTAAAAGAAAAATAAACGAAAGCTTGGTGACTGAAAAATATCGCTGGAATTTTAAAAATGGCGGGTTGGGAAAAATGTTTGGCCAAAATGATTCACACATTGGAATGGGGTAGAGCGAGACTGAGAAATGCAATACCATGATCGGGATTTGAACCACGGATCTACCGGTTACCGTCCGGCTGCTCTAACCACTAAGCTATCATGACCATTAAATTCTCCAACTCACTCGTATTTTTCCCGGTAAACTTAATAACAATGGCATGAAATAACATACCTTAATGGCAACTTACAATATTGTAAGTAGTTACTTAAGAAACCTGGGACTTAAATGCATTGATTCTCTTGACCATCTGCATTACAAAATATAAACCATTATTAACATTGTTGCCTTTATATTTACTTTCAAATAATGGTTTGAAATTAATTGAAAAAAAATTCCCAGCAGGGAGTTCAATGTTCATAAAATCTCAATCGTATCCTCAGCATTCATTGAACAACATGTTCCATAACCACTGCTGAGAAAGGAAATAAGAATAGTTCAGCTATCTGTTGGATACTTCAGCTGTTGTAGAATAAAACATGGCAGAAAACTGAACTTTGTATATCGTATTAGGGGTATCACGGAATTAGACATATTTACTCAATACATTTCATTGTTAATCACAAAATCAACATTTATTATTTGTTATTCCAAATTCTTCAAAGAATGCAGTATTTCAAATTTTAATGACTTTCTGAAACCTTGTTTAAGTATATAAAAATATACTTTTGAAGCCACTTTCATAATGTGACAAAGATTATTGGTCATTTTAAATTATTTTCTTGCACATTTTTTTTCCATCTAAACAGAAATTACGGCTAATATCAGATGGACTAAATGACTTAAATTCCTGCAGATGGTTGTCATACTTCCCCCAGAACTGCTCGTGCTTTCTTTCCTACAGAGTGTGTTTACGTACATAATTTATAAGGGGAGAGTAGATTTTGGCCTCATTATCAAGCTCATGAGAGACAGATGAATGTATTAAGGTCGTTACTGGTTAATTGCATCAGTCTTTCTCCTGGCTTGTCGCACGCACGTCTCATTAGGAAAGGATCTTTCTCTCAAAGGATTCTCGGTGTGTTTACACATTCTTCGGTGAATTACCATTAATTTTAACTAGGTGTCTCCCTTGAGACTGAATACTGCCATAAATACATCGAATCAAATGTTTTCTGTAGCTTGCGTCAATGTGGTGAAACATATGAAGCGAATTTACAGAAATATTCTAAATGGTGATGTTGCTCATAAGGGCAAAATAATCAAATTTAATGCAGAACTTCTAATATATCAAGTTCAAACAAACTCTCATATCCGCTAGCGTTTATGTTTGTGTTTTTTTTATACAATTGTCAATAACACCTACTGATCGAGACAGACGCATACAGAAATGGGTTTCAGAACATACTTTGTCGTAGGCACAAGAGGCTGGATACTAGATATTGAAATGACGGGCGCTTCTTTGAAATTCCACTCTTTGCATACATCACGACAAACGGTGATTTGGCGGGGTTTGTGTTTATGGCCAATATACACTAACGGCTTAGTAAGCAAAATAAACCCTGGATTTAAAATATCAGACGATAGACAGTTAAAATTACTTTCATTTGTTGACAGTTTAATTATTTAAAACAATCTGCCTTGTAAAAATCGACCTTTAAAAATTGTATCTGGAATAAAACAATATTAAAATATCCATTGAGAAAGCAAAAATATGTTATTTGTAGGAAAATATACAGTAAAAATGAAAGCAAAATTTAATGTGGGAGAAAATGATATTTTATTAGTACTTTACAGTTTGATTTTACAGCATGTTTAACTATTCAACGTCTCAAGAAGTAGCAAGCCTATGATTGTATTTTGTTGACCAGCTCCTCCTATTATTCGCTATTGACTTCTGTGTCAGTCAGGTGAGCTTTTCCAGAATTGCGTCAATTATAACACGTGTTAGATGAATAAAATAAATTATAGAGGTTCCAGAAATTATATGAAATAATTAATAGAGCTTTTAGAAACAAAGAATGACAAAAACAATAGTAAACAAACCCATGATGTACCGTAATGTGAAGGCAGAATGAAAGCTTTGAAGTCAGGAAGGTTTAGAGAACATAGCACATACAACAGTACGCAAACAAATATTGAAATCAGTCTGAGAAGAAGAATATCTGTGTCAAAGATGGCTGGAGAATATTTAGATGAAATAAGCACCTTTTTGCTTGTACTAAAAGTGTTGAAGTCAAGGTACGAAGTGAACAGTGACTAGATCACCTCGACACCCGTTTTAGTACTCTCTGCGCTGTTCGTGGTCTCTACAATTCTTTTTATACTTTGTGAATAAGAAATAACTTCACTTCCAGGCTCTTGCAGACTGAGCTGTAGGCCCTTCGAGCAAAATAAAGAGCTAAAAGCATGCGTAGAAACGTTAGTTGGAATTTTCGTTGGTAGAACACACACTTCTTCCCGAGTCACACACTTTACCCGTGAAACACCTGTTATTTTCTGGGTCTTTACAATAAAAACGCTGGGATATAACTGATTAAATACTCGTAATTTAGGATACGGGGATCTTCTTACATTCAAATAATATATAAAATTCGTCTCTCTTTGCTGCGAAGTATTGTGATGCCGGCCGGCAGCGGCAATCAAAGGCGTTCAAGCTCAGGCTACCCCACACCACTAGGCGGCCGTGCCCTTCAAAGAAGTTTGCTGTTAGCTCTCTCACACCACTGCTTTTAAATACACTGCTCGACGACAGTGGAAAGCGATTGGAAATAGCTCTAGAAACTGTTCGTGTGCCACTCTGGCTTACGAAAAGGTGAATTTCGAGAAAAATCTTAGATGTGCAACGGTACTTCTGAGGCCAACTTTTATCGAATAAGCAGCAGTAACGGGAGGTGTTAGCTGGCACTCAACTACGAACTTGCAACCCTAGAGGACATGTTGCAGGGATTCCAGGCAGGCGAAGGTCATCTTAACACGATTGAGAATTGGTCACACGCGAGCCACCCACGAACACCTTTTGCGTGGTGAACTCGCCCACACGCGGCGTTCAACTCTCTGTAGCACACGTCCTTCTTGATTTTCCACGATACGCTCGTAAGTGCCTGTCCCACGGCCTGGGCTTTACTCTGCAATCACTTTTGTGCGACGACCCAGGACCTGTAAGAAGAGTACTGCGGTTTGCCGCCAAAATTGGCTTTGGTAAGCAAGTTGAACTTGGTTTAAGGGCGCTCAACTTCTAGGTCATCAGCGAAGTTGAACTTGGTGATGGAGTATTTAAAGTTCTTTTTTAATTTTTTTTGGGTGTAATTATGTCCCCTTTCTTAAAATTTACTGTTTCAGCTTTTTTGGCGTTTTAACACTGCTGGTTTTATCGGTTAATTGTTAGACTTTAAGTGTAAGGCTTCACTCCTGGCGAGTTTCTGTGTTTTTTTACTTTGAATTAAGTCCCTAATGACCTAGCTGTCGACAGGCCCTTAAACCTAATTCACTGACTCAATCACTCGAGAAAAATCCCTGTTACGTCATTCTCGCCTATATAAGCGAGTCGAGACCGTGAGAGCAACTAGCTTTTACGATTGAGTCCTTAAGTGTTGAACGAGAGAGTTGTTAGTAATTATTTAGTGGGAGTATGTGTGTGTGTGTATGAGTACAATCTGTTTGAGTTTGTGTATCTTCAGAAGCAGCTGCTTGAAGAAAGAACTATAGACAAAAATGTGCATGTGTATCAAGGTCATGAAGGGACAGACAGTTGTGAGTTGGAATTGCAGACTGCGTTATCGATAAAATAGAACTGTGTTCTATACTTCAGTTTTGGAAGACCGTAGACTATAATAAGTAAGTGTAGACTACGATAGTTTTCCTAGTAAACTTGATCAGTTAGGAGCTTGCCCGCATTAGCTGTACGTCAAGTGTGATGCATACATTTCGGGCGTTACTTCATATCGATTGCGTTTACGATTTTTGAACATGTTTCACTAGATTTCTCAGGAATTAGGAAGCGTTGAACCTTCTTGAAACTTAGTGAGGGCATATAAAGGGCCCTTTAACCTACGGAATACTAGTGTCTTCAAAAACATTTTCTCTTAGTACACTACACTTCAAGTCGAAGATATTAATAGTGATCGGAGTAATGTTAATTTGAAACGAAAAGTACAATTTTAATTTTGATCACAGTGACCTAACTCATGATTACAGTTCTTGGTAATATACCAAAATTCCCGAACCGTTGTTTTGGTAGAGTGCAACTATAATTAGGATGCAAATTCTGTACGGTAAAGAATAGTGGACTACTTAAAAGCCCCTGTTGCAATTGAAAGTTCAAGGTACATTTTTAAACTCATTTTCGTTTTCGTTGGCTAATTTTCTGCCTTCATTTATTTAAATAAAAGGTAACTAAATACAAATACGTATAGTTAGTACAAATATTTCTGAAATGTAAATGCTCTTTAAGAGGTGAGAAAATATCGAGGTTCTGTATACAGAAAGAAATGGTCGTATTGCTAGCTAAGAAACCGGTCTAATTTTTCACTGAGTTATATAGCACTTGCAGTTAAGCTCTAGGGGAGGTAAGGGATAACATTCAATAAATAAATAGCTTTTATAGATTTCCAAAAGGCCATTATAGTGTAGACCGTGAGAAGTTGTGGAACATATGAAGAAACAAGGCTACCTTAGACATTTGCCAAAGGTGGTCAAGAGGTTAGGTATATGACGAAATAAAAATTAGTTTTGAATCTTACAACAGAGACATCAGAGGAAATGTTAACTAATAAAGGGGTTTGACCAAGTTTCCAATGTCACCGACACTTTGTAATGTTTATGTTAGTGGCATAATCCAAAATTAGAGACAAAAATTGATGCAGGCATAAAAGTAGTCGGAGGAAAAATTTTAATGGTTTAAAGTATGCAGACGACGTAGTAGTAATAATGCAGAAAACATATGATGATGTACACCCTTCAGTAGAGTACATTAATCAAATGTGTATAACATATAAATATCAAAAGAAAAGTAAAAAATAATGTAAAACTGTAAAAAATACAAATAAGGTCGAAAATAGTTGGAGATGACAAAATGCTTGAGCAGGTCTCCCCTTTCAATTATTTAAGATGTGAAATTCGCAATGACAAGGATAATGATAGTGACAGAAAAGCTAATGAGATTCCAAACAAGTTGTGGAACAATACTTTAAAAATACTGTAAAGAATAAAATAAGACCTGAGACAAGAGTAAAATTTTGTACCATGGCAATTCCTAAGTTATTTTATGGATGTGAAAGCTGGGTACCAACACAAAAGACAATTAGTAGAACACAGAGTTGCAAAATGAGACTTCTGAGGGGGAAAAAAAGGTGTACAAGAAAAGATACAATTGGAAATGAAGAAATAGGAAAGGAATTAAAGTGGAAGCTGTCGACTCAAGAATGGATGAATACCAGACGTAAAAAGTCGCTTTGTACTATTCACCTAAAGAAGGAGAAGGAAGGAAACACTGTGAAGACGGAACAGTCAGTATCGTAATCCATGAAGTGAAGAAGAAGAAGAAGAAGAAGAAGAAGAAGAAGAAGAAGAAGAAGAAGAAGAAGAAGAAGAAGTAAATATTCCTATTGCCGACACACGGATCATTAGACCCCAGAACGACCTTCCAGCAAAGCACTATTTCTTCTAATGTGGGCAACAAGGAGCTTTGCATGTTCGAGTTATAAATCTCCCTCTTTTGTTATTATATTTAACATTCCTTTGTTTAGATTTTGTAGTTTTTTTTAAATACTGCCAGGTTTTATAAAATATATCTCATATATTTGCGTTTGTGTAACCTGAAAGCTATTCACAAACCAAAGTTTTTAGCTAAATGAAAAGAGGACACAATCCTGCCGAGCTGAATTATGGGGCTGGAGGTGCATTTGTCTGCACATAGGACTGCAGAGGATAAAACTAACATAAGTCACCTGACCAGAAAGGGATCGATCCGTGGTCCGCAGTATCATACCCACATAGATTTAGTAACGTGAAAAATTGCACAATTTATTTTACCGTGCACTAAGCTACAAAGAGGGTAGCTTTTTACAGTACTACTGTCATGCCAACAAAAACAAAATTCGTTCCATTTTGTCTTTCTCGAGAGAGGGAGAATACTTTCAGATCTGCTAAACCTTGATCGCTACAAAAATCAGAAATTCCTCAACCGGTCGGTGTAACCTGTCAATTGGTTTTGTATGCAGAATGTATCACTTGATCGGGATTGGTGGCCTGAAAAATACTCCCGGCGACAGGTCCTATCGAGGGTTTAATCGCCACTTGCTGACCAATGACCTGTCGATTCAGTGGTAAACGCCAGATAAAAATAATAAATTCTCTTTGGTGAACACTAGGGGCCCGGTAAATCTTTTTGGGCTTCGATAAATTGCCTTCCTGTGTTAAGTGAAATGCTAAACATAATTACTGTGGAGTGGATTGGTACACTTTGTTTGCCCAAAGCGCCTGTAAAAATAATCAGTACAAAATGATCACCAGCTCTGATAGTGGGGAAAAAAAGGAATACCGCATTGTGTTTTAGGTAGATGGAAAACTATTATTACACTTCGTGATATTTTGATCATTTTGCAACTGAATAAAACAAAAAAATGCCATGTTCAATCGAATCTGTCATTTTCCAGTTTACTGTCTGAAAGTTATAGTAGTTTTTAATAATAATAATAATAATAATAATAATAATAATAATAATAATAATAATAATAATAATAATAATAATAATAATAATAATAATAATAATAATAATAACAATAACAATAACAATAACAATAACAATAACAATAACAATAATAATAATAATAATAATAATAATAATAATAATAATAATAATAATAATAATAATAATAATAATAATAACAAAACAATTTGACGAATCCCACACCTGACACCATTGTAACAAGATGACAATAATCCATTCCGATTACCCTTTTCTCAGCATATTTTCGTCCAAAATTGTTGCAAAAATACACGGTTTTCTATTACTTAAGTTAACACAGACTACAATCTTTCGTGATATTACAACTCACAACTGTCTTCTTCTCGTAATCTTGACTCACTCCTTCCTGTCTTTCTCCAATTTCGCTGTCTCTCAAACAGCAGACTAACGATATAATCAGTCAACACTCATTAGCTGTTCCACCACTTTCCTCCAGGACGCGCCGCTTCACGCACGCACGCGCGCGCGCGCGCACACACACACACACACACACACACACACACACACACACACACTAAAACTAGAAACCAGACGACTCTCCATGAGTAATATCTGTAACTTACTTGCTCCCAGGATGACGTAACACGGACCTCTATCGAACTTCTGCAAATACACAGGCTGCCGGACACTTCTCGACTAATCCGGAAGAACCCTTTGTGGTTCTGCCACTCTGATTGTTATCATGTGTGCAACAGTCGTGTTAGGCAGCGTGACCTTGAGGCCTTAGATACGGGCCGCGCCTGTGCGGTAGGGAGCCTGACCGCGACCGTTCTTTGTTGTGCGGCGCGGCCGGGGTCACAACAATAACAATAATAATAGTAATAATATGAGTTTATTGAATGCTAAGGCATATAAACGTTGATTTGTCCATGAACTTGGGCTCTACCTAGCCGCTCTGTCATTGAGCAGCCTTCTAAAGTTCTCTACTTATAATTTTTTGACGTGCTGCTTATTCTTTATCTTCTGTTAACAAGCTTCTTCAACTTTCTTTTCTTTTTTGCCTTTGTCTTTTGATTCACTTATTTTCATCAAGTTCCTTTACACTTTTTATTTCTTCAAATTCATAATAAGAGAACAATATTTATCAAACAATATCCAAATCATTACCGAATACTGTAATACAAATAATCTAATGTTCAAGTGCAAGTAGCTCCTAGGTCAGACCCTTATCTAGGGCTGGAACGATTCCTTTCCCAACTACTTCATTTTATACATCGTCAGAGCCAATTCCTTGTGGTGGTGTACGCAGTAAGAAAGGATTTTAGACACTACAAGGCATGTTGGGTGATATAGTTCTTAAACATCTTATTATTGTATCTACTCCTTCCAAAAATGAAATTAGACTATATGTAAACTACAAAAGGTACAATACAATATAAATAACATTAAAACCATGAACAAGAAAAACTATTCCAAGATTTATTCCGAATCACAGACGAACTTGCGATAATCGAGATAAGCATCGATAAAATGGGTTTATTACATATTTCCTTCCAGACAGAAGGGTAATAAGGGAATACAGTAGCATTAAGACGCGATAATAAATTTCTTTTAAGAGTTAATGGATTTCAAATTGTATTATATATTCTCTTTGCAGGATCAGGGGACTGAAAATTCCTGACGATAAGGAGTTCCCATTTGAGAAAAGTGTAAATATTGCAACACTGAAATAATTAATAGGGGTAAATTAGGGAAATTTCTTTAGCAAGAAGTTATCATTCAGAATGAGAGCATTTCAGAGGTTATTTCCAGAAAATTTAAAATATACATTCCATCTGTCATGAAAATATCTTAAACAAGTGGCATTTTAATAAATATTTTATGGCCATTTTTTAGAAAATCAAAATGTTTATGCTGAACAATACAAGTTTGGTATTTCAAGGATGTTTCGTTCTTCAGTGGGCCTAAATGACTTTGTCACTCGCTCATTCGCTCAGCCACTTATTCACCCAGTCACTCATTCACTCACTCATTCACTGCATTTTTGGATTCAGGACTCGGGAGTGAATTTTTGGGTAGAATGCAGTCAGTACCTTCTCGTAGTACTACCGAGGGAGAGCGAGACAGAGAGACAGAGAGAGGGGGAGAGAGAATATTACTAACATGTAGAAAAGCGTCAGTCTTACATACAGATACGTGTCCTTCCTGACGTAAGATGTACAGGCTGCTTTAGATCAAGGTTTGTTAATTGCAGGTTTGCCTCAGCTTTCATTTATCAATCAGCGCTTGGAGAAGTGATGACGCAAGAAGCAGCAGCGGCATTAAATCCACGTGTTTGCTTTAATATCCTTTATGCAACCCTAGTATTAGAAACAGGTTGTTACCCTAATCAATATCGAGCGTAATTGGCGCATTACGGTGCGCCTTTCAATAAGAGGAATGAAGCAATATCGGTAGGTATTCCGAACTGTCGTCGTGGTTTAAAAAGAGAGGATGAAAAAATTTTTGATATGACGTTTTCTCAGCATTGAAAATGCAAAACACTTCTGTACGGCTTTACATATACAATTTATAAAAATGTAAGTATTTTATAACTACTTACCATGCTGATAATAGGCTACGCAGTCGTGTCACCTACTAGCATTTCTTCCAGAGAGTCAATGTCTTGTTTTTCAGTTCCAAACGGCAGCCAATAAAAAATGAAGTACAGGACTTCATTTTCACCTTCACTTATGCAAGCTATTGGTGGCAAATTATTTCACTCTGCTGTGCCCAAAATATAATTTTCTAATGCTCCATTTATATGTTACCTTTAACATCTAAGGTCATATCGGCGGTTTTTAACCTTTATGGAACAAGTACTCAACTGCAATATTGTTCATTAGCTTAACTTTGCTTTCTGTAACTTTGGATTAGTTTTACATTAAATTAACACACACATTCGTACTCTCTTTCACAGTTCCAGGCTCTAGGGAGGATGGAAATAATCCTAGTTAAAGAAAAATTCCCATCCTCCAAGCCAGGAATGGAAGCCAGGACCCCTTGCATATAGTCAGTGGCTCTACGATGTAAAAATCCTGTTATGACGTATTCACTCATACCATAATCATGAAGATTATGTACTCGTTACATTCATTATTGCTTTTATTAGTGAGTAGTGTGAGCTTTATATGGACATGCAGTTAACCTAAAACATGTGTATTCTCTGATTGTAATTAATAGATCAATGTAAAACAATTAGTGCATCTATAGGTTATCTTTTCTCAGAAACCACAAGCAACAAAGAGCTCAAAGGTTTACTACATTCCGCCTCATATAATTAAAATAGGGGCATCAAGTTGCCAGTGCTATTTCTGCTTCAAATTCTATTTTCCTTAAAGAACACACAAAATTTACATCTTAAATTTGAAAAAAATATTTTCAAGCTTTAAAGTTGCATTATATTTAAATGTGTGTAGCTCTAGCTCAATACATATAGTACATTATCTCGCACAAGGGTGCAAAAGTTTAGCCTTATAAGGTTTGTAGTTTTTGAGAATAAGGAAAATATGATTAGAAAAATGTATCTTTGAGATAATCGTAGTTGAAATTTAACTTACTCTACTCCAAGAGAATGCAACCCACGTTTTTTTTTCGGATTTTCAGTGCTACTGACCGGGACTCCTTAGATAAAGCCCTTTCAGTACACAATTATTCTAAAATAACTCGAGATATTAAGTTTCAGCAAAAAACGGACATGTAATCTAACGTTCAGAGATATACGCAGTCAATTTACATGTTCTTTAAAGGATTAGGTGTGTTAAATGACATGTAAACCAATATACATTCTGAATCAGAAAGAATCGCAAAAAACCACATTAAAAATAGAAAATGCTAATTTTTGTCATTCCACAATCCTCACTTCCCCTAATGTCAATATTTCTTAGTTTACTTCGAAGCTTCTTCCAGAGAGTGCCTTTTGCAAAAGAGATATCTTTAAATTAATTTACTTTAATCACGTATCACATGATGTAAGTACCAGTGTAAATCCATATATAAAATATTTATACAGATATCCCAAAATCAGACCACAAACTTTGGAAGCTGATACATTACGTTATTTTAAACATTTTTTATTAAGGGAAGCTTTTTGCTGCGTTTAAGCACTAGACGAGTTAATGCCATAGATTACTGCCTCCCACCCAGTTTAACTATTTATGGTAAAATCAACAACGCAAATTGGTATTGCATTTATCTTAGCAAAGCACAGAATCATAATCCAAGAAACAAACACAAAACAGATAAACAACATAAACGTCTTCTTATTTACAGCTTTACCATTCAAAGTAAATGTTGGAACGTACTCCCATTGCGATTAACAGAAAGAGTGCATCGACGTGTCATATTCTGCCGTACTCTAGCAAAAGCACCAGCCATTTCTCTGGTTTAAAAGTTTACCGGTCTTTTATATACGATTCTCCAAAGAAAAGTAAGTTCTGTTGTAGTTTTATAAGTTAAAGTGGCTATTAAACCATATGAGTTCTACTTTCACGTATAAATAAAAATGTTGGTAATTTTTGGATATGTTAAACTTAGAGCAAGGATATGACGTAATACTAAAAGAAATATATAACAATACTTAAGAGGTGGAATCAGAACTGAAAAATTCAATGCCATGGCCAGGATTTGAACCACGGATCTTCCGCTTATCGCAGCAGTAAGCTTGTTGGCATAAATAAATGAGAAGTTACATTAAACAGTCCAAAAGTCTTCGTTTTTATTGGTACTTCCGACAAGCTCTAAAACACATTTCAAAGACTGTTATTTAATAAATGAAACAAATTGTACTTACAGCATGGTGGCACTATTGTACTCTGTTATAAGAAATTTTCCATAGCTCACGAAATGTCTTAATGATCTGCAATATTAAACACTACCACAACCTTTATATTATTAGTACAAATTGCAAACAAAAAACACTGAACCTGGTATAATTAGTTCAATCATGCCTGTAATCCTAACGCAATTTCGCGGGAAGATTAAATGATGTGCACTTAATGACGTAATTTCCGCTCTCCGCAGTTACCTAGGTTTTCGGCCAACCTTGTACTTAAAGCAACTGGTCTCGGATGCACTCCTTAGAATAAAATGGGTGGCCTACTCATACATCTGCCAAGAATTTGTGCATAGTGTGGGGTGGGACGTGGTTAGTAGTACACCGAGTTCCTCACGGCCAATGAATGTGATGCAAGTGCCCGAAGTGTATTATTTACAGAATTTCAGAATACTTTGGAAAAACTCTCGCCTTTCTTATTTCCAATTTTTTTCTATGCATTTTTCAGTGTGTTTGTATTTTCCTGTGTTTAATTATTTTAAATGTATTATTAAAATATATTTCTAATTTCTCCATCACATGTCTCCTGCGATTTACGTTGACGTTAAGTTGCCAATTTAACAACTATAACCACGAGTACTAAAACGCTTTCATCTAGGAGGCTTTTGAGTCCATTGTTTAATGACGTGATACAGTAACTCAAAGAGGGCTATTTAAATTAATAGTATGGACATTCAATATTTGAAGAATTTGGAATCCCACATAAAATTTACACAAAAAATTGATTCTGGAGGAATCTAAAATGAGGTATGAGTTTGCCATGCAGCATTAATTTCAGTTAACTATTTTTTAATAATTTTGAAAAAATTAAAGTAAATTAAAGTTTAAAGTCCTCCCTCCTGTACTCTGCTATTATAGATTATTAAATTTTCCATATCAGAGTTTGAAACCGATTTTACTTCGCGCGCTAGTGTATGTTATGTTATTATAGTCATTACATTTGTGTTGGTAAGCATAAATATCTGGAAACAAATGTCTTGGAATTCTAAATTTTCTTCTGTGTAAATATGATCTTGCGAAAGTTATTTTTCAGCTATTAATTGGATGTTCTTTAAAAGTTCCTGTATTTCTTAATAGAAATAGGCAGCATGTTTTAATAAAATATGAACTAAGTTTGAAATAATTTCTAGTAATACAGTTTAATAAAAACTCAAGGTGATTTAACATTTTGGATGAAAGTAATATGTTGGATAAATAGTGAAATCTAGATGTTAAAGTTAAGTGAACTTTGACTCCGATGTGCCAGGTCGGCGCCACTTCTTCGATCTGTGAGGAATAAAACCTTTTCCGTATTAATAGACTTCCTTGATTGAGGCGCCTTCTGCAGATGACGACGACGACGACGATGACGACAGACAGTGTGACCTACTGCATGGGCGTAATGCTGCAGTGTTTAACGATCATAGTGGCGCGCTCATACGAACATATTGCACAACGTTACCAGACAGTTATAAAATTTAAATGTTTGTAATTGCGATGAGCAAATAGCGCTAAAATGCAATTCACCGGAGATGCAGAGATAAGGAGGACCGTATCACTGGAACATAAACACTTATTGCAGGAACACGTTACATAAAAAGACAAAATTGAGGTTTCTAAGGAAATCATTAATCTAGTAGAAAGAGGGACTTTTCCTTAAAAACGGATAACGAAATGCAGTAGTAGGGGCAGCACACTATAAACCAATTCGAATTCGGCAATCTCCAGGAAATAATTACTATTAGTGTATTTGTGCGTCTAAATTTGCAATAACTAAAATATAATCACTTATCTTCCAAAATAAAACAAATTAAAAACAGCGGTATTGCATTTTCAATCTTTCCTCTGTGTGTCTGTGTGTCTGTGTATGTGTCTGCCTGTGAACTAAACGAAAATTCGGTTAAAAACCAAAGTTGGTATTGAAGTATCTTTCAATGCGACAAGAAGATTTTGAAGAAAATTCATCCACCGTAAACGATTATCTTACATGCCAAATTTTTTGGAAATTGTTATTTTTTAAAAACTGGCTCTAAAATTTTGACGAAAATGCCATATATTTAAAATATTTTTATGGCAAATGAAATGCACATTTTGAATTTTATGCTTATAGCTTATGTAGTCCTGTTTCGCTTGATGACTTTTGCATAACCTGTAAGCCGTAAGAGATAGACCAAATCTTACTATACAAAAAAATACATCTCGTTAAAACACACAAGTTGTGTGGAAACTAAGTTTTTGTGGCGTGAATCATTTCGGAGATATTTCTTGCTATTTGTGTGAATTTTGGAATACATAAACTTTTCTCAAACGGAAGCTCGCTATCCAATTTTTTATCTCTGGGCCGATCAAAGAGAACGGAATCTCGAAGCTTTAGAAAATTTGACTATCGCTCAAAGCCTAGTGTATACCCATATTATTGTTGCACCTAGAAGAAATTCAGCAAAAGATAATTTACGCAAACGTTTATCTCGACTAACATGAAGAAGATAGAGGAATAAGTTTGTAATAATTGTTAGTACAAGAGTAGAGAAAGTCATGTGAATGCAGTACATCAGATTGTTTATATCTACTTCGTTTTAATAGAGATAAGCATTTATAGAAGCAGCCTGTCTCAATAATTAAATAAATAGGTGTCAATTGTATGTAATTTTACAGAGGTGGCAGTCAGAAAGCGAGGATGTGATATTTAATTATAATATTAGACACAAAAGTATAATGTAATATTTAAAATATTTACTGACATTCATACCAACAGAAAATACCTTCTTTTTTCCGCCTGAATACAGTCTATTGTTGGTTAATTTGTGTGCAATGATGGCAAGATTGCTGTGCATGTCTCGAGGTTTCCTCGAGGAGCAACTCCATATAAGTCCGTCACAGAGAGATTCCAAGTGTCACAAAGTTGGTACTAAGCTCAAATGCACACACCGCACTTAACACAATGACGCTGTCGTCACATACACCTCATCGTCTTGCTGCTTCTCCCACCTTCATACGGAAAATGTAGCATCTCAAAAGAATCCAGCAGGTTCATACGTCATAGCGGGACACATTTCATTATTAACCGGGAGTAAGATAAACTAGTACTTTTATCAAGCATTCGTATCTTTTAAGATTATGTTGGTTCATACACACAATTGCTATGTACCAAAACAATAATAGCTTTGATGGTTAAAAGTGCAGAGGTTAATATACGATTGAGACAGGGATGTGAACTATCGCCTATCTTGTTTGTGAGATAGGAGTATACCAAAAGGGATAATTACAAACAACAGGAATATAGACACCATAATTTTCGCACATGACCACATCCTACTAGTTATAAATGAAGTGGAATTGCGATTTAGACAAATAGGGAAAATATAACATTAGAAGTTCTAATGGGAAAACTTAAATATAGAAAGAACAAAGAAGAATTAAAATAATTATTAATTGATAAATTATAGAACAAGTATCAGCATTTAAATACCTGGGGTCAACAATATCGATACTGAACACCAAGGCAGATGTTGAGGGGAATATTAAAATATACAACAGATTAAACGGAGGCATAAAACGGCATTTTGGAAAAAAAAGTAGTAGGACAGAAAGAACTAGAGAAAAGTCAATAAATTCTCGATATAAATTTGAGTAATCATAAATAGGAATGCTATTGAATTCATATATGTAATTAAAATCATACATTTAATGTGACGTGCAATTTCATTATTGAACTTCTAATACAAGTTTCATGCAATCAACTATATGACCTTTATGTTAGATTAAATTGTTGGATTATTTCCACGTCAATAACAAACATCAATTCTCTACCTCCCGTTCAGTTTAATGTTATTTGGTTTAATTATGTACACCTTTGGTTTAGAAATAGTTCTCCCAGTTTAATATCCATCGAAATTGCAGCGGGTTAAATAGTGATAATAGCATCACCATGTAAACGTCAGATGTAGGTCACCGTTTTTTTGCTTGTGTTTCTTTTTGTGTGGAATATTCTGGTTAGTGATTACTGAAAAGATATCCAGAAGCTCCTGAATAGCGAGTAAATACAGCTTTCCAGCACCAGAGGGAAATAGTGCAGCTTTAAAGGAGATGAGGGTTGAAAGGAAGTAAATGTCAATACACACTTGGTGTAAGATAGTGTAGGTATATGGAAATACATCTTTTGACAAAGTAGTCATTCGCCAGTTGTGTGGGAGTAGTTGGATGCCTTCAGCCATGTTTTACGAGTAGAAATTAATTAGCTCTTGATGTATCGCCAATTATCTCTCGAAATGCCATAGGCGTACGTATGCCTAATTTGCAAAAATAATCAAATGGTGTAGGATGATACAAGAACTCAGTGTATCCAGAAGTGAAAGTGCTCATTAAAAGAAAGTAAACCAATTATGGAAGCTAAAATTATTTCCTAGGGTTAACCGTGAAAAGGTATAATGTGTTTCACAGGTCAATTTGAACTTAAAACAAATTAAATTTCATGACTTGCTCGTAGCTTACTCGGCAGAGCTACTGTCTGCTGTGCTAGAGGTCCCGGGTTCCATTCCCGGCTTGGGGTTTAGAACATATCTCTAGCCAAGATTATTTCTTATCCTCCCCAGAGTCTGGAAGTATGAATGAAAATGTGAACGTGTGTGTGTGTATGTGTGTGTTTCTGTGTGTATGTGTGCGTGTGTGTGCGCGCGCACATGTGTTTTATAATATCCAAAGAAGATCTCTAAAGCCAATGATACCGTATACTACTCGTAGTTAACACCAATGCTGATGCGCGAATGTTCCAAAGGTAAAAGACCGCCAATATGAACATTGTAATTATAGGTGACATATAAATTACACGATAAACGCTAAGATATCTCCCCTATCGCCTGGACGCTTCGTGCTCCAGCCGCAGCCAAGGCCACGGATGAGTGCAGAATGGGGATGGCGGAGGTCAGCGCGTCGACTCTCCTGAACCTAAGGGGGCTACTTAAGCTTTAGCGACGCTACTTTTCCATTAAGACAGCTATTCAATTGACATCACAGGCTGAGTGCAGTCCGTACCAGGCCTGCCAGCGGGAAAAAGTCCCTACACCAAGGGTCGAACATGGGTATCCCGCGCCAGACACAGACGCGTAAATTAAACTTCAAATGTCAAATTTAATAACTTAGGAAACGTATGTTAATGAAAACTTCCATTTTAATTTTTTAAGTGTGTGTGTGTGTATATATATATATATATATAATAGCACTGTATGATGACACTGTCCAGTTACATTTTCTCGTAACTTTATTTTCCCATCTGAAACTGATGCACAAAAGCAGTCCTGTTTAACATAGTCTGCAGTTCTTCATAAGCTTCATAGCTCATAGCTGTTCGGTCCTCCCGTAACCTTGTCACACGCTCCTCTGTGTTTCAGTTCTCTAACTGAACACACTCGCCAAAACTGCTTCCCACAACTACTACTCTGACGTGACGGTTGAATGTCCCAAACTGTCTTTGACAAAAACAATTCGCTTCACTTGCTTCTATGGCCGAGATTGACGTAGCGCGGATTTTTCTCCAAATTCACCTTTTCTCGAACATCTCACAAACAGGCCAACACTCACAAGTCTCACGAACGTTCTGACGCACTCATAGTCGTCTGTGTTGTGACCGCTGTATTGTCGTTGGCCGCGTACTTACAAGCAGGATGTGAGGTAGCTTGACTTTGGATTTTTGAGGCGTGCGCCCACGCCTGGTGTCACAATATTTTGATTTAAGCGCTGGATTTGTTCTGATGCAAAAGTTATGAATATTTCTAGGTATTTCAATAATTCTATAGATTTGATGTTTTCAAAGACTGGTCTTATTCCATCTTTGCAGCAATGTCAATCGTAGACACACTACATCAAAGTAACCTTCAACATGCAGGAATCTCAAACCACACATTTTCGTTTGTGGGAATACAAGAACAGTGTTTTATATCAAACTACTGGAAAAAAATTCAACAACCTGAATAAACCGTGCTGTGCATAATAAAATTGTGCTGAAATAATGGTTCACGGTGGATAAATTTAAGATATGTTCTCAATGTCTGGAGAACTAATGCCATGAAAATATTCTACTCCTGATTTTTCAGCGTAACGGACTCAAAATTAAATTTATGGGAAATATGTTTACATATTGTATACACCAACTCAAATATTTCGTCCAATAAGGTTAATTCTCACCATTAAATTTGTGCTGAACTTCCCTCTTACTACGCTATGAAATAGAAACTCACTCAGCCAAACCTCCTGGGAAAAAATTAAGTACAGGGGACATGAAATTTATATTCATTTGGTTCCAAGTGTTACCGAATGTATATATTATAGTAAATAAAATTCACATACTCGTAATTAGCATGAATACTCCACTGCGTGACGTGCTTGAAATCAACCTATCATATGCATAACAATTTCAAATTTCTATCAATGACAGCCATCATTCGCAAGAACTTTATCAAAATTTTCCCCTGAGTTTTAATTAGCACTTCCTCTGCTTTTCTTATGATGTGATCAGCTTAGAGAATATAGCTGCACTGTGCTAAAGACAGCTTATGTAATTTGACACAACAGAGCCGCTAGATATAAATTTAAAAAAATGACAGAACACAAGATAAAATATGTTTGGAATCACTTTGACAAATTTTGTATTGAACACAATTATAAACTAGGTCAGTGGTATTTAATCTTGTAGCCATGTATGCTAATGTATGCCCGCTTCATTTTTTAAGAAGATAGTTATTACAATAGAACATTTAGATAACATTTAATAGCTATATCATCATTTAATTCGTGAAACAGTCTTGGTAAATGCAACTTATCATAGTCAAATTCCCCAGATAAATTGACAATCACTCGTGGAATTACTTCTGATAGTTTTCTTTGTCTTTCTTTGTTTTTTTCCTTCTTTCTTTCCTTCTTTCCTTCCTTGTTTCCTTCCTTCCTTCTTTCCTTCCTTCTTTCTTTCCTTCGTTCTTTCCTTCCTTTTTTCGTTCTCTCCTTTTCTTCTTCTCTCCTTCTCTCTTTCTCTCCTTTTGGTCTTGTCTCCTTCTCTCTTTCTCTCCTTTCTTTCCTTCTTTCTTTCTTTCTTTATTTATTTATTTCTTACTTCATTTATTTATTATTTATTCATCATTATCATTTTCTTTCATGGTATACACGGTTACTGAAGTGTTCCGGCTCCAGAGCACTACATCTTTTATTTGGTTGTCCTCTACTTCCATGGCATTGTGGATTATAATTTAGGATCATACGAGGCAGCCTCTTAATTTATTCCGCTGACGTGTTCAATCCATTTAATTCTATATTGTTCTATTTTGTTACTATGTTGACTATTTTTAGTCTTTTGTGGATATCTTCATTCCTTTCCTTATCTAAGAGAGTATATCCTGCCACATGTCAATTGCTGCTTCCAATCTTCTTAGCATGCTTTTACTAAGAGTTCCAACTTACTGAAACATACAGCAAAACAGATGTAGCTAAAACTTTGTGAAGGTTGAGACGAGTTTCTCCAAGAATTTTCTTTCCTACTGTTCCTTCAATTGTACCACAAATATGTTGAAACATTTAATTTTCTGTTAATATCTTTTGTCCTTTCATTTCCTAAGAAAACCCCTAAATGGTTACAATTAGTAACTTTGTTCTATTAAAAATTTCTCACTGCCATTTTAGTTCTTTTTGGCTTCTTCCATGGAATGGCATCGTTTTTTCTAGGCAATATTTGTAGATTATTTTCAGCAACAACTATTTCTAATTGAAAAGTTGCTCTTTGTAAGCTGTCATTGTCAGTTGTTATCACTGCCTGCTCATCTGCAAAAAGGAGTATATGTAATTGTGTTTTATGTAGTTACTTATTGTCTAATGTCTGCCAGTCGTGATAGCTAACTCCAGTTTCTTGTTTGCATCTCTATGACTAATACTCTACATTATTAGGAAATTCGGTTACAAAGTCACGTCTTATTAATAACAAGAAATGTGATAGTGATGTAAAGGACCACCCAGGAGCTTGAAATGAACATGAGTGTTGCAAGTTTATGTACTAAGCGACGAGTTCTCTCTCATCAGCCAGGGCTATAAATGGAACGGCGATCTGCGACGCGTATGAAGATGTTGGGTATCGTATGTTGAATTAGGATTCTGGTGTTTGCAACTTACTTGCACAACACCCCGTCTTTTGTTTCCACTTTTCTCTTCATTAATTTCCCGCCAGGTGTTAATGAGATGGGTGACGCAAAGGGTTGCTTCCCTTCTTCGCCAAAAATAATAAAAAGAAACAAACAAAAGAAATATTTCAAGAAGCCACTAGTAAAACATGCTCTTCTCCTTTCAGTGGCGTGCAGGGTTCTTCTCTGTATATGTTGCATGCTCTGTGTTAGAAACTCCTCACACAAGAATTTTAAAATTCGAGAGGTAATTGTTTGGTAATGTATTCTTTACTGATCTTACTGATCTCTTAATGGAGCAATGCGGTTAAGTTTGTAAACATTTTACAACTAATTATTCTTCCAGAACTTCACCTTAGATAACAAGCGTGAACGTATGCTTCTTACAGTATGAATTTAAATTCAGTTTAGTATTGTAAGTGACGGAACCTAACAGTCAAGCAACTTAACGAATTTTACTAGTAATTGAACAGTAATGTATCGTTCTGTTGGCAGCCATTCTGACAGAGGTGTTACTATTGTCTGCGTACTTCTCTGATCGTTGAAAAACATGACTGCATAATATATTATCTAGGTAACTCGTGGTTTGGGCTAGATGGCGCTCTGAGCCATCTTCTGTTGAAATGCAATAACTGGTGACTGGTGCTTAAGTGTTCTGGGTAACTTTGCCATTCCTTTATTGTGTAATTTTGTTGTTCTAATTTTGACTGTAAATTCTGTTCGTCGTGTCAAATATTTATTAATGATATACTTAATTGTGTTCTAGAAATTTGGGAAGTATTTGCAAGTTTAGGAAATAACGCGTATTTAGCCTATTCCTGTGACTGCGGAGGTTTTATTACTACACAGAGTAACATCAGTCCATTGTAGCATATAATTACCGGATATTTACTCTCGGCTTATTAAGCTATTAAACAAGTATTAACAGCTTTAGCAAACAACTTAGTTAAGCATTGCAATTGTATAACACTGTTCTTACACACAGTAAATTCTTCATTGTACTAAGCAGTTATCAGGCATTTACTTCCACTTATTGTGAAGAGATAAAAGAAAAAAGGAAATGTTCCAAGCGGAATTCGAAGTCACTACCCGTCACAACAAGAAATACCAGAGAAAGATTTAGTGACTTCACCACGGGAACTGATAGGGGTTCACTCTTTATGCTTCAAAGATTACATTGAAGTATTATAAATACATGATTTTGCTCTTTTGACTTTTCACTATTTACCAATGCGAGACCGAAAAGAAAGAGGGTGCAAAAGAAGTATAAATTCGCCATTTATACAGCAGTAAGGTGTGCGTTTATATTTCGTTTCGGTAAACACACACACACACACACACACACACACACACACACACACACACACACACATACAAGGACTAAAAACTGACTCCAACCTGCCGTTGCCTCGCCTCCTTATACAGCGAGTATGACGAAACACGATTTTCTTCGAACTTAATTTTTTCTGGAACTTCTCCAAATATAATGACCACGACACCTCTCTTAAATTATTATCAGGGGGCCTAGACATGTGAAAATCTTAATGGTAGGTGCAAGAAGAGTTACATACCAGATTGGGAAGTGAGAGATTGACTGCATGTGACAGTTCTGTTCACAGGTTTCACACAGCACAAACACTATTCATTCGTCTTCTATATACTTACTTTTAATTGAGATATTCTGTTTGCAGAAAACATCTTAATACACATTTCGCTGTTATAGATACAAGTTAGATGTGAAAGCTGAGATCGTGTTTTATATTTGTAAATATGATTGTCAAGGGTAGTTTTTACAGATATAAATTTTTCATGTATTTAAGGTGTATTGTAATAGGAACCATATTTGCCAATTTGTTTCCTGTAAGTAATATTCACCTGTGTTATAATGTTTCTGGTACAACAGATTGGAAATCGTGAAACACGCATTTGAAAAACAATCGAGAGTGGTTTCCAGCAAAGCGTCCTTTTGTAGTGCTACGAGGAAAATCAGCTATTGACTCTTTGTTGTGTAAAGTCATGTAAAAAATCAATCAGCCAATGGAATTTAGAAAAAAAAGATCACGTCGACGGAGTTTGCGCATGTGATGAGCGCGATAAAATAAGTCATTGCCATAAAGTTGTGCAGTCCGGGGAAAACTCGGTTTGTATAAAAAGTGAGACTTCGACACTAACTAAAACGCGACAGAGTAAAATACAAGATTCAGAACTGAAATTATAAGACGAGACTTCAAACAAAAGTGGAAAAAACATGTTGAAAGAATGCTATATAGAAGACTAAACAAAAAATGCAATTTCATCCTAAAGATAGGAAATCGGCCCTGGCCTATTTCAGTACACAATAATTTGGAATAAAGTATCTAATAAGGCAATATAAACTAAAACTGAACCAGTATTTTTCAATGGATGATTAACAAAAATAACCTCGAGCGATATTAATTATACCCGTACATCCTTTTAAATCCAAAACTAAATGGGGAGGGGATGGGGGTCGAGGACTGTGCACTATTTTATTTCATAAATTACAATGTGGAAGTAAAAAAATATGTAGGTGTTTAACGACGCTGTCAATTGTCAGGATCACATCAGCGTCGCCGGTGTACCGGAATTTCATTCCCGAGGACTTCTTTTACGTGCCAGTAAATCCACAACAATTTGGAAGTACGTAATTTCCCAGTTAGGCCACAAACATACTGACCAGTGATAGTCTCCTTCAACCACGTTAACTGTCTATATACTGCAACAAAACGACAAAGGTCCAGTCCAATTACTTTTGTCGCTTTATTTTGTTCTAGAAGGTTACACGACACCACAGTTCTCTTATACTGACGCTAACACAGTCTGCAGCCTTTTGTGATATTACAACTCACAATTACTGTTTTCTTCTCGTAAGTTTGGCTCACTCCATTCTGTCTTTCTTCGATTTCTCTCTCTCAAACAGTTGACTTTGAACGATACAATACCTCGACTTCGACGTGACCGCACACACGCAGCTTACACACGCACACTAAAACTAAAAACGCTTCCGAACCTTGTTGTTGCCCTGCTTCCTTATATAGCCCGGGCCCAAATGAACTAGCTGTCGACGGGCCCTTAAACCCCATCCATCCCATCCCAACCCATCCCAACCCATTCCATCCCTTTCCATTCCATTAATAATACGTTTAGATTTTATTGAAATATAAGGGGTTTGAAAATTAAAAAACTAACTGGCACGCCTGATACACAAAAAACTTTTTTGATTACAATAAACCTTGCTTAGTTGCAAATGTGTGATAAAAATTTCAGCACGTAATACCATAACTTTCAGAGAAATGGGATGTATATGGAGAAAATTATTACTTCTTCAGGAATTGCCGTTAATAATATGAAAAAGCCTAAAACCTATATGCAGCTTTATTTTGAATAGTATTTTTAGCGTATTTACAATTAACGTACCTCAGTAAAACGTATACCAAACTGAACGAAAGATCTGAAATATTCACACGGAAATAAAACCTGAATTTGGAAAAAAAAAAATTACAAAACTCACCATTACGAGTTCCCTTAAAGAACATATATTATCAAATTTAAATTAATAAACGAATAAAAAAAGAGTACTAAATATGTTCACGCCACTGAATCCCTCGACAAACACATTCGTGAGGACAAAAGACAAAACACTGTCGAGGCGACGGCTGGACGAACTGCAATGAAAGGGAAACATGACGTAGTAATTACGACATGCGTTGTGGTTGTGAAGCTTTCTCCTCTCTCTCTTTCTCTTCGTCTAGAAGAATAACAAGAAGAGCCCCCGAGAAAGGGAGAGTGTTGCGAAGAAAGAGTGACACGGTCTACCCCTCATTGTGAGCTGGCCACTTCATGAATTGGGCAAATGGTTTCACTGGTCTTTACCCCGGCAAGGAGCTAGTGCACCTGCATTCTTAAACACACCTGCGTCTCGCCTCACTTTAACTTCCATCTAGCTAGCTCTAATTTCCACAGCTTAGAAAACATTCTTATGCATTTTATTCAAATACTTAGAGCTGTTAAGTTATACTCTTCTTATAATATACCCGTTCTTTATCCCTTAAAAGCTACTAACGGCGAAGCTACACCCAAATAATTTTAGTCTTTACCCCGCTAAGTTTGCAAGCCTGCATTAAACGTCCTTCCTTTAAGTATTCACCTTCCATGGGGTAGAACATTTCTGCTACTAACGACTCTGTTGTACTATTAGATTTTTCACGTTTTAGGCTGTGTGATTTCATTTGTAACGAATGACAAGCCCAGTTACTTTGTCTGTCACTTTATTTCTCTTCTAAAACTGAATCACAAAAACAAAGTGGTCTGTTTTTTCGTTAACACAACAATTCGTCGTGATCTTCCAACTCTCAAATGTTCTATCTGATCGTAACTTAACACAAAAACTAATCACAGTACTAACAAATGACTGCTTCCGATGTTACACTCACTAAAAGTTGCTTCACACAACAAATAACTCCCTCCGCCCTCAACGCCCTCAACACTGACTTAACACTACACACACTTAAAAGTTAACTTAAAAAACTGCCTTCATTGGCGTCCCGACTCGCTTATATAGGCCAAGTTTAGTATCTGTGAATTCTCTGGAAGATACACCTTTTTTCGAAGGATTTCTCGGCACGTGAACAACTTCTAGAACTGTATGCAATCGCTTTGTTCTGTCCCGCCTATAGTGGTCTTTCTTCCGACCTCTCCATTGTCGTCAGGTCGCGTATTTATGAAAAGTAGTGTGAGGTAGATTGATCTTGATCTTGATCTCTTTGATGGGTGGCTTCCTTCACAGTATTTTAAAGCATTTGATCAAAATACTTTAAAATACTGCTGCAACAAAAATGAACTTGGCTGCTGGTGTAAATGTTTAAATCACCGAAACTGAAGATTGATGCTTCAAACAGCATTAGATCACATATTGTGGGACACCGTTGAAGCAACGTCTGATACCTCGAAGACTACAAATTTACTTTTAATAAAAGGAATATTTTGAGTGTGTCTTGGACTAAGCCTAAATTATTAGCTTATGGGAATGAGCTATACATTTTTAAATATAAATGTTTATGAAATTTGTCCAACTACTTCGCTCCCAAGTATAAACTATTCTTAATTAAACATAGGTAACATCAATTGAATAAAACTAAATTTATATGTATTTATTATAATATGTATTTTTTAAAAATATATATTTAAAATAAAATTCCTTCTCGACTAGTTCTCTTTTTATTTTCCTCTGCACTCTTATCCATTGCTAGTATTTTTCCTATTTCCCCCAGCTCTGCTATCGCTTCGTCTGCATTATCTTTGTCCACCATGTCCTTTGCGTTCTTTTTCCTCTTGCTGACGGGGACGTTCTTGGCACACGTCTGCACTCTTTCGCTGCTTGCTCTGTACTAGAGTAATAAATCGTTTGTAAGAATAGTTCGTATAAGAGTCAGGTTAGCTCTACATACCGTTGTGGGCAGAGTTTCTGCAAATATAACTAGGTATATTAAACGTGTGTATTGCAATAGGTTATGCAACGATTAGTTGGTGCACCTTTTAAGGCTATGCACTTCGACAATATCACCAAATAGTTATAGACTTCTTAAACGTAGTAAAGTATCAAGAAGTTACTGCTCAAGAGATGTTTATTGCATAGATACCTAAGTGCTTTTGTAAATCAAACGCAACCTACATATAACTCAAACTGCCTATGCAAATCTGAGTATGTGAAACAGTCGGCATTAAGTGGAAGGAGGCAAATCTAACCTCCCCTCTTTTGCAAACATTGGGCATCGCTGAACTGTTTGATACTGTATAATACAGGAATAAATGTCTGAGTATCTCACAATAGTTGAAACTGCTACTTCAGACGTTACTGATTTACGTTCGTCGTGTAAATGAAGAGTTTTGAAGCATCTATCTCAATAGAGAATGTTTTGGTGCACCGTTGTATAGTTGCGTTCCAGTGAACTTCAAACAGAGCTGCGAATAGCTCTTTTTATACCATTCCAATAATTATTTACGGCTGACGGATCAGTTTTAGAATGGCCGTATCCTCGCCGTATAATGCTAATCCACAATCGGAATGATTATTGCCTTAAAACCACAGGCGTTCACACAGCCATTGACGTGTGTGAAAAAGTAGAAAGCGTTTCACCCACATTTGTGGCTGGTGTATGTGTGGTTTTTATCGCTTTGTTACGCCGAGTTGCTCGACTATTGTTCGACGAATAACGAATGTGAGCGAATGCACTGATATCTGCTCCTATCTGCAGTACCTTCAACTGACGCGAAATAAACCAACTGCTGTCCACATGAAGCATGACCCACTTGGGTGGCACATTTTTAATTGCTATTCTTATAGCTTCGGTGTCATAGATAGGGCTGAAGTTGACATATCTGTTTAATAGAAGTGTGTATGTGTGTCTTCGTATCAACATCACGTCAGATTGGATTTAAATCTGCTATAATCTCGTCACCAGCGAGGCAAAAGAGAATATACGACCGAATGTTCATACTTCATCTTTTCACTGCATTTCGGTGCTTTAGTTATTCTGAATGTCATCCAAACGGTAGATACAATGTTTCAAAGCCAGTACAAAATCAGCGATGTTCAACCTCTTCTCTTTGGAGATGCTCACCAAATAAGCTGCTCTTCCCCACCCCAGGGGTGAATCAGCTCTTGCCGGTGACGTATAGAAACACAGACAATCAGTATCCACTGACGGACACAAACACGCGACTCCATGGCAGTTTCTAAATCATATCTTTAATTTTCTGGTAATGTCCTCAGAAGACCTCTTCATTCTGGATGACTTTTGCATAAATTCTAAACAGTAAGAGAGACAAAATCTTAATAAATACAAAATGTGGATCCTGTTAAAACACAATTTATCTCAATTTTTTTTCTTTGGAGTGAACCTTTTTCGATATACTCTTTTGCCAATAATATTTTTCTCAAATAGCAGTACCTTATTTCGTTTTCTCATCTTTTTCCCTTCCAAAGAGCACTGAATTTCAAAGGCATCGCATAGTAATCAGCTCTTAAAACATTTCACTATCGCTTAAAGCCTACTATTCCCATATTCCCCTTGCATCTACAAGAAAACGAGATAGTTTCTGCAAATGCTTATGTGAAATATGCATCTGCAAGAAAAGTTTTATAAGAGTGAGTATAACACTACGTATATTTGAAAACAGAATTTCTCCAAATTGAACCATATTAAAAGTCTGTATCGCAATAAGTTACGCGATGATTACTTTGTGGATGATCTAAGGCTATGCACTTCGACTTTGTCGCCAAATATTAGATTTCTTAAACGTAAGCGGTACCAAAGAAGTCACTAATGAACAGATCTTCATTAATCATAGGGAACGTACATGTAACCAATACGCCACTGCAACACAATGGACAGTGAGTGGCAAAGTCTGCGTATAGTGGAAGAAGGTAAATCCAACCTCCCCTCTTTCGCAAAGGTTGAACATCGCTGCACTAAATAGAGCGTATTGGATTATTGGAACCACGATCTTGCTTTCGCGTCCTTATGCGTCAAATTCATGACCCAGACCTTAAGCTAATAGCGAACACTGCTCAAAAGTCGCGACTCGCTGATCTGTAAGGTAAAACCGTGTTCTAAGGGATGGAAGGGGAGCCCTTTCAGTGTTAGAGCTTTTGCAATTTTTATTCAATTTACGTAGTATTTGGTAGGTTAATCAATTGCGTTAGTTAAAATTAAGGTAATAAAATTTGTAGTCATTGGATTCTAAGCTTTTAATTTATAGAATATTTTATAACAATTGATAACAATTATGAAAATGCTCCAAGCGCAATTTTTTTGTTGAGCGAACCATTTTGGAGATATTCCTTGTTGTTCGTGTAAGTTTTGGTTAACTTATACCTCTGTGGAATGGAACATCGTTATTCGCCATTATTTTTTTTATATCTTAACCGTGCAAAGAGAACAGGATCTCAAAGCTTTAAAAGCTTGGACTATCACCCAAAGTCTACTGTATTCCTATATTTCCTCTGTACCTACAAGGAAATAAGCAATAAGATAATTTGTACAAACGTTTATCTCAACTAACACGAAGAAGATATAGGAATAAGAGTTTGCAAGTCTGGTTGGCACAAGAGTAGAGAAAGTCATGTGAGTGAAACGCATTAGATTTTTAACATATGCATTGATAAGGGGTAAGAGTAGCGTTATGTCTTCCCATTGCTAGTCACTACCGCATTATTTGTATGTCACGGGCCTAATCTCCACCATTCACTGCACATGGGTTTCGTGTCGTGCGAAAGAACGCTCGCATCTCCCCAGTAACGCTCGTCGTATGACCCTCTGATGCCACCATGTTTGAAATGGTCCATATGTATAAAGGCCCACAGTCAAAATAATTGTGTCCGTGTGCATCACGTGATGAGTCAATTTTTAGTGCAAAAACTCGTTTTTTATTTTTGGATCAATTTTGATCTAAAATGTTAGTAGACTTTATCCTTATTTTATTAGTGTTCAATTTTTAGTACAAAAACTCGCTTTTTATTTTTGGATCAGTTTTGATCTAAAATGTTGGTAGACTTTATCCTTATTTTATTAGTGTTCACATATGAAAAACCCAAACTCTAAATGCATTATTTCAAAAGTGATTCTCAAGAGTTGAAAATCCAGTTTAAAACAAAGTCTGTTAATGGGAAAATAAATGTTTGCAATAGAGCAGGCTGGTGTTCAGGGTATACTTACAAAAGCAACGTGAAATGTTCACAACACGAATTCCAGATATACAATTTTCTGCATCTGCATATTTCCTATAGTTCTCTTTGAATTGCTAAAATAAAAGATGTAGATGTATTAATTACTGTGACCAAAGTATTTAATCAGTTGGTCTTGAATCCAAACTTCTATCTGAGTTTGAAATATTGTATATGGCAGTGAACTTTTCCATAATCTCATATCTACGAATGAAGCATTTACATAAATATGTTAACAGACAGCCCCAGCTATGTTGTTTAAAAATCCTAACCTCCTTCACGAGAAGTACCTGGGAGAAAGTATTTTATGTTCTATTTGCGCATGTTTTCAAGGAAACATCAGTTAGTCCAAAATTGAGTGTTTACAAAACCATTTTATATTCATTTATTATAATAGATTAGAGTACTTTATAAAGTGTTAGGGATGTTTCCTTTCTAGTTTTGGTAAACCTTTTTCTATTTGTATACATAATTGAATCGTTCAATTTTATGCAGAACTTTCATTTTGTTTCCAAATTCATATCTTAAATAACTTCACTTTCTACGCATTCTATAGTATTATTTGTTAGTTTTGCTTTTCATATCCTTTAAAAACTATGTTTATATCGTTAATTATATTATTTTATGATTTGAGACTTAAATGTTGCAGGAAGCATGCTATTGCTGTAATTAAAACTTGATTGCGAAGAACAATTGCTTGCACTAGAGCAGAAAGTGCGTCAATTCCAGAGAGAAAGACTACCAGCATCTCTCTAGGTTCGATAGGAAGCTAAACTAAATTCAGTCTTAGGTTTGTCCGCGTCAAAACAAACCCATGTGACCAGTGCACCGTGGTACAACAGGGTAGCAATGCGTGTAGGGAAGTAGTCCCATCCTAGTAATCTGTGTTTTAGAATGAATTTATCGTTAAATGAGGTAATATTCTACACAAATACCTAAGAGGTTAATTAACACTGATGTATACTGATAAACAGAGCTACAAGTTCCAACATGCAACTCGTGTGAATTACCTGATATCCGAGTATTGTTTACAGCCAGCAGTTTCTATTTAGAATCATGGCGGACGGCCGCGGTGAATTTGCTCTTGCGTCTTCGTCGACTTATGCAAAGCATAACGCGGGAAAACCATTGACTAGTGGTAAAAAAACAATAGTGTTGAACGTGTATTATAAGTTGTGTGAGAAATATCCAACTGATCCCGTCAAAGAAGTAGCGAAATTAACTTCTGAGTTCACCGGTATTTCGAGTACCAGTATAAACAGTGCTCGCAAAGAAAAGTAATAATTATGACATGTGCATCGTTTATTTTGTTGTGACTATCAATCTTATCGTCTCTAGTTACATGTTAGTCACTCTTTAAATTGGCGGAATAAGGGATCGTATCCTTTCTGTTACGTATTGCATGCACTCACCACATGATTGTGACAGTATTTCTGGGGCGTATGGCGGAAGGATACATTATAACTGTGAACTGGCCACCTGCTGTAAGTTTCGCGCGGATCAACCTTAGAATGAGTAGATTAGTAGTACACCTCTCAGCTCTGTAGGCTCGTACCGGAGGACATTAACTTGCCTTAGAAACCAGTGTGTTTATTACAATCCAGATTTACACAATCTCTCATGGGTTTCGGGAGTCACTACACCGCCGAGTCCAACCCAATCCGAACACCTCCCTAATGAGAGAAGCTGAGATGTTCGGCTGGCGTACTATTTAACAGTTACGTCACAATTACCACGGGTACTGGGAACCGCAGCGTTCGCTCCGCAGCAGTTGTAGGATTCACAGCCCGTTCCCTACTGGGAGAGTGATGGAGAATGAGGGAAACTCCCTTGTTCCTCAGAACAGGTTGTGCAGTTCTATATGTTACTCTAAGCCATACTGCGCACCCAATAACATCGCTGGCTGAAGCTTACGGCCACAGTTAAGTTAAAATTAATGCCAACCTACCTTTAGCGCAATAAGCTTCCTTTGTGCAAACTTAGGTCTGCATCTGTAACCCAAAAATGTTTACACGCTACTGGCCAAAACCGCTGAAGCTTTGGCTTCTTTCTGTATTATTTCATATCCCTGCTTGTGACCTAAAGCCATTCCATTGTTAATAAACTGAATACCTTTGAGTGTGTAGAGGGCGTATAATGCTCTCTGGGGTATATATTTCATTAAGTATTAACAAATGCAGCCCTATGTGAAAACTGTGGTTCGTTTTCTTAATGTACACATAGACGCAGACTTGAAGGAGCGCGCGCATGTGCTGTGGTTTTTCTTCTCTACCACTGCTGCTGCTGCTGCCCAGTGGTCGGGACATTCCACACCACATGGAGGAGGGTGGGTTTAGTGCTGAATATTTGATGAAGTCCTTGTATAAGCACTCGGCTTCATGTTGTATACTTGTGTTTGCTGTGCTGTAGTCGGCATTGCTGCATTGGTCAGCTCCCTCCACGTTCAAGTACAGTGCTGGTCAGCAATGACCTCAATACTTTCATTGTTTTGTTCTCGACCATGGCTAAATTAATCCATCAGATTTGTCGAAGATCTACTATAATTTTTTTTTTCGGACATGTACTCCATTTCCTGATTTACATGTTCTTTGTTTTTCTTTGCCATGGTGATGTAAACTTTAAAGCAGTGTTTCTGCTCCACGATGTATTTTGGGTGGCAGTGGACCTTAAATCCACAAACCACAATATCTCTGCTCATTAGTGTACCTGGCTTCACTCGAGCGATCAGATTCCTAACTCAGGGTATGCGTGATTGTTTATTGGCTAAAGGAGAACACAAGCTCGTGTTTTTAATTTCTGGAAATCCATCTACTTCCCAGCGACTTTGCTAAGTTTCCCTTTCAATTTTGCGAATTCTTTGTAACACCCGATTACCTGAGATCGGCAAGACACGGCCAATTCCTCGAATTCGTACCAATCCGAACTGAGCACTCCTCCATTAATTCGAATTAGCGGGGTTCTACTGCATTAAATTAAATCACATGATCAAAGTAAGTTAGGTATGCATTTATTTTCAAAGAGCTACATCTAGTAAGTAACCCTATAACAAAGTAGAGAATTACATGAGTACCCTTAATTAGACGCCCCTTTCCGTAGTTTTATTTGCTAATATAAACCTTCCTATAATCTTGAAAGACAGTTGCAATAAATAAGATTATAGGGGAGAGGCAGACGATTAGTTTGTTAGTTGTAAATCGAGACGGCGAGAAAATTAATAGAAGAATAGTGTTTTTGCACTTCTTGGTGCAATCAAAGCAGCAATTTATTATGGCGTTGTAAAAGTATCATAAAGCTGTAAATAGGCTGATTCAAAAGTTTATTTCGTTTATGACTCTTATTCTTGGGATGTCCTAGAACAAGTTCTTGAAGTTAGGAACAATATAAAAGAGGTAACAAAAACTGAAAGCAATCTATCTAGCCCACGTAGTAGTACTCAAGTATTTCGCCAAGTATGAACTTGTTGAAATACATCATCTTGTCACTTTAACAGCTTCAGAAAAGTGCACCTTGTGTAAACATTTTTTGAAGTTCTGTGAAATTTCAAATTCAATGGTTCAATTCAATAAGTAAAGCGATTAGTTAATTTTAATTTTGAAGTGAAGATGGGTACCTTCTGAGTCACTGTATTTAAAACTATGACCCAGTAAGTTATTTAATACCAAAATGGAGGTTACCGCTTTGAATAAACGAAACAAGTAATTTGAATTCGCAGGAAATACCTTTGGTTAGTTTTTATGACTTTGCTAATCCTTTCACTCTCAAGGGAGGTTAAATATTCAGGAAAGGCAAATGAGATGTTGAAATATTCTTGTGAAGTGCATCTCTAACTACAACTATAAGCGTCAAAATATATTTTAAATCAAATGAGTACCTCTATTTGCTGTTAAATTTATCAGAAAATGAAACACTTAGTCTTGGTGTTTCATCAGAATGGCAGAGAGAAATCTTGCTGATTTATTTCAAAACCTTAGTTATACCTCAGACACAAATGTTTCTGCATCCTAAGGAAAGTAATATCGTGTTATCTCTTATTCAACATTTTGTTTAGTTGTCACCTTCACTATCTCACTTCATCAGCGCAAACGAATGTACTCCCATTTCTGCAGATAGCTTTTGATGTTCATCACGAACTTACCTGGTCTGCTGTTATTTGGGGGAAAACGTACTTCCTGCACTACCAAGACTAGCTGCGGTGACCTACGAATATTCTATATCCATTATAATTAGTCTATGGGATGTAAATAAATATGTGGTACAGAAGGAATGTGATTGGCCGTTGGCCGAAATACAGACATCGCTGCAACCGTCTCCTGAAGAACGCTATGCAATAAATAGTCCCCATATTGTTTCATAATTGTCATGTAAAGCTACCATTAAAATTAATCAAATGAGTATTATTAGACAGTGTATGTAGTATGTCTTATGTATTTACTGACGAGAAAGTAAACAAATAATATATTCGACTTAAATCCTTGTTAACAGACTTTAAGAGCTATTTTCGAGCTACAAGCGATTTAATACGTGTATTTTGTGTATATTAACGAGTTTCAGCATAGTGTCATATCGGACGACGAATGAATGAAATTAGTGAAATGATGCTCAAATGAACCCTTTGTCCATAGAGGTTAAAGCAGTGGGGTCATTGAGGGAAACCAGAGCAGTTACGTTTTCCCCCTTCCTAGTTACCCATCGGTGACGACGTAATAGTTAAGGGGCCAAGGAAGAATATTGGGAAGTATTCCGATTGGAATTTGTAATAGAACATGGTGACGACCAACACCGACTTTTTTATTTTGTGAAACTCAAAGAGGCATATTAGCCTTTATACCCCAAGATTCCCTTGTGGTTAACCGGGAAAAAGTAGGAATCACCTAGGGAATTTAATGTCGTACTGGCAAGTTGGTCATGGTAGCTTAGTGGTTAAAGCGGAAGATCCGTGGTTCAAATCCCGGCTATGACATTGAATTTTTCTGTTTCTGATTGAACCTCGTAAAATTTTATTTTTAACCTACTTTTCGTTTTTGAATTATGCTGTCCACAAACACACGCGCACACACAGGACCTTTTTCTAAAAATGCTTTTATTAGATTCAGGGGGCCTCAAAACATTTTCGGTGAAATTTCGACATCGAATTTTTGGATGCAATACAATACTTCCCCTACTTATTATGCGTAATAGAGAAAGTAGAAATAGGATGTGCGCTATCTGTTCTAACATTTCCAAATAGGTTTCGTGAATATGGAATTAAAACTAACCTGGTAATAAGCAGGGAAGATGTAGCAGTTTGGATGTCGTGAGAGCTATAGTAAGATTTTTGGTGGGTAAAGAGTGCAATTTGAGGATTTGCATAAAAGCTAAAAACTGGTTTGGTTGCCGCTTAGCAATGGCATATGAACAACTAGTCACAACACCCTCGTTTGGACGGTTATTTAATGTTATGTCTACACCTGAATAGAGTACATATAGCAACTATATCATTTCTTTGTGTTTTAAATGGTTATAAATTATTTAATTTAAATGAGCTAACAAAGCTACTTTGTAATCTTCACTTTGAGAATACAATTTTGATGTTTTAGTTACTGCGAAAGTAAAATTAAAGTCACAGATATACGCTATATACGATTGGATTCAGTGATCTGAGTATAAGCTAACAGATTTATTATGAACCTATTTATTATGAGCACATTTATCCAACAAAACTCCACAATTATTCTAGGGCTTTCCGAACATCCCGATATATTTCTTTAACGACTGCTGCAATGGAAGGGAAGAAATTAATGTTCCGTGAATCAACACTCGAGTAAGATTACAAACAAGAATTCAGATATTGAAGTTACTGAAAGTGTGGTATTATAAGTACAAGGGCACTGTTTTCTCTCTTCTTAAATTATGTTGTCTAATATTAAAATGTTCTTTCTTTCTTTTTCAGGTAAGCAGTGCGAGCCGAATCATTTAAAGTATGTATCTGTACATACCACTCTACAGCACTATAGTAAGACACTGATTTTCTTTTGTTCTCAGAACATTGCATAATATATTATTAGACTGCCTTAGCTCTAACAATGCCAACCCGTGTTACAGAACTTATACTACCAAATGGGGGGTTACTTCATGAACACTACAGGTAACAAAATGTGTGAGCAATTTTTAAAAGATATATCTTAAAATTGGATATTCTGTCATGTTTATAAAGGTAATTATTTAACGTTCCTTTTTTTTAATTTCCTCATTAATCACATTAGATATTATGTCAATCTTTATTATGGAATTTATACTACCAACGGACGGAGGGGGCGTGAGGGGTAGGTACTTTATGACCACCACTGGTAACAAACTATCTGAGCAATTTTTAAAACACATTTTAAAATTGGGTATTATATCTTATCAAGTTTATAAACGTAATATTTAACATTGTTTAACTATTATTTTTTAATTTTTTACAAAATTCACATTATACCGACGGCGAGGTAGTACGTGGTGACCTTGACATCTCTGTTCCTCAAAAAACCCAACAATGAAAATTTTGAACAGCTACACAATTCAGTAACGAAAAAGATGATTGACAATAACCGTTAACTGTATACCTTTAATCAAAAATTTAAACACAGTATTTAAAAAATTATAAAATGTGGGCATTGAGAACTCCCTCTTGGTGTTGCTATGGTTAATTAGGCGATAAGTTTCCATTTCCTGATGTAGCTTTAGCGCCAGGTATTAAAACTTAACAGTGTATAAAGCAGTTTTACGTTTGTCAACAGTTTTTCTCTCTCCAATATACAAAGTAAATAATTCACTTCCACCGTATATGATTACGTAATTTAAAATATTAGGCCTTTCAATTGTAGCGGTTACTCCACTGTTCTGTTGCCACAGTAGCACAGTCGTTGTGGTGGCTGCCTCTACGTAGTATGTACCTGTTTGGCATCGCAGTGATTTCTTCTTACTGCTGCGGTCGGGCTCTGCTGATCTCAATTAGGATATGGCATCAGATAGGCATGAGTTTATCATTGGGTATTTCTCAGGCGCAAGGTAGGATGATAACACAACACTGTTTTCACACGTTTATTTCAGCTTCCATTTATTGCTGCGAAATCTCCGCCAGTTAAAACTTTGTTTCATTATTTCGCGCAACTGTAAATACCAGTTCCTTAAGCCACTCTCACAGTCCTTGCATTTTCACAAACGTCTTTCCTTTGTGACATTTTAGGCGCACACATATGTATTTCTCGTTCATAGGTTCACCGTCAGCAATCTCCAAGAAAACAGACCCCGGTCCTGCTGAACTCACCATATATGTACAAATCATCACCCACACCAGTTCAACCAACATCATCTCTTCCACTCGGCAACGTTTCGTGTGGTGTATCTTGAATTTTGATATCCCGGCTTTACGATAGGGTGCATTTCCCCTAACCCTCGATTTTTCGCGCAATGCACAAAATTCACCCTTATTCCTGTGTATCCATTTCATCCTCTGTGGCCTTGACTAGGTATTGTATTTTCCACACAAAGCACAACTTAACGTAAACATTACAAAAGATGGACTTCTCTCCCCACATTCGTTTCGAAAACAACTTTCCTTCGCGGAAATATGCCCATGTTTCTTATATTACATTAGCAAGTAACACTACAAATCACATCTTATAACCTCTCACATCTTTACAAAAATATAATTAAACACATTTGCCTTAGAATATAATTATGATTATATTATTGTAAACAGTAAGTAACAGAGTTCTCGTCACACGGGTTGGCTCCCTTTAGCTATACCACTTTTACCAAGTGTGTTGCTGAATTTCAGATATGTCGATAACTATCCCAAAAGTTCTCTCTGGGTGAAGTAGGGATTTCTCCCAAATCGCGATAAAGGTAATAATCAAATGAGCCAAGGCTTTGGATTTGTGAGCTTTCTATCTCAGTAATGTCACCGTTTCAATACTTTGGGAATTGATCTTCTCCGTTAGTGCGTGGGTTGGTGCGTGGGTTTCTTTCACAACTTCAACTAGTTATATCTGTTTTAATGTCGCTCAATCCTCTGTAAACCTTGCAGTGTGAGTGAGTGCAATCAAATGCTGATAGCGTCTGGAGCAAGCTGTAATGCATTGCTATCTCACTCTTTGTCCCATTCGTTTAACAAGAGCTTCGACTGCAGTGATTGTTAGCGACCAAACATTATAGGATATTATGAGAGGCGGAAAGAACGAAGCTGTAAATTTCACAAGTTTCCGAAATAATTTATTAAGGGGACTAGGTAGTATGAGGATGCAGAAAGTTAAATTACCACTACTCTTAAAGTTCCTGAAATTTTTAAGAATTATTATATAATTTATGACAATTTTTCAAGTGATTATTTGCATTGATTGTCTGTAAAAACTATTTCATCCGGTGGAAAAGTAATACAATTTACTCTTAAAAACACATTAGATCATGTACCTTTTTCTCACAAAGTATGCGAGTGCTGAAATTTACAAATAGTTGAACTTTTTGGACCACAATAATAATTGTATAGTATATATTAGTGCTATTGAGAAAGCAAAAACATTGCAAATTTTACACTTTTTTTTGCATTATTTTTTAATTTCTGGTAAACTTATATGCATAACTATATAATTGACATTCATAAAACAGGCAAATTTATGAAGATAATTTACCTCATGGGTATATGCAACTAAATATACATTTACAACTAGATTCATTACTTTTTGCAGACGATTTAGCTGTGTTGGCATCTTAGAAGATTAATTGCAACCTGCAGTATTTCTTTTTAACAAAATTGGAATAAAATATGATCTGAAAATCAATAAACAAACAACTAAAATTATGGCTTTCTGTAGAAATTACCCTGTTCCTTGCAAAATACGTTAAGACTAAAAAGTATTAGAACGAGTAAATTATTTCAGATCTCTCGGATACACTTTATCCTTTTTAATGAAAGACATTTCCGAGAAGATTAATAAGTATAACAAACCAAGGGAATAACTATAACATTATGAAAACCTTCCTAGTATAAATACATATTAGAATGTTCCTGTGTCAGACCTTGGCAAGACGGGAGTGAATTATGGTCACTGAGGAAGAAAGATGAATGCAGATTAACGGCTAATGCAATGAAGTTCATGAGACATACAGCAGGATATGCAAAATGGGATCATATACACAATGAAGATGTACTAATGCAAATAACCAGTTAAATAACTGTTATGATTGATGAAATAAAAGTATTAAGAACTCGCTAAAGTGCAATAAAATCTATGCTCATCTACTTGTAGAGTTCATTGCAATGTGTATTCTTCACGAATACATCTATTTATTATTCCTGGAATACATCTACTTTTCAGGTCTTCTTCATCTGTCTTCCACCAATTAGCCTAAAACCTGTTCGGGTCTCATATCTTTCCACCTCTTACTGGATCTTCCTGTAGCTTGATATACTCTTGGTCAGTAATTATACATTTACATCTGCTTGATTCGTTGTATGCAAATGTTCCATTTTTCTCTTCTTCTATGGGTTATACTGCGACTTCCCTTCTGATATCTGTATTTCTTAAGGGGTCCTGTCTTGCACACTCCTTAACCCATCTTTTAAAGCGCATTTCAGCGTTCGTATTTTGCCATAATCGGCGTTGTGTTAAGTCCATGTATGCCTCGCTGCCATACATGTATATCGGAATGCCATGGCAAGTGACATCACAACCTGGTGGGATACTTGCTCATTTGTTTAATTTTCTTTGCAAATATTTCTTCTAACCGGAAATTAACATGGAATGCCATAACCTTAGTTTTGTCCTACGAGGTTTTCATGTTTTAGAGTTTACTAACATTATTTAATTCATGAATTGCTTACCACAGCCTATATTCTATGTCAAAAATTAAATCAGCAACAAGTAATATCTTTATTGAGCTACTTCCGATATATTTTTGAGGTTTTAGAATAAATATAAGCGGCATTCTCGGGCTACTTTTCATTCATTTTAATGTTATGTGATATTCATAAATGGGTTAAAGGGAAAACGTAAGGGGATATGCTAAAATCAGACTATTTTATTACACCCTACAAATAAGGACTATCATAATGATAATTTTCCAACTTTAAACATCACATCTGTGTTCCATTTTAAGAGCATAGCACTTGAACAGAACAAGGCAGCAGTTCTTTCATCAGCTGCAATAGTGCCGTCGATTTTCATTTCTAGCATTGGAGTGCTCTTTCAACTCGGATGTTCGGTCGGTACATAAGCTTCCATCTGTTATCGGCATACTGTCGTTCTTCGCCAATATTCATACATAGCGGGGTTGTAGTATTGGGTATTGAAGCTTCTTTGAAACACGGTTGTGAATATTGGTTCCCGCTGTGCAGGAAATCGTCATTACGTCAGTACATTCGTTATTGACCTGTGTGGGTTCCCACTGAAGATTTTTGTTTGAAAAGAGCTGTGCTGATGGTTATATGAGAGAGAATGGCAGACTAGAAACTGATAACATTAATATGCTCTGTTGCAACCATAGCACATGTGTTAGTATTGCGGTTATATACTTTCTAAAAAGGTACGCCCGTCACGTAATCTCCTAAACCTAGGCAATTTTTATACATCATACAATAGTCAATCGTGAAGCATTTTGTGGAATGAACAATTTCAGAGATATTTCTTGTTATTTATTAATTTTGGAATACTTAAACTTTGCTCAAATGGAACATTGTTTTTCATTTTTTATATGCTAGCGGTGCAAAGAGAATGCAAATGGAAAGCTGTAAACCATTTGACTATCGCTCAAAGTCTACTTTATTCCCGTATAAAAGATAATTGGAATACGCAAAAAGATAATTTCTACAAATGTTTATCTCAACTAATACGTTTGTAAGAATGGTTACTACAAGAGTAGAGAAAGTCATTTGAGTGCAACACATTGTTTTACTCAAGGTCCTCAAAATATAAATTTCTGTTGTATATTATATCCTATTTTTGGGGGAACAAAATACCTTCGAATAAAATACGTACCAGTATACATAGTTTGTCTCCGTAGCAAGAAAACTGCACAGGAACTTCTGCTAAACCATGGAAGAATTCTCCTTACATTAATTACAAAGTCTGTATGCAAATACAAAAGTATTATTAAAACTAATTCTGAAAATGACATAAGAATTCAGACAAATCAGGGCGTCAAACAAGGTTGTGGTTTATCTCCCACATTGTTTGATAAAGGAATTAAATAGCGCGAGGTTTACATCTGAATATAATTTTATATGTTGAGGTTATCGTGTTAATCTTCAACAAGGAAGATAAACTGCAGTATGCACTACATTGCCTAAATAAAATGTGAAGAATACAATTTTAGAATTTCATTAAAAATCGAGATCCTGGAATTTAAAAGTAAGCACCAAGTCAGAAGTAAACAAATAATATAAGATAACAGAATAGAATAGATTTCGATGTTTAAATATTTAGGTACGCTGGTTTCATATGATAAAAAAAATATATTAGTAAACGTTTAAATATTTGTTAAATGTTAAAGAGAACCCTGAAAAAACAAACACAAATTAAGTTTTGTAGTGCGATGACGTTGCCTATGGTAGCGAAACATTGACGGTGGACAAAATGAGCTTAAAGAGAATTGAATCAGCGGAGATGAGATATTTAAGATCAGTAAAGGGAAGTGAGCTACAAGACAGAATTTCAGAGAAGACCTAAATACCTATTTAATGTGTATCTAATAAATTAACACGTTACAGAGATGATTGGTTAAATCATTTGGAAGCAATGTCAGAAAATAATTTCCTAAAACAACAATAAAATATCAACCAATAGGAATTCGAGTGGTAGACCGAGGATGAGATGGAAAGGCAGTATGAGACCGAAACAGGCCGAAGGTCTAATCCATGAGAGGAAGAAGATTAATTGCAAAGCTTTGGACGTTCCTAGAACTATGATAATATGGATTATATTCTCCGAGCTGCTCAAGAATCATCCCAAGATCATTTACGCACGAAGTTAGATGCCTCTATTCTTGCCCTGGATATCTTAGCGGTCATCCTGGGGCTGCACGATGAATAAGCGGTTTCCATCCAGTTTGGGTTTTGAGCCATGAAGGACTGTTTTGATCCAGTGATGCAAAGCTTACGCCGCATTTGAGAATTGATCTTGGAGCAAGTTTAAGGAGCATGAGGTCTCCCTAGGGAGAAGTTTAACATTAAGTTACCCCAGCTAGTTGGAAAATGCCTCGGAGAGGCTGGAGTTGCAATTGAAGTTAACTGCATAAACTGAACACAAAGGGTGCTTAGTTTAGCAGCTTTAAACTAACGAAAATTGTAACAATCCCTGGAGCAATTTGCTACGCTAGCTTCTCAAGCCAATCCAACGTTCTACGACGCGAACTTCATCATTGCCACGTTTTTGTACCTTGGGGCCGCCCATCTTTCCCTTGCCCCTTCCCCAGGCTTCCTTGTTTCAGTTGATTCTTTCTCGTACTTACTCCATCCTGTTCTAAAATAGGATGCAAATGAAGAAATAAAAAATGTATTTTTATTACTTTCTGTACATTGATTAATGCTGCATCGGAGAAACATATAGATTTACTATAAAACGAAAGGTGCCCTAAGCTACTTTTCTGTGCCTAAGTAAGCCAACTGTTGAAACTATTGGAGAGTCCTTTTGAACCTATTATGTGTTTTTTTCGTGGCGTAATAATTTAGCAGGTGTTGTTTTTACCTTTATTTCTAAGGCAGGAGCCCAGCTCCTTACCTTTTTACTACTTATTGTTCCCAATTTCAACTTAGTCGATAGTTGCATGAAACTCTTGTCTGCAGAGCTTGGTGACAGAAAAGCTACTATTACCTTATTTACAATGATAACACTTAAACCTTATATACCATTAATCTTTTGTCTTCTTTATTTTGAGTTTTTGAGGATTTATAACACTCTTCAAACACAGATCAATGAGTAAACCAATGTTTACTTTTCTCTTCCAGATTTCAGATGCATTACATTCCTTTTTCACTTTTACGAAGCGTTGCGTTTATTTTTCGAAACTAAAACGATCAGTTTCCAAAGCCTATATATTTCACGATTTGTTATAATGGCTTAGAAAGAAAAGAAAATATTTTAATGTAATCCGTCAATCCAGCCATATTCACACAAAATTCTGAAGATTTTAATTAAAACAATTTAACGTATTGGGATGTGAAACGGAATAGTCATTTGTCAATGCGTTCCGTTTCTTTCTTACACGGAGTTTTACGTATGTAAACCAATAACCCTTAATAGTTTAAGAAACCATTCTTTTGTTTATCTTAATCTACTATACATCGACTTGCTTTCAAACAATAAAGAGCATTGTTATGACATCTGGAATGCGTTAGTTTTATCTAATGGAAACCATGTGTTGTAATTCGACTCTTGATAGATCGACAACAATTGTTTTGTTTTTATTTTTTTATTGTTAAATTTGACTGACAATAAACAGCTATAAACAGCATAGGTAAAGTTTAATTGTGCACGTATACAACCTGCTGCACTCTCCTTCACAGCAACAAAATGGCTGACTGTGTAATGACCTGTACATAGAATATAGCAGCCGGCAGACCGTTGTCACGAAATCAAAATTTTGCCACTAATAATGTGGATATATGGCGCAAACACTTGTTTGGAAGGTTTGAAGGATTATTGCTTTGCCCAGTACGTGTTACATGCTTCTCGTTACATGTGTGTTGTGTTGTCTGAAAGTTTATCTAAGACTGCTATCCATGCTTTATGTACACGAAGTATTTCTTCCTTGCGATTAAAGTTGTTTTAGTGTTTGTAGATTTCTATGGCTTTCTTTTGTAGTCGGGCATAATAGTTAACTGTAGCAGACAGGACTCGGGTTCCTTTAAGGTTGACATCATGGCCGAATAATAAGGCATGCTCTGCCACAGACGATAAATCCCTATGCCCAATCATAGTTTCTGACAGTTCCGATTCTGCAGTGTCTCTGTTCTTGTAATAAATGTTGGTTCGTTTGATAAACATTAAATATATTTTATAACATTTGCACATTAGCATTCACGGTGTGGAGCTTTCAATGGTTAATTTCTCTTTGAAACAAAGAGATCACATCTAAAATGTGAACTACAGTTTTTTACTTTCTCTACTGGTAAATAGGGGAAGTATCCTCCCAAAAATTCGATGTCGAGATTTCACCGGAAATATGTTTTGAGGCCCCCTGAATCCAAAAGAAGCATGTTTAGAAAAAGGTCCGTGTGTGTGTCTATGTATCAGCCTGTGCACAGCATAACTCAAAAACGAAAAGTCGGTTAAAAACCAAAGATGGTATCTAAGTTTAATGCCTTTCAAGGATGCGATACGAAGATTTTCAAGGAAATAGTCCCACCCTTTACATGGAAAATGTTTAAAAAATTTTGATTTTCTTGAAAATGGCTCTAACGATTTTGATTAAAATGTCATATGTTTGAGATATTTTTATGACAAATGAAATATATATCTTCAATTTTCTGGCTATAGTCCCTGTAGTCGTATTTACTCTGGACGACTTTTGCATAAAAGGTAAACCTTTAGAGATCGACCAAATCGTACTGTACAAAAATGTAGATTGTGCTAAAATACACAATTTATGTCTCAATAAATTTTCTTTTTATGTGTGTGAGTTTCGGAAAACTTAAAACTTTCGTGAAAAGGAACATCGTTGTTCATTTTTTTTATATGTTAAGCGTGCAAAGAGAACGGAATCTCAAAACTTTAAAACATTTGACAATCGCACAAAGCCTACTGTATGCTAACATTCCCCTTGCACCTACAAGGAAATAAGGAATAAGATAAGTTGTACAAATGTTTATCTTAAGTAACACGAAGAAGATATAGGAATAAGAGTTCGTAAGAATGGTTACTACAAGAGTAGAGAAAGTAATGTGAGTGCAACACATCAGATTTTTTTTGTAAGTCCTACACGTAGTTTATAGTAGCGTTCACTTCAAATACTTACTCCGGATAACTTTCCAAATCCACAGAAAGAAACTTTTTTACCGAGCATTTATGGGGAATTCGGTCACGAAGTTCAGCAGGTGCAATTTAATACGGAAGGGCAAGGAAAAAGTTAGATAAAAGTATTTCACACAAGGATTTTATTTCTGGCTTTATTTGATAGCTTATAGCAAAACTCGGGCTAACAGAACAACGCTACCTCTAGAACTGCTCTCCAAGAAATACCGATTTTCCCAGTAGTTCATAGAAGACAGACATTTTCTTCGTTTTAATAACGCATTCTACTTAAAAAAAAACCGCAGCAAATATAATTGCGCGGAATTCATAGGTTTCAAAAAAAAAAAAAAAAAAAATAGCTCGGAGAAGGGAAATATATTTGCTTCCTTTCACATTTCCGTTTACTAACACACGTTAAAAGAAATCCAATACAGTACTATTTATTTCTTGATGTCAGATATCTTAAGAGTAACATTTAGGAAAAAGATTTAATCCAACATAAATTATTTAAAGTCTAAACACAAATTTCAAAAAGCAAAATTTGAAGTCAGACTTAAAACAGTGTAATAAGTTTACTATGTGAAAACAAATATTTACTAAACAATTCTACATTAAAATCCCATTTCCAGGTGGTATTTAACGTTCAGACATCTCTCGCAGGGAAATTCATTACTTCGACAGTTGTGTAAACAACTATTGGATAATTATATTTGATCTTATTTCACAAGAGAATATTCCGTATCTTCTATGCATTTCTGCAATGAACCATCCATAACCTTTGAGTTGGAAAGGGGAATGACAGTGGTGTTTAATTGCTTTTTTGCAATTACTGTTACCTTTAGGTCACTAAGGTAGCTTTCTACTGTGTGTGTGTGTGTGCACGCGCGCGCGCGCGCGTGCGTGCGTGCATGTGTGTGTGTGTGGGGGGGGGGGGGATCGTAATAAGTCTACCTTTCTATCTTGGGCGTCTGAGTTCGAATTACTGCCAGAATGAAATATCTAGATGTACATGAGTTATTCAACGACAACAATGTACAGTTTGTTCACCAGTTCATTGTCCCTGGCAGAAATACAGAAAGTGAGTAGGTCAGTAAACAATTCCAGGTAAATAGCGATGTCTGAAGTTGTATTCGTGCATCTGGTTGCGCTTGCGATCATAGTGCCAACCTTCGAATATGTGTTCACGCTACATCAAAGCTAGGAAGACACTCAAAATAACGGAACCAAAATGTTATTTTTGGTTCATCCAGCACGTTTATGTAGCTTATAAAACGTAAACGACTTTTAACAACTCCCACCAATCATTTTCTACCTTTTCTATATTTTTCAAAAACCTTTCCAGACTGTTTCGTTCGCAAGTGATATAACCTCGAGTGTTGTCTGTATAAGAAATATTTGTATGCCTATTCGTTTTACCTTGGCCCAAGCTAGTTCTGTGGGATTGAGATCACACGTGTATGAGGACAAGCAAACGAAATTGTGGCCCAGTAAAACCAAAAAGGTGTCCACTTTGAGAACCTCTTTAGATTTGTTTGTTTCAATCATCGTATAAAGATCTGTTTTACACATAGAAGTCACTCTGAACCCCTTCATTCTGGAACCATAATGTCATAGCAGATTTCACAGCACTCCTAGGTGGGAGTTTATCTACTTCTGCACTCTATTTTTTCTTTATTTCCGAGATAGCGCTAGTGACTTGTCCAATGTTTAACTTAAATTAAGAGATATTACCATATTAGTGCGCAAACATAGCGACAATAACATTAAACGGAGCTAGGCAACTTAACAAGCAGCAACGCTATCTAAGAAGTTTACAAAACTCGGTTACAGCACGTGAAATGTTTCTCCTGTCCCCTTCAGTCCCCTAAGGCCATGAGCTGGTGAACAGATAGTATGTTGCGCTAACAGCAGCAGCAACAAGTTGTCACAAGTTCCAAATCTTAATATTACCCCAAAGATGCACGACAATGCAATACTAAGCACTCGTCATACGGAACAATTATGAAAATGGTTAATCATTTGGCTCTTACGGGTTTAATTAAAATATAGTTAAAGATATTTAATGAAAAATTAAATGCATATCAAGAATTTTATCTTAAAGTGCTCTTTATAGGGAAGGAATTTTTGCATAATCGTGTAGAACGGGTACACTTAAAAGATGGACACAACCGTGCTAAAGATCTAGACGTTTAAAATATACATTGTTTTTCTAATGCATCTTTTGTGGTCAGCGTTTTCCAATATATTCGATGTCACGAAAAGACGATGGAATTTCAAGACCAACATAGTGACTGGCTTTTAAACACTTAACTATTTTACTGTTTCCTCTATACCACTTGTACTACGAGCGAAATATGTAATGAAACTATTTATGCAAGGACTTATCTCGGTGAGCATTACCTAATAAATAAAAATACACACACACACACACACACACACACACACACTCACACACACACACACACACACACACACACACACACACACACACACACACATATAGGGTATATAGGGTATAAGCTAGGTTGAGAATTCATGTGTTTTCTAAGGTTAAATGACCAAAAATATGAGAATAAATAGTTATATTACGAACTTTCATATATAAATTGTGTGAATTTTGTCCTATGTAAAGATGTTGGACCAAATAAAAATAGTTTTGTTGTTCGACAAAATATTAAGAAAGCAGTGGAATACATTTTTCAGATAAAATCCAAAAATATAGAACTGTTTATTAGAACAAGAGTTTCTATTTTCTAAAAAGACCAAGCAGAACATACAGAACAGTAGAAAAAATCAAGAATAGAGGTTGATAAACCGAAGCAATAGAAACTGGGACAAAGTAGCTCTTAAGAAATGGACATTTAATACGAAGGAAGATTCATAACTACCCATGAAGATATTAAACCAGAAACTCTTGCAGTAGCGGTCATAATAAACTAACAAAGTTAGACGTTAGCAGGAGTCCATTCCAAAAGCATGCGCTGCGAAGGTCTATTTTTCCATCAAGAGCGGGGTAGATTTGCATGGCTACCAAATGGCCTACAAGCATGGTAATTCTAACCTTGTTGCTTTAGTATTGCCTATCTGCAAAAAACAAGGAACAGGTGAACCATTTGGTATATGAATAAACAAACAAAATTAACAATTCACGAAAGTTTTAGAGAAATCAGTGTATTCATGCATGGTTGGTATAAGAGATTTTAGTATTATTATTACAGTGAAATTGTTTGTGAGTAATTGGCCTTAGATTCTTAATTTCTTCAAATATTAGCCAATTAAGGTGACAGTTTACCTCTGGTTTTTTTTTTTTATTTTTTTTTTTATTTTATTTTAACTGTAATCAAAAATAATTTTATGGCCATGCGTACTTTACAAATACTTCTCAAATGGGCAAACATGCGTTATGAAAAATACAATAGTATTATTTAAATTTTTGCTTAATTTCTCAAATATAGTTCTTCACAACAAAGAATTGCATTTTCTGTAACAATGGAAAAAAATAATAATGTATATAACAGTTTAAATTTACTAAATTTGTCAGGTATTGCCTAAACATTAAGACACTAAATCAAAAAGTACAATGGATCAAGAAAAGTCCCTTAGATTTCTTCACTTGTTCAGAAATAAAGTATTGCAATAATACCAATATTGCATTTCAAAGTGCTAAAAACGTAAGAGAGATTTCGATCACGACTCAAATGTTAACGCTGTTGCACAAAAAGTTTAAACGGTTTATTAACAGGACAAATTCGCAGTTCTATCCTAGTTTGAGAATTTTTTATGAAGATTTTAAGTTAAAGAAATTCAGTATTGATTCGAAAAAGGTAAATATTTTGGATTTATTAATATTTATAAGATGCAGCATAAGGAAGTATTGAAAGTATACCTTCATGAATAGGAATGAGGAACAATTCTACAAAACGAAAGTGGATTGTATCTTTTAAGCTAAAGCTTGATTTTACGACATAATGCAAAGCTTTGGAATATGTATTATAATCTGCACATTTTGATACAAAACGAATGAAATGTTACCCTACGGTGTTAGTTGAAATACATTACAAAACTTAAGCCATAATAAGTCATTTCGTGTCTTGCTTTGCTGGAAATACAGTTTCAAAGTTCCAGACGAGTGTTGTGTGCTGCCGAATTGGTCCAGCTGTATTTGTTCAGGAGTAAGTGGAATCTGCTTTTGGGATACCATGGTAGTTAAGATGATGAGACATGCTCTCAAAAGCGTGATGTCAGTGAAGAAGACCTGCTGACTCACATATCCCCTCAATGGCATGCAAATCTCAATGTCAAGTTGTTCGTTCACATGGAAAGTTGAACAACCCTCATAGAGATCTCTCAGACATTACGTCACGCGTGTCGCGGACATTTTCAACGTCATCTCAGTAAATGAACGCTTTTGTTGTGATGCTTAAGGTTCTTGGCCCTATTTATTTGCTAGACTATGTTACGAATAAATATAAATGTTTTCATTCGTAAGAAAACTTGAGAAAAATTGTATGGCAAAAGAATGTATGTAAGTAGCCTGCCTACAAAGTAACGTTACCTACTTAAATACAATATTGGTTAAATTATCTGCATTACATTCCTTCCGGTATTTCTACTTAAGTTAAAAATCTGACAAGTGCACTCGAATAACTTTCTCTATATTAACTACCTCATTACAAAGGACGGTTACTCTATGCCCACCATCTGTAATTTTTTAAATTTTGTGGTTTAATTTTTTCATTTAATAGATTTTGTCAATCACTGTTTCTACTACTGAATTACGTGTTTGTATCAAGTATTTCATCGTTGGTCATTTTGGGAAACAAAGAAATGTCAAGGTGGTCATAAAGCACTGCCCCGTCGGTTTACATGTGACTCACGTAAAAAAGTAGAAAGGAACAATGATAAATATTAACTTTGTAAACATGACTTTATAAACTGACGATCTAAAACTATACAGGACAGTTAGTAATGCTGAAGATGTAATGAAATTACAATCTGATTGGATAATATTTATAAATTGAACTTGGAAAACAAACTTCACTTGAATATTAAGAAATTCTCCTTTATGATATATACCAGAAGCAAGCAATACTTAAATTCTAAATATTATTTAAATAGTTCTCCACTTGTAAGACTGTGTTCTGTCAGAGACTTAGGTGTTACCATGACCCAGAATTTCTCAACACATAAATATAACCAATGATTCCTTTAAGAAACTTGGTTTTGTATTCAGGGTCTGTAGGAACTTAAAAGATACTGAGGTTATGCTATTTCTTGTTCGTAGTAATTTGGAATATACTTCAACTGTATGGTCACCAATGTATAAATGTCAAAACAATCAAATAGAGAAGATCCAAAGAAAGTTCCTCAGATATTTATATCACAAGACTCGCGGTGGTTTTATTTATAATCAGAACTTGCTGTATTGTCAACTGCTTAATGAATTCTAAATAGTCTCACTTTCTGATGGTAGAGTAATAGCTGAACAATTATTTCTGTATAAACTCATAAATGGCCGGGTATCCAATTCAGAACTGCTTGACAGAATATATTTTAATATCAGTACTACTAATTTTAGAAATCGTCAGTTGTTTCAGTTTAGGGCTCCGAAAACATCCCATAAAAATTCTCCCGTTCTTAGGTTGTGTGCGAATTACAACAAACTTTCAACTAAAATAGAATATAGGAATTATTTACATGTGATTTTCAGTTGTATCGCTTATTGTTATACGCAGAATCAGTATAACATTTGTAATTCTAGTCCTATATATCCTATATAGCTTCATTTTATGTTTCATTTAGCTTCTTAATACTTTGTTGTACTATTGTATTTCTATTATATAACATTTGTTTAATTAATGTTTATTCTGATATATCACTTATTCGCTTGGTTACTATACAATTTGCAATGTCTTGTCTTCAATAATAGCTTGATATATAGTTTATTTTTAGGTTCTTTGTATTCCTTCTTGCATTCTTATTTTGCATTTAATCAAGCTTTTGTAAATAAATTACACATAACTACTGTAATTGGAGCTTTGCTCTGTTGTAGCACAAATGAATAAGTAAATAACAAAAATGACAAGATATAATACAAAATTTCAAAGTAAATTTATTTTAAAAATTGCTATTCAAAAATTGCTTACACATTTTGTTATTAGTGGTGGCTTATGTAAGCTATGAAGTAAGGCTTGGTAATGCTAGGGTTAAATTAGTGTCAAGGGCTTTTGAACATGATAATCGTTTTTTAACGCTATAAGGTTGTTTATTTGTTTTGGCAACTAATCTTGAAGCTCCAAAATCTGAGCGGATAATAAAAGAACAAATGCTTCTCTAAACTTGCAAAATCTGTACGTCTGTTTACTGTGTAACATTGGCAGAGCTGTGAGGGTAGGTATATGGCAGACTGCTGTGTTTCAGAAAACAGATATTGCAGTGGGATAGCTAGGAATGTGTGTGTGTGTGTGTCTGTAGAACTTGGGTCAAGAGTTTGAGATAGAAGTGTTTGTAGTGGGCCATGTTATTTCATCATCAACATGCGCGAGGGTTTCCTTCCTTGATCCCATCTTCCAGTTTACTTTTCGAGCAAACCCGAGGGAACAGAGCGCGTGGCTAACCAAGCGGATTAACCTGTTCTTTTCTTCAGCGGGCTTTTTCATTGCTGCTGCTGCTAATCCGACTCTATCCGCAGTAATGGAAGTGTACAGCCTTGCATTTCTCTGGGATACGGATAAAGTAATGCAATTTGGGGATAGTTCGCCGTGTACCTACCTAGTTGAGAAGTTAAATTACTTTGCTTATGGATAACACCATGGTTCTTCTTCGCTTTAAAACAGAGGCTCTCTTTGCTGAAGTGAGGATGATAGTCCGTAATTGTGTCATAACAGAGTTGCATGTGAAGTAACGGTTAAGACATGTGGAACTCTTATGTAGGTATGGTAATAAACAGAGAATCTGCACCAAATGAAAACCGGAATACTCTGGGAAATAAAAAAGAAAAGATTAAAAAATTGAACGGTAGTTTCACTTCTGAGTCAAATTTTACTAATTTTGTATTGTGGGTTGAAAAAAGTAAATATGAAAAAAAGAATTATTAGCTTTAGCTTTTCTGATTCACAGTAGGTGGCAACATTTTATTTTAGCAGATTAAGAGGAAACGATACACTTTAATTGAATCAATGTATTAATCAATTCCGTAATAGCTTCCTTTGCAATACATCTGATCTCTCTGTTCCATCTTTCGTTTGTGTTCAACATATTTGCGGAGGTCTTTCATATGTTTTTGTTTTGCCGGAATTCAGTTGGAATGCAGTTTTGGGGGGTGGAATAGCTTTCCTAGCTGCCATGTATACTTGCAAATCGCGTCACTTTGTCTTTTATTGAACCGCGTGTCCAGCACAAGACTAATTTTTGCGGAAAACGCCGCTGTCATTTGGTAAGTTGAAAAGGACTGGAAGAAAAACATCTGAAATCGCCAACGAATAAGGGATACCACTGAACAGTTTGTCAACTTATCTAAAGAATAAGGAGAACATTTTAACTAATGCCTCGAGTGAAATTGGAAGGAGTGGAAAAACAGTGAGATAATCTGAAAATCCCATGGATATGTATCTATTTTGGTGAAACGTCATTTTAGACGTTACTTGTGTAATTCGAATTTTCAGACATTTCAAATGTTTTTCTTGTCCTTTCAAGTTCCACTCGATACGTACCCTGTAGACCGGTTATTTAGAATAGGCGTAGTTCCTCCGTTGGCCACAAAGAAACGCAATGTGTTATGTAACCTAAAAGGTATGAACTGCGAGTCTGTCCTCCAAGCTCCTGTTAATATTCCTTTCCATAGTTTTCTTTCATAGTTTAAACCGTTCACTTGGCATTCTGTGGATAACATTGCCAGACATGTTAGCAAGTAGCTGGTGTTGTCGATATTTGTTTTCACTTAAAAAGTAGGATGCATTTACATGGCTACCATAATTGTGGGCAATCGAATACTATCCACCGAATGAATTGAAGATATTTGAATTAAACATAGAAGTATAACGGATTTGCGAAGTACTCAGTATTTGTGGCACAATAGGCGATTGGACAGAGGCTCGAGAGCTATCTCCAAGGAAAATCCGGTAGGTATCTTTATCCCAGATGGCAGTGCTGTCCACTTAAATCGTTAAGCAGCAAGTCCAGGCAACGGAAGATGTCCACAGGGATAAGACAGGCCGCAATATATCAATCAATGTCACGCACCAACAAAACTTTGTATCCCTCTCGAGTCTGATCAGCGCAGGGAAATTAAAGACAGTTTCAGGTACTTGCCAAACTCTACTTGCCACCCTTCTAACAAGATGGACAACGTGATTTCCATAGAGGGGTAAATTTGAGGGTTGCGTGATTCTTGGTCCAGTGCTGTACTAGGAATAATAATGTCCACTTAGATGCTTCACCGTGCAAAAAATCGCGGGTTCGAGTTCCGCTTTTAGCATGTTTGTGTGTGTGTGCGCACATGTATGTGTAGTATGAGTGAGAGAGTAAATGAGGGTGTGCGTGAATTCCATAGAAATATTCGTCTGGATGGCTAAATGATGCTTGACAACCAAAAATAAAAATAAAAAATAAATACTTAAAAAACGCCTATTTACTCCTACACTCCTTAAGTGATTTTGTGTATGTGCAAAGTTACGGCTTTGGAAAAATTGGTGTTCAAATTCTTTATAGTTCTTCCTTAGTTCTGTACACGAAAATATTTCGTACATTAATTAGTACACATATTTATATTATTTACATTATATTGATATGATTTCCATAGTTTTAAAAGATTTTATATTTAATGTACCTACTATTGTTTCATCCATATGTTATTGCATATTTAAATTTATTTTTAAGACACTTCTGGCATGTTGTCAGGGATTAAAATACTAGTCTATGATAAAATAGGGTTTAAAATTCCAAAATCAGCAAAAGAACACAAAATTCATACTTTTGATCCTAAACAGCTTACAACCTCCCTTTAAGCATTCCGTGGAATTCTTATCTAGCGCAAATACTAATTACAGAAATTGCAGTTTCTTAAAGGAGGTCCTTTAATTTACCTACCTAAATTTGGAATTTGCAACTGTTAGGTAACAAGGAATTTATTTTTGCATGTTTAGTAACTCTAGGGCATTGTTCCAATGACATGCGCTTTACTCTAACACATGAAACCGTATGGGTGTATTTATTATTTTTGGACGTAGATATCACATTCTCACCAACTATATGTATTATATTTACCCAGGGAGAGGGATAAGTACGAAACCTGCAGAGCAAGGATTATTCAAGCAAGATGGTAACTGGTGCTAAGCAAGGGACCCCCTCTTCACTGCAGATACACATACCTACTCCTTGCCCAAGAAAAACGATAGATAATTGTTAATTAAGATCTGAAGCTCTCATGGTGACGAACATGTTCTAGACGTTCTCGGGCTTCAAGCCAGGTGTAATCATGAAGAGCTATCGACGTTTCGGGAGTGTGCCTCTCTCCCTACAAACTGAAACGTCGATCACTCTTCATCATTACACCTGGTTGGAAGCCCGAGAACGTCTAGAATAGATAATAGTTATATAATACCGGAACCAAACATTAATCTTAGCGTAACTTAAGTATAGTATAATATCTACACATACAGTGTCTTTCTTGCATAAACTGGGTGAGGACTTTAAGGTTAAAGGACAAAAACTTCATAAGGTTACGGGTACAGTTACTTTCTACCTGAATGTTAAGTCCATTACTTGGAATTTTCACATTTTATTTTCATAATGCTTATGACTAACAACGTTAGACAAAGACTTCTGACAAACGAGTATGGAAAACCGTGTGAATGTAACACGTTCCATTTATAATTCTCATATAAAATTTTAGTAGAAGGAGTAGAGAAAGACATGTGATTGCATTTCGGAAAAGAAAAGCCGGTAGAGAACACCTTGCGAATGTAATACACTGCATTACTATAGTAATCAAATGGAGAATTTTGTGGATTTTGTAGAAGAGCGACTAGAGAAAGGGATCAGAATGTTCTACGTAGAAGAAAAGTGTATTTGATGCGGTGCATTTGTAGTTCAGTCATATAAAAAGTTGTATGATTTGTTTTTAGAAGTGGGGGATGTGCAGGTCTTTTCTAAAGGAAACGTCAGTAGAGAAAACCGTGTGAACGTAATTCATTGCATTTGTATTTCAAACACATAGAAATTGTGTGAATTGTTTGTAGGGGAATGAATAGAGAACGAGGTGTGAATGTGTTTCGTAAAAGAACAGTGAGCAATAAAACGGGATGAATGTAAAAGTTGCATTTCTAATATTCTCGTATAGAATTGCTTGTAGAAGAGTGGGTAGAGAAGGAGATGTGAATATGTACCGCAAAAGAAAAGTGAGTATGAAAGACTGTGTGAATGTAATACGTGGTATTATGTGTTCAGTAAGCTGAAGTTTCACGTTAGAAACTAAGCTTAGAGCATCGAGGAGCACGTGGGTTTCCTACAACTCCTTCCCATATGCATTTTCTACTGCCCATTTTCAAGAATTTTATAATTAACACACTAGGCAAAATCACCAAATTAATCTTTCATTTTCTGTCCCTCTTTTCTTGTGTCGATTACAAGGCCGCATTTGAAAGAGGAGCAACATTGTCCTTTTTATTTTCTCTAATGGTAAATAGAGGAAGTGTATTCCACCCAAAAATTGGATGTCGAGATTTCACCGGAAATATGCTTTAAGGCCCCCTGAATCCAAAAAAGAATCCACACTTTTAGAAAAAGGTGTGTGTGTGTGTGGGGGGGGGGTGGGGGTGGGTGTGTGTGTGTGTGTGTACGCGTGTGCGTGTGCGTGCGTGTGTGTATTTCAGCCTGTGTGTCAGTCTGTGGACAGCATAACTCAAAAACGAAAAGTCGGTTAAAAACCAAAGATAGTATTTAAGTTTAATGTCTCTCAAGGATGCAATACGAAGATTTCCAAGGAATTGGCCACACCCTAACCTACCTTTACTTGGAGAATTTTTCGAAAATTTTTGTTCTCTTGAAAATGCTCTAACGATTTTAATTAAAATGCCACATGTTTGAGAAATTTTTATGACAAATGAAATGAATATTTTAAATTTTCTGGCTATAGCCTATGTAGTCCTGTTTACTCTGAATGACTTTCCAATAACTCGTAAACCGTAAGAGATAGACAAAGTCTTACTCTACAAAAAATGTAGATCTCACTAAAACACAAGTTTTGCTTGAATAAATATTTTTGTAGAGTGAACGATTTTGGAGATATTCCTTGTTATGTGTGTCAGTTTCAAAAAACTTAAATCTTTCGTGAAATGGAACATCCTTGTTAATTTTTTTATATGTTAAGCGTGCAAAGAGAACGGAATCTCGAAGCTTTAAAACATATGACTATCGCTAAACATCTACTCTATTCTAATAATCCCCTTGCCCTACAAGGAAATAAGCAATAACAAAATTCTGTAAATGTTTATCGCACCTAAGACGAAGAAGATAGAGGAATAAGAGCTTGTAAGAATGGTTAGTACAAGAGTAAAGAAAGTCATGTGAGTGCAACACATCAGATTTTTTCATTCTAACTAACTGTACGTTTAATAAACTAATAACTTTATCAAGTGTGCATTTTACATAATGTATTTTAATGCTTAGCAACGTAAACAAAAAAGTGTAACCTTGCATCCATGTCCAATAATGCACTATGTGCATACCTTGCTACCCAGTTAGTATTATCTTTTCAAATTAAATATTTTCAACTACTATGTATGCCTGTTTCTAATACACGACCCCCCCCCCCCTTTACTCCTCCCCCTTTTATAAATGTATGTGAACGCACAGGTGAGCTAGAAACAAACATTAACTCTAGCACGATATTCATTGTAGGCACAGTCATAAATAGCGTAGTCAGGTAACTTGGTCCAATCAAAACTCGAAATCAGGCCAGCAAAATAAAGAGACAAGGACCGTATGCATATTAAGGGACCTTAGGACTGAAAATGATCGATAAATTGTCGAATTTATGATTTTTAAGGTCATGCATACAAATGTTTCCCAGACCATCATTGACAGTGAATTTTTTTATGTTCCTCCATTTTTAAAGGTCTAGCTAAGTTTTAAATACCATGTGCTTTAGGGCAAACAAATCTGAATCATCACAATGCGTGTGTGTAGAAAAACTTGTTTTTCTCTACCTTACATTTTTAATACACCATATTCTCCATAAGCATTAAATTTTAAGACATGCTCCTAGACTTTTTTCAACATGTACTCCATTTATGACTTCAACTTGAGTTTTTGGTTTCAAAATCTGAAAATTTTTTAAAATTTAAAAAAAGTCTGAGGTGTTGCACTCACATGACGTTCTCTAATCGTGCACTAACCATTCTTACAAATTCTTATTTCTTTATCCTGTTCGAGTTAGTTGAGTTAAACGTTTTCACAAATTATCTAATTGTTTTTCTTGTAGATACAAGGGGAATATAAGAGTACAGTAGGCTTTGAACCATAGTCAAATCTTATAAAACTTTGATATTCCGTTCTCTTTGAAGGGCTAAAGTATAAAAAAATGATTCAGGATCTTTCATATGGCGAAGTTTGTTTTCCAAAACTCAAACAAATAACAAGGAATGGTCTATTTCTTAGGGTTTGTTAGTTATACAAAAGCCATCCAGAGTAAACAGGACTACATAATCTATAGCCAGAAAATTTCAAAATCTTAAACATATGGCATTTTAGTCAAAATCGTTATGGCCATTTTCGAAAAAAAAAATCAATTTTCCAGGTAAAGGCTAGTTTAGAGTACAAGAATTTTCTTCAAAACCTTCATGTCGTATCCTTAAGAGACATTAAACTTAAACATCAACGTTGGTTTTTAAGCGACTTTTCGTTTTTGAGTTGTGCTATCCAGACTGATGGACACACGCGGACCTTTTTCTAAAAATTCCTTATTTAGATTCAGGGGGACCTCAAAACATATATTTTCGCTAAAGCCTTGACATCAAATTTTTAGGTGGAATACAATACTTCCTCTATTTGCTGTATTACCTAATAGAGAAAAGTAAAAATTAAATACATAAAAAGGTAAAAAATATATATATATATTTTCAATATCCATCAAAGCAAGTTAATTACTTTAAAAGTAATTAATTTTTCTTCTTTCAGATATTGATGTTGTTTATAGAGTGATCAGAGTTTATAAAATAATAAAAGTATTGTTATATTTTAGGTTTTGATGCGCATGGAGTATTTTGATTATTAAGGCATTTTCGCATTGTGAATAAATTGAAATATTTAATTCCCTCAAAACTATAAAACAGATTGTGTTACAACTTTGTATGTTAGTTTATAACAGAAACACCTTCAAGTGTGCAAAGTATTGATTTCATGCGTATAAGAATACAGAACATACAAATTTCAGTCCTAGGGTCCTTTTAGGTATTTAGAATTACTGTTTTGATGAGATAACGCACATCAAATGTGTATTCCAGAACAAGATAGAAGTGCTTTTTATGTGGGGAAGTGGGTCAGAAACATTAAACCTGCGAAACTTCACTAAAGAAAGGTTTCTGCCAAGTAATAACAAAAATATTTTATGGCCTTTGACCTTATACTCGCCAATAACCAAGTTTGGGTGGAAATAATAAAATTGTTATGTGGTATTTCGCATTAATAGTTAAGCTTACATTTTATGCAAAGTTTTACAGTAGCAGTAATCGACCTGGCGGTTCTGAAATGAAAATTTAACATTTATATACACAATTGAGAGTTCTCAACATCCAACTTTTGGTTTATAGTAGCTCATAACACGGCAATACTAGAGATACATCTACAACACCGAATAACTACTCTATCAAAATTCAAGCAAGTTGTGCTCTTCCTCAGTAATATGAAATAACATGTCCAACTTTAATGTACTTGTTAAATTCTGTATGAGTTCAATTTGCACTTAAAATATTGCGACAAACGCCGATATGACAAATCCCACTCCTGACACCGAAGCGACAAACACAAGTTTGTTCACCGGCTCTTGGTCCCTGGCAGGAATGCAGCAGCCAGTATGTCAGTAGACAATTCCAGGTACACAGCGATATCTGAAGGAGTCGTGCTTCTAATCGCACTTATGACAGTACTGCCAACATTGGAATGTGTATTCACGATAGATTAAAGCAAAGAAGCCGCTCAAAATAACGGAACTTGAATTTATTTTCAGTTCATGGAATGTGTTTAGCTTATAAAACGTAAACCATGTTTTCAGCTGCTCCGTCTTTCTCCCACTAATAGTTTTCTAACTTTTCTGTATTTTTCAAAAGCCCTGCCAGTCTGTTTTGGTCTCAAGTGTTATATCCTCGAGCGCTATGTGATGCAATTCCTGTAAGAATAAGTCACCTGTTGCAGTTCATTGTACCTTGAACCAAGCTAGTTCGACACGACATGGTATCTGTTTTCGTTTATGAGGCACCACGCTTTGGTGTTTGTTTGTGGGAAAGTGTCACTCACAAAATCTGCAATGTTACCAGCTTGTTTTCGACAAATCTAAAATGTCTCCGTAGGAAACTGTTCCAAATATCGTGATCTATCACTGGTTTAAACTAATGTAATGACTTCCCTTCCACCCTGTACGAGTATATTGGGGCAAGTAAAAGACAGTATGACCCAATGAAATGAAAAATGTGTCCGCTTTGAGAACCTCTTTAAGTTTGTTTCAGTCATTCTATAAATGTTTTACGCATAGAACATCACACTGAACCCTTTGTTATGCAGCTACAATATTATAGGAGATTTCACAGCACTCCTAGGCGCGAGTTTATCTACTTCTGCACTACTTTTTTTTTTCATTACTTTCGTTATAAAACTAGTGACTCGTACAATTTTACAAGTGAAATTAAGAGAAATTAGCATGAAGTTAACATAGCGCGAATAACATTTGAAACGTAAGCAGCAGAACACCGTTTGCGCGGAGGTTCTCAAAACTCGGATTACACTATGTGGAATATCTCTCCTGTCCCCTTAATTCTCCTAAGACATGAGCTGGTGAACAGGCAGCACAATTACCATTTCTGCTAGTTTATTTCTCTTCTAAAACTGAATTACAAAAACGCAATCCTCTTTTTTGTCGTTAACACGACCTACAGTTAGTTGTGGTTTTGCAACTCTCAGCTGTTGTGTTCTCTCGTAACCTGACACGCACTTCTGTCTTTCAGTTCTACTACACTTCGTGAAATAAACAGCTGGCTTCGACAATCACACTCCTAAAACTGCTTCACGTAACAAATAAGTTTAAGTGTCCAAAATTGTGTTCTGTCGATACGAAAAATTTTGACCACGTTGACTGTGCACACTAACAATTAAAACTAACTGCTAACAGTTACCTCATTCAACACTTTAATGATCGGGTCATAAATACTCGCTTCTCACGCCGTCTCGACTCGCTTATATAGGCCAGAATGACGTAGCACGGATTACCTCGAAATCCACCTTTTTAAAAACAAGCCTCTTGCTGGAATAGTCTCTCCAATACTATAAAATATTCTGTTTTTGTTTCGGCCCTCTCCATTGTCACATTCCTTACTCGGTGCACAGTGGGGTGATGCTTTGAGTGTATTTGATGGCGGCTATCGGGCGGTGTCACAATATTTGAAACTGAATTTATTTAGTTCTAATCTGATACATTTTGAGCAACCCTGAACTTGGGCCCTTGCCCGTTGGCCTTGGACAGCAGCAATATATTTTATACAATTATTTTTGTCGCTGGACATGTTTGGATCGTGCTCGCCTTTGCTATTGTTGTTTATTTATAACCTATCTCTTTTATTTTCATTAAATCACTTTATTTGTCTTAGCCACCCTTTCTTTGCAATATTTTTTTCCGCTCTATCTTTTTATTTTCTAATGTTTTCTATTATCAGTCACTATGGTTTCAATTTTACAATCACATGCTTTATTTGAATTAACATATTATCTCCCCCTCCCCCCCCCCCCCCCCTCTGTTACTTTTGACTGCAGGTTTCAAAGCCATTTACTCCATCTTGTCACACGGCGAGGTCTGCTGCTGGTTTGTTCTTATGTTTCCACATATGGCGCCGCAATATGAATGAACTGAATTGTGTAAATACTGTGTAATGGAGATATGACCCAGCTGTCAGAGCACGTTAAATAAATAAGTAAATAATTAACTAATTGCATAAATAAACCAGTCTATCCGTAATCGAGAATAGGAAACATTTTCGATTTGTGTATTCGTGTGCGCCCGCGCGCGCACCTGTGTGTGTGTGTGTGTGTGTGTGTGTGTGTGTGTGTGTGTGTGTGTGTGTGTGTGTGTGTGTGTGTGTGTGTGTGTGTGTGTGTTTTACGTCTATAAGTAGTAACGCACGGCGAAACATGTGGAATAGCACTCTTAATTAGCCCGGAGTCCATACAGCTGAGTTACTCCACATTTGCTTTCTGAGGATAAGGAAATTCCTGGAAAAATCGTATCCGCTCACTTTACTACACCACCCTACAGAGAAGTGCAGCATAGCTTCATTATGATATTACATAAAAACGCAGGTTAATAGTGGGCATTAGCGTGGATACTTAATTACTGATCAAGAGTTTTTGATGTCAAATAGCCGCTTCCACTGGCGAAATTACAAAGTGTTCTGGTCGCCAAGGTTCAAAATAAAGCACTCTATTATCTGGTTTCCAGGATTTAGCCTAAACTCCTCTCCCTGCTATGCTATACTCTGTGATGTTATGCAGACCTTTCTACTTATTCAGGTTATTACCTCTTGGTATTATCGCTTTGGTTACATCACCTCCTCCTTGTCTTACGTTTCTGAAGTATCCATATGCAGTAAAGACAATTGGCCGGCCATTCAAAACTGGCAGACGAAAAACTTGACGAATATTCTGGTGAAGATACTGCTATTTTAATTGAAGAGGCCAAGTCAAACAATCACAATTTTAAATAAGGCAGAGCCAGCTTTAATTAATAGCATGTCTAATTCCTCATTATCCTAGATTACGTGCTAAAATTATTGTTGTTCCCACAGCCTGGATTAGTTGTAGTGCTAACTCTGAAAATAAATATTAATTAAACTGTATGAATATTATTGTAAGTTATTTACTTCTAAATCATTGTTAATATTAAATGAATTATTATTTTAGGGAATACTCTAAACAAATACCACTGTAGCTCTTCGTTTGCACTCGCAAAATTATAAACCTGTTTTGACCTATTTTGGTCAAAAAATCGATTTTTTGATTTATAGCAAAAATTGCATCGTACCTTCAGGAATACATCTGCGAAGTTTTAACCCCCTAGAGAGAGGGAAGCACATGCTTTGGACGCCATTTTTAAAGTAGTGTGCCTCTGCCTTTGCCTTTTAAGTGGGTATTTCAACTTTAAACTCCTTTTTCTCAGAAACGATTTTTTGTTTCTCATATTCATATATTATACCTTTTTTAGAAAAAATAATATAATGATGTAATGTTTTAATAACATTATTAGAGTTTGCGATATTAAAAAATGTTAAGAACTATTCACTACATCAAAATTTCCTTCCATTATATTGTTACAAAGGTAATAAGAGATAGGATGTTAAAAAATCAACTATATTGTTCAACATCTGTTGGAGAAGATATATTTTGATTATACCCAATAAAATTGATATAAATTAATTAATACATAAGGAATGTGATTATATATTTAACCGAAATTTGGTACCTACATTTCTGTAGTTGCTAGTAATACCTGTGCAAAAAATTAAGTCTCTGACTTCAATTTTTGAGAACGTCACCTTTTTCACTTTGGTGTACCCTTGAGGATATTTACATGAAAAATAAAATACACGTCTTCAACTTTCTGAGAATAGACACTAAAATCTTCATTCGGAAGGAAAGGTATACATTTTATATCTCATAAAACATGATGTAAACAAAAACTTTACCTCTTTAAAACAGAGTTTATTGTAAATAACCAACGCTTTAGTTAGAACATCATTCATTTTTAAATTATCCACTACTAGTTTGACATTCTCGATCATTTATGATTCTTGAAGTGCCGTTGTTTTTCAGATATTTCGTGCTATGCCATCATAGGAATATAGAATTATAAGGTTTTTATGTAGGGAACAGTATTTAAACACTTGACTGCCGTTATTAGCTTTGATCTATAATGAAATGCGCAATCAGATTATTTATATAAAGGCTTATTTGAATTAACATAAAGTAAATATCAGAATGCAATAATTGTTTGTTGACGCTACATGAAAAAACAGTTTGATGTGTTGCACTCACATGACTTTCTCTACTCTTGTACTAACTATTCTTGCAAACGCCTATCCCTGATCTTCTTCATGTTAATCGAGATCCATATTTGCAGAAGGTATCACATTGCTCACTTTCTTGCAGATGCAAGGGATCTGGTCACTATGTGATGGCTTTGACATTCTATTCTCTTTGCATGTCCAGGCCATATGAAAACCAATAACGAATTCCCATTGAAACAAATAACAATAATATTTTTAAAATGCCTGACTCCTGAAAAATTGTATAAATTGTGTGATTTGTCTATTCTTATGTATTAAGATTTTGTCTATCTCTTACGGTTTACCAGGTATGCATGTCTCATCCAGAATGAAGAGGACTTCAGAGGCTATTCTAGAAAATTCAAGATAAACTTTTCATTTGTTATGAAAACGCTTTGCATGTATGGTATTTTAATCAAAATCCACTTAGAGAGACTTTTTACAAAATTAAACTTTTCTAAAAATGTTCTATTGGGTTGCTGGGAAGTTTTTGAAATATTGGTGTCGCATTCTTGAAAAATGCTGGTATTTAACCGACATTTCGTTTTTGAGTTATCTTGTTCACACACACACACACACACACACACACACACACACACACACACACACACACACACACACACACACACACACACACACACACACACACACACACACACACACACACACACATACAGACCTTTCTCTTAAAATGTTCTTTTTGGATTTAGTGGGTCTCGAAACATATTTCCAGTTAAATCTTGGTATACCATACGTAGTAGAGAAAGTAATAAATGATGTGTGTAGACAAAGTAATGTGAATGTAAGAGATTTTTTCTGCTGTTTTGTTTTGCTCCAGGTCAATTTAATTTCTGGGAGAAGCTCTTGCTTTCTATTCTTTGCGCTACTTGCACAATTATCATAGCTGGCAGCGGAAATTCCGTTTGATGAGTCATTTCAGTGTTTCCTCCGCTCTCCATTTCACTTGTTGACTTAACGAAGAACAAGCACCAGCTTGAAGCGCTTCCATTTTATAATTTGTTAGCCTCTTATGACATCGCGTGCCTCTATGTTGTACAGCTCGGCTCTCGTGGTTTTACTCGCTGCACTGCTCAGCAGCGATGTACGAAATAGTCACGGAGAATTTGCACCGAGTTGTAAAACAAGCGCCAGATAATGAAACTGTGGTAAACACTGATTTCAAATTTCATTCTTCCGGTCCACAAATAAGCAATGCTGAGTGGCTAAAAGTACGATCTCTGGTACCAATATTGAATAACACTAAAGAACCTCGTTACCATAGTTTGAAATGGGAAAATGATGAAAAATTATGAAAAATCCTATTTTCTATTCTTTGCCATAAAATTACGACTGTATGTTGTACCTTCATAATCTACCGCCGCATTGTCATTTAAAACGCTGTTACATCATGATTTAAGTGCCCATATGCGTGTGGTGGTTTCTGAAATGGATTCATTACCCCAGACAGCAAAATTGCGTACAATTTTGAAGTTTAAATCAGGCAGTTGCATTCATGCTGGCGGATGTAAGTAGAGGCATCCTGGGGGATTTTCTGCAAACATTCATCCCGGTAAAACTGCACTAAAGCGTGGTGACATTTTTATCTCTGTATATGTGTTAACCACGTGGTCGTGTTTTCTGAATTTTATACAAGAATGTTTGTTTAAAGGAAAGCAAATGTCAGTGACGACTTAAGCTATTAGTGAATTTATTATAGATTGTGAGGTTACTCTCTTTGTAAAGGAAAGGGTCACAGCTGAAGTAAAGTTCAGTCAGCAAAAGAATTATTAATGTTAGGGATAAGCGAAGATTAAAGTAGACTGTATTGAGTATACATTGAACCCCCTCAAAAAAAAAAAAAAAAAAAAAAAAAAAAAAAAAAAAAAAAAACTTTTAAAAGCACCAAAACCTTAAGAGAAAGAAGCTTAACAGCTGACACTTAATACTTTAAAGTAATTTTTCTTCGTTTTCTATTTTTTTACAATTTTAAATTTTCAAAATACTTCTTCTAGAGAAATTTTTAATAGATTTCTTTGAAATTTGGCGCGTATATTCTCAGACAGTTGGTTCATAAAAATTGGTATTTTAAATGCTCTAGATAAAGCAGTTTAATTGTTGAATTTTGATGTTTAAATTTATTTATAATTTGAAAAAAGTGGCCGACAAGGTACTCAAACTTTTTCTCCAAAACTGTTTGACGTAGCCAAATAAAAATACCGATTTTTGTACACATAATCAAAAAGATCTGCGGTGCACTCACACGACACTCTCTACTCTTGTACTAACCATTCTTACAAACTCCTATTCCTATGCCTTCTTTGTGTTAGATGAGATGAAAATTTGAAAAAGTGATCTTATTGTTTATTTCCTTGTAGGTGAAAGACGAATATGGGAATACGGTAGGCTTTCAGCGACAGTCAAATCTTTTAAAGCTTTGAGATTCCGTTCACTTTGCACGGTTAACACATAAAAAATGAATAACGGCAGAAGTATAAAACTCACATAAATTACAACAAATTACTCCGAAACGAAAATTTATTCAGACATAAATTGTGTGCTTTAGCAAGATCTACATCCTTTGTAGAAGAAGATTTGGTGTATCTCTTACGGTTTACCAGTTATATAAAAGTCATCAAGAGTAAACAGGACTACGTAGACTATAGCCAGAAAACTCAAAATGTGCATTTTATTTGTCTTAAAAATGTCTTAAACATATGGCGTTTTAATCAAAATTGTTGGAACCGTTTTTGAGAAAATAAAAGTTTTCGAAAAATTTTCCATGTAAAGGGTAATTTAGGGTGGAGGAATTTTTGTTCATAATCTTCATGTCGTATCCTTAAAATATATTAAACTTAAATACCAACTTCAGTTTTAACTATTTAAATTTATATAACAATTCCGTTCGCATGGAGTGCAGAAATAGATTCATCCATCTTGGTCAAACAGTTGACTGTGAATACGAAAAATAAGGAGAAGGTGAGGAATAGCATGGAGAATGTCCTGTTATTTATATTCGTCTTCCAAGATCCACATATTAACAGAAAATTGAAATTTTAACTTTGGGACCTGCATATTCCCCTCATACGTATGGATGACATATACATATGTTAAGATATGTTAGCCTCGCTGGAGGATCCGATCTTCCATGCGCATTTTTAAAGTTTGTGTGTACCTTAAAGGAAATATGTAAGAAATCAATTTCTGGACATGGTTGTCTCGATTAAGAAGCAACATAGACAATAATCAGATTTTTAAAACAATAGTTTTGGAAGGATAGGTGGACAATTCAATGTCAAATTACGTATAAATCAATTTTAATAGTAAGATAACTTTTATTTAGTACTTGTTCTTTTAACTGGACAGCTCTTTTTTCGCGGCCTCTTTTATACTTTTGTCATCGTGCTTCTTTAGAAGGGAAATGCTCTTTGCGAATGCATCAGAGCAGTGATATATGTGCATTTTGACAACACTTTAGGTTAACTTTGCCTATGTTTATGCACAATTTGTACGATGTTACAGTATTTACCTCTCAGCTTTTGGGAGATTTCCAAGAAAGTCAAAAAGAATTACCTGGGAGTTATTTGATCACAGAGCTTGCTTCACTGATCTACCAATCCACTTAAAGGGAACATGTCATCGAATTTCGCTAACGTAAAAAGGAAATCTGTGCAATTTCTTTCTCGTTTCCCAAATGCGATCTGCCTTCTTTGACTTGCTTTGAAGATCTCTGTCGCTTAACTTGTTCTTGGCTTATCCCTCTTTTTCATAAGGCATAATGCAATTTTTCCAAGTGGAAAAACCTGTCCGCTTCAGTCTCTGCTATAAGAGAACATTTAAAAGGCATTCGAGATACCGATTTTTTGGGGGGGGGGGGGTGGAGGGGGACGGGAGAGTGCTCCGTCTTTATCATATGATTTTTGATTTCCTTTAAATAAATATAAGCTTAATAGTACAGGTTAATTCATGCCAGGAAGGTCAGAAGCAAAATCACAGTGGTCCCTCAAACTAATAAGATATTTTCAATGAAACATTTTTAACAAAATTTAAGTTCCGGCAAATCATAATTGGGAAACGATTGAAACCTTAAGTAGTGTATCGAGGTCACATTTTAATTCATAATTGTGAATTTGAAACACGTTAATACAATTTTATTTGTACTCGTATATATTTGCACTCCAAAGTTTGTGGATGTATATAAAACTACTTTTAAAGCTACTTTTAAAGGATTTACCTGCCAACTAAAACTAATGCTAAAACTGTATATTTGCCAGATTTAAACCATTGATTTTACTCCTCGCAAAAAAGTGTGTTATTTTTGTATCTTTATAACCAGGAAATGAGTGAATGTATTTAAGAAACACTTCATACTTTATATTTGGAATGTTTCAAGTAGAATAACATTCAGTATATTTAAATTCTACTTGTGCTTTTGAGAACATACCACATAAACAACATTTATCACCATCCATTTTCTCATGAGAGTTTTATTTATGAAATTGTTATTGCGAGTTCATCTGTTTTTCTACCCTTGTATTACTTCAGGTTACCTATGTAAATTTATTCCACATTCGGTGTTTTACGGTTTCACTCCTTAGCAAACAAAGAGCAGAGCATTTATTCATTATCGTAAAAGAATTTTTAAATGCTATTTATTTATTTTTGCATCAAATGCTTATTAAGGCCTTTAAATTTCCCCGTGTTATCGGTGGGAACATCACATCAACTGTATTTTCACATTCTCTACATTTAAACTCTTGGGCCTTTCGTTGTAGGTTCACGCTGCAGAAGTTCTTGAATATAGCTCGACAACCAATGACTTGCTATGCAGTAACAAACTATTTCCTACAATAAGAAGTGAGGAACATTACAACACCGGTTGAAAATTTTTGTTCATTCTGCCGCAGAAAAAAGGGTGAAGTACAAATGAGATTAATTCAGCAAGATCTCTGTAGTTTGGTGGTCAGTACGCTGGACTCCAAATCTAATGGGCTTGGATTGACTTCTCAGCTGGTCTGTGTAGATTGCGTTTGGCCACTGTTATGACCTATATTCTGCAAATTCGGAAGTATATAAAAGAGAGAGAGGGAAGGAGGGACAGGGAGAGAAATTTAATGTTTAAGGGAAAACCTTTTTTTCTTTCACTTTTAAAAACGATTCACTAGTATGCGCTTCTACTGACTTCCTCAAACATCTTCTGTCCTACCTGTTATTGTCACTTACAGTTGTTACGTGTGGCTATTCTGGCTATTCCAAAACGTCAGGTGGGGCCTTTGCCTTTTCCTCCTCCAATATGGCGATCCTGACAATATGCTGCTTGGGCCATCTATCATCTACACATGGCGTCGTCTTTTGGTATTTAAGACTTTTCTTTTTCAGCTGTATTCCACGTGCGAGGACACACACACACACACACACACACACACACACACACACACACACACACACACACACACACTCGTATATTTTTGTAATTTTTTTGTCAGGTAGACCTAAAACGTGTATTTCTTATATGTCCATGTGGAATTTTTGGGTGAAACTCAAACTGTAGTGCGTTTATATAATTATATGTATTGATTCCAATTAGTGTACAGTCACCAAATCTCATTAAATATGAGAACACGGTGGAGTTCTCTCACGAATTTATATGCTAAAGTTTTGCGAAAAAGCAAATATCAGTTTGGCCAACAAAATTAAACTGATGCTCTCACCTAACCTAAGAAGTACACACCCGATAACACTAAAATGTGAAGAGGTTCTGAAGAGAATATGTTAATTCATTAAAAGGGAGTTAGAACTGAGACACAATAAACAGCGCTCATAAAGGCCCATATTCAATATTGCAGCACTGAATTGATTTACTGGCACGGGCTGAAGTGTTGCGTTGGGAGGACAGAACCGCGGGCTGCACTTTTAACAAAGACTGAATCATTAAGATGAGATTTTAATGGCGGCAGTTCTTATGAGCGCCGCTCCAGGGTGGGCTCTGCAGTAAACTCGATGACCTGGCTTTACGAGAGGCACCAGTAGTCCCATTCCATTAACTTTTTACCTAGAGCCATGTTCCGCTTCCCAACATCGGATTTGTACTCCTACCTCTAGTTCCCAGGGGTAATGCGTGCACCATTCGACCCGCAAATGGGCTGCTTCACTCAAGTATGTTTACATAGTACTGGGACATGGAATGTAAAAATGGAGAGAAAATTGTAATATGTTGTTACAGAAACAAAATGTATTAACTAAAGCTAATAAAATGGCAAAGTTAATTTAAAAATTCCATCCTGACGTGATGTAGGGTCTTTGAATAGTCAGGGTCTTGATAGCAAAGAAAATAAAGTCAAGCAGGATTATTACATTTTTCCCCCAAAGTGCCTAAGTTTTTAAGATCAGAATTTTAAAGAGCTACTTTTGTTCAGAAACCAAAAGTGTCTAACTGCAACGTAATTGTATATTTATTAATTTATTTAATAGCACATTTCATTACAGAAAATATTGTTGTAAATTTTAGACCTATTTACAGTTCTAATACAAATATGCATGATCCTATTTTTAAATATCATACTATTTAAAAGTTTGCAAACTTTGTTGAATATTTCATAAAATATTTTCTTAATTTTTTCACTACCGGCCACTTTTCAACACTTTCAGTTGCTGATGGACTCGGCTTCTCTTTCTTTCACAGGTTTCATCGTTGTTAGTCATGTGTTTGCTTGCGTGTATGGTGTGGGGAACCTTGAACTTGCCTGGTATGTGGGGTGAAGTAACTTAGCCAGGACTGTGCTTTGTTTTGTGCCGAGCCTGGCGTCACAGTATTATATGTTCATATTTCTACTTCTATAAAGGGTAGAAGCTTAAACATTCTAGAAGTGTCTTACATACTTTATCTTGGCCATGAATGCATTTATGTCTGACATTTAAACTAAATCTGTTCATATTACTAAACGTAACTGCGTGTAAAATATACCACTTCTCTCATAACATGGGATGCACAGACAACGTTTATACCTTAGTAGTAATATATTTCGCGTTTTACTCTGGATAAAGAATAATTATTTGCATTAAATAAACGAATGTTTATATTAAGTTTTGGATATTCGAATGCATTACCACAATTGAAAGGTTTTACACACACCAATTGTATTATGTAGGTTTGCAAACTAAGTTTGATATTAAATCGCGATAACGATGGTTTGGTCAGCCCTGGCCTGCCGAATTAACAGTGATACCAGTGTTTATGACAGGTGAATGGAGTTAGTGTGACGTGTGAACTGTTAAAGCTTCCGTGATATCTACACAATCTTTTTATAGATAGTCGCTTTTATTACGAGCACCTCTATTCTTTCACACGTAACAAAGCTGTCGAATGATACGTCGAATGAACAGTTCAAGTCAATGGCGTATTCATTTCCCAAATCATAATGTGTCTGTCATACCTACTACATAATACGAAACGGGAACACACCAACAAAACTCCTTTAATGGGTTCTTTGACAAAATACGACTACTTCAGCAGTCATCTAACATTCTCCATGGCATTAAATGTTACTTTATTGCGCTAAAAGGCAGAGGGTTGTTGACCATTTTATACTCGAAAAGTCTAAAAACATCATAACCCGTCAACAAATATAATAAATATATGGAGATGTACCACATTAACAATGCGTGAATATGATTTTTATACAAATTTTATATCTAAAAATATATACTTGCCATCCTATTCCCAAAAAACAATTTACAAATATGTCTAAAAAGATTAAATAATTTTGGTTTCTCAGAATAAACATAATCTAAGAAATAGTTTAATTTTTACTTTCTCTACGACATTTAGTAAAGTAGAGGAAGTATTGTATTCCACCCAAAATTTCTATGTCGAGATTTCACCGGAAATATATGTTTTGAGGTACCCTGAATAAAAAGCAGAATTTTTAGAAAAAGGTCCGCGCGCGCGTGTATGTATCTGTGGACAGCATAACTCAAAAACGAAAAATGGTTAAAATCCAAAGTTGGTATTTGAGTTTAATATCTTCCAAGGATGCGGCACGAAGATTTTGAAGAAAATCACTCCACCTTAAACTACCCTTCACATGGAAAAGTTTTCCGAAAATTTTTATTTTCTTGAAAATGGCTCTAAAGATCTTGGTTAAAATGCCAGATGTTTGAGAAATGTTTATGACAAATAAAATGTATATCTTGAATTTTCTGGGCATAGCCCATGTAGTCCTATTTACTCTGGATGACTTTTGCATAACTCGTAAACCGTAAGAGATAGACCAAATCTCACTATACAAAAATGTAGACCTTGCTGAAACACACAGTTAATGTCTGAATATATGTTTTCTAGAGTGAACCATTTCAGAGATATTCCTCGTTATTTGTGTAAGCTTTGGAGATGCACTGCACTACGTACTGACGTCACTCTCTGACCATGTGGCAGGGAACTTACAATCGCCTCAGTTCACAATATCCGTATAAAGCTAGAAGCCTTATAATTACAATGCAGCATTTAAGCAATATTTCATTGCGTATATCATCCTTTAATTCGTAAAGTAGTCTTAATAAATGCAGCTCGTGATAGACAAATTCTTTAGATGAATTCTCTTGTCATATCGTGGCTCGAGAATTAATCGATAATTTGACAATCACTCGTGGTATTACTTAAATTAAAGCGATAAACATGCAATTTAATTTTAAGGGACGCATCCAACTTTGCATACAGATTTTTTAGTAATAATAGGTGCATGTTATTAGTAGTAGTTGATACAACTTAAATTTCTTCGCTATTTCTGGACATATCTGTAGTAATGATAATTGAATGTCAGATCGTATAAATAATAAAACAAATGCGGGTTTGGAACGTACGCTAGTTCCGCTCTGTGACTGCGAAGTCGGCTTCATCTTAAGTTTCTAAACAGTCCCGTAATTATTCCGACGTGCGTAGCCCCTCGGAGGGAAGTTTTAATTAACTGGGGTGATTCTGTGTCGCCTCCAGGGAGCACTTAAAGCTTCCCACCTGGGTGAAAAATGATTGGCCTGGGACAAATCGCCGCAAGGCTGTTAAGTTACCACTCTCTCACGTTCCGAAGAATGGAATTGCTCTGTTCCTGCTTAGTACAGTTGAGCATTCTAATGCACACTATTTAGTTCCGTACATCGAATTTCCCTTACTTTTACTTTTAAGTGTCTGATTGAATCCATAATTTAAAAAAATGTGATGTATTGCACTCACATGACTTTCTCTACTCTTCACTGATAGTTGAAGTCACTGCAATTTTTACTATGTACTTGAACCTGCTTCTTCGTACAGCTTGTTATGCTTGTTTCCCAATGATATTTGCCAGTTTGCCATCTAGACATATTTTTTCTTGCTGCAAGAGATTCCTTTGTTTGCTTTTGCTTACCCATTTTGTAATAATTTTACACCAATTAATAATAATTTAATGAAAAATCTAGTCCGCCTAATGTACAATCTTTACAACTTTACAATAAATGATAATAGTGAGAAGAGAATAGCTGGTTGTATGTTTACAAATAGCTAAATAAAGAATTTAGATTTTCACTTAACAGCAAGAAGACAATTATTTAGTATTCCCTGCGTTATCTTATTCTATATTATACTTATTCTAAACTCTACTTATCTAAATGTAGACCACAAAAATGATGATTTCTCTGTTCTTCAGACTGTGTAATGTTGAATAAAATTCAGAAAAATACAAGCACTTGGTTCACACATGCAAAAACAGGAAACAGTGGTCTGTTTCACCGGCATGAATATTTGCAGAAAATCCCACAAGATGTCTCTGCTTATATCCACAAGAACTGAATCAGGCCACTTGATTTAAACTTCAAAATTGTACGCGATTTCGCTGCAATGGGGTAATGAATGCATTTCAGCAGCCATGCCCACCTGCACATGGGCATTTAAATCATGGCGTAACGACCTTTTAAATGGCGATGGGAAGTAAACGACGGTAGACTCTGGAAGTACAAGGTGCAGACATAATTTTAAGGCAAAAAACGAAAAATCGCATTTTTTGTCATTTTTGTCCAAATTTCACAGATGCCTCCCCTGACCTCTATTTTTGTTGCTGTTCTCATTTTTCTTCCTCTGACCTGAAGTTTCACTCGTTTTGCCACTTGACATTAGTTCTCACTCTTTTGACACTCCGCACTTGTGCTCACTTTCACTGCGACATTCAGGTGCATACGTGCCATCCTCCCATCCTCTTTGACGCACGATCACGCTGAATGTATTAGCAGCTTCCAGCCGGTGGGGTTCCTCACCATGCTAGTCCAGGTGCTGCCAGCGTTCCTCATCATTTCATCTCTCCACCGCGTTCTGGGTCTTCCCGGTCCCTTCTCTTGGGTCTCACATTGTTACTGTGTGTATCCAGCGATTGTTGTTGAGCCTTTCTGCATGGCCTACCCACCTCAATGTCGCTGCTTGTGCTGCTTCTTTCACTTGCGTCCTTTAATACCTGCACTATTTGCGCTAACCTCATATTCGCCTTTTATTTCTAGTGAGGTCAGCTTTACATTACGATGCAGCGGCTATGCGGCAAACTTATCGGGATGTTGCCGCGGGGGCAGTTGAAGAGATAAACAGACTCGGTAGCGCTCTCTTACAGCGTGAACATTAAAGCGCTATCGAGAGATAACAAAATATTCTGGAAGTTTCGATTTTCCCTGATTATCGTACGTTCTGAACCCTATGTAAGATTCCAAGCTAGCGCATTCGCGAGTGAGCCAGTTCGTAAGTTACTGAATGCGTTTCTGTGCGCCAAAGAGTGATGTTCTCCGAGCGAGTTTGTGACCACGGTGACATGCAGTGAGAGCTGTTTCTGCGGGGGATTAGATATGTCTTGCGTTCTATTCCCCAGCGACTAAATCATCCGTAGAATGGTCCTCTTCCTGCGTATTTCATTATGCAGCCGCATTACGAAGAAAATTGAAGTGGCGGATCACATTAGTGAGGTAACAGTAAAAGTTGGACAAAGTCACAATATGATATGATCAAAATTTAATTTGTTAAAACCACCAAAAGATAGAAAAGGGTGTCTCAGTTTGTTAGCTTATTTCGATGCTTCGCATGCTTCTGATAACGCTGTTTGAGCTCTTGAAATAATGAACACACAAAAGAGCGGACGAATGCAGTGCTTCCGGACAAGGCATAAGCCGAGCCCGGAATAAGGGATGAGTTCGATAAAGCTTTTGTGTATGTGTGTGATGCAAACAACAGCTTTTACTAAAAGCTGTGCATATTGTATGAGGAATGTAAAGTGTATGTTGGTTTTACCAAATTCAGTTTTATTATATACAAGCAAATTATTATCACTTATAATCATAGTGTTTTTCTTACATTTGTTTCTTTTAGTTTAATAGTAATAAGTTAGCAATTACACACCATAATAAACAATAAAAGTCACATTTTAAACTGGTATTTTTGTATTAAATAATAACTATTTTTATATTGAAAATAAGTTTAGAAATAGGAATTTCGTTGGTAAGGAAATAAACAATTTTGTTTTTCAAAGGCATTACTTAGTTCTCTGAAAATGAAAGTAATAATCCACAGGAAGTTCCAGTCCAAGTCAAAAGAAATAAATCTGAACGGCTCTACAAAGAGTTTGGTTAAGTCGCCGTTTAATGACTCCTTGAGCGCCCACTGAAAAGTTCAATAAGTAACTGTTTTAGAGACACTACTAAAATAATTATTTTAAATTCAATGCAAAGGGCAACCGTAAAACTGAACGAAATAATAAACGGATATAATATAAAGTTAAGTTAAAAGAGCAAAATTATTGGGAAAACAAAAATTTAGAGCGAAAATAGCTATAGAAGGAACATCAATAGAAAAAGTGACAACATTCAGAAGTCCACCAAGCAAAATGTCAATCTTGAAAGAGATCTGGAAATTGAAGAAAACATTGAACAATAAAATAAGCTTACTGGTTGCATAAAAAGACATTTTGGCAAGAACATGAGAGAGAAAATAAAACTGAGAATCAACAGGGTAATATCAAAATCGGTACTGAAATATGGATGTGACACATGGGTAATAAATAATAGCGAAAAATCAAGGCTGGAGGCTGTACATATAAGATTTCTAACATCAGTTTTGGGTGTAACAAGAGCTACTTTACAATTCACGAAAGATACGCGCGTACACGTACGCACACGCACGCACGCACACACACACATGTGGTTTACAGACAAGTGACGTGAGTTGTACATCTGTAACCCAAAACAGACGAGCAAAGAATGGTGTTTTGTAAAAGCCGCGACGCTCGGTTTAAAAATGAAAGTTGCTGTTCCACTATTCTTGCTTTCAAACCTACTTCCTATTTTAGTAGTTTTATTTTTATATTTTCTTTTATTAGTTTCAAATTATGTCATCGTTGTTGTTGTTATTATTATTATTATTATTATTATTATTATTATTATTATTATTATTATTATTATTATTATTATTATTATTATTATTTTTTTTTTTTTTTTTTTTTTTTTTTTTTTTTTTTTCTAAATGCTTTATTCTCTTTAGTTTACGAATTACCCTTTTTAAATTAACTATGACTACCGACGTCAAATAAATTTCCGTCTTTGTCTCTTCTTCTCGTTTGACATTTTCACTGGCATAGATACAATACTGACTGCAAGCCCCAAATCTGAGAAGCTGGAACCAGAAATGTGTACTGAAGGTTTAGCTTAATACGTATGTATTGGGTAAAGCAACATACCTTTCAAACAAGTGTTTGTGCTATGTATCCACATTATGAGTTGCAAGCTTTGGTGTCGCGACAATGTTCTGTCGGCTACACATGTTCAGACTAGATATCGAAGGTCAATAAAAGGTCAGCCCTTTTCTTACTGTGAGGGAGAATGCAGTAGGTTGTGTACGTATACTAATTGTAAATTACGTATACTGTTTACACCGCATATGAGTTATGGAAAGTATTACAGTCAATGTTAACATAAAAATAAAACATTAAAATGAAAAACGTCCTCGAGTTGTACGGAATGTTTCGAGTTATCGAGCTTCTAGTGTACTGCCGTAAGAAGATAAGTTTAGCTGCAGTTATCCACACTCAACCATATATCAACACAAGAATACATATCAAAGCGACCAAGGTTTAGTAATAGGCAGGTAAACACGATCAGGCAAGTGCTGTCAGTGCGCGCCAAAGGTTTACGAAGATGAATGGTTTGTTGTCTGCGACGTCAGTGTAATAGTTCAGTAACAATTCAACTTTATTTTCTTTAGTCTTAGCTTTCTGTTTAGAAATTTTTATGCCCAGTTATAAGGTTTTGCCATGTTAAAATGTACTTTGTTTAAAATGTCCCAGCATTTTTCTATCATTAATGCTCGATCTCTGATTGACACAGCGGTTTATTCTTCACATTAGCAAATACAAAACGATTTCAGCAGATCTGTTGTAATTAACTTAAAGAGCATAGATAAATAATTCTTAGAGCGAATATTTGGGTGTGAAAATGGCACTAGAACATTTGCCTAAGCTTTCTTGTTGTATATTAATAACTAAGACTGTGGATAACAACGCCCTTAGACCAGAGTGCTGGAGTAGGTGAATTTAAATGCACCTCCCAGGTAAAGCTATACTCCAAACCTTCACACTGAGATATAAGTTAGAGCTATATTCACAAAGTTTCTGGTAATGCAGTACTTTTGCGGGAGAAAAGAGTTCTAGAAGATAACAGCAAATCACATGAAATACGGACAAAGTTAGCTCTAATTGGATCAAAAGCAAAAATAATACCATTTACTTTATTTTCACAGTTGTCAATTCAGCAACAAAGTTCGGAGAAGTTATTAAAACTAGAATTTCACTTAGCGCGCCACTTGCTTTTATGCTCAACTTTGTTGAAAGCTTCTGTATAGTAGCGTGGAGCTGAGCAATCTCTGCAGAGAACTTTGTGTATACACAAATGGCAGGGAGCTGAGTTCCGATAATTTCATAGAGTTAATACAACAACACGGAATAAAGTTTAAGTTTGAACTAATTGAGCTTATGCACATTACTTTGCTTTTGTTTTTTATAAGCTATACTATGATAATGCGCAGAGCTCAAGGTGGTACGAAAGTGAGAAGATGAAATTGTTGTTGAAGTTAGTTCTCTGCCTGGAATGTCTAGACAGATAACTTTATGTTAGATACAGTATTATGAATGTTACCTGTGTAGGGATGGCAAGGTCCATATGTGCATCTGCGTCTGTGTTATTGTGTGTGTGTATGTGTGTGTGTGTGTGTGTGTGTGTGTGTGTGTGTGTCTGTGTGTATGTGTGTGAGTCTGTGTGTCTGTGAACAGCACTCAAACTAAAAATTGATTCAAAACCAAAGTGGTATTTAAGTTTAATATCTTTCAACAATGCGACAGGAAGACTTTAAAAAAAATCCTCCACTTTAAACCGTTTACATGAAAATGTTTTCGAACATGCTGATTTTGTCAAAAATAACTAACGATTTTATTGCAAATGCCATATGTTTAAGACTTTTGTCACAATTTAATACATTTTGAATTTTCTGGCTATAGCCTATGTAGTCCTGTTCACTCTTGATGTCATTTGCCTAACTAGTAAATCGTAAGAGATGGACCAAATCTTACTGTACAAAAATGTAGATCTCGTTAAAACAGGCAAAATATGTATGTATGCATTCTTTTGTGGAGTGAACCATTTCGGAGATATTCCTTGTTATTTATGTGATTTTTGCAGTACTTAAACTTTTCTCAAATGGAAGTGGTTATTCAATTATTCAATTTATCTGTTTGGCCTTGCAGAGGAAACGGAATTTCGAAGCAATGATTCTGTGAGAATGACAAAGACCTAAAAAACGTAAAACAAGAACGCTAACCAATTTATACTCCGATCAATAGTAGTAATTGTAATTCTTTTAACACTAATTGCAGCTCGTCCTGTTGAAGATCTAATAGGACAAATCTTAACTGTTCTTTACTTCCTTTACTATATCTTAAATCAAATAATTAGTAAAGCTTTAAAATATTCCAGGGCGACATTAACTCATGCAAGCAAATACAAATAAATTAAGTAATGATATTTCTTATAAATTGTTGGTTCTCGCGCTAGTCGTCCCCATTTTGGGGATCGCTCGAGTTATTCGCAAAGATTGTTTTGTATCAAGGTGGGAAAGTTTGGTTTGCACCATGAAGGAGCACCCTATGATGGATGATATACGCCTGAAAGAAACAGCAGTCGGACGATACAGCGCGTTCACCGGTGTTTCTGCCACCCTGTCTGCGGTTAAGGAGCATTGAGTCTCCAGTACGTTACAACTTAGGGTGTAATACTAAGAAACAAGCTTAGCCCTTTCTGCGGTTGTAAGGGTAAGGAGCAAATAACAAGGTGGTTGGTATGTTTTGCATCCGACACTGAGTTCGGACCGGGTAGCTGACGTGAAATTAATGTGTTTTCACGCTCCAAGAGGAACGTGCGGGTAGAGGCATGTCAAGGGGCGGAACGAGCATGTACTTCCGCTTGTTACACGATCGCCGCTCCCCTGTTGCTTTCGGTAAACCTCCTTGTAGCTCCCTGGACCGAAGACGCTTCAAACTACTTTAAAGAGAATAATCTCATTAGTACAGCATCAGTTAATCTCTATGACAGCTTTTGTTTTTATGTTCTCTGTGTCCTCTAAGCCGGTAAAAAGTTTGTACTTTGTTAACGTTTACAAAATAATTGAATAATGCCTTTTTCAGCCACCGTAAAATTACTTTGACATGAAAATAAGATTTAATTTGAAAAATTATATAGTTGTGACACTGAGAAAAGTGTGTGTTTGTATCCCCTTTTTTCACAGAACAGATAACGGTTTTAATGAAACCAACCAGATAAAAGTTTAGTTCAAAGGAAGAAATAATATAAGCAAAAGTTATTTATGTCTATATACAGGGTCTCCAATTAATGCCTCCTGCTCAGAATGCGAGAAGAATTGTGAAGTCATTTGACAATTGGTATTTTAAGTTGAAAAGTGAACCTTTTTCTTAAAAAAAAATGAATTTCTCCGAATAACTCGCATGCTGTGTCCAAAGTTTCCTTTTAATTCTATGTTCCATGCAATGGATTCAAGTGTCTATAAAAGAAACACGAATAAAAGTCTAGAAATGTACCTACATATTGTCTGAAAACGATTATATTTAAAGTACTAATAATTATTTAATGATAACTTAGTATTAATTGCGTGAATATTGAATATTTTTGTCATTAGAATTGTTTATATGTTTAGAATAACAAAGAACAAATGCGTTCAAGGTCATAAGTTCAAATGTGAACCACCCAATCTTATACCATTTGACCACCCTGGTTCTTGTGGTTTCCCTTGGACAGGAAATGCTGGATTGGATACTCAGCCACCAAAAAATAAAAGCTAGTGACTTAAGTTTGTAGGGCAAGGTGACGGAGTACCTAAGTACTGGAATGTTAGGTACTCACGAATGACACAGGAGTAATCGAGCGGAATGGCTCAGACGGTAACATTTGTGGTTCGCATTCAGGAGGTGGCAGGTTCGACCCCAGTGGCCGACCTTCCTTACTTATGGGTTGCTAAGCGAATGATGAAAAGGATTTCCATATCCTCTGAATTTCCTACACCTCCATTTCGCTACATTAATAACTTCATTTCAACCTTCATTCCGTTAGGTTTCTTTCACGGTTGGAACCGTTGGTGAGCGTCGTGGCAGCAGCACGGCAGCGGGGATAAATGCGCTCTATAAATCTCCTCCCCGGATTGGAAGGCAAGCCTACTGGTTTCCGGGACCCTCATGGGATGATGCAAGTCCGAGAGTGGGGAACCCGTTTCCGAGTCCCACGTCCCCCTTGGAAGCACAAATCCGAAGGGGTGGGAAAGGAACCGGGCTGAGCCGGCCTCCACCGGGGCGCTTCTAACGGGAAAATATATGCACCTTGTGTGGTGGCAACTTTCCGGCCACCCTTCGGATCCATTCCCCGCATCCATCCTGCCGGTGGTGCCCGTCAGGGACATATGCACAAAACATCGCCTTTCGGTCGAGGCAGTAAGTCCCCCTCCACAAGTTGTCATGGAGTCATGAAACACAAATACCTACGCAAGCTGGCCCATCTGTCGGCCACACACTGAATCAAAGAAACCACAGGTAATTGTCAGCATATGAGATAGAAGTTTAAGTAACGTTAAACAAGAAAGAAAAATACATGAAATCTGCCGTGTGGAAAGTAGATTAAGTTGTAAAATCTTTTCAAGTGGTAGGAGTTAATAACAATAGGTATTTCTGGGATATGAAAACATTAGCTTAAAATTAGAATACGTTTCTACATATTGTTCTTTTTTTGTAGTGTTTAACGCCCGCTTTTACTATTACGGCACCACAGTCGGTGACACTGATGATACATGGAATAAAGATGGAGCACCGGTGGAATGAGATGTCGGGGGAAAACGGAGAACCCGGAGAAAACTCACCCAGCGCCGCTATAAGTAGCACACCCTGAAATTTTTCAAACTTGAACCTCATATCTATGTTACGATATTGACTTAAAATTATATAAGGATCTGTAATGGTTTTGCCAGAATAATTTTTTTCAATATGAAGAGAAATAAAAATTTACATCATTTTTTCAATAAAATATTGGTGCCATATTCCAATGGTGAATTATATCATCGTAATTCTAGGTCAGTATGTGTAATTCTATATAAAAAGAAGCGCGCAAAATTTTAAACCTCTAGCCCTAATGGTTGCTGAAAAAAATCGCCATTTATATGAAAGAAACATTTGTTTCCAAGAAAAAGTTAATGAGATACAAAAATTAATATAATAACTTACATCAAAACTACTATCCTTAAAGTATATTTAATAAACAATCATTGTATATAAAGTTTAAAACTGTATATATTCTTGTTCACAAAATATCAGAATTTAACTGCAATGAAAATGAAAAAAATGACATATTTGACCATTTCACACTTCCCGCTTCCCTAAGTCTAAATGTTTTAGCAATGAATTACGAAAACAAAAAGAACAAAAGCAAATAGTGAAAATAAATCTATGAAACTGACATTGCAACGGCTTGCCAGGACTGGGTGTAACACGCAAAGTGAAAAACGATGAAGTGCTTCTATACGTTTTTCATTTCCCTAATGGAATGGAATGTGCGTAGAATTGATTAAATATAGTCCGTATAAATAATAATTACGTGCTAAGGGAGGGAATTTGGGGACGTTTGGCGAGCCACTTCTATCGTTTAAAATGATAATGGCCAACCTTACAATATATGGGACGTAACAGTTTGAGTCGGCAGTAGCAGTTTAATTAATGACAGATAAAACGCATGCACCTACGTTGAAAGGTCCCGCAGCTCTGCGGCCTGGCATCAAATAGAAGGTTTGTTTTATTTGGCGAATATTTCGCGCCGCGCACACACGCCAGATTCTGCTATGTAATTTGCTAATGGAACCTCAAAATGACACCGACCGCTGACTGGACATTTACCAGGACCAACATTAAAATGAGAGATTTTGAAATACCGATTTAATTAAATGCTTTTTACACATATTTCTTCTTTTACACATTCCCTGCGTCCTCTTTGTTTCTCTAAACCTTCCTTAAGCCCGAAAATGGCAAGGAATAATTGTAATAGTTTTAATCTCAGTATGGATGCACAGGAAATTTCAACTCGTCTCATAAAAACAAAAACTAGATGAGATATACAATGGCCTCCTGAGTTCAGTTTGATTTCTAGAATGCTGAAAGTTCTGTAAACACCACAAATGCTACACAGAAATGCAAAGCCGTACTTACTGATTGGCCATTTTCATGTTGTTGGATAAAAAAATTAGATGCAACTCAATCGCGTTGGATGCAAACAAGCTGAGTACAAAAAAGGTATAGAAATTGTATGTAACAACACTGTATCCAAGTTGGAACGTGGGATCTCGTATAACAAAATGACAATTCGATGAATCCCGTTCCTGACACCGGTGCGACAAAACGACAAAGATAAGTAAGTTACGCTCCTATCTTTATTTTCTTCCAAAATATTTGTACAAATACACGTTCTCCTCTACTGACGTTAACGCAGTCTACCGTCTTTCGTGCTATTACAACTCACAATTGTTTACCTCTCGCAACCTTGACTCAGTCCTTTCACAGTCTTTCTTATCTTTCACAGATACACGCAGCTGTCTTGCACTCACTGACACACTGATCGAGTTGTCTGTAATCGTTCCGTTGCTCGTCTCGTTATGTAGTGAGGAGGACGTAACACGGACCTCTCTCGAACTTTCACAAACACGTCGGCCGCCGGGTGCCTGTCGAAGGTTCCAGCAACGTTTGCTATGTGCCGCGCTAATTGTGTATACGTGACTAACAAACAGTCGTGAGAGACAGCCTGACCTTGAGCACCTTCGTTTGCTTTCCGGCCTGGCATGTTGTATGCAGTACCTTAGCCCCCACCGTCCTTTTTTGTGCGCTGCACTCGGCATCAAGAGTATGTGGTTTTCCCTTCATCATGAGAGATTGAGTAATAAATATCCTTCAATTCGTGGAACGTTACTATACCTTTCCGTGTCCTCAATTCATTTAATAGTGGACACAATATGCCTCGATCTGCGCCCTATTATCTTCTTGGTAACCATGACCAAGTCCACCAACGTACTTTACTCCTACTACATCTTTTCCTCCAGTCATGGAAATATATCCCAAACCTATACTTAACATAGCAGTAGCTATACTAATATTTGCTTCCTGCATGTTCTTGCTACGTGAATTGTCATTTGTTTTTTAACCAAACTGCATCATAGTGTGACAGACATTGCTTCTTTTGTGTGCAATTTCATAAAGTTGAACCGTGGAACACGAACTTAATATGGAAATTAGGTTGTAAGTTACATTACTAAAAATATTACAAATTGAAGATCAGGGACTGAAGTTACATCTTAAATAACGTACGTTCACGTTGGCACATAATTATACACAAGTTTGCCAATTTATCAGAGGCACACATCATCAAGAATTCTTGCGAGTTAGGTACTTAGGAAAATTGTCGTCTGTAAACACACCAGCCTTCCCTTACATGTGCAAACGTAGCAGTTTTTATTGCCTCCCTTAAACAGCGCAAATGTTTGTTCATGCTTTAGTGCCAACCCATTTCTGGTAGCAAAATGGCGTTACGACCCTCTCTTGTTTCTTGCTAGTCGGAGAACATTTTTTGTACTAATTATATTCTTATATTCGTGCACTGTAAAACTGTTGCTGGTCGTAAACTCGGCTTCCTCTCCTATACTTTTTATCGGCATTTTTACAGTCATGAGTCTGCGTGCTAGAAACCTTGCAACTGGGAAAAATCAGGAGTGTAAAAAAGTTAACGCTTAATCTCAAGAAATGTTAATGCCTCTGAAGTAATAACCTGAACGCTTTTAACTGTTTTAAAAAAATAAACCTCGAAGTATTCTATACTTCCCGCGCATATATGAACACTAACATTGTTAGTTATAACCACAGTTTTCTTGTTTAATACTCAGCAACTGTAAAAACTTGCACATAGCTATTCCTAGATTTGTAGCAGATACGTCACTAGATTTAATGTCTATAACTCTTGTGCCCCATGAACCTTCAGCACTACTTAATTTAAACTAGTTATTTCGAATGTTTGCTATGCGACTGTCACTCTTTTAACACTCAATTGTGTTGCAGTGACGGTTTGGTTATTTGTGCGAGTGCGTTGCATTTGATTTACAAAAACATGTTTAAATCGTATGTCTAAAACTTCTATTCATCAATGACTTGTTTGGTATTGCTTACGTTTAAGAAGTTTACCAATATTTGGTGACAAAGTCGAAGTGCGTAACCTTAGGACATAAACCAAATGATCTTCGCGTAACTTATTGCGATACTGACTTTCAATATAGTTCAATTTGGAGAAACTCTGTGCCCAAGTATGTATAGAGCTATATATACTCTTATACATACTACTCTTGTAAATGTTTATTTCTCTATCTACTTCACTTTAATCGACGTAAACATTTTCAGAAATTATCTTATTGCCTTACTACTTCATTGATACAAAACAAGATGAAAAATCAACGCAAAAAGTTATATAATTGTATATGTAAAACTAACGGAATTTAGAATGTGAACATTGTACTTCTTTACCTAAAGATCCTACCCAGTAGTGCCATTGAGGGGAAACAGGGCGGTTACTTTTCCCCCTTCCTAATAGATTGAAGACAACGAAGATGCTCAGAGGATTCTGTAAGTGGCCTGGCACTAACTTTCTTGCGTTGAGAAACTCAAAGGGGTGCAGTTGTACAGCATTAGCCAATGCCATTCACCTTTACCGCACAGAGGCACACCGCTAAGCAAAAGCGAATGGAAGGAAAAAAGAGAATGATCCGCGGTGTCACTTTTTGGCATACCTGATCTAACTCATTACATTCAGATGACATTGTCTTATCACTCTTCGAAAATTATTCTCACTAAATTTTAATGTCCTGTTTACTATTTATTAACTGACATAAACAATTACTTTTATTAAATGTTTACAAATTACAAATTAAAAGGTTCCTAGCTATAAGGACGACACAGCAGACCAGAACTGGGCAACTGGTGTTTATTAAGCGCATCCTGTCGCGCCTTGCACTGATAACTGTTTGTTTTCCAGGTAAAAAATGATCACTCAAGGTATTCCCTGAGTCGCCCAGGCCTGGTAGGCGAAAACAAAAAACGCATATTGGCTTACCATTTGACTAAAGTTAAGTAACTTAAAATTCAAACTAAAATAATCTCTGAAGTAATTAAACTAGAAAAAGGTTTTACGGTATATAAACTGTTACTTCGTTTCTGAGTTATGTGGTTCATTACACACTCAGATCTTTTTTCTAAAAATTGCTTCCCCTCAAAATATATACTTCCGGTGAAACCTTGGTGTGAGACTTTGGAGTAGAATTCTATACTTCGTCTTCTCAAAATACTTAAGTAGTAATGGATGCAGTAAAACTTAGAATTTTGTCTTTGTTAGTTTGGCGGCTGGATGTTTTAAACTGGAACGAATACTTCAGAGATCCGTATACCTAATTAGTCTAGCATTATAATATTGATGTCATTTGGTGCATTTGTACATATAAAATAGTACAGCTATCGTACAGCCGTCTCTAAATGCCATCCGAGCCACGTGTACCTACCTGCGCTGGGAAGGCAAGATAGCTTATCGGTAGGTTATGCCAGGTGATCTCAAAGGTCGACTTGCCAGCTCATACCTGTCTACAAGGGTGAGGGACGTAATGTGTTTGTAAATCCAAAGAAAATATCATTCCAACGCTTCTCTTAGACTTGGTCGTAAGAAAGTAATCTCAGTGGAAGGAAAACATTAAAGTTATAAATCCAGAACGAACTCGCAACGAGGATGGAAACTAAATATTCGGTATTAGACGCGTTATACCACTCTATAATGAAATTAAATTTAAATAAGTTGAATATACCACGTATTTATTAAAGCTATTAATGAAAAAAGAAAAAAAAAACATGTTTAACGACGCCGTCAACTGCCAGGATCACATCAGCGTTACCGATGTGCCGAGTTTCGTCCCGCAGGAGTTCTTTTACATGTCAGTAAATTTACTGGCATGCAGCTGTCGGTTTTAAGCACACTTAAAAACCACCGGTCTGGGCCGGGTTTGAACCCGCGGCCTATGGACCAGAAGGCCAACGTCTAACCAACTGACCGACACTGTTCTTAGAGACACAAGCATGTGAGCTGTGAAATTTCCAAATTGTTTTTATTCAGCGAACATGAAATCGTGTTTTTGACGTGAAATTTCACAGCGAAGTTTGAAACTTTGAATGGCTATTTTCCGGAAATAGCAGGAAAACAGAAATTCAAAGGAAAATGAAAGTTTAGCGTAACACAAATAATAGAACCATTGCAAATCGCAAAAGAGCACGTTTCAAAAATACTATAAGGCCTCAACCTCTATAGGTTACGACGTAGCTTCTCCCCTTCAGCTTTCTTGTCTATCACTCTTTAAATCTAAACCGCTTTATCTATTTATTAGTCTTACCATTACTATGTTTATTAGTACGATTATTATTGCTATTATATAGGTAAAATAAACGATAGTGTAAATGTAATACAATTTTTCTTGTCAATCTCCCTCCAACAGGACCAAGTCAATGTTTTCATATGAAAACTAGCTGAAATACAACTGGTAGACTTGCACTTGATCAAGCTTTGTGCTCCTTTGGAAACATTTAAAAAAATATTACTTAATACACTTAAACAAGCAGTTACTTAGGATACTATAAAGAAGAAACACAAAACAATAAATAAACAAAAATACGGGAAAGACACTACGCAAACTCGCTGTTAAATCATAAATACTATAGGAAGAAAAGCGAATAGAAAAAGCTCTGTGAATCTAATACGTTGTAATTTCATTGCACTTATATAGAACATTTTAGGAATCCTTTGTGGAGTAGAAACAGAAATGTGATTGTTCTCCGTAAAAGAGAAGTGAATAGAGGATACAGTGTGAATCTAATGCGGTGCATTTCTATTTCAACCATAGCAAAAAATGTATCAAATGTATGTTGAAGGGCAAGTAGAGAAGGATTTGTGAATACGTTACATAAAAGAAGAGCGGGAATGATACTTAAAGGAAGAGCCAGTAGAGAAAATCGTGTGAATGTAATACGTTGCATAGGAAAATGGATAGCACAAGAACCTTCCCCATGAAAAAATACATATACGTGGCCAATTTCGCGGTGATAGGTCAAACGATTATACTATAGTAAGTAGGGAAGTACTTGACCAAAAATTCCATGTCGTAATTCCATGTACAAATATGTTTTGAGGGCCTCTGAATTAAAAAAAGGCATTTTTAGAAAAAGGTACGAGGTGTGTCTGAACAGCATAACTTAAAAACGAAAAGTCCCTGAAAAACCAGAGTTGGTATTTAAGGTTAATATATTTCAAGGATGCGACAAAAAGATTTTCAAGAAAATTCCTCCCCCTACTCTCCCCTTTACATGGAAACTTTTTCGAGCGTTTTGATTTCCTCAAAAATGTCTCAACGATTTGCATTAAAATGCCATATGTTTAAGGTATTTTTAGGGAAAATGAAATGTATGTAGTAATATTTACTCTTGATTACTTCTACATGATTAATAAACCAAAGAGATAGCCCATATCTTACTGTATAAAAATCTAGATCTTGCTAAAACACACAAGTTATGTCCAAACGCATTTTTTGTGAACTATTTCGGAGATATTTCTTATTTTGACAGTTTTGGAATACTTAAGTTTTTCACAAATGGAAAGTCCTTATTCACTTTTTGGTCTCTTAGCCGTGTGATGAGAATGGAATTTCAAGGTGACTTGACTATCGCCCAAAGCCTACTGTATTCCCATATTCTACAAGAAAATTAGCAATAAGATACTTTCTGAAAATGTTTGTCTCGACTAAAACGCGGAGTGTAAGAATAGTTCATACAAGAGTAGAGAAAGTCCTATGAGTGTAAGATATATACATATATTTGTAGATAGATAGGTAAATAGAAACATATAGATAGGGATGGATATAGATAAATGTAGAAAGGTAGATAGATACAGATGGGTATAGAAAGGTAGATATGGATGTGTGTGTGTGTGTGTGTGTGTGTGTGTGTGTGTGTTTGTGTTTGTGTTTGTGTGTGTGTCTGGTCATTCAAAAATTAGTGGCAACTGGGAAATTTTGGATCATCCTCCATACTCCCCAGATATGAGCCCATGTGATGTCGACCTTTCAGAGAAAATGAAATTACCACTTAGAGGAGCTCGCTTTAGAACCAGACGGGCAATTATAGTAGCAGTAGAGAGGTCTGTTCGAATATTAGGACAACAAGACGCTGTGGATGACATCCGTCGGCTCCCTGGAGGCGAGTTCTTCATGTTGGAGGAGATTACCTCTAAGCACTGTAATAATGTGACTGCTCCAAAAATGTTTTATTTGTTGCTAATTCAAATGTTGCCACTAATTATTGAATGACCTATGTATAATTTTTATTGAAGAAGTTCAATGTTGCTTACTTTGCAGTTATCTGAATTGTAATACTTGAAAGGCATGTATGAAATGTGGAAAGGAGCAATTAGCAGAAGGGAGAAAGTTTCTTAATTAATTACTAACAGCTCGACAACAGTTCATGCTTAATGCTTTGATGTGTTTGAATGCAAAGGACTGTTTCCTCGAAGGCTTCCTATTTCCCAACTCAAGTAGTGGTTTTCCGAAACAAGCCGGGGGCGTATCGAAATCTGATAGTCGCAAGTTTGGTGGATATCTGTTTCTTTCGAACTTTGTTTGTATTTAGCGCCAGTAAATAGAGTTTCGCGTTTCTAAATACGTCCGCAGATATCGTGCAAGAAACTTGACTATTCTAGTACACGCGATGCCACTCCACGTTGCAAATCATTTTCCGCGTTCAATATTCCAATATTCTCCGTCACTTCTGTTCCAGCCTGGGAATTGCAGGGCTGGAAGGGGCGGTAGTCAATAAAGCATCTTGCCATATCGTCTCCCATCTAACTCGAGCCTATTTCGGGCTCAATATTGAAACGTGTGTGTTGACTGTGAAACAAACGGACATTCTGTGCCAAAGGCTAAGTGACACATTCGCGAGCCTGCAGTATAACGTAGTCGCAATGCTATTTTAACGAGCTACAGAAAACCAACAAAATTAGTAGGTTTTATTTGTAAAACACTGCTTGTCCACCAAAGAACGAAAGGAATTTGAGTTTACATTTGAAATTTTGTTAATTTGAAACCATTACTGCGGATGGTTTCACGATCCACAGTAAAGTATGAGGCTCGCATTCACAATATCCCAGCTGCCCACTATATGGACTTTTCCAAGGCGAATACCGCAGTGGTTTGTTCTACCACGAGTTCTTTCTTCCCAATTTCATATCGTTTCATCTCCCTCTTTCTGCGTGGTAACCTGGTGCCTATCTGCCCCACGTACGACATTCACCTTTCCTGTCCCATACCTTCCTCGATTGTCCGGGATACGTTCGTGAGCACCAGTTTCTTTGGCTGGGTGTTATTTCACGCTCAATTCTGGGCGACAACCCAGGCGCTGTACATAAGGCACAACGGTTCGTCGCCAATATTGGGTTTGGATTTTATCTTTCGGGAGTTTTAAATCTTTTAGGGCGTGGTGTTCATTTGTTTTAGCTTTTTAGCCTATTAATTCTTTAGTGTTTTTGGTTTAGCTTTTTAATATTTTAATTACTTTCACTTTCCTTTTAAGTTTTTAACTGTGCAGCTGGTGAACTTTTCCCTATTCTGCGTTTTAGTGGTTCCACTTTTTAACTTTTCACTGTATTCACTTTTCCGATTTTATCTGTGAAGTATTGTCCATTCATGGTTTCAAATACTTTAAAGGTCTTAAAGTTATAGCAAAAAAAGGGGGAGGGAGACAACAAAAAGAAAGACGAAAGAAAGAAGGAAGAAGAAAAGAAAGAAAACCAACTATAGTCCATCCGGGCTTAAAGTGGGCACGCACATAAACACTGCGGTTGTATCACCCCGCCAACAAACACGTGTTGACGTTCTCTGCGCACCGCTGTTTACGTCTGACTTCTCAACCATCCTATCTTTCACTGCTGCACTGCGGTATTGGAGTTGTACTATATATTTACTATATAACTAAATTAATTAATTAAAGAAGTTGGTTAAGAAAAGTTACGAAATATAATCTTGCGAGTAAAAGCTTACTCTAACCTGAGTCGACAAATAGAGGCGCGGCAGCCACAGATCTCAGGTATCGTCTTCTCCACACCACATGAATTTTGTTTCTGTTTGCAAACTGAAATTCTTAGTCTCTCAGCAAACTGTAGTACGTGGGTTTCTTTATACTTGGAAGATTTGGGTCACTGTTCACTAAAGAAAGTATCTTATACAGTATAGGAGGCTCGTTGTTTAAAAAGAAACTATGAAGTTTAAAGCCAACAGTACTTTTAAGAAAATCATCGACTTGCCCTAAAACACTAAGTGACATTTCCGTTTTCTTTTTAGGGACTTTTGCACTTCCTGTTTGTTGCTTCAAGCGTCTATTTGGTTATGGCTTTTATAGCCAGCGTGTTATAACGTTGAAAGAAAACGTTACACATTCTTAATACAATAGTCTTTTCACCACTTTTAGAGGCTTTCCGCTTTTGTTACTGTATACTAATTTGAGGAATTGAGCACTTCGCCATACTGACAGCATGGGCGAATACGCAATACTAATATAACGAGTGTGGGGAGCATCGCTTCATTGTGTTAAACAAGTACCACGTGACAATAAATGGAAGTAAAATATCTATGCTCATGTTTAAATGTTTTGGAGGTTGAGTTACAGTATTTATTCGCCTCATTCATTACTGAATATAACGAATAAGCGATAGTATATGCAATGAATAAAGAACTAGTTCTAATCGTGCTTCACTATTCCACTCGCTCCAAAATTGTACTGCAGCGTAATGTTGACACTTTAGGCTAGGTCGGGTATACCTACTTATTAACATGCTAAATGAAATAAACTTGTGTGGGGTTTCCAATACTACTGTAGACACTTCGCTGTTAATGTACTTCTTGAATAAATAACTACACTGCCTGTGGAAGCACTGGAAGGCCCAGAAAAAAACTTTCGTTTTTTAGGGCCAATTGGTATTAAGTTAGCATTTGAATAGGGGATGTTATTGGGCTTTTTCCTCGCGGAAGTTGAGATTAAAAGCTCGCATGGAAAGGGGAAAAAGCAAAATACACAAGTAAAGAAGCAGCAGGAACACAAAGGATCCCTTGGGACGAGTATAGCGACGGCAGATCGATGTCGGCGGGAATGTGACACAACTTTGTGGGACCTGAAGCAGTAAAAAGAGTTTGAAGGCAGCCAGCGATACAGACGAGATACAAACTGTCAGTGGCGGGTTTATCGCTCTTTATTAATCGTGTGGTGTTAACTCGGCCATAACTCATTGCGCCGTGCACGTCCTGCTTGTTTCACGTGCATTCAGCAATGATTCATTTAGAGTAATGTCAAAATTCAGTAGAGCTAGTGGTCTTAAATGAGATAAAATAGAATAGGACAGGATAGTGTGACGTCGGACCTGGTGCACAGCAATGGACGGACGGAGTTAAGCTACTTCACAACACATGCCGTGCCGGCAAGCGGACAAAGATTTTCAGGGCCCAGCAACCTCGCGCGACTGCTGTGTGTACGTGCCTCTCAACAATCGAGGCGGCAGAAGGAAAGTAACCGGACTGGATGTTTGTCATTTGTTACAATACGATAGAATAGTACTTCGCGGAGGAGGTTAAGCGCGTCGACCTTGAGGATCTTCTGGGGGCACCCCCATGAGAAAAGCAGTGAGGAAACACAGAGGTCGGCCGAACAAATGTGCCACGGCAGAATAGAGGTCAGCGTACCTCTCATTTACAGATCGAATCTCTACAGTGGCATCTAATATCACTGGCGGGACGCACCACCCGCGCACTTAGACATCCTGGAGGATGGTTTCGAGACCGAAGACCGCCACGCCGAGGGACGAAGGTTTACAGATTGCATATTCCCTGCCATGCAACGCCGAGACCCCCACCGACATTCACTACCCTGAAAGAAACCAGCCAGGGCGAAAGGAAATGAGAACAGGAGTGAAATGAAAACACCAGAATTTCGGTGTATCGCCTTTCCATACTTGGAAACCCCAGAGAGAATCCATGCGTCATATAGGCCGGACGCCGGGATCGAACCTGCGATTTCCCAAATGACGAAATCACATGGGGTGAGATAAATAGTAATCGAATAAATTGTATTTAAACATGGAGCGTTCACTGTGAAGATAAATTTTTGACCTAAAACATGGGTCTTAAACCACACCCGGAAGTCCACGGATTGCTTCATAAGCAATGTATTCATAATATGTAAACAAGGCAAACTGACAAATATGATAAGCAGATATAGGAATTCACAGCTGGCTTAAATTTATCCGTATCAAACCATTATCAATATAAATAATGCAAACATATAGAGTACAAGGGTCACTGATAGTAAGGTAGAAACCGGGAATCTGTCTGCAATCGCCTAAGGCCTACTTGAGGGATGGGAGAGGTTATTTGCAACCTCCATGCCCGTAGTCCAATAATAGTTCAGCCTTATTTCCCTCCGTCTTGGCTTCAAAGTATAGAAATTCTTATGCCTAATACGTAAATTCCTGGAACAAGGTTTCAGTGATCAAGTTTCCTTAGGTTTCATGGGGTTAAACACTGCAGTTAACCACGAAAAGAAAACTTTTCACTTTGCTGGTCCGATACCTACGAGTATATTTGCTCATCAACATTTAGTGTAAGGTAAGTACAGAACTTGCTATAACAAACCGGATGGACTAGGATGGTTTGCCCAATAACCATTTGGCAAATCTGCACCTCAGAAAAGACAACAGAGTTATATAAAAGTAATACGTATAAGCAAATGGAGAGAGATACTCAACGTAGTAGTTTAACATTAGTTAATAATATTTAATGTCCCATTAATGGTTAAAAAACACTTACAATATATTATTAATAAACGAACGCAGTCATGGCCGGAGTCATAATTAGTAAAATATGTTTCCGGGCTAAGAGGCATTGTATTTGGAACAATCATTTCTCGTCGTTTATCAAGTTGATTATTTTGCTGTTCCGTTAATCTTGGTATTTGTTTACTTTGGGCTTTATTTATAAGCATTAACTTCTTTCTCTCTGTCACACACAAACTCATACACTAACACTAACACTTTTAGAATCTACTTGGAAGCTAGTATGCTGACACACAGTGTCACCACAGAGGCAGTGAACTGTGGCTGACACAAAATTTAATGGCGGGTGGGAGGAGAAGATGGCCAAAACAAAATCCAATCAGAGGCTTGTCAGGCCTTGCGGTGCTGTATAGTTAAACACGCTGTGAAATTAATATAAATAGTATTTGAGCCCATAACATTTATTTGCATAACAGAAATTAGAATAGTAGTGGTCAGGTATCAGCCGCCAGATTATAATATCCACATTAAGCCTAGATGATCGCTGCCATCACTGTACTCATGTAGGTGACTAACCCTATCAAGGTTTTCAAGTGACAACAACAATAATGACGATAATGACGATGATAATGGTAATAATGATAATATAATAATGATAATGATAACATAATAGTAGGAAATAATATGGATTTCATCCTTTAAACCGGAGGCAAACATCGATGTGTGCACTGGAAGACTTAAGTACATCTTTCTTCTGTCTTCCATACATTCGTAGAAATTCCTGTGAAATGCAGAAACATTAGCAGTAGCCCTCTTTCTCTTGCAAGGAGTGAGAAAACCATCTTAACGCCAAGGCCAGGCTCACCGCAGAGTAGAATGCATGCTCTTTTTCCGATATCGCTGCGAATGCAAAATTACGGGAGTATTTGTTAACATGATGTTTGATTCTTGGTATTCCAAAGAAAAAATTAATATTTAATGGAAGCAATTAAAACCGAAATACACTTGTTTTAGCTTAATGAAACAATAATAGAAACTGTGTTTCAATTTAAATCGTGCGCTTTGTATGTCTTCAAATGTAACAATAATTTATTTATAAGTACTTGATACATAGGTGTTCATTGATCAGACGATAAAATTAAATTGCCATTATTTCTTAACAGTATTAAACAAATAATAGAACAATATGAAAATTACCTTAAAACACTTAACAAAAACAATTATCCTACTTTATTTTGATTTAAAAATCCTTTAACAATGAATAAAACGAAATTAAAAGCCAGCAGTGTGTGTGTGTGTGTGTGTGTGTGTGTGTGTGTGTGTGTGTGTGTGTGTGTGTGTGTGTGTGTGTGTAACATTGTTGCAACGTCGTAGCTTCAGTGTAAACTACAATTTTTGTAAATCAAATGTGTTATAATATGGCTAATTCAAGCTCTTAGTAAATAAAGTGAAGATAAACAAAAATGTATATTAATTGCAGTTATGTTACATAATTCATATAACGTGCCTTAATCGTATCGTATGTGAATTATAATGCGATAAATACCAAACATAGGATTTAAGTTCAGCATCTTTCAAAGATGGGACACGAAGATAAAAGAAAAAAGAAAGGACGACACGCATCGAACTATCCTTTACACAAAATAGTTTTGAAATGTGTTACTTTTGCAAAAACAGTTCTAACGGTTTGAATTAATGTCACACGTCGAATATATTAACACGAAATATGCAAAATATATATTGAATTTTCTGATTGTATAACTGGTAAACCGAAAGAGAAAACTATGTTATTACACAAAAGTGCAAATGTCCTTAAAACATACAATTTATGTAAAATAATGTTCTCCTTTTTTGGATTTACCAGTTCTGCAGCAGAAAGGATGGTACTGGAAGAAGGAAATGAGCTTATTATGGAATTTTTGCGAGAACAGCATGCTATCAAATTTGTTGTATGTGAAAGGTGAAAACTGTGTCAATATTCACCGTGAACTTGTCTATTCTCGTGGGGATGATGCACTGGACTATAGTATTGTGAATAGGTGGATAAAGTTCCAAACAGAAAGCGTGACCAGCACAGATTGCCCTAGCTCATCTTGCCCACCTGCAAAGAAAACTCTTATTCAATATTCTGGGATCCTAAGGGTGAGTGTTACAAAGGTCATGTCAGTCATCGGAGAGTTTTACAAATATTTTAAAGAGCCAGCTGTTGCTGCAATCGCAGAAATTTGGCCTAAAATGGTAAGAAAGTTCATCATCCACCAAGACAATACTTCAAGACTCGAATTGTCACTGAATTCTTACCAAAATGGAATGAGACAAACTAAATGTATATTTTGAATTTTCTGGCTATAGCCCATGTACTCTTGATGACTTTTGCATAACTCGTAAACCGTAAGAGATATGCCAAAACTTAAAAAGATGTAGATCTTGTTAAAACACACAATTTATTTCCAAATGTACTTTTTTGTGGAGTGAAGCACTTCGGAAGTATTCCTTGCTATTTGTGTGAGATTCATAATACTTAAACTTTTCTCAAATATATCTTAGCCACGCAAAGAATTTCAAAGCCTTCATACAGTGACCAGCTTTAAAAGATGTGACATTCGCTCAAAGCTTAGTATATTTTCCTTACTCCTACAAGAAAATTAACAACAGGATAATTGTACAAATGCTTATCACGATTAATATGAACATAGAGGAATAAGAGTGTTAAGAATAGTTAGTACAAGAGTAGAGAAAGTCATGTGAGTGTAGCACACCAAATTTTTCGCCTGAATTGGAAAAGGTGCTTTTTGGTAAAACGTGTGTGCGTGCGCGCGCTCGTGTGGGTGTATGTAGGTGTGCGCGCGCGTTTTTGTAAATGAAAGACAGAGAGAGGAGAACCGACAACTAAAAACGAAGAGTCAGTGAGAAATCAAACCAACAGATAACAACTTATAAAAGAATGGGAACTTATCAGGTACTATTAAGTGCTTGTGAGAGCGGACAATGCTCGACGCTGCCCTTCCAGCCGTGACTGTCACCCAGTTTCATTGTATAGTTGATTAAACGGAGTGAAATGCGCAGATCTGAAAACGCCACTGGTGCCTATTGTTGTGACATCTTGTTGTTGCCAGGGAGGAAGTCAAGAGTACCTCTCTCACACAAACACACGCACATACTCGACGGTGGAGTGGAGCGGGAAAATTTGCTAGAAGGGGCGGTCCAGGGCGGTGACATCTGTATTTGGACTGTTCCTCATTTCTCTCTGCCTTACACCATATACCGTCTATTGTTAATTCTGTCATTCTGAAGCTACCTCCAGGCAGTCGTCAGTCACGTCACAGAGATCTTGATTGTTACGTGCTGGTAAAAGACCAACTCTTTTTCTGTTTAGTCGTTCAAGTGAATTATTTCAATTACTTTAAACTTTCACGCACAAAAGGACATTTCAGTTGTGCCAAAGAGAAAGTATTTCAAGCTGTTAACAATCAGGCAAATAATTATAGGGCAGCAGTGAATGTGCATCTCCGATTCAGTCCAGAAACAGCGATCCAATAAAACATCTAAATCAACTAAACGAAACCCTTCGGTGTAACAGTCCGGTGTTGGGGCAAGGCCCATCCCTCGTCCACTGCGTCTCCTACCTCTGACTACAGCGGTCGTCATGAGTGGGGCGGGACGTGGCTAGCGCCCCAAGTTCCTCCCGAACCCTGAATTCTGTCTGGCAACCTGGAGCTTCTCAAGTAGTTCCTCCATTGATCTCTCAGAGACGTCGGCACTGGAGATTTTCTCCCTCGTGGGTACCGGAATGTTGTCGAACGCCTCTCATTTAAACAAAAGCTACATATATCATGAAAAACTGCTCTAGACATCGTAAGATCCTTTTGATCTGGGTGACTCGCTTACTTTTTGCACCAGGAAATCTCATGCAGCTCACATTGTTGAAAAAATTTTCTCCTGACATACTCTACAGTTTATTGTTCACATTTTTCCTACCTTCTAGGCTTTGATTTCCCCAATTCCTACACATACGTCTTCCGCATATGTTTGTAGCCTTTTGTGTGTATAATTCAGATGTTTCTTAGAAGGTTATGGCATTGGGTAAGCACGAAAAATTATTCTTTATTAAATTTAAACTACTCAAGAGATCTATTAAAATTAGGGATTCCGCAATCTGAATTGCGGAAGAATCTAAAGCACTGATCACTGGGGCCAGGAAGTTCATGCATTTGCATGTTTTTTCATAGGGGTTAAAAATGTATGTTTTTACATTATGTGCACGAATTATGGAATTTTAAGTTATTCGGACGTGATTTTATGGTGCATATAACTGCATATTTTCTTGATTTTGAGAAATGCATATTATTTCAATACTATAGCCTCTATATAGCACATTTTAATGATTTTTATGGTTTTTTTCCACCTGGATAATATTTTTCATATTGGTAGTGTTGCACATGATGATGTAACTCGCGAGGTGGCGAGTAGCAATGTTGAGTCATGTTGTTATGTAGTAAATCCCCTGTTTCCATCCTTTCATTATATGTATGTGCGTAGAGAATAATCAGTGCGTTATCTGAGAGGTTTATATTAACAAAGATAAAGTGCAGGTCAACGTTTTGAGCAGCACGATTATACGTAATATCCGACTTCCTCCTGCACCGGTGTTAACTCGATGGGGAACATGGGTCGATGCAGTTTTATATTATGCTGAGCACATAGAAATAATCGAAGAGGTTGTTATAATTCATTGGACTCGAACGATACTTCATCAATACAAACCGTGCAAAATATTCTGTCAGGCACTGGGTTAAAAGAGGATCTTAGTTTCATGTCTGCCCATTTTTCTTTCTTAACAACAGCCATAACGGCATTGGAAGCTACAGGATCTCCTTTACATGAATCACTTACTGTGCTTGAAAAAACAATATGTGATCTAAGTTCGGTTCTTGGTAGCATAGGACAAAAAGTGAAAGAGAAAGTGAATTATGTAATTTCAAAAAATTCTGGTTATAAACAGATGCGCGGTATTCGAGACATCCTCGAAAGATCTGTCACACCAAGAGATTTGACTCTCTCTGTGAAGCAATTAACGTCATTTAAATACGCCACGATAACATCTTGTGACGCGTAAAGAAGTTTTTCACGTTACAAAAGTATTTTGCCAGACAATAGACGACGTTTTACTGTTGAAAATTTGTGTAGTGTTGGTTGTGAACTGCAATTTAGCAGTTAATACTAGCAGCGGGATCACTTCTGCTTCAACCTCTAAGGAATAAGGTAACTTTATTATTTACACTAACTCATCTACTGCAAAGGGACATGAACTGTTCTAATGAAATAGTGCATATTTCTTGGCATATTTTGAAGTTTTTAATAGCATATTTGAATGCATATTTCAGTGTTTTTTAGGGCATGAACTTCCGAACCCTACTGACCACTTATATGCTCTCTGTAACACTACTTGAAATCACAGATCAGGTCACTTAAACCGCTCATTAGTCATTAATTTTCAATTTCCTGAGGAAAAACTAAAGTGTGTTATACCCTTATAGCTGCAATTATAAGCTAAAATTGTAGCAAATATCTTAGAGGGTATAGACTTCACTTATCTTAACATATGCTGAAAGTTCTTGAAATTAAAGCAAAAGCTTCAAGCTGTTGCTGTTACACTATGAACAGCTGAAGCTATTAACAGCACATATTAAGATATGTGAAGCTTATAGTCTAAGATATTCGATATAATCTTTAGAATTGTATTGCTTCTTTATTAATAGCTTCAGTTTTTCATAATTACTTCATTATTAATTTCGCCACACAGTCCTTACATAAAAATAAATAAGCAAACAAAAACTTTCAGAAAGACTTTTAAGCAAAAGAGGTTCCAATATTTTCTACAATTGTGTATTATAAGCTCAAGATATTAATGTCAATAAACGTGGTTTCAAGTCAACTTTAGGAAGTACGTAACGGCTCTGCGTTATTATAACGATAACTTAGCTCTTATTCGACAGTCTGAATGAAGGCAAAAGATAGAACCTGCACTTGAAATGACATCCCATCTCAATTACGTCATCTGCAGCAGGGAAGTTGAGACAATATTGATAGCGGGGAAACTTTCCGTTTGCTAGATATCTCGGAGTTAATGGCAGTCCTTAAACATTGTCGTCCCCAGATTTAATTGTTAAGTCATTTCTCTCTCTCCGCCTCTAGTTGGAATTGCTTTATACTCTAAAGCAAGGATCACCGATGAACTGCCTCTAACTCTGTTAACCTACATAATGGGATCTAGAATTGGAATGCTACTATTTCAGTAAATGCGCTTAGAGATGCATTTGTATCGCATTGTTCTCAACATTGAAAACTCTCGTTTGTTGTAGCTACCGTCTTTGGTTTATGGGCTATAAAGCTAAACAATTGCAATCTTTAAATTCACGATGTGTAGTTTGCTGCATTGGACCCATGTCAAATTGTACAGTTAGTGGAGCACTAAGGTTTCCTTTCGAATCAAACCTGTCCAAATATCAAGAATTTTTCATTCATCTGCTTCGATAGAGCGTTTTCTTTCCTTACGGAAGTATGGAAGTGCAATACTCTTATGCTTTGATGCCCAATGTTATGGGAAAACGTGGAAGGTGGATTTGCCTTCACCTACTCCTTGCCAACCTATGATGTATTCCTGGACTAAGAAATAAACCTGTCTAACGAGGCGAGTGAAGCAGATGTGCCTCGTACCCATAGTATAGTAGAGGAAGTACTGTGTTTCAACACAAAAATTCGATCTCCAGGTTTCACCGGAAATATGTTTAGAAACATTATTAGAAACAGATCCGTGTGTGTATGTCTGCGTGTCAGTGTGTGGACAGCATAGCTCAAAAACCAAAGTTGGTATTTAAGTTTAATGTATTTCAAAGGTGCGACACAAAGATTTTGAAGAAAATTCCTCCACCCTAAACTACGCTTTGCATGGAAAATTTTGATTTTTCTGAAAATAACTAACGATTTTAATTAAAACGCCATGTGTTTGAGATATTTTTATGCCAAATGAAATCTTAAATTTTCGGGCTATAGCCCATGAAGTCCTACTTACTCTGGATGACCTTTGCATTACTAGTAAACCGTAAGAAATAGACCAAATCTTACTAAACAAACAATGTAGATCTTGCTAAAACTCGGAATATATGTCTGATTTTTTTATTGTAAAGTGAACCATTTCGGAGATATTCATCATTAATTGTGTGAGTTTTGGAGAACTTATTCTTCTGTCAAAAGGAACATCGTTATTCATTTTGTTATATGTTAACTCTGCAAAGAGAACGCAATCTCATAGCTTTAAAAGATTTGACTATCGCTCAAATTCTGCTGTATTCTCATATTACCCTTGCACCTACAAGAAAATAAGCAATAAGATAATTTCTGTCAATGCTTATCTCAACTAACAGAAATATATAAGAATAAGAGTTTGTAAGAATGGTTAGCACAAGGGTAGAGAAAGTCATGTAAGTGCAACAATCAGATTTTTTAAAGTTTATGTTGATAATAAACACGTGCAAAAAATGCATGGCAGAAAAATTTGTCACAGTACTTCAAGTAGATGTCGCACCTAAGTGAATTTTTACGTGGAATGATTTAATATTGCAACGGTGAATGCTTTGATAACGTTCATGCTATGAAAAGGGAGATTTCATGTAAGTTTTATGTTTTCATTAATTCAAAAAGTCACCTGTAATGTGTATTTGTTTGTCTTGAATAATTTAACAGTAGTATAAAACTCATTGTGGATGAAGAGTACTTCAATGACTATCAACAGAATTTAGGAATACGTTTTTACAATGCTATTTGACATCTTACCAAATAAATACATTGTGACGCACAGCAAAGGCCTAGCTATTTCATAGTACGTGCCAGGCCGGTGAGCAAACAAAAGCACAAGGTCAAGCTTCGCCATAGCACTCACGTGAGCGAACACGTGACTAACAACGATCAAGCGGCAACACAAAGGGTTTACAGAGCCTTCGAGAAAGATCTAGCTACGTCATCGCCTGCGTGTTTGTGGAAGTCGAGAAAGGTCCGTCTGACGTCATCTTCCCTACAAAAAGAGGGGAGGAAACAGCAGAGACGGAGTCATATTTACAGACAGGAATCGGTCAGTGTGTCAGTGAATGCAAGACAACTGTGCGTGTGTCATCGGGTCGTGACAAAAGTTTTAATGAGCGTTCAGTGATAGTATCGTCAGAGTTAGGTGTATGGGAGACAGGGAAAATGAAGAGAGACAGTGAAAGGACTGAGTCAAGGCTACGAGAAGAAAACAATTGTGCGTTCACATGAAGCATCTGTGCCAGCTGTCTGTGTACCTGTCAAATCTTAAAGATAACAAGGGAAGGAAATGAGTTAGGAAAGGAATCCGTGGAGAAGAGAATCCACCCAGCATTCGCCTCGTGACCTGGGAAAACCAAGTTAGAGTGGTCGACTTCCCGAATGGGAGTCGCACACGTCGACTCGGCGCCACCTAGCTCAGTTTTCATACATTTTCTTAGTATACTTATTATTTGTATAGCCTTCATAGTCTCTTGAGAATTTAGCTTTTTAAATACTTTCTGTACTATCTTTAAATACCTCGCATGAAAGATACACTCTCAAACCAAGGGAAATACCGGGCATTTGAGCTAGTTGTAATTAAATCCGAGTGATTGTTAGAGAATAATAATATCTGTATTGCTTTGTAATGAGCGGATATATTCCGATGTGTGTGCCCATAAGATTCCTTTGTTCAATATTTTCCCAAATTCTATTCTGTGTTACAGACTGTGGCTGAAAATGCTTGTTCCTACATGAGTCAGACAACAATTATAAGTGCAAGCATGTCTTCTGAAAGATATAACACTTCTGCCAAAGAGAAGCTGCAATCCCTAACGTGTTCACTTGTGTGTGTGTGTGTGTGTGTGTGTGTGTGTGTGTGTGTGTGTGTGTGTGTGTGTGTGTGTGTGTGTGTGTGTTTCTTCGTAAATGGAAAAAGTTTGTATCATCGCAAAGAGGGACAGATCGGAGAGGGGCTGAACTGGTCCTTGGACCATCGGTGCCACCAATGGGATTTATAGCCGAACCTGTTATGTCATTGTCACGGAAACAGACGCAAGAAAGTAATATAAAAGAAAAGTAGGAAATGAGAAAACTTCGATAAAGATTAAGAAATCTGAGAATCGGCTGCTGTAGCAAAATGGAAATAAGCTGAATTGTAATTAGAAACATAAATATTTCTAATCAATAAAATGTACTCTTGAAAGCTTTGTTCAAATTATTTGGTGCCTTACGATAAAGGATACAAAGACAAATAAGATTAATTTTAAAAGGTTTCGTTGTGTTTACAGAAAGGCATAAGCATGAATGATGAAACTAGAAAATGTTATTGAACGGTTATTGAATGTGGGTTATTATTGCATATATTATAGCCAGTGTCTTCTGTATAAAAAAGACGACTTTTGCTCATAGAATTTGCTCCTTGAATTACATCCCCGAATTTCCAATCTTTCCCCGCCAGGATCCCCCTGGAAGGTCCTGGAATACCTAAAGACCTCAAGGTGGCGTTAAACTTGGGAACCTTAAGGACCTCAATGTCTGTACTGCTAGTCTGGGTCTGGCCACTCGGTGTATCCTCTCACCTCATCCTTCCTCCTGCGATTCCCCCTGGGCATATAGTTTAAATAACAAGCATGAAATATACTTTCATAAAAGATAAATTGTAAATTCATATTAGGATTCTGTTAGTCATATCTGTTTACTCGCCATATTTCAGTTTGGTTACATGTAACATAAGTACATACAACACCCGGAAATAACATTCATTTGTTTAAATAATAAGCATCTGGGATGCTTTTAGTAATAATGAGCGCCAGTGAGAAAAAACGAGAAGAAAAGATTACAAACTTTCAATCATGTTCCACCAAATAATGTGTGTATAAATTGGAAAAATTGTACAAAATATAGAATGTTTCGGTAAATAACGGTATGAAAAGGTGTCACAAACTTTGAATTTTATGAGCTCTACCTTCCTTTTTCAATTTTGGTAAGCTTCCAACAAAATATAATGTTCTAGCTACACTGAGTTGTCCAAAATCAATCACAATGAAGAGTAATACAAGGTTATTTATAGAGAATTTAACGCAGCCTATTGCTCAAAATTAAAGTATTTTAATCAAATTCGTGTTTGAAGACAAGAGCTTACTGAAATATGTTTCAGTAACAATCATTTGGATTGGAGTATTCCATGAAAATCTTCTTGATGTATTGTTGAGAAACAAGGAAAGAAACTTGCAATTTGATATTCAGTGGGCTTTTGTTTTTGACTTAAGAGAGGAGCCTTTGGACGGAATGCAATATTTCTTCTGCATACTACAGTGAAATGTTTATATACACAAGATATACAATATATTTTTAAAAGTGTCTGATATTGCAACAAGGGTTGGAATTAGTCAAAACTAGAATAAATGTTCCTATGAACATATATCCAGATAGAAATACGGGTTGCAACTGCGTCTGCAACTCAATAATAACTGCACGGCTAAAATAAGCTTACATTCAACTATTTACGAATATTTCTTATTTAGGGTTCATGTCCAGACAAAACGATTGGGTTGGAAGTCATTGGGGGAATGTAAGACTGTTTCTGGCGAAATCAAATTATAATTTTAACATAAAGCATAATCGTAACGAAAGTATTTCTGCAAGCTGCGCGTTTTTAGTCTTTCTTTCTGACGGACTGAAAACACATTTCGATGTTTCATGTTGAGATTGATGAATTGCATGTGAATGTTAAGAGTGTCAGCTACTCTTCCGTCAAACGTTCATCACCAATTTATGCCTGCGTGACGAATGTGGACGTCACCTCTGATTAGTTTCATTTGTTTCCGCTAGGGGCTCTGTGCTAAGCAACACTGAACGCCATGTATTCAAGTTTGCGATTTTGATTGCGTTTTTAAGCAGATTTTATAGTTTCAAGTTTTGCAAATGTTAATCGTGCCGCTGGAAAAAGTTCGTGAAGAGTTCATATTGTACTGATTTTTCTGTATTTGTATTGCAAGCGATAAGTTTAAGACTTCTCATAGGCACATTAATTCCATAGATTCCCTTCTAGCAATCTAACATTATCTGCAAAACAAACGCATTTTCTTTCGAAACTGGTACTTTATAGCTTTATTATTATGCATAGGAAGTTGGAATTCCTGCACTCCATACATTTTGCATGTTAAAAACATTCATACCTCCAGTCATTGAAGTGCGAAAATATTATTGCAGATAAGCAATTCACATTTGTTAGTTGAATTGCAGCATTCATATCTTACACTCTTTTCTTTCCTTTGTTAACATTTACTTGCGATGCAATTCATTCCCAATTTAAATATAAATGTTAACCGAAAGCAGGCCAATCAACTTCAGTTGTTTGTTGACCTCGTCAGCAATACAGGTGTGACAAATCGATCATCAATTGCAGAGGTTAGTGTGATCGATCTTGATATTGCTTTTGAACAGCTGAATGTGATACATTCCATTTTCGTGCAAATATTTGTATTATTAATGTTTGTCGAAAAATAGTACGTATTATACATGCTGCAAACTGAAGTAGCACGGCACAGAAAATATTAAGCTTCTCCTGTTTTCCAACTTCTTATTCTGCAAAAACATACTTCCTTTCTTTCGTCGGAATGTCCTAATGAAGAATACTCGCAGGAGCTTCTCCATCCGTTACACATTAAATTTACATGTATTCCTTACAGTAAATAATTTATATAAAAATGTTGTTCCTGTATGTAATTTAAGGAAACCACAATAAATTCATCTTTAAAATTTTTATTTTGGAACAGCTATGCTTTCATTCTGTGTATATAACAAAAATAAAATAAAAAAATAAAAAGTACCTCTTTTCCTTTAATGCATATCCATTTTGATGTCTTTTAATATTGAATTTAAATATCTGCACATTAAAGTTCTTTCATTCACTGCAATGAATGTGTACTCAAAAGCGATAGAGCTACAAGATTAGATAAGTTTTTCACGTTAATTTTAATAAAGTTTAATAAAATTACTTTAAGTTTTAAAATGTTAGTTGTATAGCAGAGAGAACCAATCTCCCTGAAAGTAGGTTATAAAAATATAGCTCATATCACATAGTCTGTTCAATCAACAGTGTTTCTTGAAAGTTCTTATCCAGTTCTTTGTTGCTTCTTTGCTTCGCTATAGCCGACCGTTACTAATCAGACGAGAAGAGCAGACTGTCGCCGTATTTCACGCCCACTTACCAGATTCCTCACCTCCATCCTTTTCCCTTTTCATCTTCCTCTCTCGTTTGACGAGGCGCTTACACTTCCGAGTAAAGTTGTAAATACCAGTTACTCCAAGTTCAACAAGTGCCAGAGACTACTGGCCAAGTATATATAGTTCCATAAGCTGGTCACTTGTCACCGCCACTTGCCCGTGATAAGTGGACGATATATCGTGCTCAACTGAAAACTTCTATGTCCAGGATTCACCCTATTAGGTCTTTCAGTTGCCTTGAGCCTTCTAGTTTGGAAAGAATATCCCTATTTATTTGTGTGTGTATGGGTGTGTATATGTATATAAATAAAAAATGTGTTTTTTCTTGATGATCCTTAACGGTTCTCAGGCTCTGGGTGTGAGAGAACGCTTAATTTTACCCAGAGGCATCTTTATCAGGTTTGAGTTTCTTTTATCTACCGTAAATCTACAAGAAGGGCTCATCACCCTCACTTCCTATCTGAAGCAATGCTAAGAATTTTTACATATAAAAAAACTCATCGCCCTTCACCAGGTTTGTACCCGCGATCTTGGGAACCAAAAGCTAGGTTATCCCTACTCCACGAAGAATATATATTTTATGAGAGAGAGAGTGAGAGAGAGAGAGAGAGAGAGAGAGAGAGGATAACAGAAAACAGTAAGAGAGAAATGGATAATGGGGTAACTAAAAAAAATGAAACGCATTAACACAACCACCATTTTTCAAGGATGCAAGGCGGTGTTTACGAAAGTTCCCTCACCCCAAGCAGTCCATTTACATACGGGAAATATCGCTATTTTTGATTTTCTCAAAAATGAATCTAACAAATTTGTTAATGCTATACACTGTATAACTCTTCTTTTCAGCAACCATATATTGGTTGTAGGTAAATTAAACAGTTGATTCAGATTTTAATAATTCAGTGCTATGAACCAAGTCTTGAATCAGGATTTTGGCTCTCCGTTGAAAATTGGCGAAAATTTTGTAATTTACTTGATTATTTAGTACAATTTTCTAGGAAGCTTTTCGTCAATTATTTTTTTAGGCCGAGAAGAAGATAGATAGAACAGGTTTTACTTTTACTGGTAAGTAGGGGAAGTATTGTATTCCACCCAAAAATTCGATGTCGCGATTTCACCGGAAATATATGTTTTGAGACTCCCTGAATCCAAAATAGCATTTTTAGAAAAATGTACGTGTGTGTGTGTGTGTGTGTGTGTGTGTGTGTGTGTGTGTGTCAGTGTCAGTGTCAGTGTCAGTGTCAGTGTCAGTGTCAGTCTGTGGACAGCATAACTCAAAAACGAAAAGTCGGTTAAAAACCATACCTAGTTGGTATTTAAGTTTAATGTCTTCCAAGGATGCGACACGAAGATTTTGAGGAAAATAGCCTTACCCTAAACTACCCTTTACATTGAACATTTTTCGAAAATTTTGATTTCTTGAAAATGGCTCTAACGATTTTGATTAAAACGTCATATATTTGAGATATTTTTATGACAAATGAAATGTATATATTGAAATTTTCTGGTTATAGCCCCTGTATTTACTCTGGACGACTTTTCGCTTAAACCTGAAAAAAATTACAATTCAGGATTTCTGACATAATTTTGTCCCTACCACGGCTAGAGCATGGCAGCTGATTCACGGAATGTTTCCGGTACAATCCCACCCATCAGTGAAATTTTGTTACGATAGTTCACTTCAGTGCTCTATACTAAGAATTAATAGTTGTTCAGAATATTGGTTTTCTTGACACTGTCAACTGTACAGGTTTTACTGCCTAGCTGGACTTATATGCGTAGCAACTCTGCACTATAATACCATTTGTACACCCGTCATCTACGCCTGCCAGTCTGGCTAATTGGAAAAGGCGGTGAAAAAGAACGCTACAGGTTTCTCGTCCTTTTTGCTTCGTACCAACACTACTGGCGACAGAAATGGGGAGAGAATTCAGGAGAAAGAAAAGTGACAGCGGCACAAAGTGGAAGATTGACAGACAGAACTCGCAGCATAAAGAATGAATGAAGGAATCACAGGTAAGCAGACACTCAAAAACAATTAGGCATCAGGAGAAATGATGACAGAGAAGAGACGGCATCTGTCAGATAAAGTGTGATGGACACTAGGGAATTCAAGAGGGAGGAAACAAGAAAATCCCTTTACAGATATGGGGGCTGGATATCAGATGTGAAAGAGCTATTTCGGAATTGTTGAATTATTTCATTAGCAAGTCAGGAACGTTCAAAGGTGGGTGTTACGCCTAGTCCCTGGGACTGACAGCCTGTAAAATTATTTATTAACATGTATCATTTCAATGTCTGTAGATGCTATGTCCTTAAGTAACAAATGAGTAATGGTGCAAAAAGTGACAGTATTTGAAATAAAAGCATGTGCGTATACAAAATAATAAAGTAGTACTACGAATTATTTCGCTAATTTACGAATTTTTACAGGATGGGAAGCATAACATTTTTATACCTTTGTATTTACGAGTGAAAACGTTTTTTATAATAGGTATATCGTAAGAGTGACGAACCAAAAGATGATATACATTAAGTTTCATTTAGTTAATATCTGTTGGACAATTTAGAATTTTCCCTAAATGTTTTTTTTTATTTATTTATTTATTTATTTTTTCACTTTCTCTACTAGGTATAGTAAAGCAGGCAAAGTATTCTATTCCATCCAAAAAGTTGATATCGAGATTTCACCGGACATATTTTTGGGACCCTCTGAATCCAAAAAAAGCATTTTTGCAAAACGTCCATGTGTATATGTACGTCTGTCTCTGTGGTGTGTGTGTCCAAAGTTGGTATTTAAATTTAATGCGTTTTAAAGATGCTACACACAGATTTTGAAGTATATTACTCCGCCCTAAACTACTCCTGACATGAAAATTCTTCGAAAATTTTGATTTTATTGAAAATGGCTCAAACGACTAAGATTAAAATGTCACATGTTTGATATGTTTTTATGACAAATGAAGTACGAGTATATCTTGAAATTTCTGAGTGTAGCCTATGTAGTCCTGTTTACCCTGGATGACTTCTATTAAACTGCTAAACCGTAAGGGATAGACTAAATATTACTGTACAAAAATGTAGATTTTGCTAAAACGCAATTTATATCGGAATAAATTTTCTTGTAGAGTGAACCATTTCGGAGTAATTCCTTGTTATTTGTGTGCGTTTTGGATAACTTATACTTCTGTCAAATGGAACATCGGTATTCATTTTTTATATGGTAACCGCGCAAAGAAACGAAACCTCAAAGCTTTAAAAGATTTCACTTTCGCTCAAAGCCTATATTCCCATATTCCCCTTGTACCTACAAGGAAATAAGCAATAAGAGAATTTCTGCGAATGTTTATCTCAACTAATACGAAGAACATATAGAATAAGAGTTTGTAAAAATAGTTAGTACAAGAGCAGAGTAAGTCATGTGAGTACAACATATCAAATTTAAAAGGAATTGCATAGCTACTAACTCTTAAAAATTTCACTATCGCTTAAAACTACTATACTTATCATATTCCCTTGCACCTACAAGAAAATTAGCAATGATGTTACCTTCTGAAAATGCTTATGTCGCTTAAAATATAATACTCGTAGATAGAGAAATAAGCACTTGCAAGAATAGTATGTATAAGACTATAGCTCTACGTATATTTACGATCGGAGTTTCTCCAAGTTGAACTATATTGAAAGCCTGTCGCAGTAATTTACGTGATGATCACTTGGTGGATCGTCTAAAGCTATGCATTTCGAACTTTGTCGTCATATATTGATAGACTTCTTAAACGTAAGCACTAGTAAGCGGTCACTAATGAACAAATGTTTATCACATACGATTTGAAAGTGCTTTCGTAAATTAAACACAACGTACACATAACAAAACCTCCGGTAGCACGGACAACTGCAACTAAAGCAGCAACTAAAGCCAGGATCAGAATTTGCAATAGTGTCCCCATAAACGATCTCATGTTGGAAAACCCATAGCACCAGCAGAGCAGAGGAGACGTTGCACTCTGGACGGCGTCCGTCGAGGAACAGTCTTGCTACGTTCATTCACTCCCTCTACCTCATTCTCACAGTCATCCTGCAACATCCATTATTTCTGAAAGCGGTTAGGCCCATCGCCGATAGGTAGGCTTAATAACGTTGCATCAGGTTGCCCTCAACCTACCAACATGATCGATTGCTCGCCCGCTTCTTACCAGTGGGCACTGTGGTAGGCGTGTTGACATTACATGCGACTGTTTGTGTAATGAAACAATGGCTCAGAGACTGATCAAACCAGCTAATGTATTGAGATTAGTGCAGGTCAAGTTACGCCAGAATGTGAACATCAAGACTGTTGGACGTAAGACTGGTCTCCTTGGCATGGGCGTCGGCAGAGCTTTTTCTTCATGTTGCGATCAAACAGTATTAAGAAGGGACATAAAAATCTGATGTGTTGCACTTACATGACTTTCTCTACTCTTGTACTAAATATTCTTACACCTATGCCTATATCTTCATGTTCGTTGAGTTAAATGTTTGCAATAATTATCTTATTGCCTATTTCCTTGTAGGTGCAAGGGGAATATTGGAATACAGTAGACTTTAAGCGATAGTCAAATCTATTTAAAGCTTTGAGATACCATTCTCTTTCGTGACTAAGACATACGAAAATGGATAACGATCTTACATTTGACGAAAGTTTTAAGTATTCCAAAACTCACACAACACAGAATATCTCCGAAATGGTTCTCTCCACAAAAAGTCATTTTGACATAAATTATGTGTTTTAACGAGATATGTATTTTTGTATAGTGCGATTTGGTCCATCTCTTACTGTTTACGAGTTATTCAAAAGTGATCAAGGGTACGTAAACAGGACTACATGGGCTATAGACAGAAAGTTCAAAATATACATTTCTTTTGTCATAAAAATATCTTAAACATACAGTCTGACACATACACATACACACACGGACCTTTTCAAAAATTATTTTATTTTATTTCCGGTGATATCTCCATATCGAATTTTTTGCGTGGAATACAACACTTTCTCTACTTACTAGAGGGACATGTAGAGAAAATAAACATATCACCTGGACAAAGTATTTATAGCTTCTATATTTTCTAGCTTAGAAAACTGAAATTTGGTGTGGTAATTACTAATGGAACTTTACATACTGTCTAAGTTTTACAGACTATTGATGTCTTCGAGTTAAATCGTGCTTTTTGGTGCATTTTCTTAAAATGCTTGAGATGTTCAGTTGAAAATTATAATGAGTTATATATTCCTTTTGCGAGTACTTACAACATTTTTGCAAAAGAGAATAATGTAGGCACGTCATCTAATTACGCCCTGTACACCAAGTGACAGAATACAGTTTTGTAATAAAAATTTTGTGTTCTGCTATGAACATTCTGCGGTCATGTACAAACCAATGCTATGTTATGCATGGCCTAAAGCTGCATTCAATATGGTGTCGACGTGGCTTTAAACAATGGCATTACAGTATGCGATAATATTTTTATTATGCTATATTTTGTAGCCTTGCGTACTATTCTGATCACTTTATCGAAAATCCTTTGTACAATTATAAATAACCAGATTTTGTTGCAACTTCCATGATGACCCCGGGTGAATGTTTTCAAAATTTAGCAGATAGACGAATGAATTCAGTGCTGAATGCTTGACCTGTAACTGAATTTTTATGAAGACGGTGCTGTAGGAGTTCAAATGCGCTTCCTTGTTAGAAATTAATGTTTATTGACAAACTTGGTTCGCTAAATATTTCGGTTTAAAATCATCCTCAAAACCTGTTGCTCGAATTTCATTCTAAAATTTGAATGAAAAGAATCACATATTTATGGCGATTCATTATAAATAAATCTATGGTGAAGGTCAATTGCTTCAAAGTATCTTGTGTATTCCTTGCTCTTATATTTTAATCACTTTTATTCTTTTATGTTCTTTTGTAAGCGCAGTTGGTAGCGCGCTTTCCTCTGACGAGGAGGGCCCGGGTTAGGTCCCCGGTACTAGCATGGGGATTTTTCCCCCGTTGGGAGGTCTGGCACGGGGTGCACCTAGCCTCGTTAGGTCCCGGGGTCCCAATGGAGGAGCTTCTTGATGGAGAAGTAGCGACCCCAGATCGAGAAGACTGCATAACTGGCTGGGAGGGCTCGGTGCGCTAACCACGTCCTATCCTCCAGTACTGCACCCCACCAATGACGCCTATAGTGGGCAGAGGGGGGGGGGGGATACAGCGGTTGGGCAGCAAGTGTTGGCCCTTCATGGGCTGTTGCGCTAGGGTTTACTTTTACTTTACATCGGTTGGGGGTTCAATACAGCAATGGAAAAACAAACACAGTTTAAATGAATACAATATACGGATAAAACTGCATTAAAATTATTCCAGATAAATAAAAGTGTCTAATACAAAAAACTAATCACCTTAGGTTTCCATTAAGTACAGATTTATAATATTAATTAAAATGTTTCAAAGAAAGGCTATTTTTGACATCTGGCATGTGCGTTTTAAAAGAATGCAGATTTCTTTCCTGTATACAAATAGAGAAGTCACTGTGCTTAAATGCACATGTCATAATTTACCACAAAGTTTTAATAAATACACAAAGCATAGAGATAAAAACGGAGATGAAAGTTTAGAATAAAGGGCTTCACAAATAAATTCCCAGGGACCCGCATGTGGTATTCGCGGTGGACGAAGCGGCGTCAGGGCGGGTTTTCTCCGGGTACTCCGGTTTCCCCCGCCATCTCATTCCACCGGTGCTCCATCTTCATGTATCATCAGTGTCACCGCCTGCGGTGCCGTAGTAGTAAAAGCGGGCGTTAAACACTACAACAACAACACAAATAAATTCCGAAAGTCTTAATGATTTTAAAAGAATTGTTTAGTTTAGTATGTTTAGAAGAAATAAAAATATTGCATGCTGAATCCGCATTTGGTTGTGGCTTTTCGTGTTTACTATGCACATAATTTTACCTTATATTGAAACCACATCTTAAATAATTAATGAGCTTAAATTGCATCGTTCAAATATATATAACTGAAATATTGCATATAATAAGTATATATGTGAATAACAAATTCTATGTTTTATACAGGGTGTTTCGCTTATAGATATAACAAAAGAAATAGCTATAACTCCTGAATTAATTGGAATTTGGAGATGATACCACTGGCTACAAATAATGAAAGCTGGAAATATGTTTACCTTAGGGTTCATAAACCCCACCATGGCTGCCATTAAATACTCTCTCTTAGTAGATATAATTTTTGCAAAACGCTTTGCAAACTAAACCTGAGAGAATGGTGTAAACGTTAAAATGAAACATTACGTTATTTAATATACGTGTATTAGGCTTCATTAAATTGTTTACTCATGGTATTACCATCCACAAAACTGTTAAGTAAATACATGGATCCTAATTTATCTTCCTCTTTATATGTGAAGTGCACAAAGTAATGTTTTGTTGTATTAGTAACCTAGTTTAAAGAGGACCTACATTCACACACACACACACGCAGCATTCCGAGAATACTCGAGTATCATTAATGGGCTGTGTGAGAATCACTGGAATGCTACCAATTTATGGGTTCCACTGAAAGGAGAACGCCACCTTTTAGAATACGCCCCTGTTATCGAGTGGTATGGCAAGTTGATCCAACATACAACCCTTTCCCTGCATGCCTTGCGGTTCCAAATGATGCTCTGTACATGAACCAGAACAAAGCAACTGGTGCATATTGCAGTTTGAAGTTAATACTAGTAGTTCGCACTCAAATAGTTTGTTGTTAGAAACCAACTAACTCGAAATACATACTAGCAAACAAAATCTTATACGTTTAGTTTGGAATTTATGGGTTTACCATACAACATGAAAGGCAAATCAGCATATGACTTTGGATGTACCTCCAGTCAGATATATTTTGCACGGTGCAGTCCGTCTTCTGACGTTCAGTGACGTCATTGGTTATGACTATCATGTAGCACGAACATGTTGTCATTGGAGAGGGGTAAAGAGAAGGGTAACGATTTACTGAGCGACAAAAAATCAATAATTTCTTTTCAGGCCAACGTGTCATTTACATATATTTTTTCTTGTTATACTTACCATTTGGGTAACTTGTGTACGAATAATCAGTTTATAAGCTTATTAAACCTAATTTGATGTTGCATATAATATTTGTATCGTTTTTGCGTTTCTGTGGCATTAAATGCACTTTTTTCCATAGAGTGCTATAAATGTTGCAACTCCGAGAAGCAGTAGCCCTAATCTTAAATGAAGAGCTCCCAAGTATTCCAAGAAACAACACCCAACTTATATTCTGTTTCCGGCAGTGCATGGGAAATACCAAAGAACAAAGTGAAGATGTATATATGAACAGATATGTAAAATTGGAGACATTATAAACGGAAATATTAGTTAACTTAAATGAATTGCCCTTTACTGCGAACTAGTTAAGTGTGTGCTAATATCATTGTGTGATGTAGAGAGGAGTCTCAAGATATAAACTCATTTTCAGAGATGAAAGGCGTTTTTTCAAGTTTAAAAACCTCCGCTACGTGGCTCTTGTGAACTGCAATTCATCGCTTCTCATGGGCATTGAATCAGAAGCTTCTGCTTATTAGCAATAAATTTTAGGTTCGACTTTAACTTCCTTTAAAATACAAAATGACTACCCGGGCTTGTGGGCCGTAATCTAGTGGAAAATCTCCTTCCAGACGTTTCGTTCGAATCTGCGTCGAACATCCTCAGTAATGTGACCGCAGTACCCTGCTACTCTCGGCGACGATTGATACAGAGCCGTTTGTTTCCACAGGTTTTATACGCTTAGCGTGTGTGAGCGTATAACGGTTGGCCTGGTCTTTGTTTATTGCTTTCGCTGCTGCGTGGGATGGTATAAGTGGAGACTGCTTGCATTGTTATCGATTGTTGTCGTATCAGTTCGCCGAGAGTAGCAGAGTACTACGGTCACAACACTGAGGATGTTCGACGCAGCTTCCAACGAAACATCTGGAAGGAGATTTTCCATTGTACCACGGCCCATAAACCCGGACAACCATTTTTTATTTTATGACACCGGCCGAGAAAGCTCACACAATTTCACTAGCTTCCTTTGTTTCAGTAAAGTGCATATATTATAGACATAAAACGTAACTACTTTAAGTGCATATTTATTGGCATATTCGCAAGATTTTTATAGCATATTTGCATGTATATTTCTTAGCTTTTTAGGGCATAATCGGACACTGGTTATAACTATGTCCAGCCATATTGTGAATATCGCTCATTGGAGAGGGGTAAAGAGAGGGAAAGGAGGGGACGCTACGAACGTCTCGTTAAACAATCATGATGCCCTTGTATTTTACTATATTCGTTTTCTGTAACTACTTAGCTGAAATCAGTGCAATAATTATTTGTTGAAAGGAAGCAGGAAATGTTTGTGCGTTGGTAAAGTGCGTGTTGGGGATGGGTGGAAGGAATGTGTTGAAAAGAAGAGAAGCAACTTAATCTCAGCAGTAGTCTCCTTGCGATCTGCCTTCTCAATAAGAGGAGTTGTCAGTAGTCTTTGTTGTACTGCGGCAGAGTGGGCGTTAAGACAAGAGCTTTGATTTCAATTACCTCGCCCTCTTTACGGAACTCCAATTAGGTGCAAGACGCCCCTTTGGAGCAAGAGAATTCAGTAATTACAAACCATTCCTACAAGCAATAAGCCTCCAGCGGCCACACAAGCTGCCAGTGGCGGATCCTTAAATGGAGTTGCTTTTGCTTCAAGCAGTCAGCAAATGTGTGGCTTATCGAGTAATGTAATATACTCGTAATTAGTAGAAGAATATAAAAAAGTGTTACATTCGCATCACTTTCTCTACCCTCTATCGTTGATTAGTGGGTATACCAACCATTCTTACGGAGGTTTTGTTACTTCTTCTACTAGCGAGGGAAGTGTTGTATTCCGCTCAAAAATTCGATATCGAGATTTTACCGGAAATACATGTTTTGAGGCTCCCTGAATCCCCCAAAAAAAGCAATTTTAGAAAAAGGCCCGTGCGCGCGCGTGCTTTGTGTGTGTGTGTGTGTGTGTGTGTGTGTGTGTGTGTGAGTGTGTGTGTGTGCGTGTGTGCGCGTGTGCGTGTGCGTGTGTGTGAGTTAAAAACTAAAGTTGGTACTTAAATTCAATATCTTTCAAGAACGCGACTCGAAGATTTTGAACAAAATTCCTACACCCAAACTACCCCTTTATATGGACAATTTTTAGAAAATTCCCTGTAGATAGCACAACTTTTCTGCCGCCATTACAAGCCGGTTTTACTCTAACTATATTAAAACAGTATGAGATGTTGGAAATGTTCCTGTTTGCTTTCCATAAGTTGTAACCACAAGTTCACGTCGTTCCATCCAACGCCAGTGACAGACACTGACGCATCCAATAGCGAGTCTATTTGCTGACCTTTAAATTGTAGGGGTGGTTAGACAACTATGATAACTTGAGTGTAGGGTTTTCAGAAGCTATACATTGAACTTGCGAGCAAAGCGAAAGAACTTATGAGACAATCTCTTACTAGAACTATATGGCATTACACATGTTGCATGTTTGGTAATGTGGTTCTTAGATAATCACTAATGGCCAAACAGAATAAAAAATGCGCTTCATACGCTGTCGTAACCTCCGCTAAAATAACACTTCTATTTGACCTCGTGTAACAATATTACCATTATTAAGCATCAAAATAGCAATATGTTAAGAAAACATAGCCAAGAGCGTTGATGTCATTATGCTATAATATCTAAAGTAAACACTTCAAGTAAATACATCAATGATCCTTTTGTTTATTGTTATTACCTATGTATATCATATTGTTATTTCAGATAAAAGCCTATTTAGAGGAAGCACGTGACCGGTAAATTTGATGGCCTTGGGCGTTGATAACCAAGGGCGACAAACTGTGTAGTCTCGATTTTAATAATTTCATTCTACTATATACTCATTTTCACTTTCTCTACTGGTAAGTAGGGGACGTATTGTATTCCACCCAAAAATTCGATGTCGAAATTTCATCGGGAATATATATTTTGAGACCCTCTGAATAAAAAAAAAGGAAAAAAAAAACTTTTAGAAAAAGGTCCGTGTGTGTCTGTGTGTCTATTTGTCAGTCAGTGGACAGCATATCTCAAAAACAAAAAGTTTGTTAAAAACCAAAGTTGGTATTTAAGTTTAATGTATTTCAGCAATGCGACACGAAGATTTTGAAGAAAATAGCCCCACCCTAAACTACCTTTTACGCGGAAGATTTTGATTTTATTAAAAATGGCTCTAACGATTTTGACTAAAATACCATATGTTTAATATTTACGTGGCAAACGAAATGTATATTTTGAATTTTCTGGCTATAGCCTATGTAGTCCTGCTGCACTCTGGATGACTTTTGAATAACCCGTAAACCGTAACAGATAGACAAATCTTACTATACCAAAAATGTAGATCTCACTAAAACACAATTTATGCCTTAATAAATTTTTTATAGATTGAACCATTTCGGAGATATTCCTTGTTATTTGTGTCAGTTTCGGAAAACTAAAAACTTTGGTGAAATGGAACATCGTTGTTCATTTTTTATATGCTAAGCGTGCAAAGAGAACAGAATCTGAAAGCTTTAAAAGATTTGACTATCGCTCAGAGCCTACTGTATTCTAATATTCCCCTTGTACCTACAAGGAAATAAGATAATTTGTACAAATGCTTATCTCAACTAACACAAAGAAGATATAGGAATATAGGATGTATGAATGATTAGTACAGGAGTAGAGAAAGTCATGTGAGTGCAACATACTAGATTTTTAAAACCTAACATCAGATAGGTCACATGCCCAAAAGTATAAAATTTTCAGTACAGGCAAAACAATTAATGATCTTAAGAGACACTGGGAATGGAAGCTGAAAGTTCCACATTTCTTGATAGATTTTTCTGAAATTTTTACTGTATTTGTATTTATATGAGAATAGGAGGTACACCAAATTTCATTAAAATTGGATAATTCGTTTATGATATATTTTCACACGTGTGTGTGTGAATTTAATAGGCACATTTTCAAAATAGAGCTCGCGTCTATTGACTTTTCAAAATTCATTTATATTGGCAGAACTGATACTCTAAAGCATGGGTAACAATTGTATGAAGAGATATATCAAATACGGTTGCTGATTATACTGTACATATTTTTTTAATATCAAAGAAAATTTGATCTTAAAAATCGGCTTTTTTCATACAAAAAAAATGTTTTTGGAATCCCTGTTAATGGTAACATCAATATTGAATCATAGTTTTGTTTAGCTGCTATTTATGAATACTTTTGGAAATTTTCATTGAATTTGAAGCAAAACTCAGGCGCGACCTTCTTTTGGAATGTGCAGAAATGTAGTTTTGAGAAAAACAGGCTTTTATATAGGAGCATCCTGTGTAAGTTAAGGGGAGAGCGCTATTTGAAAGGGCCATAATGACCACATGGAGTGGGGATTATGAAAAATGTTAGCTGATCCAAATGCACAGGTGTTCCAGGAACATTTTAAGATAAAAAAACAATTTTCGACTTTTTTACAATTTTGACCAAAATTTCACTCCCAGTGTCCGTTAAACAAAAAGCGCAATTGTTTGCGACAAAATTCAGGTTAGATATATAATAGTTGTTTCTTCACTCGCCCTTCAAAATATAATCCATGGTTTGCTATATGATTGAAGTAGTACATTCACGCGGCTTTTTCTACTGGCTTTTCTTGTAGCATTTGTGGTTGCTCAACAATGCTTTTGCACAGTGTCTTCCCTGTGGTTTTATTTATTAATTTGTTGGTTTTTTGTTCTTTATAGTATCCTAAGAAGTTTAATTAACCCTTTGTTTAAGCTTATTAAGTGATAATTTCTTAAATGTCTCCAGGTAAGCACAAGACTATAGGGCAAGTGCAACCCTACTCTAAAAGGTTTAGTAGTAAATCGTTAAACCACGGACAACAGCGGGTATTTCAACTAGTATAAAATAAAATTAACCTCTTGGGTATACGTATAGTGGTTTGTACATCTTACTTTAACGCTCTATGTTTAGTCTAGTGCATTGCCCACACTTTGTTCTGGTTAAACGAAAAGAAGGGAGGTATGAACCATAGTTTTCTTGTTAACATTTCCCTGGGATTTTGTTCTAAAGCAAGCGACAGTAGTCGAAATGGAGGAATTAACTTATTACACTGGGGAAGGATAAATCCCTTCTTTCTCGCTGGTACCTAATAGTGACGTACCTTTGGTCTTCCCTTTCTCTTTGTGTTACGGGCTTCCTCACAAATCCCGGGCCTCTTTATGTAATTTTCCATTAAGTCTCTTCCCTTGTAGAAAGAGGGTTGATTCTGGGCCCTTTGAGACCGCAGAGCACTGGCCGAGCGTTGGCGGATGATAGGGATTTTAACGTATCAATCAGCAGGCTGCGGTTTGAGAGATGAAGCGTTTAAGATCAACAAAAGTAAGGATTAAATATATGCAAAAGAATTATATATTCTCTTTGATGTTCGAGACGGAACTTAAATATCAAAGATTTGGTAGCTCCATGTTCGAGTTATTTCACATTCCCTAGAAGGTTAAAATGTATGACTGAGCAAGAGGAACGTTTTATGATTCTAAAACAAGAAACATTTGTTTCAAAACGTGTTTTCAGTTTTCAATGCTGCTACACTGTTCACAAATGGTGACTCGTGATTATGAATTTCTCGTGTCGCAAGAAGTGATTTTCAAATTTACTTTCTCTACTATGTATGTATCTAATAGGTAGAGAAGGTATTGCATTCCACAGAAAATTTTAAATAATCTATATTTCACCAGAAATACATGTTTTGAGGGCTCTGATCCGAAAACAAGTTGTAGAAAGAGGTTGTGTGTGTGTGTGTGTGTGTGTGTGTGCGTGCGTGCGTGCGTGCGTGCGTGCGTGCCTGTGTGTGTGTAAGCGTAAGCATACCAAATATCGATAAATATCAAATTGGTCTTATGTTGAAAGCTACTACACGAAGATTAAAAATACCGCAAAACCTAACTACGCTATATGGAAGATTATTTGACATTTTCGATTTCCTCGTGGCTCTATTTTCAGTAAAATACTACATATGTAAGATATTTGCATGGCATAAAATTTATATACTGTTTTCTGGGAATGGTTTGTGTACCCTATTAATTTAGAAGATCTGTTGTATAATTTTGCATAGCTAATACTCCATTGGGGATAAACAAAAATGTATATCGATTGAAAATATGTTCCAAACAACCAATTCTAAGATGTCCGTTGTTTATTATGTTTTATATTTTTCAGTACTATGTCACTTTAAGTGTTAACGTTACAGTTCTTTTTGACGAAAGAGAGGAATTTCTAGGCCAGTGTTCGTGTCTCGATTTTTAAATAGCTGACTTTAAACTCAGCAACCGCTGCACCTCTTATCTTGATCAACATGAAACAGATAGAAAAATTCCATTTCATAAAATTACTTAGTATAATATACATAAAAATAAACTGTAGTTGGCAGAGCAAATCACGTGAATACAACACGTCAGTTTTCCTTTCTTTTTTAATTGTTTTAGGTGGTATTATCACAAGTAATATAAGACGTCGGATCTAACAGATACATTTTCGAGTGGAACGAGATTATTTATCTAGGCTATTTCATTGATAAATATGAATTTAAATACTTTATCGCAAAGATTTGGTCGGAAAAGTTAAATTCTATAAAAATAACCCAAGAGATACTCATTTCAATCAGTGTTTATATTTTCACATAAATCTGCTTCACTTTTATTATTAATAAATGCAAAATGAAACTAACTATTAAAAGAGAAGTTGTTAAAAGTACAGTTGTCAAACTGAAATGAAGTGCTGTTTTGGTTATTAATCCATTGTAATGTGTAATAAATAGTTTTTCAGTGATTTGTGGGATATAACTGGCGACAAAGATTAAACAAAACATTGACGAAGTAATAATTTTACAAAACAATACAATGACCAGATCAAAATTCGTATTTGTTGATTTAACGCTTTTATGTATGAAAACTCAACGTTAGATGTTCTTGTAGCTTGGAAGGATACGACTATTATATTATGTTATTCTATATTAAAATGCAAAACTAAAATTTACATGACAAAGTGGAAAAATTATGGCAATTATAAAAACGCAAAAGTTGAGGCGATTGTGTTAGCCGATTGGCGGAAGAAAAGATGCGAAGCTATAGTGCATATAATACACATAAACAAGAAGTAGAGATATTTCTGGACGCTCGAGCTTCTGAAAACAGAAACTTTTCTTTTTTATAATCGCCATAACTTTCCCATTTTGTCAAGTAAATTTTAATGGTTGGTAATATTCAGAAATGCAAGCGTTAATCTGCATTAATTAGACACTGAACTAAAAGTAAGGTTTAGCCTTAGAATCGTGCAGAAGGGGAGAAAAACGAATAGGTTTTTTCTTAAGAGTGTGTAGAAATCAACAAGAAGATAAAAATATGGAAGAAAATTCTTCATATTTGTATAATATAAAGGATATTTCATAACAGTAAATCGCACCTTTTGAAGGTTCAACACCTGCAGAAAGTCTGCATCCTGTAAGGCCAAGATTTAATCCCTCGCATTCCCATTGTTGCACAATGAATGTGGATATTAATACTTATTTATGAGAAAGTACAGTAACGTATTAATAGCAATGGTGCGAGATGACAATTTATGGCATATGAGCAATAATAAAAAAAAAAAACTAAGTTTAATAGGAGCAAATGTTTCCTTTTTCCTTTCCTTCCTTCTTTCTTTCTTCCTTTCTTTCATTCTCTCTTTCTTTCTTACACCAATAGGCATGTGTAGGACAGGATAGGATGTTCTGAAATGTTTATCATATATTTATTTGCAACTAAATAAGCTGTATATATTTTAATGGAAAGGCTTTTATACTGGGTAGCTTTTTTTTTTTTTTTTTTTTTTTTTTTTTTTTTTTTTTTAATTTTAAGCCCCTTATATTTCAATAAAAATTTAGGCATTATATTAAAACAATAACTTTGCTTCTGATGAAGAAAATGTGCTTTACTTTCATCAGTCAACTGTAAAAATACCCATGAATATGTCCTAAAAATTCAGCTAATTATTTTGAATAGCATTTTAGGTAATGGGTCATCTATTAACATTGGAGAGATAGGGCATTTCGACTCTCCTTAATGGTTAGAACTGTTTTGAACTTTATTCACATAGCAATAAGGTTTTGGGCAACTGCAGTGAAGTTACAACAGGTGTCACAAGTGTTTTACATTTTTCCTGCTTTTTCTTCCGAGCTGTATGTTTATTTTATTTGTTCGCTGGAAATGTTTAGCATATCAACCGTTGCTTTAGTTTTTGTAGCCAGAGGAAAACACTGGAGTTCTCTGTGGCTGTTAAAACTTGTTAGAGAATTTCTCTCGTAAACACGGTGGTTAATTGCGTTTGAAACTCCGAGATAAACGTTGCTAATATTCAGAAACACAAGCGTTAATCTGCGTTAACTAGACATTGAACTAAAAGTAAAGCATTTAAAATGGCCACGACGATAAGAGGTGTGTAAAGGGGGTGAGGATATTGAACGCGAGGACAAGAGAGCACTCGGCAAAATTTATAAAGGTAAATGAATGCTGATGAGCAGATTCTTATCGCATAGAACGAGCGGGAACACACTCTACTGGACCCCTTCACCCTTCTGGGGAAGGGGTTGCTACACTTGGAATCCCTCCAGCCACCCCGCCGGTCTGAGTAGTAGATTGTATCAGGCGCCGCGTGCGTCCGTCCGTCCGTCCGTCCGACCGACCAGACTGGTATTTCCATACACTACAAGAAGAGACAACGGGACATCCTGGATCTGTACCACTGATGCTGTAGGTCAGTAGCGACTCGCTCAACACCTCGTGTTCCTTCACCTTACACTTTCAGTATTGTGTAAGTATAACTTGCGCCTTGCTTCCTCGACATTTGCTATGATTTTGTTTGCTGCTATTTCCTAATTCCATAACTTAGCTTGCGGAAGGTACTGCTTCGCACATACCTTTACCAGGGATTCCACATGAGGAGTGTAGCAAATATGTCCAATACAATTGTTGAACCATCTCGCCGAAAAAAAATTGTGCCAAATATTTGGGACTATCTAGCTTGCTTCTTGAAGAATGGGTATAAGTGGTTTATTATCCAACATTGCGAGAACAATGCTATAATGTCCTTTTACCTTAATTCAAATGAAGTTAGTCACAATTTAATGTTAAAATGTCATGCAAACTTTAATTTCTAAGAGATTTTGCAGCGTCGCTTAAACATTAAATTGTGACTAAACTCATTCGATTTAAAATAGACATTCCAGCATTGTACACACAATGTTTGCGCCACAGTCATTTAAATAGGCTTTAAGCGATGGTCAAACCTTTTAAAGCTGGTCGGTATATGAAGATTTGAAATTACGTCCTGTTTGCAATACCAAATGATAAAAAAGTGAATAACGACGTTTCATTTGAGAATAGTATAAAGATTGCAAAACAAACAAATAACTAGAAGTATCTCCTCAAAAAATGTATTTGGACATAACTTGTGTGCTTTAACAGATCTACAGTTTTTCTATAGTAGGATTTGATCTATCTTACGGTTTACCAGCTATGGCTACATGGACGATAGCCAGGAAATTAAAAATATACATTTCATTTGCCGTAAAATATATTAAGCATGTGGCATTTTAATCAAAATTGCTAGAGCCATTTTTGAAGAAATCAAAATTTTCGAAAAATTTGCTATGTAAAGGGTAGTTTACAGTGGGGGAATTTTCTTCAAAATCTTCGTGTCGCATCGTGTTGTTAATCAGCACTTCCTATTTGAGTTGACTAACAGACAGACGCTTTTTTTTTTTTTTTTTTGGATCCATGTGACCTCAAAACACATATCTTCGATGAAATCTCGACATCGAAGTTTCGAGTCAAATACAATATCTACTCTACTTACTGTACGTAGTAGAGAAAGAAAAAAAAAAACTTCATATGAACATATGCCCCATAATTCTTTGTTTTCCCGTTATTTATGACACTTATGACTTATGACATTCAACGGCCTTCCAAGTCCAGATTTCGTAACTTCATTTATGCAGTCATTCATAGAAGTCTGACCAATCCGACTCATTGTATACTACGTAGTGGCGTGGTGTTGCCATGGGGACTTGTTTTCAGTTGTCATTGTTTCCCTTCAACGTTTCAATTGTGTACATTTCAGTAAGGTAACTGCACGAATGGTAATGGACGCGACTGTATTAGATGGCGTGATACGGAAGCCTCTGAAAGCATTCAACACAATCCCGAGTATCTGAAGGAGTACGATATCCATGATTCAACGACTGCTTGCATGTCTGGACACATTTGCTCGAGGTTTGAGTTGACGAGTCATGAACGTAAACTTTCATTAATAACGAGAAAGTACAGCATTATGCGACATTTGTTCATCTGAACTTTTTTCTTCTTTTCATGTAAGGAGTCCATGCCCCAAGTTTGTAACATTTTTTAACTTCTTGTATATTCTTCATTATTGCTTTCACTACCGCGAGGGCTTATTCTTTCCACCCAAAAATGCATTTTTGAAACTTCAACTGAAATACGTGTTTTAAAGCTCCTGGAACCTAATTGTTACTTTCTCTACTACGTATAGTAGGTAGGGTAAGTATCGTATTCCATCTAAAATTTCAATACCAAGATTTCAAAGGGAATGCATGTTTTGGGACCCATCGAATAAGAAAAAACAGTTGCGAAAAAAGCCCATGTATATGTCTCTTCTGTCTGTGAACAGCATAACTCAAAAACGAAAAGTCAGTTAAATACCAAACTAAAGTTGAGTATTTTCAAAGATGCGACACGAGGATTTTCAAGAACATTCCCTCATGTGGAGTGAACCATTTCCCAGGCATTCTTTGTTATATGCTTGAATTTTCCAATTCTCACACTTTTCACAAAGGGCAAATCGCTATTTTCCTAATGTCCCAGACATGTAAAGACAGTTAAATGTTAAAGGAATCCCATGGCGACCAGCTCTTAAAAGATTTGACTATCACTTAAGGCCTACCATCTCTTATCATCTACAACAAAGTGAGCAATAAGATAATTTCTGCAAATGTTTGTCGTTGTAGTGGATAAAGGAATAAACGTTCGTATACAAGAGTGGAGAAAGTCACTCGAGTTCACACATCAGATTTATTAAAAAGTGTTCGTGCGCACATGTGCCTGTGTGTGCGCTCAAGTTTTAGTCGCGAAAACGCAGGGATCCGAATCAATAATAACTAATCAGCAGGTACATTTTTCTTTAAGTGATGTTTGGTTCATTTTTTAGGGGTCTTGAAACGCGTTGTTTCACGGTGGAATTTCGAAATCAAATTTTTATTGCAATGCAATACTGCTCCTATTTACAAGTACTAATAATTCCTTAAAGAGACTACAATGGCGTATTACTGCTTTATTTGAACAACGTAGAAAATGTTAATAATTTGCTGATTAAAAACATGAAAGTCAAAATTGAAAAGAATCTTAACATTTTCTCTGAACTCAAGCTGATTGCATATCTTTTTCAAATCCAAAATGTTAATAAAAACTTTCACTTGATACAAAATTATTACTCTGGCTTCACACAAAATAGAAATTATAAGAAAAACAACTAAAACGGAATTTATTCAACAACTCCATATCACGCCCCATGAATAATAAAAAAACCATTTTTAGAAAAAGGTGTATGTGTGTGTGTGTGTGTGTGTGTGTGTGTGTCTGTCTGTCTGTCTGTCTGTCTGTCTGTCTGTCTGTCTGTCTCTGGACAGCATAACTCAAAAACGAGAAGTCGGTTAAAAACCAGAGTTGGTATTCAAGTTTAGTATCAAGACTAAATCTTGCAGTACAAAAAGTGTAGATGTTATTAAAACACACAATTTATGTTTAAATGATTTTTTCTGTAGACCGAATCATTTCGGAGATATTCCTTGCTAGTTGTGTGAGTTTTGCGACACTTATATTTTTCTCAAATGGGAGGTCGTTATTCACTTTTTTATTTCTTGGCGGCACAAAGAGAACGGAATTTCCAACCTTCATACAGCGATTTGACTATCGCTCAAAGCGTATTGTATTCCCCTTGCACCTACAAGGAAATAATAAAATATGGCAATTTATGCAAACGTTTATCTCGACTAGCATGAAGAAGATAGAGAAATAAGAGTCTGTAAGAAAGTTAGTACAAGAGTGGAGAATGTTATTGTGTGCAACACATCAGATTTTTCGTGCATAACATCGTCTTAGCCTTAAGGTGGAACTTTGGGGTCAGTATAAAATATTCAATCTGTATAATCTTTGCAACTGAAGGAAACCACGAAAAAACTCCCAAATGTGAGCTTGGTATATGGAGCGATCTCACTCGGTAGCGACATATATTAACCCTGAAATAATTTCAAAATAGGAATACATTTCAAATGATCTCTTCGAGTCAGTCCATTGTTTTTTCCCAGCGTTTTGTTACTGAAGCGAACAAGCTTTCTATTTAAATCCATTGTGTTAGAGATAAGAGTCTTCTGAAGAAGATGGATCATGCATCTCGAGATGATACTAAGAACTTTTGATTGCCGTATCGTTGAGAAGTTTTGTCTGGTATAATCTGTCAGATAAAGTAGATGCAGTTAGAGCACACACTTTTCCATCGGGAAGAGTCAAGAGGTCAGTCAGGCTTGCGAACCTCAGCATAAAAAATTATTGTCGCCCCCTCCCACTCTTTCGTCGCCTCTTTTCGTTGTTGGTATCCTCTTTCTCTTGTCACGTCCTCCATATAGATTTTTCAATCGACTTGACTGTGTTGCATTCCACTCTAGAGGCCGAACAATCTGCGGTCGCCTCATGCGCTCGTTGGGAAGTCCCTGCCTACATCACGGTAGAGGTCCTGCCCTCTAATTTCAGTATTTCCTCCACACCAACTCGCTCCCATTCTCCGTCCGGTGTTTTTTATCTGTTTCAGGCGTTTAAAAATTGTTGACTCTCTTTTCTCCGGAAAAAGATTAAAAAATGTATATGCTATGAAATTATAATGAAAAAAAATGAACATTTTAATTATCTTCATACTACGCATGTGAGCTTTAACATCACGGAATCTTCACCTCTTGTAGTTAGTTACATTGAGCTTAACGCAACGATATCGTGTGAGGCTCGCTGGCATTCAGAAGGTCTGGGTTTGATTCCTGCGGCCGACCTTCCTGACCCATATTGTTTTCGGGGTTTTTTCCAGATCTCAAAAAATTACATAAATACATCCTCCAAATTTCCTGACCTCCCTTTCCTGTCACAAATGGTCTTTCACGGTCCATACATTGTATGGAACACTTAGCAAAACAATTCGTTTTTGAAAAAACAAAATAAAATAAATGTAAAAAATAACTGCTTGAAATTTAAAATCGGCTTATTATGGTAGCACATTATGCTATAAAATTTGAGGGGTTCCAATGACCTAGCAGTCTACGGGCCCTTAAACTCTAATCACTCACTCACTCCCTCACTCACTCACTCACTCACTCACTCACTCACTCAGTATAATATTTGAGAATATTTAAACCAAAACTAAACTACTTGTACACTTAACTTATGGTTACCCTTAAGGAATTTTAGAACATTATTTATTTGCTTTATTCAATGCTATTACAGAGAAAATATCCTATCGTGTCACCTGCGTCAAACTCCTACTGATAAATTTATTTGGAAAACAAATTGTGAAATAACATCGTAGAAATGATAATACAATAACTTGCACAATAACTTTCTGAAGAAACGTTAAACGCAATGTATTCGTATTATTCTCATTATCGCATACTGCATTTATCTTTTTAATTTTAAAATATCTTTAACAACTATGTGAAACTTCAGAAAGTAAATTACCTACTTCCTGAGAACAAATCCATTTCCCTTGATGTACTGCGGATAGCTGGAGATTAAACATCTATCCATAATTCGAATATTTCAAACAAAAGCTGTGTATGTCTATTCAACTGTTTGACTTGACCATTCTTAGCCTACATATTTTTCTAATATGATGAACACTTTCCTTTGTTACCTAACAGTAAACATCTGCGTTGCTTGTATCAAAGAAAGTTCTTTACTTGATTCTAAGCAGGTTTCAAAATTCCAACAATGTATCCATTATTATACAAAGCACCTGCTCTTATATCTATTGAAGCTTCAGCCTCTCCACCTTGCTTTTACCACTTCCTTCATTTCCGTTAGCTTGCGAACAAGAATGGCTTGTATGTGTCGATTTTATGTACTTTTTAAACCGTTAATAAGTGTATCGCAAACATCGTGCGTCTTACAGTATTTTCGCTTTAAGCACCATACATCGTAAGAGCTCCATTACTTCGCTATAATTACACTATTTTACTTGCACATTACCCCAAAACCGGTTGGCTTACCAACTGAAAATAGCTCATACTACGATTTTTCGTGAAGTATACACGACTACATACAGCCACACCATTTACATTATCTTTATTCTTCATATCTTATTTTTAAATTGTGTTTGTCATATACGAATATTCAAAGTAATAACTTTCCTTTTACTTTAATTACATTTAAACTCTCAGACATTAGGACCCAACTCTGTAAACAGTCGGACAATCTATTGAGACATCTGATCTAATAATGTATACAGGTGGAAAAACTAACCAATTCTTTTCTATTATTTTCGATTTTAGTTGAGCAGTTTGAGCAGTTTATATCAGAGTGTACGATGAGTTGCTTTGAAGTTACATTTTAGATGGATAGATGTATGGAAAAAGTGTGTGTGTTTGTGGGGGGAGGACTGGGGGATGGGGGTATGTGGTTGTATACAAGTAATAAAGTTAATAAAATTTGGGTTTATTTCGGACAATGTTACAGTAGAAAACGTTCTCTGCGAACGCACCAACAAATTTAATTCTTCCTCAAATTAAAAAGTACTTAATTATGGTACTAACCATAGTTAAGTATCTAATTAGCAACTCAAATAAGAGCTGGCCACTTTTTGGCGAAAGCATACGTATTGCACGCTAAAGAGAATAAACACTTCTTATTTTAATAGTTCTGAATTTGGGGTAACAAATGGATTCAAGCTCTCTGGTAAAGCATTTCAATTTCATTTTCAGAATAACAAACGGGTGATTTCAAATTTTGTTTGACCTTCTTTATTCTATGTAATAAATGTTGGTTTTATATACATGTTCAGTTACACAGGTGTAAATGATGATTAATAGCTGGTACTATATATTTGAAATGTAAAAAGAAAGTTAGTAACATTGTAATCTACAAACAGATTGAGTTATAAGCCCATGGCTAACAATATTACTTTCTCTACTATATATAGTAAAGAGGGGAAGTATTGTATTTTTCCAAAAAATTCTATGTCAAGACTTTACTGGAAATAAATATTTTGAGGCACCCTGAAACCAAAAAAACATTAGAGGAAGGTGTGTGTGTGTGTGTGTGTGTGTGTGTGTGTGTGTGTGTGTGTGTGTGTGTGTGTGTGTGTGTGTGTGTGTGTGTGAACAGCTCAAAAAAGAAAAATCGGTTAAAAACCAAAGTTGGTATTTATGTGTAATATTCAAGGATGCAATACGAAGATTTTGAAGAAAATTCCTTCATCCTAATTACTTAATTTGATCATTTGATAATATTTAACTGGATCGCATTTATTCTGCATACACTTGCAGTAAAGGAGCTAAGACATTCGAAGCTTATCTTGTGAATGCATCTTTTGTTGAGACTTGTCGCCTTGCTGCAGGAAGTAAGTTGTGTTACAGAGGTTGATATTGTTGCAGGATCATGGATGAGGACGGGATGAAGCGTCTGCAGCCACACAGGCGCAGCTGAGCACAGTAGCTTTTAGTTCTCCTGATTTACCTGTAGTGATAGCAACACCTCTTCAGCCATGTGCTCTTACCAGGATATGAAGACCGCCTTCTTCATCCTCTCTGCCATCATACTGGTGAGTTGGTACACATTTCTAATTGATATTGCCCTTACCTGCTACAATACCTATATAACTTTCCGCTTTGTGTACTGAAGAGCATGTTTGCGGCGAATGCCATTATTGGAGTTGTTCTGCAAGAATGCTTCCGGACGAACGCAAAGGGAAAACTTATCAAGACTAGATTTTAACACATTTTTACTGAAGTTCTACATGAAATACAGCCGCTGTATTTTTCACACTTCCACTGGTAAAAACTGTCTGAGCAACTTTTAAAACAAATTTATATATTTATACATATGCCACAGCAAGAAAGTGCACGTGTATTCTCATATTTTACAGCATTTTGAGTTAGGAAGCAATGTATCGCTTATATACTTTTGCACAAATTTTATAATCATAGTTTTGCAGAAACACACGAAGTGTAACCAACTACGTTCAATAGCTTTGTGTAACCAGAATTTATACCACTGTCTGGCGTTAGTTTACTTAACATTTTAATGAGATCCCAGGACCCTGACTTAGTTAATTAAAACTCTCAGGACGTCATTATATGAAGTAGAGAAAATACTATACCAAATACTTTTAACAACAAAAAGTACGACTCGCACTACTGTTTGTAATGATGATTTCTCATTAATATTGAAAAGTCAAAAGAAATACCGAGTTTCACTGTGTTGTTATTCCATAATCGATGTCAAAGAGGAGGTTAACGAATATTACATGAATTCGCTGTTTCTTTGTTATTTTGTAAGCCTATGAAAACGTAAATAACTATGTTTACGTTAGTTTACGTAGTTCGAGCAATACTTGAACTACGATTATCTTTCACAAAGATAAAAAATTATCTTGTGACCTTTTGTAGGTTTACATTAAATTAAACAATTAATTGTGCGAAATGGAGTGCACTTTGGAATTCTAAGACAGTAATTTTCCTTTTCGGTCAAAGGTTAACCAAATATGGTAGTAATTGATGCAAGAGTTTAGAAGGGTATAATATGCGCGCGCGTGTACGCACACACACACACACACACACGCACGCACACACACACACACACATACTCGTACAGGCTGTTTGCAGATATTTACACTGATAATTGAGGACAGGGTGATGGACAATATTTTATCAACATTTGCTTTATTTGCGGACTTGCGTGCCACAGAAAACATGACGCAAATTGGGTCGAACAAATTCTGTAATGCGACAACGAACACTGAGTTCGTGTGCTTTCTACACAGGGAATAATCTCCATTATCTAGGCCAGTGAATTGCGCATTGAGGGGTGAGGCAAAAGGATAGTCTATCCTACAGGCGTTCGTTTCGAAGCGCAGGCACCATCATGCAAAACATAAGGTATTAAACTATGTGATTGTTTTGTGGGAAAACAGATAGACGAGGAGTAGAAAACGAATTACACACCAAAGTGGATACATATCAAGGTGTAATTTATCAAAATGTCTGCACTTATACCCTATGTTAAGTTACTGTTATGCGATCCTGGCATTACGAACAGAAATGTTACTGTATTCATTACCCCTTGAGGCAGTCGAAATGGCGAATTTTAGACTTTTGAATGAAGTTTGGCAAAAAATGGAAAAATTGTAAATTTTGTGTGGGTTTTTTTTTTTTTCAGTTTTATTGTACATATCAAACGCAATCTCGTGCTACACAATTAGTTTCTTAAAGCAGCCGTTTTAAAATTATGTCTATATAATTAATCGTGTAGTATTTAGATAAAGCACCGCGTGGAAATTTAAACTAAACTAAACTATCCACTTTTAAAAATTCTTATTAGCCTATCATAATGTTTTCAGGAGAGTTTCAGGAAATGTGGATTTGAAAGTGGTGTACTAGTTATGGCCGGGCCGTGGCCGAGCGGTTATACCGCTTGACCCTCATCAAAGCGACCCGGGTTCGATCCCAGGCATCTACCTGTGGGTTGTGTGGTGAACACACCGGCGCAGGGCGGATTTTCTCCGGGTTCTCCAGTTTTCCCCGCCATCATTGCACCAATTGCTCCATCATCACCTTTCTTGTCATTCTTCGCCATTATTTCATATTATCCACTTCCTCGCTCTCACACTAAGCTTCTGGCTGATCATCCATCCTGGTTCCTCTGCATGATCAACTTCGGGTACGAAGACCGCATATACTGGCCCGGGGGGTAGGGGGTCTTGGGGCGTAGACCACGTCCCACTATCAACCACTGAACCCCGCTAATGACGCCTGTAATAGACAGAGGTGAGGATCCAGCGGTCGGGCGGTAGACCAAGGCTTCACTCAAAGGGCCGTAATGCCACAGGACAGAACTGTTTGCTAATTAAAAGATATAACATAGTTCAGGTGAACTTCATTATTTTCTATAACTGAAATTAAAAAAGTTAAATAACCAATGCCTTTTTCTTTTAAACTAATTAAAATAAAGAAATGTCTCCCAAACGGTTTCTTTAAATTTGTACTTTAAACTAAAATGAAAAATTTGGGAGCAACACAATAACTCCTCGAGCCTTTGGAGCATTTTATATCATGATATTCAAAAGTGATAAATTATGAATAAAATATTAACATATTAAGAGCGGTTGAATTCCTTGTTAAAATTGTGTATCCACAATGTTTTATTTACTTTGCAATGAAACCTGGCCTACCCAAGCATTTTAACAATAATTGCTCCCTTCCCCAGCTCCCTCTATCAGCAGTTTACAGCCCTTGCCTCTCATCAAGGCGACCCAGGTTGTATCCCAGCAGCCGCAGGTGGGAATTGTACAGCACTTGGATAGTTTTCCTTCTTGTACTCGGTTACCTGGCAATCAATTCGCCAGCTGCTGGGTCGTTAGCATCGTTCTCACCCCCGCAAATTACCCCATCATTCAGTATAGCGTAATCCGTCGAAATAAGGTGCATTAATTGAAAGTGGACTGTCCTCACGTCTCCTTTACGGAAACTTCCAATATCCAATCGATGAGGGAGTTCGCATCTGACATTATTACATTTCTATTATCTTTAAGTCAATTTTATTTAGTTGTATACTCTTAGTAAAACAGTTTTCGACAAACTAATCACATAGTTTACTATCTGATGTTTTTTGCGTGGTTGTATCTGCACCGTGAAATGAACAACGCCTATCAGATAGACTATCACTTTTTCTGCGCATATTACTGCACGATCAACTGGCATGTGATGTATAAGGATTGAACCTGCATACAGGAAACAAAAGGTTGTGGAGTTTTGACTATAGATAGTGAAAGGGGTGAGTCTGCCACGTGATCACAACACAGAGGAGACGAGGTACAATTGACACTTGAACGTTGTAGATAACGTGCTGCATAGTTATATTCTATGCTGTACTGCTTTTGCGGTAAAATATTTACTCTCAAATTCCCGTACAATTTCAGTAGTACGTGAATATTTCGATTTTCGTGCTGGAGACCTTTTATTCTGTGTGGAATAGAGACACAATGCACTGTACGCAGTGAGCCCAGTTGTGTTTTGATGACTGTCTCCGTGCCATGACGTCAAGCTCCGCTCAAATCTGACAACTTGAGATCGCCTCATTTCGCGATAGCCGTAGAAAGGTTCGAAGCCTAGTAATGTCATTGTACCTGCAGAAAGCATTTGAACTACAGTATTCGTTAACTTTGTTCCACCCTCTCTGCGACATGCTTTCTGTTGAATGCCTAGTTCAAGGTACTAAGCAACCTAAAAGCATACTACTCTGAACAAGTAAAATTATACATAACAAATGAAGCATATATTGATGCAATATTGTTAATTACACTGTCCTCAATTACTAGTACAAATATATCCATTCATACCCCTAACAGGCTGTATATAGAATGGTGATAACAGATATGGAATGTTGCTTATAACTTCATAATTTGAATATGAGGAGGTAATACATCGGTTAAATTTGACAAAAAAATTGTGAAAAGTTAAACTTTGTTTTCTCTTCCATACTTTAAGAAAACATAGTGCAAACTACCAGTAATTAATTGAAGCTATACATGGACGAGTGCATGCGTATTAATAGGATTGCCTAATTTTAGTGTGTTTTCTCCTAAACTTTAGCATTTTTCCGCACTCATAGACAATTTTCAAATCCATTTGCTGTAAAACTTGAATTGGCGACGTAATATATCTAAATCTACCGCTGTGAGCCGGCATTCTGCTTCATGAGAAATAAACACAGGAATCGTCTGATTTCAGAATGAAAGTGTTAAGTAGGTAGCCTAAACTTTCAGAAATGATAAACTCGAAGAACAGATTCAACGCAGCAAAGAGTTGTAAAGTTATGCGTTATTCTAGTTGCTTCGTTCGTGTGAAATATTTTTGAACTAATACTATTATTCATATTCTTATTATATATTTGTATTTAATAGCCTTTCTCTGTTTTAATGCAAATAAAGCATTACTCGTGATACTTGCTTTTGCTTCATTCAGTCCTTGGCCCTTACTGAAATAAGGACTGTTTTAATAAGTTGGCCTGGACCTACATATTTTGACATAGTTCCACTTTTTATTTTTTAAGTAGGAGTTAAAATATAACACATGTCGAATGTACTTATATTAAACCCGTGTTAACATCAAATTTCATTTTCATGTACGAACAGTTTCCACCTTCAAGTAAATAGGAAGGCAAGATTACACTACCGAAGAATATAGTGTATCCAAAATCTGCATGAGAGAAAAAAATTTAATTTATCCAGTGCATCTGTAATTCCAGTGCGCTATAAATCACAGCAAATCAAAATAAAGAGGAGAGAAAGTCAATAATATATATAGATTAAGTCTTGTCATAGTATAAAGGAAATAATAGCTTTTCCATTGCCAACGCCTGCAGATAAAGGGTTTTCATGCAAATACCGACTCAGTTACAAATGGGAACAACAAGCAGTAAAAAGGTAAGGAATTGAGATCCAGCCTTAGAAATTAACACAAAAACAAGAAGTGTTTTACCACATACAAATATACTAAATTATTACGCCACGATAGAGTCCACAAAGAATATACAAAGGAAAATAAGAAGCCAAGTTTCAGATGTTAAGGCGGCATACGTTGAACTGTAAAGCTTAGAAGGGTTAAGGAACTTCCCAATTTCATGATTGATTTAGCTGTGAAAAAGTGTGCAGAGGAATAGAAGCAAATTTGATTTCCCGGGTGCAAATAAAGTTCCACACTTGCCATGCCGCACGTTACCCGGAGAATTTAAAACCGTTAACACCGAAAGTAAAACAGCGGAGTAAAGAGGTTTAAAGACCTCCCAAGAAATCAGAAGTTAAAAAGGTTCTACAGGAGTCACTTAAGTACCGCATCGATTTGTATCTGAGATCCTTCAGTTTCTTTGTGTGGGCGCATTAAAACACACGATAAAACGATACTATTAGAGACAGTCAATGGACTAGTGCTTAAATGGAAGATTTAAAAGCAGACTGCTTTTATAGCACCATTCTAATAAAAGTGTTAGGGGCATTTGCTGGAAGGGGAATATAGGACATCATCGTGAGATTTACGTTAAAGTACGTGACTTCCAAGATGGACGATCCTCATCTAGTTCCCTTAACAGTATTTCTGAAGTAGGATTCCTATTTCATTTTTGTGCGCATCCTCCTAATTCAAAATGCTTGTATCTTACATTTTTAATCTACGAATCGTGTAAGTGTGTAGAAATGCAATAATATAGGGACATTGCAGAATATCTAAGGTGTTTATAACTGTCATTTACCTTAAAACAAACGTTAAATAAGCAGATACGAATTAAAAGCATAAAACTGCGGTGATCATGATACATTTATACAAATATTTGGAACAAATAATGGCTAATGTAGATTTAACACAAAATGAATTTAGATGAAATGAAAGTGCAAAAATTGAGACAAAAAATAAATAAAATAATAGAAGAAAAGGTCAAAATTGATTTATAGCCTGAAAATATCTACTTAAATTATTAATTTCATTTTGTGAATTGCCTTGGAAAGGATGTAGTCATCAGTAAAGGTTGTATACAAAATACAAATTGCAGCATATTTCTTACCCAGTAAGAAATATAACGCGAAACGTAACATTTTAAATGTTTTCTTCCTTAGTGGAATACTGATTGCATTTTAGATTATGTTAAGTAACCTTTTTGCGACCTAAATACCATTTCATTTTAAATTCGAAGAGGATTTTACCATCTCTTTTGACCTAAATTATGGAATTGAATGATAAGGTAATTTGATTGACAGGAAGGCAAGTTGTTCATGATTGAGGGCTTATGTTTATTTTATCTTTCTTTCTTTTTTGCGTTGTCCTATGTCTTAAAAAATGAAATAAAGTTTAATATTAAAACAAAGTGACCTACATAAGTGGAGACATTAACTTCATGCCAGTATTTCATGCCAGCATGCAGAGGGAACAGTGGTTTTGTTTACAATTCGTGACAAACAAGTAATGGATAAAACTATTAGTGCATGCTGAGGTTTTTTGTTATCTACTACAGGATCCAATTCTATTCCGTGCAACCATACTGCCAAAGGGCAGAAAACCCCTGTTGGTTCAAAAGTATTTACTGTTTGCAAAGGGCATTTGTATTCCCTGTATTAGCGGGAGTGGTGATTTCTTCAAGTTTGTTTCTTCAAGTAGCGTTATTTTCTAGTCATTATGAAAGGAATTACTGGTATAACTCGCATCCATGGTACATCATGTAAGTAAATAACAGGTTAGCTTTCAAAGGAAGTGCTCAGAACAGTAAATAAACCGTAGCGCCAGTTTTCTCTTGACCATTTTGGGAAACTTAAACACCTCAGTGTTTTCCCAGATGCTCTTTGTTACTCTCCTCTCCCCAAAGCGATCATCTTCACCTCTGACAAGGAAATTGACGCTGGTCACGTGGTCCACTGTGTTCCTCGTAAATCCACTTTGCATAATTTTCCCATCCGACACGGTGTGAGAATGACCTCTCGGGCAGATGAGAAGAAACAAACGCTGATATTGACGTTATAAGTTAGTGAATGCTCCAGGTTAAAATACTGACTAGGTCGTATTTTTGTCAGTTAACTTCTTGGGAATGTTTCGAGCCTACTTTTGAAGAACTTGGGTGTTCATCTGTCTGTATGCGATAATTTCCAAACTCAACACTAGACTCTAGTATTTCTAATATTATTGACACTATCGATAACGCAACAGCTCTTCAAAATATGCAGCCAGTGAGTAACACCACAAAAATGTCAAAGGTTCTGCCAGATCAGCACCTGACAAAAGACTTGCTTTATACCAGGTAAATCAGCTAACTCTATTCTTTATATTCCAATGCTAGCTGAGGTGTGCCGGAACTAGCCATCGCTTCATAACTTTATTAGTATGTTACGACTCATTAATGTAAGTTTGACATTCCATAGAGGAAACAGCTTATTGGAATACCCCAAAAACCAACTGTTACATTCTTTCTACTCTAGGTGCGATCTGGATATATCTGGTGATATTCCATCTGTTAGATTGCATTAGTACCGCCAACTGTTCCTAAAGTATAACATAGTAAAGCTACAGCCATAGTTGGTGTTATTGCATCCGTTGTGTTGCCTTTATTTTTGAACCGTTGATGCAAAGGCAACCGATAAATTATAAAACAAGATTCTGCTTAGACACTGTATTAATCTGTGGACGCTATTGTATTGCTCCTGTTTGTGTGGTTTTGTTTTGAATTGTTTTAGAGCATTATAAGCAGCTATAGTTACTGTATTTTTATTTTTGTGTCCGCAATAGAGTAGTTTATTGAATATATTACGATATTTAGCGTTCGGAAGTGATTTTATCCAAAAGTGTTAGTGCAAAAGTGTAACAGTACGAAGTTTTTGGAATGGATTTATTTCGCGAATACGTTTTGTCTCTTAAATCACTCATTCCCTGAGATGTTAAGCCCTCTTCTGTATATGTACATATTGAAGTGTAGAGTATACGGTCAACATAGATTCCAGGTGCACCTGTTCCTTACTGGCATAAATTCGAAAAAAGATTGGGAGAATGTGGTTCACCTGGTGTATTGCATATCGTTTTTACATTTTTCCCCCCATAATGAACATTTATATAATGTTGGTAGTTAAGTATACAAGATAGAATGGTTCATATATCGAGAAGTAACCTTTCAACAGGTTGTGCTTCACCTGCAACAATATTTTAAAGTAATTGACAACGTGATATTTACTGCGTTGCACCGCCGAGGGTGTGTTTACTGCGCGGCGTAAACATTCAGCTCAATTTTCTGTTGAACGCTGACTTGACTTTTTTGACATGGTCACGGATGTCTACCAGGAGTCGAAACTTCCCTTAAAAACCAGAGAAGGCAGCATCCGAGTGCAATATCTCGAGTCTAAGTAGCTCCCCGGCTGTTACACAGGGATGGAAGTGGGTACGCCACTTACACGGGTCAAGGAAGACTACCGAATACCTCGGACGGGCCATCCGCAATCTAGCTAATCAGCTACTACCTCTCCAAGTTTCGTGCCGGAGGAAACTGAGGTGTCTTGCAAGCCCGTCTGAGCATTACACCGTAGGCGGACAATCTTCCATGGGTATCCGGAAGCACTGCCCCACCGAGGTCAACCCAATCGGAACAACTCCCTTACGGAGCACCTCGGATATCCGGCCCAGCGTTCACCTAGTCTCGTCAAAAGTGCCAGGTGTGCTTGGTCCGCAGCGGTCCAAGTGTCCGAGTGTCCGCAGCGCTCGCACCACGGCAATTGAAGGGATATGTACCCCCTGAGGGCGCCATTTCTGACAGGATGTATGCAATATTGCAAAAGTATGAGCGTTGATGTTTGTGAACACTGGTATAAACTGAAAATATTGACAAATTTTAACATCCGCTTTTGCTTCTATGCTACTTATGGTGAAATATAAAGATACTGTTTTGTTAAACATACGTAAACTCCAATACTATTAATCTGTAATACGCTGATATCAATATTTCTTCAGAATTAATTAAGTTATATTAAACCTCGAAAACAAGTGGGAGAGAAAGTTCATTGATAGTGCTAGCGTTTGCTACTCCATTGCTAATTATACTCTTCATAAATTCCATCAGCTGCTTAGCTATTACTTCCACTAATCTACCATGTTTTACCTTTTCCTTTTGCTACGTTGTGGTAGTCTAAAACTTTTAAGGTCGTATTAACATATTTCAAGTTGGTCTGCTCTAAAAGTGGATTAAACGTGGACCAAGCATATGACGGAGCTAGCTTAAGGCAAGGATCACCTCTGATCTAGTTTTGTTTTAGCTGTGCTCTTGCTTATCAGTACCTACAAAAATACCTTTAGGCGGTGCTATGATGTATAGGTAAACAGGAAAACGAATAGCCCGTAGAGGAAAAGGAAATGTTCTGTACTCCCTGTTTAAGATGAATTATGAAATTATAACAATGAATATCTTAAAACGTCTGACCTAACCGATAAATCCTCGAGTGGAGCGGGAGGGGTGAAGAGGAAAGAGACTGCTTCGCGCATTTTGTAATGCCCCTACATTGTGAGAAAAAGTGAAAATGAAATGACTGAAAGTAGGGAAGTGATAGTCCGAACTGGACAAAGTTACCATGAGGTTATTGTTTGTTTATGCCAACAAACTTACTGCAGGTGTTTTCATTCACAAACAAGCCGTGTGTGGGAAATGTTTAACAGGTGGAATCAGGACTGAAAAATTCAATGGCATAGCTGGGATTAAACCCGGGACATAAAGTGCTTACGATTGTCTCGCCCTTGGGGTATTTATCTCTGATGTGATATTCCCTTGTGGTCTACCGGGAAAGTAGAACCGGTTGGGGATTTCAGTGTCATGCTGGCAAGTTGGCCATGGTAGATTACTGGTTAGAGCAGCCCCCTAATAAGTGGGAGATCCGTAGTTCAAATCCGGCTATGGCATTGAATTTTTCAGCCCTGATTCCACCTTTTTTCCATATGTCGTAGGAATAGTCTACACAAGAGTGAGAAGAGAAATTCAATGGTAGTATTTTTCCATCTTATTTGTGGAAGGTTCACTAGTTAGAAATCTTTTTGCATAAGCACTGCATTTTCCCTAGATGTATTTTTTGGGGAATATGACAGATCAGTCTGGTGTAGAGCCCTTTGACAATCCAATCATTTAAATCCAAGAAATCGCACACATTAATTAATTATTCCTCTGCGCAATCTGAGTTGTGTGGTGTGTTGAGCCTTACATTCATGAGATTTCAAGTTTATACCTCGATTAGGGTGAGTCACACGGATAAGGTATTTTTCGGTGTGTTCCCTTATCCCGAGAAGGCAAATGTCTGTAACCTTAAGCTCAAAGGACTCCAAGTTCATTTGAGAATCATTTTATGCAATTTCCTACTAGGTTAAGAAAGCTAAATCTTCAGAAAGAAAGAAAACACATGCTGTTATTTTTCACGTCATTATATTTCTCCGCAGTAGAAAAGCGCATTAGCAGCGATTTTACATTATCCTTATGTTCAGTGGCATGAAAGCGCATTGTTACATAGGTCCGTTAGTGGTGATGCGCCGCAGAGTATCGAGGTGTAATCGTAAATGAAGCACTTTTTCTTCGCGCTCTCGATAATGAGTGTATATCTAACTGCACCTGCGGTCTCTTATTATTCTTTATAGATAGTTTCAGTAGATACTAGCTTTGTTTTGTTTAATATATTCTTAGACTGTTAGACAGTATGTACTTTGTAAGGATATGCCAGTGTGAAAATACCCTCTTCAATATCTTCAGGGTTTAATAAAGAACTAGTACAAGCCACAGCATATGGAGCGTCTGTGGCAGAATTCGGGAGGTCGTAGGTTCGATTCCCGTGGCCGACCTTCCTGACACTTTGACTTTCTTAGGGGGGTTGCTGGATCGCTAGCCTGAGAAGGATAATTACTCCCAGACATTCACCTCCTCATTTTATCCTGGTTGGTGGTTCAAGATTTTAAGTGTTAAGGTTCGTTCCTCCGGATCGAGGGCCACCTCCTAGTCCTGCCCCCCCCCCCCCAGGAGATAAGGGGGAAGGGAATCAGTTGTACGAGCTGCCACAGAGGTCTCCTAGGTCTGGCAATCTTACTATCAAAGGAAATTAATTGTTATTTCACATTAGCCGTGCTTAGGACAAGGTGGAAAAGCGCAGAATCAGACTGAAAAATTCAATGCTATAGTCGGAATCTGAAACATGGATTTTCCGGTCCCCGCTTTAACCACTTAGCTACCATGGCAACATGCCAGTACGACATTAAATTCTCCAACTGACTCGGTAAACCACACAAGGAGATCTCAAACCCATGCGGCATAACATACCTTAATGGTGACTTACAATATTGTAAGTACTTAAGTCTCGGACTTCATACTTTCACCAACCTCAAATAAGTTGAATCAATTCATGCGTATACCGGAAGATCGTGGTTCAAATCCGGCTATGATATTGAATTTTCCTGTCTGATTCTACTCTTTCCAAGCTTAGTAACCTCTTAGCTGACCTCTCCAGCCCAGGACCCAGTCTATGTCATAAGAACAAAATTTCTTCAATAGATTGAGGTCATAAGTGCTTCTTCCAAACCTTGTCATACCTCGTACCTCAACACAAGGCACGGTTTACGAGTACGAAAAACCTTAGGCCTCTGCTGATAAACCAGTAGTTACTAGCTCGATTTTACGTGGAAATGTCTCTATATATAGCCTATAATAGAATGGATTCCAAAGTGACCATTTTGCTTTCTCTGTATCGTTATTATGACGTAATATTTATTGCACCCAAAAATTCCGCGTTGAGATTAGAACATAAATACATTTTTAGAAAAAATGTGCAATAAGTTTTGCTTTCTCAAAAATTAGTAACGATTTTGATTAAGTTACCTAATTTTAAGATATTTACGTTGCAGATAAAACGCACGATATCTCCAATTTTCTTGAAATAGTTAAGGACTCTTCATTGGAAAGTGCTTTTTTATAATTTTTAATACCGATGCACAAAAGTGCTCTGCAAGAAAGACATAAAGCTCTTTATAACATGCATTTGAGATCCGATAAGCTTTCTGTGGCAATAGCCATTTCCAAGATATCCGTTGTTATTGGTTTTTTTATTGTTGGAATTTCGAGGCTGTTGGGGTGTAAATAGATATATTTGTATTGGCAATTGAGGACGGTGTACCTAATGAATATACTTAACATCAATATCTGCTTCATTTGAGGGCGGGAGGCAGAGTGGGCAAGGATTGCAAAAGCGAACGTTGTATAGGGACTAAGCTGGAATGTTTCTGCAAAGCCAATAATCTCGCACCTCCTAGGCCACTAGGTCACGCATTGAATGTGAAGTGAAACGGATAGCACTTAGTACCCTAGCGCACGGTGGTGATGCTGCTTACCAAGTGGGGGACCGGGTTCGATTCTCGCTACCGGCGTGGGGATTTTCTTCATCTGAGAGACCTGGTCCGGGCTGCACTCAGCATCGTTAGGCCCCTGAGCGGTCTATTGAGGTACTACTTGATTGCAAAGGAGCGGCCCTTAGTCAAGAAGACCACATAACCGACCGAGGGACTGACCACGTCCCACCCTCCGGTACTGCATCCCACTTATGAGGCCTGTAGTGGGCAGACGTGGGGACGTAGCGGCCGGGTGGTAGGCCCTGAATTGGCTGTTGTGCCACGGGATTATAATGTTAACACAATGTATAGTGACCAGTTTTTAAAAATTTGTCACTAATCCTCCTGCACCTGTAACGATAAGGACTCGTATATCATACGTAGTATAGAAAAATAATGTTTTGATTAATAGTTTTTTGTAACTGTATAATGTGGGTAGAGAAAGTCATGTGAGTATAGATATTGAATTATTAACATAGCATTGCGCACCTGAAACCTTTGGATCTGACGGTATCCTGAAGTCAACAGTCGACTGAATGTAGGCAGCATTGGTTCTCGTTGAATGACCAAGAGGAAATTTCTTCTTTTTTCAATAGGAGTAAGTCTGGTATTGAAACCTCGCACATAAATTCTTCCTTTTCCTTATTAGGTGATGCGGTGTTTAGGATTCTTCTCCATAGTTAAGTAAGTGCGTATGGAACACTTCTTGACTTGATGGTATGCATTCTCAGAATGCACTTAGCTCCAAGATGCGATACCCTCACTGTGAGTCATGCCTCAAGACAAGCCACAAATGACGTAGGCGTGAACACATAAACGTCATATTTTCATTCCCAGCCTTTCAAATGGGGTACCTAAAGGCACGAATTTCACCGATGTGTCTCGTATATTTCTACACCTCTTTAAGAAGCAACATTTGGAGAAAGGGGTGCACAACTACCATTTATGGAATCTTGGAGACATGCTGAGGTTCTTTATGTTCGTAAACCGTAACTATTAAACTCAGATGAAGTGAAGAATACTGGGATGTCATTCAAACTGTTCAACTGTCAAGAACGTTAAGATAGTAATTGATTTAAATGCCTACTGACCAAATAATGCTTTTGGTTTACGTGCAACGTTCTTGTCAACTTACGACAAGGCTACAGAACATTCTTATTAACAATGTAAGTGAGGATGTAGTTAAAAAAACTATAGCTCCTATATTTTCTAACTTAAAAAACTAAAATTTGGAATGGTATTATTAACGCTTGTTTACATACTGTGTAATTTTTTCAGAATTTTTTGATGTCTTAGAGTTGTATTATTCTTGTTGCTATCTAAATAAGATGCATTTTCTCAAACTGCTTGAGGTATTTAGTTGAAAATGTTTACAAGTTATCCTAAACATACAAGTCATAATCATGTGCAACAGAATTGCTACATGTATTATTGATTTTGGGATGAAAAGAATACATAGATGCTTTGATATAATTCTTGAAAATCCACTCGAGTATAATCTCACAAACGTTTAACTAATCTTTTTGTTGAAATTCAGTTCCACAGGATTGTACTGTATGGTCTTTGCTATCAAATTGCCAAATGTAAATTGTAGAAAAGTTGAGTTAACGATTTACTTTGATTTTCATTACTACAGAAGTGTTTCAAAAGTAAATGCTTGAAAACACAGCGACCTTAACTAACGCGATCTAAAATCATAAACATTTTTAAACGCTTAGCAAAGATACGGTGCAGTTTTGCAAACTATTTATTCAACAAATTGAAAATGGTTTTTAGGCCAAAACCCATGTATGCAAACACAAAGACTTAATGTTTTCTCATATTTAATTGTTTTTTAACTTTAATAGTTACGATTTCTGTGCCATGGCCCTATTTCCAAGAATTAGACGAATGAGAATATTAACTCTAATAATATGGCCACGTCTGTATACTCGGTAATTCTCCCTCACAGGTATTACTGATATCAGTAACTTATATTCTTGTTCATTGAACGGTAGTTTCCCTTAGGGTTCATGTGCATTTTTCTATCGGTTATTCGTGTTTAATTTACGTATGAAAGAATATCGCTGATGTGCCTGCCTTTGAGCATCATTTTTATAACTTTGTATAATATTATGTTTATGTATATTGTAAAGTTATTATTGAAACGTGGCAGAAAGAAAAAGAGGGCAAAGCAGTCATAATTCTCTCCCATTAAATACACAAACAAAAAATATCACCCGGATGAAGGAATAAGTTTGATTTTGTGTACAGGTCGGCTTCAAATGTTTTCCGACTCTTATCCTCCTTGACGCGGGGGGAACCTTATCTTGTTCGTAAGAAAGTAATTTCAATGGAAAAAAAAAAGGATTAACGTTATAAATCCAAGAACGAACTCGCAGTTGAGGATGGAAACTAAATATTTGAGATTAGAGGCGTCTATCACTCTATAATGGAATTACATTTAAAACGTTTAACTAATTGCAATAAACCATGCGCGCTGTAAAATTTGCAAGTTGGTTTTATTCAGCGATCATGAAATCGTGTATTTGACCTGAAATTTCACATCGAAGTTTAAAACATTGAATGACTGTACGTCGAAAGTAGCAGGAAAACAGAACTTCAAAGGAAAATGAAAGTTTAGCGAAACAAAAGTAGTAAAACTACTGCAATTCGAAAGAGACTATGTTTAAAAAAACTGAGGCATCAAGCAGCATAGGTTACGACGTAGCCTCTGCTCCTTTATACCTGAACTGGTTTATCTTTTACCAATATTCTCATCATAATTTATTATTACTATTATTGTTATTATTAATTATTACATCATATGCGTTATATTTGTGTAAGGAATTGTTTAAACATATTTCTTAAAAGCCGTTAATACTACCCCCCAAAAAATGTTACTTGTTTAAACACGTACAGAAAAGAATGTGCTGATTTTTGTTTCTTTGGATAGAATAAAATATATTATTTAGCTTCTTGTTGGCTCCCCGCTGACCACACATCAGAGGAACACACACCTCCGGTAAGACCATCATTGAGCCTGGTGAACTAGGCGCAAGTAACTGGCCAGAGAATTTTTCGTCTCTTTCCCCTACACCCTCCCGTCCAATTTGCAGCCGGTTGTACATGTCGGAATAATAGGCTTTAATTAAGATGCATATAGAACTGACAATGACTCAACAGAATTAAAATTATTAATGGAATAAAAGAAAATCACAGCTTAATTTATATGCTCTGAACAATCATTATTGTCAGAAGACGGCATGGAGAGACATTCACTGGGATACAAAAGACAAGAAAAGAAATAAAGGAGGCAATATCAAGGAAAGGGGGTGCATGATTTACAGTGAGCTCCTTTTCTTCAGTAGAGGTGAAACGGAAAATTCCGCATAGAAAATGCGAAAGAAAGGGAAAATCTCATTTCTCTGGGTTATTATAATAGTAAATCAGTATCTTTTGTCTACCAACATGGGTAGCCTAAGTCGTTAGTTCACGTACTCGTGAACGCGAAATCTGCCAGGATCGTCCCTAATTGTGGGGATTTTTTTTCACATATCGGGAAGGTATCCACCACCTGTGGTGACATCTGCAGCAAGAGCGGCCAATAAGCACTACTAAAATGCGCCTCATCTGAACCATTTAAGATATATTTTGACTTTCAAAAGTAGTTTAGAGTGAGTGAATTATTGTGAAAATTTATCGCTTGCCTAATCTGGTTAGATATGAGCTGAGTAGTCCCCAAAGAGGCGCTTAGGACTGTAATAGGGATGAGAATTTAAAGAGTCGCGGTTTGGAAAATATGCTGCAAACAAACCATGCTCCAAAATGTAGGTAATATGATTCTGGGTATTCGTTTAATGAGTTATGCTAATGTTCTTTAAGCAGTGTTTATTTGTGGGAGTCGAGGAGGCATATAGCATATACGTTGTTAACGATGATAGTGACATTATTAGACATCCATTCAAAGTTGTATGTACTGCAGGCACTGCTCAATCAACAACATACGCCTTGGTTCATTACTTGAACTTTAAGCTTATCAAGTTATTTTATAGTGCAATTATTAAATAATTAAAATATTCGGTAAAAATACTCTTACCAAGTCAAGTTGTGCAAATAATAGTACACAGAAGGATTGTTTATATATTGAATTCAACGACAACTTGTGGAAGGGGACTTAGTATCTCGACCAAAAGGCGATCTTGTGTGCCTATGCCCCTGAGCGGCATCCCTCTCGAGGATGGATGAGGCGAATGGATTCGAAGGGCAGCCGGAACGTTGCCACGACAGAAAAGAGGGCAGGGTTGCTACATTTTCCCAGTTATAAGCACCTCGTCGGAGGCTGGTTCCTCTCCCACCCCTTCAAGTTCGTACTCCCAAGGGGGGCATGGAAATCGGCTCCCGCCCCCTTCTGGTTTGTACCATCCCAGGGCGGCCTGAAAACCAGTTGGCTCGCCTTCTAATTAGGGGATAAAATTTCTCCTATCGTGCTGCTGCAGCAACACTCGCTGACGCTTCTAGCCTGAAAGTAACCTAGCGTGATGAAGGGTGAAATGAAATTACTAATGTAACGAACTGGAGGACAGAAAATTCGGAGGATGTGGAAATTCTTCCCAGTATTCACCTGACGACCTGGGAAAACCTAAAAAAAAGGAAAACATCGGCCAGGAAGGTTGGCTGCAGGGATCGAACCCGCGACCTCCCGAATGCAGTCCACAGACGTTACCGCATGAGCTATCCCATTCGCTTTACATATCTACAAAGCTCCCAGAATGAATTGAACCTTCGTGTAAATCTTAGACGTCACAAAATACACTAGAAGTGTGTGTGTGTTTCAGGAGTTCATAATTTGGTCTTTGCTAAGAATTAATTCTGTTGTAATAATACACAGAAAAATAAATAAGCTATTTCGGATACTGCATTTACAATCATTACTGTGCGTATTGTAGCGGTATTCACTATTCTCTCATCTCTTTGCAGCTATGGCCTTACACAACTTCCTAACACTTTTTACATAGTCTTTCTGCATCAGCTATTTGAAACTTTAGAAAGTTACTCTCGCCTCCTTGACAAGGTGACGTCATGCCAAGGAGCTTCTAATTTATGGGATGCTTTCCATGCGGAAGCTATATCAATGTCGCACTGTTTCATATCTGTGATTTAAATTATACGTTTGACAACCTCCGGGGTTAACTTAAAGCTGTTTATTTTCCAGTAATTTCGATGTTCTCCATTTAAAACTCTTGTAGCATTACTAGGACATTATAACTTTCGGGTAGTCGGTATTCACAAACTTGCCTATATGAAGTCTCTGGTCTTGAGATCAGTAATGATCATATAATTATCTTAAGGACTTCGCCGAAATTTAGTAGGGTTAAATACAGACATCTTTTCCTCTCTGGACGCATCAGTGAATTAGATTGGCTTGTCAGAAACAGCCTTAAAATCAGATGTATCACTGCAAGTGCATAACCCAAATTAGTGAATCTACTGCTACCAATGGCACACTATATAAGGCAGCAGTCCATCATGTAGTTGGGAACATTTCATGTTGGAGCTGGTTGGCATCTGACATCCACAAGGCGCCAAGTTTGTTTGGCGTGCCACGCACATACGCATGATAACGGACAGACAGGCAGCTACGTTAGAAAGAGCAGTTGAATGAGGAATTTACATAACTCGTCATCAGTCTCTCAAAGTGATCCTTGTGAAATCTGGAATTCCGCCAAAGTGCTTCTCTGGAAGTATATTATTCAACCAGAAGAACAATGCATTTTAGAGAATATCCATACAGGCACTTGTCATAAGCGCTATCTTTTATAACAGTGAGTCTTGCACAAAGTAACAGTATGGCCATTAATACTGCTCAGATTTGTCATTTTGTCTTTAGACTACATGCAGACCCTACGAATCCAGAATGCGTCACCAAGGAAGGCCTTACAAAGTAGCAGAAACTCTGCATGCGTCCTAGCCTATCAGCGGTGACCTAGTTCAGTATGTGTTTGTGCGCACTTGCTTCAAGTGTAATACTTAGATTTGAGACATTCGTGTTGCTGTGGCTCACTGTGCGTGCATCTTCGGTATTTTGCCTCTGAAGAAGAACGCAGCGTACATATTGTGTAAATCATAAAGAAAAGTCTTCTTCGCCCCCATTTGCAACATGCTTGCGATCACTCCTCTCTCCAGCTCCTTGTGTGGCAACCGTTATTTACAGCCTTCGTTCTGTACGGAACACATCGCTCACGTGCAAACATTGTAAACCTTCGCAAACTTGTGCATTGGAATGAATACACATTATGACGTCAGACGCAGAAAGGATAACATTTAGCTTGATTTATTATTCCTATTGACAACGTACAATGAACGTGTACAGTGTAAAAGAAATTCCAGTTATATGTTAATATTATGGAACGCGAGCATCATGACAGCAATTATGATGCGAATATATTTTATGAAACGAGCAGTAGTAGGTTAGTTCATAACATTCATACGATTCATGCATGTTTTGTGGACTGAACTATTTCGGAGGTATTCCTTGTTATCTGTGTAAGTTCTGCAATACTTATATTTTTCTCAAATAGAAATTTGTTATTCACGTTATCGTTTGGCCGTGCAAAGGAGCGGAATTTCAAAACCTTTACATAGCGACCAGCTTTAAAACATTTGACGATCGCTTAAGGCCTACTGTATTCCCATATTCCCCTTGAACTTACAAGAAAATGAACAATAAGACAATTTCAGCAAATGTTTATCTTGACTAACATGAAGCAGACAAAGGAATAACAGTTTGTGAGATAACTTAGTTCAAGAGTACAGAAAGTTATGTGAGTGCAACACATCAGATTTTTAACTTTAAACCGTGATTTTAATTAAATTTAATTTCCTATGCCTTTTGTAATTATTTAGCTAGAATTGTTTGTAACAAAAGTAAGTAGATGTTATGTATTTCTGTGTAGTTAACGACAGTGAAGTTGTGTTTTGGTGGAGAGCTTGCTTCCATTAAGACAATGGGAATAATTCAGCAGAAAGAGGGAAGTTAAAACATTGCTCCATTACGAGAAGTCGCACACTCACTTAACTACCTCTCTCCAGCAAGAGAGTGAGTAACTTTCCTGCTATCTTAACACTGGTATCACGTTTCCTTTCACTTCACTCTATCTCCTAGCACAACAGAATTGACCCGCATTAATGCCTTCCTAGAATACGTCGATATTTACTTGGCCAACAAGTCCATCTGGTTTCACACATATCCATACATAAGTGCTCTTTACCAGTTGCGATTATAGCTAATGGTTTCGTAGAAAGTTGATGGAGTCCAGCTCTAGAAAATGGAAAATAAACGTATACTGTGTTAAACTTCACTCTGTATAATGCACAAACAATAAGCACTAATAGTGAGTGTTAAAATTGGTATTTACGATATGAGAAGCCGGAGATGTATACGAGAGAATACAGGGTGGGTCAAAGAAACGGGAAATTCTGAAATTGTGAAATGAAACCTTAGATAATGTATTAAATGAATTTATTATTATTATTATTATTATTATTATTATTATTATTATTATTATTATTATTATTATTATTATTATTATTATTATTATTATTATTATTATTATTATTATTATTATTATTATTATTATTATTATTATTATTATTATTATTATTATTATTATTATTATTATTATTATTATTATTATTATTATTATTATTATTATTATTATTATTATTATTATTATTATTATTATTATTATTATTATTATTATTATTATTATTATTATTATTATTATTATTATTATTATATGAAGATCTAGAAAATAGTACGCCATTTGCTATAACCACTATTTCTTGAAAATAACATCCTTTAAATGTCCACCGCCAACACGCACTCATTCTTGTAAGCGACCTTTAAAGTTTCTCATCACTCTTTGCAACATAACTACTGGGATTATCGCAATTTCTTTACGAATTTCTTTCTTCAGGTCGTCAATCTTTCGTGGCTTTTTTGCGTATACTTTACTTTTGAGATATCCCCATAAAAAGTAATCACATGCAGACGAATCAGGGAATCGTGCAGGCCACGGAATGTTTCCATTCCTCGATAAGACATGATTCCCAAACAAATTTTGCAGTTCCCGTCATAGAGATTCGTGCAGTATATGCTGTTGCACCGTCTTGCTGAAACCAATTGTTCTGTTGATGCCATAATAAGTGGGCTTCATCAGACATCCATAAATTCGGAAGAACTTCTTCGTTATTTTCAATCCCATTCAAAAATCGCTCACATAACATGTCACGATTATTTACTTCCTGCTGATTTAATTTATGCACAACTTGCAATTTGTGGGGGTGAAATTTTAGATCGTGTTTGAGTATTCTTCGTACACTAGAGAGATCCATGTTAAGTGCCAGAGAATGTCTCCGGACTGAACGTGTCGGACTGTTCACTATAGCAACTCTTCCTCAATATTTTCAAGTGTACGAATAGATTTTGGTTTACCTGAAGGTTTCTTCTTTAGTGTCGAGTCTGCTTCTTCTGATTTGCGAACCCAGTCATTTATCGCATGAGCAGAGGGCACAGCATCACGACGACGAAGTTGAAAATGACGACGAAACTACCCACGAGCAGCTTCGGCGCTTTGACCATTTAGATAATAAGATTTTAAAGCAAATCCTCTTTGCTCACCAGTCCACTGTTCCATGTTTACTAAATTGCAAACTATCACGCTCAACAATGACATGAATCTAAGCCTTCTGCTATAAACCATGTCCTAACAACAACGAAATTAAAATTTGCCGTTTCTTTGACCCACCCTCTGAAACACCTAGCATTGTTCGTAGTTTGATTATTTATCTCTAAAACATCCACACTTAGGTTGCATTTTCCCCCAGGCTTTTTTCGGGGGTCGTCATTCGAATACTGCAAAGCACAATTAACTACATCCCTTGAATTTCTTATCGCTCAATTCGGTTTTACTATTTATTTCAGTCACCCTTCATTCTGTTGGTTCTTTCAGGGTTGCAAGTGTCAGCGAAGGCGTTGCACCAGCTTGACAGGGATTATATGTGCAAAGAAACTCTTTCCGCTCCTAGTTGTCCGTGGGATCCGGTTGGAAAGGGGGCCGGCAACTGGGGACCTACCTGGGGTGGCCCCGGAAGTCCTCAAAACTTAGAAATGTCGTCACACTTGGGAAACCTTAGGGACCTCTGTCAATGTCTGTGCTGTTGATCTGGCCACCCGGTGTCTCCTCTCACCTCATCCTTCCTTCCTTGGGGGCATAAGCCTGGCTTCAGTGCCAAACCCCAACCGTATCTCTTCTACTCCTATTGACGTAATCGATTCATCCCTATCAATATATTCACTCGCTGTGATCAGAGTTACAGTCAAAGAGTGCGTTTGCTCTTGTTATTGATTTTTGACATGAAACCTGTGGCGAATGAATTTTATCCGGAGCAACAATTATCATGTCATAAAAATCACTTAAGAGATACCAAATTAAGCCATAATTAGTTAACCCATAACGTGCCTGTAACGCTTCCATCTGCTGTATGGTGAAGCCATTAGCCATGCCAGCAACTTCAGAAAGTTACCCTGAAATATCCACAGCAAGTTTATCTTAATTACTCCTAATGTATACTGCATATCTGCAATAAACCTGACAGAACGCACTAAAGCTCATTCCAGCAATTTCTCATACTGCATAGAGACAAGACACTCCATTACAGAACTTCATAACCTAGGGTAGTATAATTATTGCACTCGTCACAAACATTGGATGTTCAGATTTCACCAGATATGCATTCCGAGTCTCATGAAGACAAGTACAGAATTTTTAAACAAACTTTCACATGCTTATATCCACACGATTCTAATGCAAAAATGTGTTAGGTATTTTAACATTAAAAGGACTAATCGGCTTGATTTTTTTATGAATTTGATAACTAGAACCCGTTGAAACTTTATTCTTATGCTCTAATTTTACACTGCTACCCCTTAGGACCACGACCTGTCAGTGTGAATGACAACTTCGTCTGTTATATAGTGTTAAAATAGTTTCTCTTAATGCTCTTAAAATAAGAATTAGCGATCCATTCCTGTTTCTGGCTAACTCATGAAAAATTTACCATTATTTATCAAGAATCATGTTTTAATGTGTGTAAAGACTGAAAATTCATACTTTATTAGATTATTTCTGAGACTTGTTTCTTTTTCTGGACTAATATGCACGGGGGCATCTGGAGGGCGATTGAGTATTGCATAATTGGAACCTTGTCCGATATTGGATTCAGAGGGGAAGACCACTTGAATTTATGAGACGATGAATTTGAAATTGACAATAAAAATGCTATTATTAATTGCATCCGCATACAACGGGTTAAAAATGGCTGTGATATTAGAAACCCAAGTGGCCAATGATAATAACTTCAGAAATCAACAAATGACAAACTGCCCTCTCGGGAATTTTTTTGGAAAACTTGAAGTAGGCTACGGTGAATGCATAGGTAGCAGAACATTTTGGCCTTGTTTAAAAACAATTTATTGCAAGCCTCCATGAAAAAGAAGTTGTGGGCTCGCCCATTTAATAGGCAGAGGCAGAAGCGCACCGCTTTAAAAATGGGATCCAAATTATGTGTACCGCCCTCCCTAGGAGATTGAAACTTCGCAAATATATCCTTTAAGACATAATGCATTTTCTGCAACAAAAATACATTTTTTAACCAATCAGGTTCAAAAATATCACTTTAGTATTTCCTAAGAATTGGCCGTAAGATTTTCAAGAAATTTATTTTACTGCAGTTGGCTTTTCCGTGTTTGAGAAAAAATTATATTGCTTTCCTAAAAAGCATTTCTTTGAAGAAGTAGCTGCATTACAAATGCAGAATGTTAGGGTACAGATGTAGTTATTTTGACAAATGGTACCTTAATATGTATCCACTTCAATTCGGTAGATGCCTTTTTTCTCTCTTGGCCTATAAGTTTTTCTGTAAACCAATCACATAGTTCACTACCTTCTGCTTTCAGCATGGTCAAATCTCATATAGACTATCCGTTTTGCTCCACACCTCAATGCGCGACCCACCGGCCGAGGAAAATTTACATCATTGGCTTTGCAGAAGGCATTCGAAGACGGTTCCGATGAAGCGTTCGTTACATCCACCTCTGTCCTCTCTGCGCCACGGCTTCTCTGCTTCGTCTACATAATCAGGGATACTAATCAACCTAAAAATAGGTACCACTCTTATTAAGTAAAATTATAAGTCCACAAATGAAGCAAATATTGATGTTATCTTGTTCATTATATAGTGTTCACTTACCAGTACAAATATCTATAGGCATGCCTATGGCATGCATCCTCTAATACGTATGAAGTATTGTATTCCACCCAAAAATTCGAGATTTCACCGGAAATATATGTTTTGAGACCCCCTGAATAAAAAACCACACACATTCTTAGAAAAAGGTCCGTGTGTGAGTGTGCCTGTGTATGCCTGTGTCTTCCTGTGTCAGTCTGTGGACAGCATAACTCAAAAGCGAAAAGTCGGTTAAAAACCAACTTTCAGGGATGCGAAATGAAGATTTTGAAGAAAATAGCTGCACCTTAAACTACCCTTAACGTGGAAAATTTTTCAAAAATTTTGATTTTCTTGAAAATGACTAACGATTTTGATTAAAATGCCACATGTTTGAGATATTTTTATGACAAATGAAATGTATATAGAGTTTTCTGGCTATAGCCTATGTAGTCTTGTTTACTCTGCATGACTGTTGAACAACTCGTAAACCGTAAGAAATAGACAAAGTCGTACTCTACAAAAATATAGATCTCGCTAAGATACACAATTTATGCTTCAATAAATGTTTTTGTAGAATGAGCCTTTCGGAGATATTGCTTGTTATTTGTGTCAGTTTTGGAAAACAAAAATTTCGTGAAATGGAACATCTTTGTTCATTTTTTATATGTTAAGCGTGCAAAGAGAATGGGATCTCAAAGCTTTAAAATATTTGACTACCGCTCAAAGCCTACTGTATTCTAATATTCCTCTTGCACCTACAAGGAAATAAGCAATAAGATAATTTGTACAAATGCTTGTCTCAACTAACATGAGGAACATATAGGAATAAGAGTTTGTAAGAATTGTTAGTACAAGAGTAGAGAAAGTCATGTGAGTGCAACACATCAGATTTTTGTTCTTCCTGCTAACGTCTCAGGCTTAGAAGATTTTATTCAAATTGTTAGAGCTGTTTTTGAAAGAATGTAAAATAATGTGTCTCGAAATAAACCGTTACTTAAGTTACTTATATTCCTTGCTTCCTTTAAAGGTTTAGTGCACGTGATACATACGTTTTGACCAAATAGTTCCTGTGGTGGGACTCATATGAAAGTTATCCAGTAAATAGCGACAGTAGATATGCATTCCACATGTCTACATTTTGTGTGTTTAATAAACAAGTGAGAGCCTCATAATTATTATGAAGTCTTTCCAGAATCTAATGTCTGTCCGTTGAGAAGTTTTATAATGGCTTTTGCTGACAAAGTTTCATAACAAAAACTCTCTGACAGAAATGTCCACTGCATTAGCGCATGTCCACTGTCATTTGTTTCAACATATTTTACCTTTGCATCACTCTACGACACTTAGTGGCATCCATCTTAGGCTTAAAGCGGCAGGCATTTACATTTCTTTTCGTGGCGTTCGTTATCAGGAAAGGCACACGACTTCAACTGGGTCATTTCCTGCATTTCGTGTTTACTTGACGCTAGCATAGGCTGTCTAATTGTATTTCTTTCCATTTTATTGCCAGCTTTCATCTGTCCTTTTTCGGGCGGGGGGGGGGGGGCTTGGTGGAGGGGGGCCTTGGTGGAGGGGGAAGTTCTAATTCGCTACGTTAAGAACATTTATATTTAAAATATTCATTAGGATGCCAAGCATTATTATAATAATTAATATGTTTATTTTCACTTTAGAAACTCAGAAATACTGGAGGCTGAAACTGGCGAAGAATAGGAATTACCTGGAAGTTAATGCAAAACAATCACAATATTTATATCAAATGATTCTTCGTAGACTTGTAAACAAAGTAAAATTATCATTGCCATCGAATGGCAAGATAGTGGTGCAAGCGCTGTGCAGCTGTATGACCCAACTCTTAGGAACTGAGTCATGTCTAGAAATTGTCAAGAAAATGGCTACTATTGCCGTGTATTTGCCAGTTTCCAACAATTGATTTGGTTCATAAATGGTTAAAGGCAAACAGAATAAAACGATGCTATAAGTACACAATTTCTAGTAATATTTAGGTAATACTAGGTAATAATACTACTAATAACAATATAACAATAATAGAAATAATAATAATAATAATAATAATAATAATAATAATAATAATAATAATAATAATAATAATAATAATAATAATAATAATAATAATAATAATAATAATAATAATAATAATAATAATAATAATAATAATAATAATAATAATAATAATAATAATAATAATAATAATAATAATAATAATAATAATAACAATAATAATAACAATAACAATAACAATAACAATAACAATAACAATAACAATAACAATAACAATAACAATAACAATAACAATAACAATAACAATAACAATAACAATAACAATAACAATAATAATAATAATAATAATAATAATAATAATAATAATAATAATAATAATAATAATAATAATAATAATAATAATAATAATAATAATAATAATAATAATAACGCATAATATAACTTATATAAACAAGTATAGACGAAAGATCATTAAATAAATTATTTAATACTTATTATATAATGAACATTTTAATATCAACCTAAGGTACCAAACTACGAGAAGTAATGTCCTTTGCCTATTTTGTGATGACGTAAGCAACTTGCTAATTAATTGTCTGGAGTTATGCAAGACGAAAGAGAGAGAGAGAGAGAGAGAGAGAGAGAGAGAGAGAGGTGATGGTTGAAGAGAGTAGAGTTACACGTTTAAATATAAACTTCTGCTATGAACTATTTGTTTTTAAGTCATTAATGCAAGGTGCACACACTACATGCTTTATTCCATTCATTGCCCGCAATGGGGTAACTGCTACCGCGTTTAAATGTTTTGGCATAATTGTATATCTCCATAGCTAATTATAACACCATTATAGTACTGATGTAGTTTATTTACTATATTACCCTTTATTGAATTCTACTCTTAGAAGACGGCATTTAGTATTTACTCGATAAACATTTATGTATGAATTACAACTGGATATTTAAAGCATGTATATAAAATCTAATTTATATTCAGTACCAAATAAGTCACTAATGAACAGATGTTTATCACAGAAGATTTAAAAGTGCTTTCGCAAATCAAACGCCATGTACATATAACCAACCCGCCATTGCAACACAATGCCCGATTGGGAGTTAAAGAGAGGCAAAGTCCGCGTATGGTGGAAGGAGGTAAACCAACACTCCCCTCTTTCGCAAACGTTGACATCGCTGGTCCAGAAAGTACTCTCTTTGAGCAAGTATCACACCATCTTGGGCAACGCTATGAAACCCAAAAGCACACATGAAAGTTGAGAAGAAAACGGAATAAAAAGGAAATTATGTAAAGGACGTTGTGGTAAACGAGAAATAACCCCAGCATTAGCCTTTCGACCAAGGAAAACCATTAAACATTCATAGTCGGTGGTCGACAGGAATGCAACCCAGGACCTCCCGAATGTAAGTCTCATGCATTACCGCTGAGTCATCTACCTGAAAAATAACGGGAGATCTAATGCATTTTAAATGAACACCTGTTATAAAATTAATGTAGTCGTTTAGAGGACTAAGCAGGAAATAATACAGAACTGTATGTGGGTGCCTATTCCTATATATTTTAACCCGTTCTCATTTTCGTGTTCCTTGGTGGTTCATAACTCACACAGTTTTTGGGAGTCTGTCGTCACTTCTATATTCTGTCTCCATTCATGTCTCCAGTCACAATTTCTGTTATTTACATAAATGTTTAACCTGTTCTTTATGTCTTCATTATGTAGCCTGTCCGTTATAGGCTGTTGACTTTAAGGAAAAATCTTGTTTCCGTTGCTGGAATTTTCCTCACCTTTTGGAGAGCCGCAGAGAGCATGCGCGTGGGAGTGTGTTTTGTTAACCTTCTTTTCTCCAGGAATGAGGGAATTTCGCACACAATAGTGCACATAAATGGTTGCGTGGATTTGGTTGGTGTACATTCAAGCTAAAAACCGTTTAAATAGGTAACTTTCTGCTTTCTGTCCTTTTCCATCACCTCTGATAGACTAGAATAATTTAATAATTTATAACATCTAGTGGGAGATAGCTAAATGGCGAAGTGGGGGTGGCGGCAATGGTGGTGGTGCTGATTTTCCACCATCCTACTTTTGCTTGTCCAAAAATGTCTATATTCTGCACTTATTTCACTGAGTTCTTTACTGCTAAAGGGATATTCACAATGAAAATTGAGCATCAACATCATTATGTAAAACTTAACCTCAAATAAGACGCGATATTTTGTCATTTACTACGACAAATGAACATATAAATAGCAGCCAACTGCAAGAGAGTGTGAAACAGCTGCAACAATAGAGACTTCAAAATAGGTTATGCACAGGCCGGTGCATGGAAACATGCCGATACGAGAAATAGCTCGGGCACACCACCAGCTCAAACCCACGTCAGTTATAGCAAAGCTTTTGTTGGTAATAAAAATGCACAAGTTTGCATGTTTTTAATGGAAAGGGTATGAGGGATAAAGAAAATGTCTCTATTTTATTATATGTATTAAACCCACATGATACACATTCATTAGAATCATGTTTAATTACAAAAGAATTTGCTGTAAATTATAGCACAATATACAAAAAATATACCGAATGTAAGGGGGAAAACATAAAAACATTATAGCTGTAGTAAGTTAATGTTCTAATAATTAATCCAAGACCCCCGTTCCTTATACCATAATCCATTCTTTGTGGTACCATAGCGGATAGAAGAGAAAGTGTGAGCTCTCCCGCTAGTTCACTGCATGATCCGTGGTCCCGTGGCAACTGACCGAAACTGCGGCGTGGCGATCGCAGTCGCCTTAAAATGCGGCCGAACTGCCTAGTATGTGATTCGGAAGTACAGACAATTTTATACGTATGCGTTGTGTGTTGTGAGTAATTAGGTACATAACTTGTGAAATTGCTTCTAATTTTGTGCATAAATGTGTGTGTTCTTCAAAACGTAAGTTTCAAGCAACATCAATAATTGATTAAAAATGCCAACTTGTTTTGTACCCGGGTGTCTTTCAGAATATACAAACTGCTCAGAAGCTAGACATTTTTTTACTCCTCCTAAAGATAAAAATCTGTTTTACAAATGGGAAAAGTCTATTCCTAGGAAAGACACTAAATTATCTGTTAAATCTAGTATTTGTGACAAACATTTTCCAGAGGACTTTTTAGTGAAAGTTGATTCATTCGTTGAGCATGGAAAACTAGTTGAAATCCCAGAATTAAATGGCGGTTAAAGCCAGGGGCAATTCCCTGTATATTTCCTAATTTACCCAGGTACTTAACTACAGTGCATAAATCCCGAAAATCTCCACAAAACAGAGACAAAAAATTACTGAAAAAGCAATATTCAACAATCAGTAAATTACCAGATGCAGGATCCAGTCAACCAGTTCTTATTTCAAACGCGCCGTCCTTCAACAATGAGGAATTCACAGAAAACAGTTCTAATTCCTCCAAGGTCACAAACACAAGTGTCAATAATGAAATTGCTACACTGAAGAAAAGAATTAGAAACCTCAATAGAAATTTAGTTAGAACTAAAATGCTGCTATCTAAAGAGAGGGCTAAATTAAAAGTAGTAGAAAAAAAATTCGCTACTAATTGTTGCGAACATAAATGCAATTTAAATTATTTAAGTAAAAAACAAAAGCTGGTTCTAGATACAATGCTTAAAAAATACATAATTTGCATTATGGTTTAATTTTTCAGCGTAAAATCATGTAAGCAGATATTTCCCACTGTTCTTCGTTAATTATTTATAATACCCATTATTGTAAAATACCATCCTATATTATGTGTCAAGGAAAGACGATGTTTCAAAACAGTATTTCGAATATTCCTGCTTACGATTTTAGGTATTTAAAATGCTAACTGATAATATGAAACCCATTTTCACCATGCATTCGTGAACTAAAGTAAAGCGACCGCGACACCAGTGCCATCTTGCGAGCGAACCATAGTAACTCCCGAAGAGCTCACACTATCTCTTCTATCCGCTATGGTGGTACTGAACTACTTGGTTTCTGAATGTACCCCTGTGAATTTATCCGTTCGTCCCACGCAGTTTCCACCATGTCCCATAGTTGGCCATTTGTGAGGTCTGTTGTGATCAATTTCTCTGTCCATCTGTTTGTGCATTTTCTAATCTAGGTTCTTAGGCACCCTGGGAGCAAGCTGAACGTCGTGTTCATGAGAGTTGTGACATCAAGACATCAAACCAACTGGATACGGCACAGTCAGGAGCGCTGACAATCGTTCCACAATCGTTTCGAATTCTTGTGGTTCTAAATACATTTTCTCTAAAGCAATATATCCTGTAACCTAAGGCCTCACAGGAACATAAAATGTGTTTGGCTCCTCCAGTTTCTTTCTTTCCCAATCTACAATTACGTTACCGGGAAATACTTTCATCTTCTTAACATACTTCTTGCGGAAGCATGTGAAATTCATTCAGAAATGCACCAATTGTGCTCAACTAAAGTCTAGTATCTAAGTAAGCTGCAGCGTTTTCTAATAAATGGTTTACCGTGTTTGTTTCCTACAGTTTTAAGCCAGGTTTTATACTGCTGTACTTTACCTCTCTTGCTAAATATCGAGAGCTTTTAAAGCCAGTTCTGGTGCAAGCATCTACATAAAATCGCAAATCTTTCGCTGCGATTTTTACAGATAACTCCTGGCCTATGATTTTACACAGAAAGGCAGTTAACGAGACAACACGTGGTGACGCAAATCATATTGGAAATGGCAGAATAATCACGCGATAGGAATCACTAACTAGGGTTGGCTAGTTGCTTAGGTTTGACGTAGGTAAAAACTTGAAAGTTTGAACCTTAGAACCTTCTAAGTTTACATTAATTAAATTTTTATTTTTATGTTTAAGTGATTGATTGTGAACTGGGAAGATATTCGAAAGGAATTAGTCTCGTCTTGAAACTTGAATTAATATTAGAAGCCGTTGCAGTAAAACTTGTTTACCAATTTTGATATTTGTTTTATTAGTAGGTAATTTAGTAACTCGCGAAATGGTGACTAACCGCTAACCACCAGAACACAGATGTATTCGAAACAAATTTTATCTGTTTGTATTTGTTTAGCATTTTAAAACGAAGCAAATAAACCGCATCCATTGGACCTTCTTGTATGTCAGTTGTTTAGCGGTTTGTAGGTTTACTTTGTGAGTAATGGCGTACGCATAAATAGCTCGCATGAACAGTTGTATGATTCACGGTGATGAGCGCATAGAAGTAATTACGGTGGATTTGGTTTCTGGAGAGTGAGGCGCCCACGTGGCCACATTCCGGCCGTCCGGCCGGCCGCCTGGTGGGGCCCACAAGAGTAAACAACGCGCCGCTGTAACACCTACGTATGATTGCAACACCGTTACAGGTATCGCAGCGTGAAGCTTATTAGCTAAGCCATGTCACAACCTGCTCGAGATGCACTTGTGATGGCCATCTCTACACCCAAACGTTCCCTACATTTTTATTCTACGCCATCCATCATAGTTTGGACGTTACACCTGTTCAGCAAGGCGGCTTCTATACCTACCCTCTGATATGACTGATATTTCCCTGTCCTGTTGGTGCATAAGATATCACTGAAAGAAGCTATAGTCCAATCCAATTGATTAGCACAGGCAAGAATAAAGAGGTTCATTGGCTAGTTCAAGAAAACCCTAGGTATGTATTTCATTACGCATATCTACTTTATTAAAATCTAGGTCAGATTTTGAGAAAACAAAAAGGAACTTTATGAACATCTTGTTACATTCTTGAGAGATATCGGATACTAATTAATTCTGTCCTCCTTGAGCTATTCTGCGCGCGCCCACGTGAACACACGCACACGCACACACACGTACATGTACGCACGCACGCACACACACATACACACATTTTAGTTCAGTGGACCACAAAAATTGTACCTCCAGTGATATCCTAATATTGATTTTTCAATTTTTAGCATTTATGTGCTACACTTAACATCTAAGGCGGGGATACCAATTTGTGATCCGCGGTGTCATTCTCCTACTTGGTCCCTTCTATCATATGTGTCGCCGGTGGTCGGACTTTACGACACAGTGGTATGAAAACAGAAGCCCCTTGGACGTAGGCAAACCGAAGAACAATGCAGAAGTTGGGTTAAATTTTGTGTCCCCTCCCCATTAGTACAACAAGGCCATAACCGTACTTTATTTTTGTACCAATTCCTCAGGGACAATGATGTTAATTCCTTTACTATTTTTGTTAATGTCTGTCTTTGTTTATGTTCGGTTTTGTTGATAAATATTACTTTCATACACCACACACACACACACACACACACACACACACACACACACACATACACATACGTGCACACACATACACATACGTGCACACACATACACACACACACGCAACCACGCACTCAAAACCATAAGTACACAAAACCACACACAGACAGCTATACGTACACATAACCACAGACACAAATGACATAAGACACAAATGGTCTACAATTAGTTCAGCTCTGACGTAATTTAAATTCTTGCAATAATAATTACCCGTGCATATATTTGCACAATGACAGTAAATGTTAATATCTTGGTATATCTTGGCTTGTCTCTACATCGATATGTAATAGTGCCTATATCATTCCTAGATGTAGTCAATTTATGACATAATTACCATCCATCGCACAACATGGCCTACGGCCGATGCTGAGTCCATTGACTTGAAGCCATCTCCGTGGAGCAATCCTATCGCAGTCATTAAGGTAAAGAACCCAAATAAGAGATACTTTTTTTAAATTCGGCTATCAGATCTGCTGGCACAAATATACCTTATACCTGGATGTTACTTTGCATCCCTAAAAGTATATATTTTCAGGTTTTATACCATGAATGATTGACAACTGTTATTTACATAAATTTCTTTGAAACGTCAACTTTCTTACTTGTATCAATATGCACAAAAACTGCATCAATAGATGATTAATGCGTAAGGAAATAACAAATAATTCTTGCTCCAAACAATAACAACTGTTCTTAGAACAAGAACAATTATGAAGGGCGGTTCTTTACTACCATATACTTCGTGCACCCTGCGCTTGTGTTTCACACATCGTGCCCAATTTTCCCTTCAGTTGTCCTCAGAATATATCAAGGCAGAATAAAAATTCATCATCTGCATCATGAGCTACTATCTCTTATTTGGGACCATGTAATGTTTCTTATTAGGATCGAGGATACATTGAAATTGCGTGGCTTTTGATATTGAAAGACGTTATTCCAGACATTACTAAATCGCTTATAACAACCTCTGTTGGTCCAATATTACCAACAAGTAATTTAATTGTACTACTTAGAACTCACCTTCGTAAAGCTTGACACGGTTTCAAAAAATATTACAACAAAGTTTTCAACTAGTGTAACAAAGCTTTCGCCTTCTCAGTTTGAACCTACTTGTGTAACCGGCACCAAACAAACAACAATGTGATATCCAAACAAAAATATTATGCTACAGCTATTTCCAGCAAATAGAAGTACGCCGTTAATGGGATACACCGGTGTCTCTTATTTAGAGACTATCTGTTATTTGGATACTTTACCTACAGTTTGTTCACCAGCTCATGGCCTTAGGGGAATGAAGACGAGAGATTTCAAAAAGTGTAACTCAGATTTTGTAAACTTCCGCGAAACCGTTGTTCTGCTGATTACGTTGCCAACTTACCTCCAATGTTATTCGCGCAATGTTTACTCGCTGTTAATTTCTCTTAATTTAAGTTCTAAAATCATACGAGTCACTAGTTTTATGTAGGAAGTAATGAAAAAAGTAGTGTACAAGCAGATAAACCCCTGCCTAGGGGTGCTGTGAAGTCTGCTATGATATTGTGGTTGCAGAACAAAGGGGTTCGGACTGACAGTTCTGTGTGTAAAAAAAGCCTTTATAGTATGATTGAAACAAATAAGCTTGAAGAAGTTCTAAAAGCGGGCGCATTTTTTGTATTATTGGGTCACACTCTCGTTTGCTTGCCCCCATATGCATGTTTGATCTAATCCCATAGAACTAGCTTGGGCCAAAGTAAAGTGAATACTAAAAGAAATATAACAGGTGACTTATCCTTAGAGGAATTGCACGATATAGCGTTTGAGGATATATCACTTAATACTAAAACAGACTGGCAGGGTTTTTCAAAAGTGTAGAACACGTGGAAAATGATCAGTGGGAGAAAGGCGGAGAAGTTGAAAACATCGTTTAAGTTTTATAAGCTAAATATACTGCATGGACTGAGAATTAGATTTAAGTTCGGCTATTTTGAGCGAGTTCTTTACTTTGATCTAGCGTGAATACACATTTCAAGGTTGGCACTACTGATGTAAGTGCAGCCAGAAGCACGACTCATCCTTCAGATATAGCTGTGTACCTGGAATTGTTTACTGACGTATTGGCTCGCTACATTCCTGCCAGGGACCATGAACTGGTGAACTAACTGCATGCTGCTGAGATGAAATTCTGGGTATGAAAGTATATGTGTTCTTCCATTAGTAATAGCCATTTCTTCAATTATGTTCAGTAAAGGGAAACAGCGTGTGTCCATTTATAGCATGTGTACCACGCGTAGTTCACATCATGTATATTTTACGACTGCTGGAATATATTCAGCTTTGTAATTTGTTGGCAGACAGCTTCTGGCACATATTTAGCGTTACCGAGTCAAATTCTGAAAGCGTGCCACATTCGTGATTAATAGGAAAAAGGAGGTTTAAAATACAATATATTAGCATTTATGATTGGTAGTTGTTGTGTAATATGTTGGTAAATGATAACGTTGGAGTAAATACATGGCCTCTCCAATAAGGTTAAAGCAGGCGTGTAATGGTTCCGCACCCAGTGCTGTTCCTTGATTTGCTTTTGCTGACGGCAATTTGATACGCTAGTTCAGTAAATTTCATCAAAATGAGCGGAACGAATAGGAACAGGTGCTATCTTGTCTGCTTTCTGGGATAGTTCGTGCTCTTAAGGAATTTTTATCGCCTTCTTCTTACAGTTTTCTTTATGATATAATATTTTTACTGAGAATTTCAGATTTTAACTTTCTGTTTTTATGTCCCAAAACAACCGAAGAATCTCTTCTAAACCACCGTTTATTCAGAAGCGAGTTCTGATACGAAGCTAGTAAATACGAGCATGCGTCTCAGCCTGTACCATAACAAGATCGTTATTTCTGACTAGTTTCATAAATAAAGCTTAAATATTGCATGCTAAATAAGTATTTTATAGCAGGAATTATGAAAGCATGTGTTGAACAGGCACAGATGGTAAATAGTGCAGCATTATCAAATAGAATTTTATCACACTATTAACTAAACGCAGTATTAATTGTTTTAATTTATTACAGTAAGAATTTAACTTTCTATGACATTTTCAACGAAAGTACGGTGTTAAGGAAAAGGTCAGAGTGTGCGTGCAGATTAGTATGAAATCTCATACTCTTCCCAAAATAAGAAACACACTTGTAGTAAACAAATGCGAGAGGCAATGTCAAACTGACCGCAGTACTCACACAAGAGTGCAATAGACCCCATCTTTTCTTTATGCTATACTCTCCATTATTACGTGCTATGTTCCTGTTTGCAAACAACAATTAAAATGTTAAATAGAAACCTATCAGTTTAATGAGACTGAGCTGTTATCGCGGAGTGATTGCATATGCTGTGAACGTCATGCGGAGTGATATAAAGGTGTTTTTCAGAGTGGATTCAGTGTGTTAGCCAAATGAGCTAGCTATCGACGGGCACTTAAACCCTCCCCAGGATAAGTCACCCATTCGCGTAAAAATACACGGCAAAGATTTTCAAAAAACCCTCCCAGTCCAAACTAGGGCTTATGTGGAAACACTTTTACTATTTTTTGTTCTGCCAAACTTAGTTAGCAACTTTATTTAAAATGTACTTGAGAAATTAACCTAAGAAATAGAATCTATATATCGAAATTGGCAAAAGTGGCCTCTGAAGCTATATTCATATCGTCTTACAGAACAAATAAGTCAGTCAGTTTACTAAAACGTATGGCAGTCGTGTGGTGTAGCACCGTTCGGAAAATGTATTGGCAAGGGGACCCTGGTAAGCTGCTTCATAAGCTTCGTAGGTACAAAGGACAGCATACACACACTGTGCCTTTGTCCTGCCTCACATGCCCTATACTTTCCACTTGAGTTATTAGATGAGAATTAGAACCAAGAAGAGACGCTGTCCTGTGGATTAATCAGTTGCGTTTCACTATTCCATCCTCCTCTTCTTGGTTTACTATTTACGGTTCATATATTTTAAGCTATTTTTGTTTCTCGATATCTCTTAATGTAACCTTGAGACAGCCGTTCTTTGTAGGCGTCAAACAGATTTTATTTACAGGAACAAAAAATAATTTAAGTTTGAAATACGTTGCCCTGTCATTACGTTAAGAATTGTTGATCCAAATATTTAAAGTAATAAAGACAACACAATTATATTCTAAAATTATTGCGTGTAAGGTATTAAGAATTGACCTTAAAATGATTACGATGTAAAAACAAAAGATTTAAAATATGAAGGCTTTGCAAGATGTTAGTCTTTCATTAAGGGCAAGAAAAACACTTCGAAAAAAGTAAGAAAAGGTGATTAGTGTAACAGAAATCTGCACGAAAAAAACATAAGCACGAAAATATAATACGAGCCTACCAGGTCCCGCGCGATCAACAGTGTTCTAGCAGGGCGCGCGCCTAACGGAGGGTTACATTCACTGTAAATAATATTTGTTTAAAATGTTCATTCACTCTTCCAAACTCGTAATGCGTAGTCGGGTAAAACTAGCAGATATCATACAGTAGCATTGTCGAACAAGTTTGTCTAAATGTTCGTGCATCATTTTGCAACAATGGAATAAATGTGTTTCTGACAACGATTACATTCGCCTCTAATAAACATTTGTTTTAATTATAGGTATAGTTTGTTTACCCTAAAGAACCCAAAGTTGTAAGCGTCTGCGTTTGTTTGCGGCTGAGTGAGACAAATATGTTTAGACAAGTTTGGTTGTTTGTAGGCGCTACATTATGAGAATACAGGTTATATGGTGTTGATGGTGAGGAAGATGTACCTACGTACCCTCATATTCTCACGTCGCATGTTGACAATAACACTGCGAGTTGCCGACCTGTTAGGAGTAGCTCTGCCTGCAGTGTAAATTATTAACAGAGCTTAAGCCGGCTCCTTGCGGTACACATTAGCATGTGAATTGCCTGCCACACACTAAGTAGCCTCCTGCAGCTGTGGGTTTTTTTCTCTGCCTGCTTCTGTTACAAACTTACGATCCTGTCCACAAATAATTTTATTTTATGTTAGTACATAATCAGATGATAATGCTCTGTCAACTGTGGTAAAGACGGTTGATGGAAGAAAAACTCTTTTGTGTCGGTGTAGTATACGTGAATTTTGTTATAATCCGAGCTTCAGCTTACCTTACGTTCTAAGTTTCCAATTCTGTTACTGTTGACAACCAGCCCCAAGATAAAATATGTATCTTCCCTAACTTTACATTCTAAAGGTATCATTTACCATTTACCTAAATGCTGGAGTTAGCTATCACGGTATCAGATTCTCTATATACACACACTTAATTTTACATCACAAGTGGTCACTAAATTAAGCTTTTTCTTCTTCTTTCTTCTTCTTCACTTGAAGGATTTGGTTCATATTGAACTTGTTCCAGTGCCTATTTCGCTCTTGGTCTTCCAACATCCCATTCTCCTTTTGTTTTTTTTTTCCCCCATTGCTAAAGTTGGTAGTCTGTAGTTCGGCATCCTTTGTAGATGTTCACAACATTTTCTGTTTCTCTTTAGCTTCTTCAGCTTCTCCAAGTTTCTTCTGGATAAATTAAATTAAGCTGTTTCAATATATTCGTGTCATTTTTATTAGCCTGTAATTTTGTAATAGGTGAAGTCTGCATATAAATGTAAACTTTAAAAACAAGTGTGTACACTTAACATTAACAACAAAGTGTTGACGCATCGAAAAGAACCTTAAAAAGATTTATTTTGGAAATGCTCAATGCTAATAAAATAATTTGAAATCCAAACGTTAATCCATTTTCTTTGATTACACCAGATGAGACTGTTTGCACAGATAGCTTATAGTCTAAAGCGACATCCAAAATGTCAGGTTTTACTTGTTATTTGTATAATAATCCCGAGGCACAACAGCCCTTTTTGGGCCTAGGCCTACCGCCCAACCACTGCGTCCCCATCTCTTCCTATCACAGGCGTCATAAGTGGAGTGCAATGTGACATGGGCAATGCCCCGGTCCCTCCCGGCCAGTTTCAGAGATAGGTAGTAAATGTACACATATAACAAACGTTTATGACAACGGCTAAAAAATAATGCAGCTCTTAGTGGAAGTATGTTTTTGGGATAGATTTCAGTAACATCTTATTGGATACCCGTTAATAGTTTTATTTATTGTTTAATTGTTATTTTTAACTAAGAACAAAGTGTTCCTTTAACATCATTATGACCATCTTCATGAAGTATTGTGACATGTTGGCCTGCTAGGACTTCAACAGATACTGATCCGATCATTCTTTCCTGGCTGGTTTCCATTTTGCTAACGATATATTTATTTTGTTATTCTACTACATAGCATTCGTTTTAAATTAGTCCATTATTAATTTATTGTCTTATTCTTCTTATTATTTTTCTTCTTCGGCTCCAAATGACCGAGCTGTTGACGGGCCCTTAATCTCCTCTCACTCACTCACTCACTCACTCACTCACTCACTCACTCACTCACTCACTCACTCACTCGCCCTTCTTGTTATTATTACTATTATTATTTACCCACATTTAAATCCGTATAATATTAAAGTCATTCAAGTTCTTGTTATGCTTTCTACATTTGTTTAAAAAAGCCCATTTCTTCTAACTGGAGTCTTCTCGGCAGCTTTCAACATTGAAAATTCATCTCCATATAGACGGTTTTTTTTAAATTTATTTTTTCAATGTCTTTTAATTTTTCCGTTAGTAAGATTCATCCTGTTAGGTTTTTGGCGAACCTCATAAAAATTCATTATGCATCGCAGCCAAACAACTCAATGATATGTCATATATCTTATCTCTTTGGTCGTTACTGATAACTATTTTTCTAATTTTTATTGAAGGTTCCCAAAGCATGGTCATTTTTGAGAGGGGAGGGACATTTGTCTATCCAAAAGCATGCATGAGCTTCTAGTAGGGAACAAACAAACATTAGCTGCCTAGTAAATATGTAGTATGCTGTTCACCTCATATTAATTTATGCAAAAACGAAACAGTTTAAAACTGCCTTTTGCTTACCAAGAAACGTGTTTAGGTGAATGCTCAAGATGCAAGAACTGTGCGGAGAATTTGCAAGTCGCAAGTTCCATAACATCACATCACTTTGCTCTAGCGGAAAATGCCTACCCCGCATTGACTGGAACCTGATAATATATTCGGAAATCTCGTGCAGCGTCAGGTAATTTCAGTTGACAGACGTCTAGCCGAACGACAAATCTGGTTTGTTTTTATGAAACCATTATGTTTGTGATTGCGTGCCGGCCGTGCTTGTTGGTAATCCAGTGTGAGAAACCAGGTTACCACACCCATCATAATAGAACTCAGGTCTCCACGGAAACAACTCTTATCGAAATTCGTTATAGACTTGGCAGAGATCACACCTGTCAATTTCTGACATTCACTGATCTTAACTTGCATGGATGGCGGGAGTGTGTCTACGTAGCCTACTTTGATGGCACTTCAAGTTGACATTCTGAAACTAAAACCGGTGAAATTAGACTCTTTAGGAGTATTAACCCTAGTGGGAGGGGGGGTAGTAGTTTCTGCCCACGTTCTGCCATTTTTAAATACTGCGTATTGATTGTTTTATTAAAGGCATGCAATTAATGGTTATTTTCAATAATTGTTTCTACTACTAAATTGCGTAATTATTAGAAACGATATATTCCGGGCTTATGGGCCGTGGTCTACTGGGTTTCTTCTTCTTCCCAGACGTTTCGTCTGGGACTATGGCAGACATCATCAGTGGTGACGAGGTCGAAGTACCCTAATGAGGTGATCGCAAGTTACCTCCACATAGGCGGAGCATGACGTGATTCTGCGGGTACATTGCCAGCACAAAACACACTGCCTACAGCGCAGTCTCTCGAGAATGTGTTCACTAGTTCCACACGGTAAAATTTCCCCAGCACGAAAGTTGAAATATTCATGTATTGTTGCAATTGTGCATGACTTTGGGAGTGAATATTTTACTGTAAATGGTAATAACGTTGAGCGTAAGTTATGCAAAAGCATTATCTACAACTTTCCTACGTCGACTGTACCTTGCTTCCTCTGTGTTGTGATCACGTGACAGACTGACTTCCTATAGTCCAAACCCCTCAAGTTTTTGCTTCCTGTATGAAGGTTCGGTCCCTAGTAATAAGGATTGGCACAGTATATAATGTGATTCACGCAAAAAAGTAAAAAAGGCGTAGTTACACAGTGTTAAATATTACCTTTATAAACATGACAAGGTATAATACCCTATTTTAAAATACATTTGTTCTAAAAATCGCATAGACATTGTTAATACTGGTGGTGAGTGAACCCCCTCTTTGGTAGTTTTTCTATGTTAGTGTCTGATTTATCAATTGCACCTTAAAATCCATAGACGGTAACGAACTGGTTTTGCATGGTACACTTATGAATGCTTTCATTCAAAATTGAAACGTTATCGCAGATAAATAGTCGTTGTGTTTGCTAGCGCTCCTCGAATGATTCATGAGCTTCAAGGGACCTCATTCTACCAAACAATGACTGTAGCTATTTCTGAGATGCAGGCACCCAGAAAGTGGAGTCCATTACCTCAGACAATAGAGTTATGTAGAGGATGGTGGTGGAACGAGAGGACCTACAGCTTTTCCTCGGGCACCGAAACGCGGGACTTTGGGATACTTCACACGAGCTAGTCAGAGGTAAAGGCTAAGATAAGGCCTTGTCAAAATCGCCGGGAATCAAACTGTGGGGTGCTCAGTACGAGAGCCTCGAACGCTACCTTGGCTCCTGTCGTAAATAAATTATAATACGTAAATTCACTATCACTTAGTCTAATGAAAGGTGGGGCTAATAATGTTTTTAAATTAATAATTTATTACGTTCTCTAATGATTTAACGTGAATTAATTGCTACACGTATATTGTTTGTAATTACTTAAAGCGTTATATATAAAAAGAAATAAGAGAAACATTGGGTTTCGAGAGCTGTAGTTTAACGGTATTTTTAAAAACATAGCTTGGCGTCATACCACATGCATGGGTAAGCCAGGAAGCCAGACATAGACTCTCAATATACCAGTGATATTAAGTCTTATTTTATTTAATAGCCATAATGTATTATTAATGTGTCTAAGGTGAATAGCGAAGTACGACAACAGGAAGTGAACATTTCACAATCTTTGTGGTCGGCACATCTCGTCTAGAATAGCAAACAAGCTCAGAGATTAAGCTTGATGGAAATTCAACACAGCAAACTTAAAGCGAGCAACAAAACCATAGTATTCAAGTGGAATAAAAAATCCAAAGCATTGGAAACATTATCATGCTAATCGTCAAAATCATGCTAATTTTTCCAGAAGCTGTTAATAAGGAATTTTAGTATTGTTTTAGCCTTAAAATGGAACTTTCGGTCGCGATATTGAATACCCAATCTGGCAACTGAGGAGAAACCATGAAAAACCCTTTCCAGCTATATTGGTCGATACACAGCATTAAAAATAAAATTATTAACATCAATGTTTTAATAGTTTAAAACAAGCATGGGCACGAGAGGAGAGGTAGCGATTGAACTTGCCTTACACACCCTACATTCTCTTGCCGAATGAAAAGGGTTGCTTTGAAACAAGGCAGTGGTGGCTTCGTTCCACCTGCGCGGTGGTACTAACTTCTACACTGATATTAACTAAAACTAACTAAACCCCTAAAAGTAGAATCATGTCGTCCCTTTTACACACTTACAAATACGAGTATTCAGAAAGTACGTCTTAAAAGTATAAGTGACTGCCTGTAAGATCACCAATGTTGACTTTATGCTTCGTATATTATAACGTTTTATACTTGCAAATTGAAATTCGCATATTAAACAACAAACTTTACTGTTTTTGTAACTGACAAAATAGTTTCTCTGCCACTCTTCAGAAGCAGAAGTCCCGATGAAGCCCTACTCGCCATTGAATGAGGCGTGTCGCAGCCTGAACAATGGAGGGAAGGGATGGCCGGTGGAGTGAGGCAAGAAGCCTTTCAGCGAAGTGGCCCTTTTGAGCCAACTTTACGCATGGAACTTTTTCTAAGATTGCCTTCTTTTATTCAAGGGATAAAACGTGTGTTTCCAATTAAGTATGTGCATGGAATTTTTAGATGGAATCCTATACGTTCCCCACCTAATGTAAGTGGTGGGGAAAGGTAAGATGAATCCTTTCCACACCAGTCTTGTCCATAAGGAACAACGCGCGCATGCGTGAATATACTCACACGCTCATGACAACAAGAATAATGTGCAGGAAATACGGGTTGCAGCAACATAATTGTCTTAGGGCAGCAACCAAAATAATTCCAAAGTTTATCTATTGAGAGTGACGTAGGAAAAGACAAGAAGAGGTCGTTACTAAGCAACGGTTATTTCGATTGTACCGTTGGAGATAAATGTTTTCAGAACGTTTCTCAAATCAAATGAAAGTTAATGAATCAACCTTTATTGAACCACAATGGAGAAAGCTGTCCATTTAGGGTGCACACGTAAGCAAACACATGACTAACAATAATCAAGTGGCAACACAGAGTTTTCCAGAGTATTTCACAAGTGTCGGGTGACGGCTTGTTTGTAGACGTTCGAGAAAGGCATGGCTGCGACATAAAAGCTTGCGGAGCACGTGAAGGTAGGCAGTTTTTGAGTCGCTCAGTGCGCCACTGAGCGCAAAAGAGCTGTGAAAGATACGTCGCGTCAAGGTGAAGTAGCTTTAACGAGTTTTGAAGGACTGAGTCACGGCTACGAGAAGAAAACAGTTGTAAGTTGTAATATCACGAAATAATGTAGACTGTGTTAACGTCAGTAGATGACTATGTTTTCGTGTCAAAGTTCTGAAGGAAAGTAAGGTAATAAACAAAATAACTGGACTGGACTTTTGTGATTTTGTCACAATATCATATATTCAACTATAGCGTGGATGTAGCTCGAGTATAGCCCAGGATAATATGATGCTATTCCATTATTCTGGTAATCTTTTCCAGAATTTAATGTAAAGAGTCACGGACTCCAGTTTTAACGGATTTTAGCGAATGAACGCACTTTAAGACTATATGGAGAGAAATCGTTAATTGGACTGCTCCAATTTTAGTATGTCATACTACTTTCGATCCACAAAAAGGAAGGAAATACTGTCAATTTATGACTTTGTGAGTAGAATTTCTATAGCTTTTGTGAGTATAAAATAAATATTCATAATATCTACTACAGAAAGTAGTATAACATGTTTTAATAAGAATTGCAATAGATTGTAAATCTTCTACAAAATTACCCCGTACTGTACATAAATTTCTGGAAGACGTCGGGTGGTTGTAGTTAGCCATAGTTATATTAGCAGTTATATTTTAATCATACTGTGACGCCGGCTCCATGTCAAAGAGGCGCTCAAGTTCATGCTACCTCACATCTCTTGTAGATACGCGGCCCCACGAGAATGAAGCGGTCAGAAAGGAGACAACTATGAGTGTGGCAGAAAGAAGCGATTCCAGACTATTCGAGAAACCTTCGACGGTCGGTTTATTTACGAGAAATTTCATGAAAAGGGGTATTTTCCGAAGAAAATTCCAACACTTGTTCTGAATTATATAAGCGAGAGAACCGGACAAAGAAGAGTTCGTTTTTAACTGTGTGTTCATTACAGTTCGAGTTGGAACAGTTTTTAGCGGGTGAATCGTCGGAGCTGCTTGTGTGAACAGTCGAGCAGGATTACCGTTTTGTGTCAATGTTAAATAACACTGCAAGGCCACGACAAATTTTAGGTGCTGTTAGAGATAAAACTGGACTGTTTTAGTGATTCACTTTTACAAGAGGAAAAAGTAACATAAAAGCGTCATTAACAATACTTTGTTTCTGTTACATTCTTTAATTTTTATAATGTTTAGATACTTTATTTTATCATGTAATTGTTCATTTCCACCCAAGCTTTAATTTTTATGTGTAAAGGATTAATTTAATCACCATTTACTAAAATTAGGTACCCATTTATGTATCACTTTGCCCAGAATACTACAATTTATTAGCCAAAATTACATGTACCTATGGTTAATATTTTATTAGAAGTTTTTAATTTTCAATTAGTCATAATGTGGTGGAGTATGTTTGAGCTCTGAAGTTTTCTTGCACCTGCTGTGATTCCTTATCAAGTTTCCCCACCCCTGTTTATAGCTGTATGGGAGCGAGGGTGTATCGCATTTTTATGACCACATGAACATATACACATACAAACTCGCGTGCCAGGAACAAACACGTAAGAGGCAAAACACCTGCCCCGACATTCATTATACAGCAAGGTAGTCACAAATCCGCACGACAAACGTTGCTCATATCGGAGCATTTTCACAAAGTTATGGACTAAAATTTGGCGGTGGCCTTCACAACATTTACCTAGAAACTCTTTACAAGACTTCTGCTCTGTGGAACAACATTTAGGATACGTACCCAACAGGTTTATTTCTGACAATAAAGCTGTATGTTTAATCAATTAAAATTGAAATCGTGAATTAAAATTGCACTTGCACTTTTATACCAAATTTAAAAAGGTTATTGATATCTAATAGTTAATGTAATATGCCCCAGCAAGGCATAATAGCCATAAAAATAATGCTAATATGATTAGTTACACTCAAATGACTTTTTCTGAAAGTAAATCCCATTGGAACAAGGCCTACCGCCCAGCCACTGCAACCCTCACCTCTCCCCACTACATCATGAGTAGGGTGCAGACCTAGTGGGTGGGACATGGTCAGGTTTCCAGGCCCCCTCGGCCGATTATGCGGCCTTCGCGACCAGGGGCCGCTACTCCTTAATCAAGAAGCTCATCAGTTGTCCCCTCAGGGACCTAACGAGCCTGAGTGCACTCCAGACTAGGTCACCCAGTGGGAGAAAATCTCCCCTCCGGTGCCGGGAATCGAACCGGAGCCTCCCGCGTGGTAAGCAGCAGCGCTATCATGACTACTGACTTTTTCTACCCATCTATATTTTATACTTAATCATTTCAACAACTATTCTTAAAACGATTAATTTTCTATCTACTTCATGTTAACCAACATAGCACTTTATAGAAGTGCTTCATGGCACATTTCGTTATACATAAGGCCCATACGGGAAGCCGAATCTATAGCCAGATGTTCAAAAGTGAGATGCTCTATGCTGATCTCAAAAAACTGAATAAGAACAGTCCTCAAAAATTTCAAATTAATAAAAACTAGGTTTTTTCTTTTTCGTTTTAGCCCGTCTACGGGTCACGTTGAGTAACTCGCTGCAATTATATTCACTGTTTCTTTTTTTCCTTTTTCCCTTCTATCTTTCCAATACTTTTTCATCATAAAAGTATCAACATTCCTGTGATTGGTGGACTTCTCTTCCGCAGCACCTTTTCAATATTGTGACTTTTGTTGGTGGGTGTGAAGTAAAGTAGACAGATGTAGTCGAGATAAAGAGACACTTTTATTTCCGTAAACAGTAACTTTGTACACTCGTTGCAACAGCAAGAAAGTCTTTACCGATTCACCAACAGCACGGCTCCGAATTCGTAACACAAGAACTAACTCTTCTCCGTCGGTACGACTCCTCAACCTTCACATACGTCTGACTGACTCTTCTGTCGCACTTTACCGCTATTTATATCTCCCAGGCACTATTCTGGAAGCTTCAGGAACGTTCAGTTATTGCGGCGAGATACAAAGCAGAGAAGATTCTCGAAGTGTCTATCCTTTTCTCTCTTTCGGCAAGCGCCCCAACAATGCGGCCATGCTCTGTCTCTTTCCTTCGGCTCCTTTGCGGTAGTGCCGACAATAATGCGATGGGTGACACTGCTGTTGTCGGCAATTAGATGCGGCGGGCGCGGTGACAATATCTTGAAGCGTGACTTTAAACTTGTCTCAAATTCTTGTAATTGCTAAGCTTGTTGGTGGTGTACCAAATTAGCCCTCCAAAGTCATTGAATCTCCAGAACTTTCTCTATTTTTAAATAAAATCTCAGTGCATATTTAGGTTAATCGCACGAAAAATTCACCACCATGTTTGTTCATAAACAGAAGAACATGTTTCTGTGCTTGTCACTGTTTTCTAAATCATAAAATGAAAACATTTCGTTGCTGAGAAAGTTTTTGAAGGAGTAAGCACGTCAAATTGGCACGCTATTTATACCAAAGATTTCTTGTTTGTTTCTTCCACAAATGAAGTGTAAAATTACTACACCCATCAATCAGGATACAGCTATCTAAGTGTCAGTAGGTAAACTATAGCACATAACTTGAAAAACCTAATTCCGTTGAAGGAAAAACTATCCAGAAAGAGGTTGTTGCTTCAGTAATAATATTGCTTCATAAGCATTTAAAAACTAACATGGTGACTGTCATGACTAATCCACTCATATGTAACTTCGTTAAAGTAAACCAATCGAGTGCTTAACAATTTAAAATCTCAACAACGATAGCCTTAATTTGCGAAACATGTATCAAATTTAATCATTTGAATTTTAATTATCACCTCCTGCTTTTCTTATGTTATGATCAGACTGGAGAATCTACCTATACTGTCCTACAGACTCGCAAGAGCTTACGTAATCTGACGCAACAGAGCTGTTATTCAACTCTCGCTTCGGTGAACCATTTAGTGCTGAAATAGATTAAATAATTCGAAGAGTAAAACTTCAGAACCACAATACAACAAGAAAATGTTTGGAATCAATTTGACAAATTTTGTATTAAACAAGGTTGTAAATTGACAGCACATATTCCAACTTCTGACATTGCCAACATCAAGATCAGTATGATAATCTCGGAGGCCGTGCCAATGGACACTGATGTACATATGTATGCCTGCTTCATGTTTCTTTTAAGAAGTTAGTACTTAAATAGAGCACTGGAACATTCCATATGCTGTATCAACCTTTAATTCATGAAATAGTCTTAATAAATTCAACTCATGATTTCAAATTCTCTAGATAAATTAACAATCACTCGTGGCATTACTTATAATACTAATAATAACAATGCTACTATTGTTGTTACTGAATAATTATTTAAGTTACATTCGTGAGAGGGCAGGCTTTAGCTGTCACGTAGATAACACGTTTTGACGCCACTTGAATAAAAGAATCTTTTTGTGTGTTTGTTAGAGAGAGATATAGGTTGTTGTTGTTATTATTGTTATTGTTATTATTATTATTATTGTTATTGTTAATATTGTTATTATTGTTATTATGGTTATTGTTGTTATTGTTGTTGTTATGGTTGTTATTGTTATTGTTGTTCTTATTGTTGTTCTTATTGTTGTTGTTATTGTTGTTATTGTTATTATTATTGTTATTGTTATTATTATTATCATTATTATTATTATCATTATTGTTGTTGTAGTAGATAAATGAAAGAAATGAATTTCTCATTTAAATTTATGAAGATAAGCATGCAACGTCTGAATAGGTTACCATCAGTTGTATTATACCTTGAACTTTTAAATTACATTTAAACGTATTGTTACTTGGATATACAAATGATGATGAGTTGCAAGAAGCACTAAACGTAAACAGTTCTCTATATCACAGAGGGACAAATTCTGCGGGCCGGGCAAACATTTGAACTGGGGTAACTACTTGTTTTGCATATAGGTTGTAGCTGGTGTTTCGTTTTGTTGCACAGAAGACACTGAACTTTGTGAACGAAGACAACGGTCTCGCAAGAAGTAGTCAAGACTGTGACAAATGTGCTCTTTGGGCAATTCGGCAGCGGGACGTGGAATTGAAAAGTTGGTAGCAAGTGTCCGGTCCCTCGACGGTCTTCCGATTTATCACTCGATCGAGTCCCGCATTGGGATGTCGACTTCAACACCGCAATGTTTCATCTTTCCCAGCACCTGCAAAAGCCGCGTTCGAGTGTACGTGACGTCCCAAGAAATGCTTCGTTTTTCCTCAGAGAAACAAAACTTCGCATTGGGTCCGTGTTTTTAGTGAAGCCTTTAAACGCTTTCTTTTCTGTTTCAAGAAAGGGGGGATAAATAAGTAAATAAATAAATAAATAAATAAACAAGTAGGTAAATAATAAATAAATAAGTGAAATGAATGAAGGAATAATTAAATAATTAAATGAATAAATATATAAACCTTCTCACATATTCCTCATGTGAGAACCAGAGGTAAACAACCAATTACAAAGCGGTTTTTCAAACTTTTTTAAGTAATGGATCTTACTTTACGAGCACTTCATGCATACTGCAGACAAGATTTTAAAATAGAAAAGATCTGATGTGCTGCTCTCACATGATTTTCTCTACTCTTGTACTTACTATTCTTACAAACTCTTATTCCTTTATCTTCTTCATAGTAGTCGAAATAAACATATGCAGAAATTATCTTTTTGCATATTTTCTTGTAGGTGTATGCGGAATATGGGAATACAGTAGGCTTTGAGCGATAGTCAAATCTTTTAAAGGTTTGAAATTCCGTTATCTTTGCACGGTCCAGATAAAGAAGTGAATAACCATCTTCCAATTGCGAAAAGTGTAAGTATTGCAAAACTTACACAAATAACGAGGAATATCTCCAAAGTGGTTCACTCCCCAAAAACTAAGGTGCATTTGGACATAACTTGTGTATTTTAATGAGTTTTATATATATATATATATATATATATATATATATATATATATATATATATATATATATATATATATATATATTAAGATTTAGTCTTACGGTTTACCAATTGTGCAAAAGTGTTCAAGAGAAAACAGGGCTTCGTAGACTATAAGTACATAATTCAAAATATAAGTTTCCTTTTAATCCATTTTAATCAAAATCGTTAGAGCCAGTTTCAAGAAAATCAAGATTTTGAAAAATTTGCCGTGTAAAGGGTAGTTTAGTGTAGAGGAATTTTCTTAAAAATCGTCACCATTCCAACTTTGGTGTTTAACCGAATTTTCGTTTTTGAGTTATGTTGTTCACAGACATGCTCGCTCGCGCGCGCGCACACACACACACACACACACATTTCCGGTAAAATCTTGACATCTAATTTTTGGGTCGAATATAGTAATACTTCCCCTACTTACTATTCGTAGTAGAGAAAGCATTTTAACTTATAAAAGAAACCTCTCGGGGTTTACAAGTTGTTTTCAGCCAGGTAATCGCAATTGGGGATATATCAATTTTGATTTGCATTTTTCATCTCTCCCAGCATATCACATACACGCACATATAGAAAGCTAATCTAGTTAATAATAACAGTTGAGCAATGAGTGAAGCTATAAAAACAAACAAATCACTATTAGAAGCCAACGCATGTTCTTCTCTTCCCCATTATTTCAGGGACGATAAAGGGGAGAAAAAAAGGTCCCTACTGCTTTTATAACTAATATGCTCTCATTATAGGCAGTTACAGGATAAGCTACGAGCTTATTGAGAGATTGGAAAGCACCTGTCTAGGATAACATGCTAGCCTCCAGTTCTCGAGGTCGCTGGTTCAAATCCGACGAAGGACGATGGATTTCTGGGCATGGTAATCCTTAGGAGTTCTTCCTTCGGAAGGGAAGTAAAGCCGGTGGTACTGTATCATATATTTATGGCAGCTAAAAGAACTAAAAGTCTGATAAAGAGGCCTCTGAGGAAAATCAAGTAGTCTTTCCCGACCAAAGAACCATGACAATTAAAGATTGTGGTAAGTATAACTCAATTTCAATTTCAACTAGAGTAGCTGACAGCAAATTCTTCGGAGAACAAGACTGCACACGGTCAAAGGAAGGTGACGCGCACAACGTCGACATCAATCCTTAGAATCATCATTAAGGTTGTTGACGCATATCAGATTTATCTTTCAGGAATGTGAGGATCAGATTAAAGTTAGCAAACATTTCAGAGTTTTGTGCTGTTTACCGCGATTTCAGTTTTAGGTTTAAAACTTATCTAAGTTATTTTTGGCAACAACGGAAATATGTCTGTGCTGGGGCAGCAAAACGGTGTCTTTCTCCTACATTTGGAATCGCTGCTCTGTACCTCTAGGTACGTCTCCAAAGGACGGTAGACTGTATTAACGACGAGCAAAAGACTGTATTTCTGGTAAAATTTTAGAAAGGTGGACTGGATTTTGTCGTCTTTATCACAATACTCAATAGACCGAGGCTGAAAATGTCGGACATCTTGCATTCATTTTACTAGTAAATGCGCTCATTTTATATTGCTCCATTCACAGATTATCTTGAATGCCTTTGCGGATTTGATCACCTAAGCCATCCTGCTTAGGATCTGTTCTGTCTACATTTTTTTGCTTTAAAAATGAAACTGTCTTGATAACAAATGCAGATTTTCTATAGCCATTGTATGCTTGCAATACATCTTTATATTTTTAATTATTACTTACTCTGCGATCGTGCTTGCATTTTGCTATTGCTGGATTATATTTAATAAAGTACTCTAGTGAAGCAAAAACACTTCGTTACAAACAAACCCCAGGTATTAGTATTTTGAAAAGAACTTGGGCTATTTGAGTGTGTGATTTTTAATGCCTCCTTTTTTTCGCTACCAAGAGAATTTTTATATAGCAGGCCCAGGAAGTGTACAATCATTTACTGTGTACACAGTATTTACAGAGATATGAAACCTACCCACTCGCAGAGCAGCGTAGCAATGCGCTCTCGCGGAAATGTGTGTAATTAACGCCGCAGCTCTCATTTGTTTACCCAAGTCGGATAAGTAAATATTCGATTCGCTTGTAAATAATTTGAGTTGGTAGTGCAATGGGAGGCTAATTCCAAGCAGGAGTTTTCGAATCGACTCAATATTTTACAAGGAATTTGACGTGACTGCTTCAGGAATGGGTAAGCTGCACGGCAGGGTGTTAGCTAAATGTTGAATGCTACCTGAAGCTTTTGTTCGTCACTCTGGATATATATTTTAAAGGGACGTTCCAGAGATCGCTGCACTGCGTCAGCACGTCTGCCTTTTCTGAACGCGCATTCAAAAATCACTGACACCAAGTATTCTAGATTAATTGCTAGAAATAGTTATTGTATTACCTTTTCTTTCTTCAATTTCCTGTATGAAAATTCCTCAAGAAACAACCTTCTTTTGATTCTTGTTTCTAATAATGGATAGTTCTACATCATGGAAAGCAATCTGATCTATTTGCTTTCCAAAGAGTTATGCGTGGTTAAACGCTAAAACTGACCATGTTTTGTAAACATTGCAATCTTCTGCAGTAGCGATGTCCAACGTTTGCGAAAGAAGGGCGATTGGATTTACCTCCTTTCACTTCCGTACATGTATAATGGAAAGAGAAAGATGCTTAAGAGTAACACTGCAATTTATTTGTGTAGCATTAGTGTACGGTATTAAACGAATGATGAATAGAATACCTGAAACATGAGCTTCTAATCTAGCTTACTTTTAACTTGTAAAGTTGGTAGTCATAAGTAAACAATATGTGTTACGCAATGGGAAATACTAAGACTTGACATTTATCTCCATAAATTAATAACCTATCTCTCGCCACTAGCATCTTTATGCAAGAACTTCTGATCACAGACATAGATATTATAAAGATAAACTGAAACGACTTCCTAATTGTTGTTGTCTTATCTCCAACACACCCAACTCTCGTTGACACATTGATTGAAAATCACTGCTGTAACAATTTTGCTGATAGAATCATGAAAAAGTACCTGGTTGAGCTGGGTTCCCGCAAGGATGGAGACTACACCCCTGCGTTTTAGGAATGAAATACGGTAGGCTGATAATACCGTTCGTACCAAAGGGTGGATAGATCGTACTTTTAACGAATAAATTTGTAAGAAGTGTAGCAGGTTTACGTCGACACACATACACGCATATCTGAGGAAGAAATATGGGACCCCGTCAAGGAACAATCGACTCTCTTTCGGAAGCGAAGGGCGTGTCCGCCAGATGTCTCTGTCCATTAAAGCTCATAATTTGGTTTTTCTCCTCTGTTTTCAAGTCTTATACTGTTCCCATGTAATAATTCTTAACATACTTTGTGCCTCTCTTTCTCAATAGTTACGATAAAATACAGAAGCATTCGTAAATATAACAGTAATGTTACTCAAGATTTAGACGATTGACATCAATGGTCTTGCAGCCATTCTGAAAGAATTTACTTCAATTTTTAGGCAGAAGCTCTGTTTGCAAATATAACAGCTTTAGAGCACTGCACTAAAATAACTAATTAAACTGAAGATGTTGCTTAAAATACATTTTGGACAAGATTAAACTAGTCGAAGTTTTATAAATTCATCTTATCTTATCTCCAACATATTTATAACATACATTGATTTTGCTTGTTTTAAAGTAATTCTGGTAAACACTGACGAGGTTGGTTTTTGATAAATGAGGTTAACCTTAAAGAGTATGGAAGCTAAATTTCTCTAGGACAAATTAGGATTTCAGAAATGGTTAAGGGAAATGACGGTGCTAAAAGTAGCGAGTCTAAAATCAGGAAAACGTTAAGGGTAATAAGAAATGATTAGACAAAATAAAAATTAAATGACCAAGGAAAATTAATAGACATGAGTATCAGTGGTTAATATATTTTGACGCGTTAGGTTTAAAAGCGACCAATTAAACGCAGTATTTGAAAACAGTGGAAATAAAGATGACTCAGCAACCAAATGTAGTTATTACTCAGCTAAATACACGGATCGTTATACAATAATGTTGTAATTTTAAACATTAATATAAATTTTAACAAATGGGATTGAATTAATTCTGCTTAATAGGGGAAATGTGTTTATATTGAAACACACTCGAAAATATGGATTCAAAGTACTTACAGAACTTTTGTTGTTAAATGAAAACATAACCTAAAACTGTATATGGAACTACTCCACTATGAAAATAAATTATTTAAGTACACGAAATGCGGTCACTTTTAAGCTTAAAGAATGTAACTGTTTCGTTGTAGAACCGCTCCAAACACTTAAAACTAACAGATGAATCTCCATTAGTATTTCGTGAATTAATACCTACCTCTGATTTCTATAATGTTTCCTTAATTCTCATATATAGGGAGTTTCATTACATATCTTTGTAATTCATGTATGCAATCCTAATATTTGATGCTGTATGCCGTGCATCACTTTTGATGCCGTCTCCAGTATCGTTTCCAGCGATGCTACTAGCTGCTTCAGTGATGAACTGGGCTTGCGTCAGTAAAGTTGACGACAAATTTAATGTAAACTAACAATGGTCTGTTTGAAGCGAGTTGCTAACTGTTGAGATTAAAATTAAACTGTCTCTAAATCTGATAATGCGAAATTGTAACTGTTGAACTTCATCCGCTAACTTCTGATGTGTCCAGACTTGACGGCTGAAAACTAGTTGCACCTATATAATACGTTGAGGTGTAAGTTGCCAGAACTTGCACTACTCAAATGAAAGTTCCCTGTTGATCACCGTTAAGTCCATATAAACTGGGCGTTGTCTTAAAGCGCTATTGCTGTCGATAATAGATTTCAATAACTTCGTCGATAAAGACGCGAGTTTTATTAACTTAAGTTCAGTAACATGTTTCTTACCAACGTTCCTATGCTGTTGCCGAAAGACATTTGAGGTAAACAAGGGCGAGAGGCAGCCCGAAGCACGTGACCGCATGCAATGCCCTTATTGTCCCTTGGCCGCAACACTTAGCCCAAGATTAGAAGATACATCCCATCTTCCTTTTATGATATTACTTGTGAAATGTGCTAATGGATATGTTTAACAATTCCATGGTAATATGCTACATATTCACTGTTATTTGAAAATAAAAACTAATCAGTTTACCGAAACTAACAACTTATAGCATATCAACTGCATATGCTGTACATGTGTTGCGCGGAGTAATACAAAGGTGCGGATCCAGTACAATTACATGTTACAATCCTAGAGCTCCTAATTCCTATCTGAAAAGTCTGTTACCCTGTGACTTGCTGAAGTTTCCTTTCTAATTGTCAGAGTTTTCTCTAGTGGTTTAGGAACAGCTTGACTGTTTAACACTTTCAGTTTCGCACATAACTGGTTCATTATATCATGCGTGTCAATAACAATGACTTATTTACTGTAGCAAAGACATAAGTACTTTAAGTTATTGTGACTTACAGAGAGAAGATGAAATACATTTTGTGATATTCTTTTCTCTGAGCAGAAATCTCTGTGCACTGTTAAATTAGAATAAGTAGCTGGGCGATCGAGCTTCGCTTGGCGTTTTTCCCCTTTTTTGTGAAATATATTTAGATAAACTTGAAAAGTAAAACGTTAACTAAATAATTTTTATGGCAATTATTAAGAATCATCTCCGAGATACAATATATATCATTTCAGCCGTAAAAGTCCCCCATAGATTTCCACCTAATTTGAGGTTTTCGTCGAGCATTTGTTCCAGTATGGAGTTCAGCTCTTGGGTACTGCGGTCGACTCTATCTTTTCTTCTAGGGCGTTAACAGCTTGGCGTTAACACATCTTTCCGCCGAGTTCATCCTTGCCTTCCTTAACCCCGGCCAGTCGGCCTTGAGTATTCTCCAATAGCTTTATCTTCATTTCGGACATTCCCTTTTTCATCTGTTTCATTCTGGAGTTTACATTCTTCAATCCGGCTTCCATATTTGTTTCCATCTGCCGCATTCCGGAATTAATTTGATTTTCCATTATGTCCATTTTGGCTAACATTTAAATATTAGAGAATTAAGATCTGAATTTATAATTACCTTGTGTATAGGCTACATCACTGTCGGTAACATCTGCTCATGAAATACTTGCATGTGGCTGTCTTATCAGTTAGACTTGCCATGTAATTATAAATGAAATGCATGAAGAGACTCAAAAATATAAATATATCTGAAGAAAATATTCCATTCTGCATTTTCACAGCCCATAAGCTAGGTGAAAGAACAAAAGAAAATGTACAAGGATTTGATAGTTGTCCATGGTGATCAGGTGTGTTCATTTGACACCGTAGTAGGATAGATTAGATCATCGGAGTCAGAGCGAGACACAACCTCCGCTTTGGCTGTCCTGAGTAAGCTGTCAAATAAGCTTCAATCAACATGAAAATCGACATGTTGCTATTGAAATGCTGAGTACGAAGGTCGGTATTAGTGTTAGCAGCAATGACTACAAACTCCATGGACATATAAAGCTGCCAAAAATCTGTGCAAAATGGGTTCTGCATTCCGAAGATAGGAACTTCAAGGCTATTGATTTTGCAGTATAACGCGTCCCCTCAGAGAACAGCTGTAAATGTGAGGAAACTAGAAGTCGCTAAAGTCCAGTTGCTTGACCATCTACCCTACAGTCCTGACCTTGCACCGTGCGACTTGCTTCCTCAAGTAAAATCCTGCATTGCTGGAGAGCCTTTAAAACGAGTGCAGGACCTTGCTCAGGCTATAAATTGAACGCTGTTGACAATCCCTTAGTCTGAGTACCGTAATGACGTTGATGAGCATATGGCAGCATTTGCATCTGTGTCTGGAGAGAAATGGAGAGTACTTTGAGGATTGTGGAGGCAAGGTTTTGAATTCCATCAATAGCTTGGACTAAAGTCCACTTACAAAACTAAAAATACCTATCGTATGAAGACGCTCTCACTTATGTCAGCTATGGATGCACAACCATCGACAACGGTAACGGTAACCAGAATGGTAAACTAGAAATACATATATTCTAATGGGAGTGTTCACAACTGACGGAAACCTTTCTGTGGGACCCGGACACGGCATTTTAGACTTATTTTGTGCGCATTAGACTTTTGGCTGTAGAATTTAATCAGGGCGATCGTGCCATGAAACAGCTGCTAGAGCTCTCTCTAGTCGCAAGCTGAAAAATACCATTGGTCAGTTAGAAACAAAGGAATTTCCAATGCAATATTCCTCCATTTCCTGCTATCCTGTCGTTATCGTTCCCGGGCTGTTGTGAACCAAATATTGACGACTGCCTTGCTTCCCGTTCCCAGAATCATTATGGTTACCGTTCTTGGGACCAGCCTTTAAACAACACATACTGTTCTTCGTACACTTTGTAACGGTCACATGTAACAGAATACCCTGTCGAAATTAAAAGGCACTAAAACAAACAAACCAACTTCATGCAAAAATAACAAACATAAACTATTCATTTGTTTCTTGTGGTGATGCAAAGAGAGTGGAATTTTAGAGTGAGCACATAACGAACCGCTTTTTAAATATTTATCTACGTATCCCCTTTGTACCTACGACGAAATGTTTAATGAAACTATTTTTGCAAAACTTTATATTGCTTAAAATGAACCAGATAGGACAATCTTTTGTTAGAATGTTTTGCAGAAGAGATAACAAACGGTAGAAGGTAGAGAAACTCGTGTATGCAGCACTTAGCTTTTGTTATGAAGGGGTTGTTTTCAAGCACTTTTTAGATATTCCCTCTCTTCTCCAGAACATTTTAGGTGCAATTTCATACCTTTGCGTGTATTTTCTGGGGTTTTGCCTTATCCTGAAAATACGAACTGGCTTAACCATGGCAATGCCAAGACTTATTCCCCAGAACTTCGACTACCAACTGGAGAGGGGTGGGGGGGGGGGGGGGGGGAGTTAACTTCGTGACCACCACTGGTAAGAAAATATTTTAAAGTACGTTTAACATTATACCGACGGGACAATACTTCATGACCACTTGACATTTGATTGTTTCTCAAAAAGACTAACAATGAAAACTTTGAAACAGTGATGCTTTTCAATAGTAGAAACAGTGATTGACAATAACTGTTTACTACGTGCCTTTAATAAAAAAGTTAAAAGACTGAATTAAAATGTTACAGATGGCGGACATAAAGTATCCCCCCTTGATACTGATAGGGTTAATTTTTAAGTTCCATTCTTGATCTATTGAGAAACAATGACCGTCACAGTGATATAATTAAAGAGATCAGATGTCTCAAGTTAGACAATTTATGAAAAAATTTCAATGGGTAAAGGCTCATGTTGCTGTCCATGGAAACGAACTGGCCAAAAAAACAACTGAATGGGCTAATGCAACAGCAATTTACACCAACAGTAGGTACATTAATGATAGAAGAAAAGCAGAAAAGCATTGAAAAGTGTCAACAGAAATGGTCAAATTCAACCAAAGGAGCAGTTACCAAGAACTTCCTTCCATTAAGCAAGACAGACCGAGGATAAACAGTTTTAAGAGCTTTCAAGCTTCATCGGAATAGTAATTGGACATGGAAAAACTAGAAGACACAGATTTAAAATTATGAATAGTCCAGAATGCCCATGTAATGATGGGAACCAAACAATAGGTCACCTTCTGTGGATATCCCGAAAGCTCAGTCAACTACGTAGGACTTTTAAATTGGGAACCAGATGTGACAGAAAATGGCCAATAAACTACAGTATTAATATCAATAAATACTTAATACACATTAACTGTTGCAAAATCGCAATTAAACTTGAGAACTGGTATAAAGTACATAAATGGTGTTATTAATATTTGTTAAATTTTTTGTATAAATATTGTTTATTTATTGTGTTATTTATTATGTTAAAACTATAATATTTGACACCGGCCGGGCCGTACAACAAACGACAGTCGGACCAAGCTACTTCACACCACATACCAGGTGCCTGCCTCTTCAAAGGCGCTTAAGTTCAATCTTCCCCACACAACTCACGAGAGCAAACACGTGGCAACAATGAGCGCAGCATGTTAGCAAAGGGTGCTGTCCAGGGCATTCGAGAAATGTCCGGCGGCCGGCTTGTTTGTAGAGGTTCCAGGAAGATCTGGCTACGTCATCACCGATATAAAAGCCTTCGGATTGCGTGAAGGCGGGGAGTTTTTGAGTCGGTCAGTATGTGAGTGAGTGTGAGACAGCTGTGAAAGATGAGTGTGAAAGTGAAGAAGTTTTATCGAGTGTTGAGTGATTGTATCGTCGGAGTTATGGTTTGAGAGGCCGCGAGAGGAGTGAGTCAAGGGTACGAGAAGAAAACGGTTGTGAGTTGCAACATTACGAAAGACTGTAGACTGTGTTAACGTTAGTAGAAGTGAACTGTGTTTTTGTGCAAACACTTACAGGAAAAATAAGGCGAGAAAATGTAAATGTGACTGGACTTTTGTGTTTTTTTCATAATATTTATGTTGAGGAATGAGTATATAAATCATGTAATATTACGGAATGTAATGGATTTTAAATTAATGTGTGTGTGCGTGCGTGCGTGTGTGGGTCCATTTGAGCGTAAATTTTGTCATTTCGTTCATTCACCACGCTATATGACCTTCCCAGTTAAAGGGCGTTAATAAATCATAAAGAAATATCAAGCAACAAAAATGACATCATTGCTAATTGATTCGTGATTAATGCTCTATATGAAATGTGAAGAAAAAATTTCCTTGTACTATCTGTCGAGTCAAAAGTTGCTCCGGCATTTTCCTTGATGTAGAAACAAGAAGGACTTGAGACATCACAGAAATGAGGACATAGTAAAAACAAGAGTGCTGTACAAGCATTGCTGTTGATTAATAGTTGTTTCGATAAGGTGAACACATGCGCGTACGTCGAAAAGGAACACTTGTAATAAATAGAGGTGTAGCATCCGGAGAGAACAAGGTTGGCCAGATAAAACTTGTGTCGGCGAGTAGAGGGGTGGGGGGACAGAGGGTGGCATGTGGCACCAGATATCTCCACTTCCTATTCAAGGGATAGCCAAAACTACCTATGTCAGGGGTAATACGTACTTCTGCATAGCTTTGTAAGTGTTTAACGCTAAGAAAAGTATTTGTATTGCTATAGCACTGCTACATTGTGAGTTTTTTACTTTGTAATCTACTGGCAGTAAGTAGATGAACTATTGTATTCCGCAACAATCTCAAACTATTTAAGACAGGAGACCAAATGTTTACTTAATGTTGGTGCATGCATCCCAGTATTTGTAACCCTCGTAACAATTAAATACGTTTATTAGAAAGATAGGATGTTTTCTAAATTATATCAGCTTTTGATTAAATTAGTTCTTCAAAAAGTTACCAGCCATCTTTTAGCGCCAAATAATTCAAAAAAGTGTTGAAACTGCTTTCATCATGTCAAAAATTAATTCTGCTCTCTTCAATAATTTCCATAAAAATCGGATGTGTTGCACTCACATGACTTTCTCTACTCTTGTACTAACCATTCTTACAAAATCTTATTCCTATATCTTCTTCGTGTTAGTTAAAATAAACATATAACTTATTTATTTCCTTGTAGGTGCAAGGGGAATATTGGAATACAGTAGGCTTTGTGCGATAGTCAAATCTTTTAAAGCTTTGAGATTCCGTTCTCTTTGTACACGTAACATAAAAAAATGAACAACGATGACCCATTTCACGAAAGTTCCAAGTTTTCTGAAACTCACACACATAACAAGGTATATCTCCGAAATGGTTCACCCTACAAGAAAATGTATTGAGATATAAATTGTGTATTTTAGCAAGATCTACATTTTTTGTATAGTATAATTTGGTCTATCTCTAACGGTTTACCAGTTATGCAAAAGTCGTCCAGAGTAAATACGACTACAGGGGCTATAGCCAGAAAATTCAAGATATACATTTCATTTGTCATACAAATATCTCAAACATATGACATTTTAATCAAAATCCTTAGAGCCATTTTCAAGAAAATAAAAATTTTCGAAAAATTTTCCATGTAAATGGTAGTTTAGGGTGGAACTATTTTCTTCAAAATCTTCGCGTCACATCCTTGAACGACATTAAACTTAAATACCAACTTTGGTTTTTAACCGACTTTTCGTTTTTGAGCTATGCTGTCCACAGACTGACAGACTGACAGACTGACAGACTGACAGACACACAGACACACACACGGACCTTTTTCTAAAAATGCTTTTTTTGGATTCAGGGGGCCTCAAAACATGTATTTCCGGTGAAATCTCGACTTCGAATTTTTGGGTGGAATACAATACTTCCCCTACTTACCAGTAGAGAAACTAAAAATGAACCACCAGAAAATGCCATTCTCTGCAAATGCTATTCAAAGCCAAAATGGAGAAAGCAAGCTCGCATATATCTGCTAAGAAAGAAACCACATGACTTGAGCGCACAGAAGCAGTGGTACCAACTTCTCTTAAATGGTTTAAAGTTTTGTTCTCCGCTACAAAATGTGTTGGAGCTATCTCTTTGTTCTATAAAGGGCTGTAGAGTTCACAGTGCTAAATGTCAGATCTAAGCGTTGTACTTACAGTAACAAAATATTCATCAAATTGAAGAAGAAATACCACTGAATGAAACTGCATAGAAAACTAAATTACCATTTTTGGTAACTTTTGCCAATATTCGCCCCGTAAGAGATAAAGCAGCATTAAAACTTTCTTAAAACGAAGTATTGTTCTGAACGTTTGATGATTGAACCGCCATGGAGATTTGAAATGTTAATCCACCGTATTACGAGGCGTCTTAGGTGAAGCATTCTACATTAAATATTTCTCATATCACCCTACGTTCAGATCAACACCACCTGTTACATATTTAAACTCTTTGCAGCTTGTTTGCATTGGGGTAACAGTAACTAAATGAATGCTGCTTTGACACAGGGACAAATAATTGTATTACAAGAATCTTGCTGCAGAAAAGCACGCTTCTTTTTAGGAAATGCTGCCAACGCTTTCAGGTCATAATTTGCGCTTTGCATGTACGAAAGAAACCTGGTGAATATAATTTATAGAGAAAGTTTAGCTTATAAATGAAAGGCATTTTCCTTGCTGTTTACGTTGCTGTATAAGTTAATGCATCGAACTTTTAAATGTCATCAAGGAAATCGAATTATTTTATTTTTCATTATGAATGATCCTCTCCTGTGATACCAACAATATACACTAACACTTCTTTTTAGTTTCTCTACTGCTTAAGTACTAATAATAGAAGGAGATTCAAACCAGAAAATAGATATCGATAAACAGTTTATGTATGAAAAAGTAGTACAAAATAAAAACTCGGATGAAATTTTATGAGGTGGAATCAAGACTGAAAAATACAATACCTTAGTCAAAATTTGAATTACGGAACCTCCGCTTATTGAGCGGCTGCTCTAACCACTAAGGTACCATGGCCAGTATGACATTAAATTCTCCAACCGATTGGTATTTCCCCGGTAGATCACAATGAAATCTCGCATCAAGGGCGACTTAGTAAGAATCAGTTGGGGAATTTAATGTCATACTGGCAGGTTGTCCATATTAGCTTAGTGGTTAGAGCCGCCGCTCGATAAGCGGAAGATACGTGGTTCAAATCTCGGCTATGGCATTGAGTTTCTCAGTCCTGATTCCATCTCTTAAAACATTGCCCACACACACATGGCTTCTGTTTAAAAAAAAACAGCAGTTATGAAGTTTTATATTAAAGTTGGCAATTTTCCAGAGCTGCAAATCCAATATTTGTTAGAAAATGCCCGTGGTATAAACAATCCTTAGTAAGTAAAAATGTAGTTTAATTTTATTTATACAAAAAATGACCAAAAGGTTTTGATTTAAGCACCATATAATTGAGATTCTGAAATGATACATAAAATTAATGCGATTTAACTGTGTAACCAGAAGAGAAAACGGAAAAATCGTTCAAAATATGCAAGTAATCTAAAATAGCATTGTTTGTATCATTCATTCCGAATATACTCTCTTGTTCTTTTGTGTTGAACAATATTTTAAGCACAAAACTTTGTAGTGCCAAGTAACAGTCGGCTTTTTGTGAAGTGAAGTTTCTACTGATGAAGCCCAGTAAAATCTGCTGTGCTCCTATATGCCTACAAAAACTTTCTTGGCCGTTTCTGCCAAAATCTCATGACTAGCAGTTAGTGTTGCTTGTACAGTGGCTATGAAAAAACCTCATACTTTACATTCACACCACATTCATTACCCACACACGTGAACCTCTTACATTTTGTTATAGGTGTAAAATGTCTAAAGGGATAGTTAGACATTTTTAAAATGCAAGCCCAATGTGATGAATGAATCCTTTGCCTTTGCATTACCACGAGGAAAACGAATAGCGCCTTATTAGTTGAAAAATATAAGTATTTTAAAATTCAAATCAATAACAACGAATATATTGAAGGTAGTTAACTCCACAAAAATGTTTGATATGAATTACGTACAGTTACGGTTCACCATTATTCGAAAGTAATTCAGACTGTTCCGTATAAAGAATAGTTTGGAGACGGACATTTTTTTAAAATATTCGTATCGTATCTTTGAAGGTGCTGATATAAAGCATCATATTGGTTCTTAGTTTCATTTTTAGTTATGCTGTCTACACATACACATGCACACACATACACACAGATCTTGTTCCCAAAGGTCAGTGGACCTCAAATATATATAAAAAATGAAATCTCTATATCCAGTGTTTGGGTACAACGTCAATCTTCCCTCATAATGAAAACATTTATAAAATGTACGTTTATATACGTGTATATGTAATATAAAACTTCGAAAGTTTACCATGTTAAACTTCCTTTAAAATATTTTAATCTTCTATTTGCGCAGTTGCAGAGGAATGCGTTGGTAACAGCCAATATCGCACAGTGTTTAAGAAGACTGGCATATCCAGCCAGCTCTGAACCTACCCACACAGCGTGTGGTGGGGCATGCTCTGGCTATCTCATTAAACTGTTTCTTGCGGCGGTGCCCCCAAAAGGAATCAATCCATCCGTCACACCTTGCCACCTGCGTGCGGTAGGTAAAGGGTTGTGAAATGTCAGCAGGAGGGGCCCACAAATCACGACACCATCGGACATTTACGAGATGTTCGCGCTTCCTTCCTCTCAACCCAAAACGAAATGTTCCATCGCTCCCCGGAGGCAACGATATGAGTAAATGGCGCAAATCCGAACTTGAGGTTTTCCTTGTCGAACCTGAATTTCAGCGAATAACGTAAGTGTATCACACATAACGTGGGGGTAAAAATATTGCCTAGTTGAACTCTAAACGGATAAAATTACGCAGATTACTTACTTTCCCCACTTACAGCATCCTTAGTATCTAGACTCACGTCTCCTTGACTGGGAAAAATGACTCATCTACAGTAATAGTCTTTTGTTTGACATTTCATAACTATAGTTGAATTTCATTTCCTCGTGATAAAGTGTATTGAATGTGACGTTAAGCACGGCACACGGCGCTGTTCGCATCACGTGACGCACCGGAGAGCGGGGAGGTTGTTCAAGATCAGGCTGCCTCACGTGCCTGCTGTGTGTACTTGACAGTAACAATGGGCGGCAAAAGAAAGGGACTTTTCTAGCACCTTCCTGAGATTTCTAACTACGTCATTTCTAGTGTGCGTGTGTATGACGAATCATGAAAGGTTGGCGTGAGGTCATCCGCAGTATTAAAGATGGCCAGAGAAGAAAGAGTTATTTTTGAGAACTGCGGTCAGTGACGCGAGACAGTCAGTGTATTAGTGTGTGCGCGTGTGTTACGTCGGAAAATCAACGAGCGTCCAGGACATTGTGATGAGTTTATTCATAGGCAGTGAAAGGAAGAAAGACACTGAAAGTACCGGCAAGATTTTGAGAAGAGCAATTGAGTTGTGAAACTGAAAGACAGGGGATTGCGTTAACTACCAGAAGAAAACCGCATATTTTTTTAGTAAAGTTTTAGAGGACAATAAAGTGATAGAAAAGTCACAAGGGTTGGTATTACAATAAAGACAATTATGATGAAGGCATGGGTGGTTACAGTAACTTTATACATTTGATCATCTCCAATAACCAATGGGTTTTTGTCGCCTTTGTTACCTTGGTGTCAGAAGTGGGACGTACACGCGCGCATAATCACACACACACCTTTAGTGATAAAATATCTTTGAATAAAATTATGAAAACATTTCAGATTAAATTTAATGGGAATAATTGCAAATGGTCGTGAAACACCATGATTATGGATGTTAAACTAAACCAGAGGAGTCATAAAAGAATAATGCCCCATGCAAGTTCTCCGTATTGCATTACGCACTGCAGTAAAATTAGATGTACATCAGCAGAGTATGAGAACTATTACAAGATGCAATAAAATCACCAAGAGAGAGAGACATAACAGCGCTAAATGCCTCTTTCCTTCATATTCCTTTTGCTCAGATGTGTTTACATGGTGAGAGATGGCATTCCAAGTATTTTATCATCCTAGCAGTGAGAAACTTTCGAACAATATTCCGATTTAGCACTTGAATGCATATAATTTCCATAAATTGGCTCTCTTCCTGGAAAAGCCAGAGTTATGGATGCATCAAGTCTTTTGAAAAAATATGTTTCCGCAAGACTCCTTGTGTGGTTTTAAATGAGATCAAATAAATCCATAAATGATTATTCTAAGAAATCAATTGTGTCAAGATTTGATGTGCGGTTCTCTCTAATCAAACGGTAGTATGATTTGATGAAAGAAACTGAGCTTTGCTATGAATCCTAATATAATAATATTATATAATAATGATAATGATAATGATGATAATGATGATGATGATGATAATGATAATGATGATGATGATGATAATGATGATAATGATGAGAATGATGATAATGATGAGAATGATGAGAATGATGAGAATGATGATGATAATGATAATGACAATGATGATAATGATGATAATGATAATGATGATAATGATGCTAATGGTGATAATGATGATAATGATGATGATAATGATGATGATAATGATGATAATGATGATAATGATGATAATGATAATAATGATAATAATGATGATAATGATAATAATGATAATAATGATAATAATAATAATAAATTTACAAATTTACTCATTACTTTGGCTTCAGTGGTTTTCTTCCGCTTCAAATGTATTTTTACTTCCTCTACTACGCACAGTATGTAAGGGTAGTATTGTATTTCACCCAAAATTTCGAGTTCAAGATTTCAAGAAAATGTATATATTGAGGTCCCCAAATCTAAAAAAGCAGATTTAGAGAAACGTCCGTACGCACGCACGCGCGTTTGTCTTTCTGTGAGCAATATGACTCAAAAACGAAACATGCATTAAAAATCTAAGTTGGTATTTATATCTTTCAAGGATGTGACACGAAGATTTTGAAGAAAATTTGTCCACCTTAAGCTGTCCTTTCCATGGAAAAAAGTTTTCGAAAAGTTTTATATTCCGAGAACGGCTGATCCAACAATTTTGATTAAAATGCAATATGTTTAAGATAGCAAATGAAATGTACATTTTGAATTATATAGGAGATAGACCAAATCTTACTAACAAATAATGTAAACCTTGCTAAGACACACAATTTATGCCTGTAGAAAGCTTTATGTAGAGTGAACCATTTCGGAGATATGCCTAGTTATTTGTGTGAGTTTTGGAGAACTTATACTTCTCAAATGTAGGAAATAAGATAATTTCTGAAAATTTTTATCTCAACTAACACGAAGAAGATCTAGACATAAGAGTTTGTAACAATGGTTAGTACTAGAAAAGTCATTTGAGTGCAATACATCAGATTTTTTATGAAATGAACCATTTCGGAGATACTCCTTGTTATTTGTGTGAGTTTTGAAATACTTAAACTTTTCTCAAATTGTTTTATCTCTTGACCATGCAAAGAAAACAGAATTTCAAAGCTTTAAAAGATTTGACCATTGCTCAAAGCCTACTGTATTCTCATATTCCCCTTGCATCTACAAGAAAATCAGCAATAAAATATTTTCTGCCAATGTTTATCTCAACTAACGCGAAGAATATATAGGAATAAGTGTTTGTAAGAATAGTTAGTACAAGAGTAGAGAAAGTCGTGTGAGTGCAGCACGTCTGATTTTTTTCTCTGCATCGTGAAGTTATTTCTCTTCGCCTGTCCTCTTAACATGAATCACAGTACAAATATCTGCCTCTTTGTCTATATTAACATTAATTATTCATTAGAGAGCAAGTTTCGATTGGCACGGCCTTCTGGACTACCCTGCCATTACCGACTCTAATACAAAGTTATTTATCGATCGTAATGAGTGGCGTTATGTTGACAGGAACACTGACCCTAGGCGGAGCCCATGTTTTTTTGTTCCTCGTCTTAATCGACCAAGGATTCCTCATATTTTGAGCGTTAAACAGAAGCGGCAGAATCACGTCTTAATATTTTACGGCAATGGGGTCGATGCATTCCGTTAGGCAGGTAATATTCAGTAATGAACGGTTGGTTGTGCCTGGAATACCCCTAGGCAAATGTCCATTTGATTCAAGACTTCTCGAAAGCCCAATTTCATTTTGTGTGGGTTTAGGCTTTATTCATAAATGACAATTTGAGGACATTTTATGGTGGCCTCGATACCACGAATTAAAACATTTTAAATAATCTACCACTTCGCTTTACTTAAGCTAATGGATTTTATATGCTTGGCGCGGACAGCCTTATTTATGTAAAGTGTCCACTTTCAAAGAAATTCTTGTCCCAAAAGCGCTGAAACGGAGATACTCAAATCAGTAGCTTCGGGCGCAAAATCGATTCTCAGTCACTAAAATTTGAATTGGACGTTTTACCATATCCATGGGGCATGTTTTGTTTAAAAAATAAGCTAATAGAAATTATTAAAACAGGAGCAGATATGCAAACCAAATATATGTTCCTCATATGATTTTTCCCTAACCAGTTTTTGCCAAAGTATTCCTAAAAGCTGTTGCTTCTGTTTATTTCTTGTTAATCGAGACAAACGTTTGCAGATGTTTTATTATAATTTCGTTGCAGGTAAAAGCGCAATATACTATATGCTGAATTTTAATTTTTGCATCATCATGAGGAAAGAGAGAGAGAGAGAGAGAGAGAGAGAGAGAGAGAGAGAGGGAGAGAAAGAAAGAGAGCGAGAGAAATAAATAAAACCTTTGCACACAAACTGAGTATTTGGTAACCGATAAGAAGGAATAACCAGAAATTGCAAATATTCCTCAAATGTAATTTCATACGAGCTTTATGTTTTAACGAAATCTACATATTTTTGTTAAGTGTTAGTCTATCCCTTACGATGTTATAAGTACGGAAGAGTTAAGAGTAAATGGCATCTAGTGGTCGTAAGCGCCCGGTTATAGTTACAAAATTGATCCAGAATGATGGGGGCTTCATGGTTCATTGACAGAGAATTCTAATTACACGTTTTATTCACCATAAAATATCCTTAGAGTATTTTAATCAAAGCTGTTACAGCCAGTTTTAAAACAATTGGAACACATTTCTTGAAAAAGGTAGTTTGGGAAGAGTTTTTTTAATCTTTGTTATGCATTCCTGGAAGATCCCTAACTTAAATATCACTCGTACTTTATTTAAAAAATATTATGTGTTGTGCTCACATGAATTTCTCTACTCTTGTACTAACCATTCTTACAAACTCTTATTCCTATATCTTCGTGTTAGTTGAGATAAACATTTGTACAAATTATTGCTTATTCCCTTGTAGGTGTAAGAGGAATATTAGAATACAGTAGGCTTTGAGCGATAGTCTAATCTTTTAAAGCTTTGAGATCCCATTCTCTTTGCACACTACATATAAAAAAACGAAAATCGATGTTCCATTTCACAGAAGCTTTAAGTTTTCCGAAACTGACACACATAAGGAAAATCTCCGAAATGTTGCCAGGTCCAAAAGTAGCGATTTTGGAGATTGTATGCTAAAATATATATTAAATCATTAAGTCAAGCTGTAAAACGAAAGAATTGTGGTTTCTAGGATCCTTTAATTTCTCTCGCATTATCTATCTTATATATTTATTTTCAAATGCAAATCTCTCTTATCAGATTGCTTAGGATAGTTTCTCTGGAACAGGCAAAGTTCCAGACCCACAGATATAAAAATACTCTGTGATCCCATTGCAACCTGATGAATTATTTGTGAAATTTATCCATTCCAATAAGAATGATAATGTGATCATAGAAGCTGTTGAAGAATACAACATTGAAATTTGTTCACTGCAGCAATAATTGCTCTCTATGATTTCAATAGTAAAGTGCTTAAACACCCCGTCAGAGCAGACACTTTTGCAGCGGTGACCGATTCATTAATTAAATTGTTTCATAAATAAAATAAGAATTTAAACATACTCCCTTACAATTATTTCAGTGTTAATAATTACATATCCAAAATGTGACTGTGGTCTGTTGAAATTCAACCTTTCTTGAAACTTCGTCGATCAAAAGTGGAATGACATAGTATACATGAAATATTTAATTTATTTGTAATGAATAGAGCAAATTACTAACACAGAGAAAGAGGCATCTTTCTTCTTGTGCAAAATCAAAATCCACGTTGTATCGCACAGTTCCAAAGCTCTTCCAAATCTCTTGTCCAAATATAATATTGTTCTTCGGGCGGGATTAAAACTTAACTACGTGAAAGTTCTTTTCATTATGCACGTATTATTCTATGTATTTTGCTCAATTTTTTGTCTTGGTCCTCCAGTGTGTTAAAACATTCTGATGTTGCACCATGTTTGGAAATGGATTTTTCGTGAAGTGATTGTTCGGAGTGTTGCAAAGGGACAACCGCCTGCTATAAGCTGCTTTAGATGCAGTGTTGATCCTATTCGGCTTTGACAGGAGCAGAATTCTTTAAACGGAAAGGATTGCAACGCCCAAACTTCTAAAAGGTCTATCATTATTTACAGTGTCATGGGAAGTGGACATCGACTGATAATAATCGGTTCGTTGTGTTGGTGAGAAGTCCATGTAGCAAATGTTTTATTCAGACACGAAACACACGCCTGCTCTTGTTTTCTTTCACGGCAAACATTTTGGCGGCCTGTTTCCGAATTTAATGTTCAACATTTCTTATTACTGAACAGAGAAATATGTCAAATGCGTTTGAAGTATCAAACAGGAATCAGAGAGCTTGCTGTATAACACGTGTTAGTCACGCCAGGAGAAAAAGATGCAGTGACTACAAGCAATATATCTGTAACAGTAGAAACTCAGAATATGTATTCAACTGTCTTAGAACTGCGTAATCAAGGGGACGGGTGTTCAAATGGTGAGATGTTTCATCAGCTTCTATAGCTTTCATTGTTATGGAAATAATGTTGGAAAAATATATCAATGCACTTGTTACTGTTTTAAAAGGACCTAGGACAGATTATGATTTTCTACAACTTTGTTCAATGTGTTTTCATTTTTTCATCTTGATTACCCTCATTTTAAATGGAGTACTGTGTAAATTTCAATAACATTGGAGAAGTAGTTTCTCCGCTATGAGCTATTTTCTATTTTTGATATATATATATATATATATATATATATATTTGTACTGTAAGAGGTATTTCATATTCTTCAAATATATATATTTCATCGGTATCATTTTGTCATATTAATATTTGGACTCCTAAAAAGTGATTCTAAAATTATTCTTTCTTTCTGTACTCTATATAACAAAATATTAATTATAATCTATGGTGCAGCCATTGCAGCGAAAAAAAAATAATTTTTTAAACTAATAGCAGCACTATACCCAAGTTTTACATTCTAGCATAAAATAAATTCTACAGTTTGTTTAGATAACACTGTAGAGTAATTGTGCCAACTTTCATGGAAAAGTAAAGACTTTAACTGCATGGGTTACGGTCATATCGAAAAATGCCGTTCTGAGACAACTTAAACTAGATATTGAAAACATTAATACTGACTAATGTAAATGCCTGTGTAAAGGGTTAAACTTTTCCAGCCCTTAGAAAGGTCTAGAAGACCATAAAGCTCATTTAAATGTTTTACTAACATTATAAAGAGTTCATTTTTGCAGAAATCCAAAAATAGACTGTATTGGCCACTATGGCTAAAAATCTGTTCTAGATCTCCTTAAGACTTATAAAACCCTTTTAAGCTAAGAAACATTCAGAGAACATAAAACTTTCGTACCATGCCTAAGATAATTATTTTTCAAAATGGTTGTTACACGAGAGAAATTTAAAAAAAAAAAAAAAAAAACACTACAATGTAAATTGTAAAAAATAAATAATTTTGTACAATTCAGAACATGTTTTTACATAGGTTTAAGTGGTGCAGCGAAAAAAAAATAATTTTTTAAACTAATAGCAGCACTATACCCAAGTTTTACATTCTAGCATAAAATAAATTCTACAGTTTGTTTAGATAACACTGTAGAGTAATTGTGCCAACTTTCATGGAAAAGTAAAGACTTTAACTGCATGGGTTGTTACACGAGAGAAATTCCTCCTTGAGGAATCCAAAAATAGACTGTATTGGCCACTATGGCTAAAAATCTGTTCTAGATCTCCTTAAGACTTATAAAACCCTTTTATGCTAAGAAACATTCAGAGAACATAAAACTTTCGTACCATGCCTAAGATAATTATTTTTCAAAATGGTTGTTACACGAGAGAAATTCCTCCTTGAGCATAAAACCATAAATAACTGTTAACTGCTTCGCATTCATATTGTACAATAATTGTGAATTAGAAATTCCTAGGATGATGAACAATAAAGCCAAAACTTAAAAAGAAGCTATAAAATTAGTATTGTGCAGTTCTTTGTTTTGTTACATAGACGTGTGGCGTGGGCTTTCCAAAAGAATATTTCAGGGATGCAAGCAACAGAATTGAATTTTTTATCACTATGGAAATTTAATCATTAGATTTAATCATTTAATTAGAAATTTTTTCTAAAATAATTTAAAATTTGCATGCTGCTATACCAAAAATCTCACTGGTTATTATTTAGTGTGAAAATATTGCAACATTTACTCAGTAAATAAAATATTCTCCGTGATAATAAGTTTGAAGTTTTAAAAGCAACTTCCTCTTTTAGACGAGTACATAGTATTGTAACAGGCTCAGATTAGTATTCCTTTTCATATTTTAACCTTTTTATAATTTTAATGTTAACGTGACGCTGGCAAATCTGTGTTAGAAATTTCGTGATGTTTTAGCATTAAATCCTCCTTGAGGAATCCAAAAATAGACTGTATTGGCCACTATGGCTAAAAATCTGTTCTAGATCTCCTTAAGACTTATAAAACCCTTTATGCTTTCTGTACTCTATATAACAAAATATTAATTATAATCTATGGTGCAGCCATTGCAGCGAAAAAAAAATAATTTTTTAAACTAATAGCAGCACTATACCCAAGTTTTACATTCTAGCATAAAATAAATTCTACAGTTTGTTTAGATAACACTGTAGAGTAATTGTGCCAACTTTCATGGAAAAGTAAAGACTTTAACTGCATGGGTTACGGTCATATCGAAAAATGCCGTTCTGAGACAACTTAAACTAGATATTGAAAACATTAATACTGACTAATGTAAATGCCTGTGTAAAGGGTTAAACTTTTCCAGCCCTTAGAAAGGTCTAGAAGACCATAAAGCTCATTTAAATGTTTTACTAACATTATAAAGAGTTCATTTTTGCAGAAATCCAAAAATAGACTGTATTGGCCACTATGGCTAAAAATCTGTTCTAGATCTCCTTAAGACTTATAAAACCCTTTTAAGCTAAGAAACATTCAGAGAACATAAAACTTTCGTACCATGCCTAAGATAATTATTTTTCAAAATGGTTGTTACACGAGAGAAATTTAAAAAAAAAAAATAAAAACACTACAATGTAAATTGTAAAAAATAAATAATTTTGTACAATTCAGAACATGTTTTTACATAGGTTTAAGTGGTGCAGCGAAAAAAAAATAATTTTTTAAACTAATAGCAGCACTATACCCAAGTTTTACATTCTAGCATAAAATAAATTCTACAGTTTGTTTAGATAACACTGTAGAGTAATTGTGCCAACTTTCATGGAAAAGTAAAGACTTTAACTGCATGGGTTGTTACACGAGAGAAATTCCTCCTTGAGGAATCCAAAAATAGACTGTATTGGCCACTATGGCTAAAAATCTGTTCTAGATCTCCTTAACCCTTTCAGACCCGAATTATTTTGCTACTTATGCCGTTCTTCCTCTAATTCGAAACCGGTTTAGATTAGGTGGTCTGGGACACCTTCAGCCTGCTGGCTTGGATAGCCATGATCGTTAAGGCAACACGTAGTGCACTGGCCATGCACTCAAAGCCTGAGGTCGTGAGTTCAAGTCTCGGCAACCGCAGTCAAATGTGCCTGTGGTAAAGGACGGGGAGGGCCCACGTAAAATAATCGGTGTGATGGCACGCGTGGATGATGACGGGGTATCATTTGACTGCGGTTGCATGGATTTTGCTTCTTTTCTTTAAAAAAAAAACACTACAATGTAAATTGTAAAAAATAAATAATTTTGTACAATTCAGAACATGTTTTTACATAGGTTTAATTGGTGCAGCGAAAAAAAAATAATTTTTTAAACTAATAGCAGCACTATACCCAAGTTTTACATTCTAGCATAAAATAAATTCTACAGTTTGTTTAGATAACACTGTAGAGTAATTGTGCCAACTTTCATGGAAAAGTAAAGACTTTAACTGCATGGGTTACGGTCATATCGAAAAATGCCGTTCTGAGACAACTTAAACTAGATATTGAAAACATTAATACTGACTAATGTAAAAGAAGCTATAAAATTAGTATTGTGCAGTAAATAAAATATTCTCCGTGATAATAAGTTTGAAGTTTTAAAAGCAACTTCTAGATCTTTCGTACCATGCCTAAGATAATTATTTTTCAAAATGGTTGTTGCACGAGAGAAATTCCTCCTTGAGGAATCCAAAAATAGACTGTATTGGCCACTATGGCTAAAAATCTGTTCTAGATCTCCTTAACCCTTTCAGACCCGAATTATTTTGCTACTTATGCCGTTCTTCCTCTAATTCGAAACCGGTTTAGATTAGGTGGTCTGGGACACCTTCAGCCTGCTGGCTTGGATAGCCATGATCGTTAAGGCAACACGTAGTGCACTGGCCATGCACTCAAAGCCTGAGGTCGTGAGTTCAAGTCTCGGCAACCGCAGTCAAATGTGCCTGTGGTAAAGGACGGGGAGGGCCCACGTAAAATAATCGGTGTGATGGCACGCGTGGATGATGACGGGGTATCATTTGACTGCGGTTGCATGGATTTTGCTTCTTTTCTTTAAAAAAAAAAACACTACAATGTAAATTGTAAAAAATAAATAATTTTGTACAATTCAGAACATGTTTTTACATAGGTTTAATTGGTGCAGCGAAAAAAAAATAATTTTTTAAACTAATAGCAGCACTATACCCAAGTTTTACATTCTAGCATAAAATAAATTCTACAGTTTGTTTAGATAACACTGTAGAGTAATTGTGCCAACTTTCATGGAAAAGTAAAGACTTTAACTGCATGGGTTACGGTCATATCGAAAAATGCCGTTCTGAGACAACTTAAACTAGATATTGAAAACATTAATACTGACTAATGTAAATGCCTGTGTAAAGGGTTAAACTTTTCCAGCCCTTAGAAAGGTCTAGAAGACCATAAAGCTCATTTAAATGTTTTACTAACATTATAAAGAGTTCATTTTTGCAGAAATCCAAAGATAGACTGTATTGGCCACTATGGCTAAAAATCTGTTCTAGATCTCCTTAAGACTTATAAAACCCTTTTATGCTAAGAAACATTCAGAGAACATAAAACTTTCGTACCATGCCTAAGATAATTATTTTTCAAAATGGTTGTTACACGAGAGAAATTCCTCCTTGAGCATAAAACCATAAATAACTGTTAACTGCTTCGCATTCATATTGTATAATAATTGTGAATTAGAAATTCCTAGGATGATGAACAATAAAGCCAAAACTTAAAAAGAAGCTATAAAATTAGTATTGTGCAGTTCTTTGTTTTGTTACATAGACGTGTGGCGTCGGCTTTCCAAAAGAATATTTCAGGGATGCAAGCAACAGAATTGAATTTTTTATCACTATGGAAATTTAATCATTAGATTTAATCATTTAATTAGAACGTTATTCTAAAATAATTTAAAATTTGCATGCTGCTATACCAAAAATCTCACTGGTTATTATTTAGTGTGAAAATATTGCAACATTTACTCAGTAAATAAAATATTCTCCGTGATAATAAGTTTGAAGTTTTAAAAGCAACTTCTAGATCTTTCGTACCATGCCTAAGATAATTCTTTTTCAAAATGGTTGTTACACGAGAGAAATTCCTCCTTGAGGAATCCAAAAATAGACTGTATTGGCCACTATGGCTAAAAATCTGTTCTAGATCTCCTTAACCCTTTCAGACCCGAATTATTTTGCTACTTATGCCGTTCTTCCTCTAATTCGAAACCGGTTTAGATTAGGTGGTCTGGGACACCTTCAGCCTGCTGGCTTGGATAGCCATGATCGTTAAGGCAACACGTAGTTCACTGGCCATGCACTCAAAGCCTGAGGTCGTGAGTTCAAGTCTCGGCAACCGCAGTCAAATGTGCCTGTGGTAAAGGACGGGGAGGGCCCACGTAAAATAATCGGTGTGATGGCACGCGTGGATGATGACGGGGTATCATTTGACTGCGGTTGCATGGATTTTGCTTCTTTTCTTTAAAAAAAAAAAAAACACTACAATGTAAATTGTAAAAAATAAATAATTTTGTACAATTCAGAACATGTTTTTACATAGGTTTAATTGGTGCAGCGAAAAAAAAAATAATTTTTTAAACTAATAGCAGCACTATACCCAAGTTTTACATTCTAGCATAAAATAAATTCTACAGTTTGTTTAGATAACACTGTAGAGTAATTGTGCCAACTTTCATGGAAAAGTAAAGACTTTAACTGCATGGGTTACGGTCATATCGAAAAATGCCGTTCTGAGACAACTTAAACTAGATATTGAAAACATTAATACTGACTAATGTAAATGCCTGTGTAAAGGGTTAAACTTTTCCAGCCCTTAGAAAGGTCTAGAAGACCATAAAGCTCATTTAAATGTTTTACTAACATTATAAAGAGTTCATTTTTGCAGAAATCCAAAAATAGACTGTATTGGCCACTATGGCTAAAAATCTGTTCTAGATCTCCTTAAGACTTATAAAACCCTTTTATGCTAAGAAACATTCAGAGAACATAAAACTTTCGTACCATGCCTAAGATAATTATTTTTCAAAATGGTTGTTACACGAGAGAAATTCCTCCTTGAGCATAAAACCATAAATAACTGTTAACTGCTTCGCATTCATATTGTAGATTAGGTGGTCTGGGACACCTTCAGCCTGCTGGCTTGGATAGCCATGATCGTTAAGGCAACACGTAGTGCACTGGCCATGCACTCAAAGCCTGAGGTCGTGAGTTCAAGTCTCGGCAACCGCAGTCAAATGTGCCTGTGGTAAAGGACGGGGAGGGCCCACGTAAAATAATCGGTGTGATGGCACGCGTGGATGATGACGGGGTATCATTTGACTGCGGTTGCATGGATTTTGCTTCTTTTCTTTAAAAAAAAAAAAAACACTACAATGTAAATTGTAAAAAATAAATAATTTTGTACAATTCAGAACATGTTTTTACATAGGTTTAATTGGTGCAGCGAAAAAAAAAATAATTTTTTAAACTAATAGCAGCACTATACCCAAGTTTTACATTCTAGCATAAAATAAATTCTACAGTTTGTTTAGATAACACTGTAGAGTAATTGTGCCAACTTTCATGGAAAAGTAAAGACTTTAACTGCATGGGTTACGGTCATATCGAAAAATGCCGTTCTGAGACAACTTAAACTAGATATTGAAAACATTAATACTGACTAATGTAAATGCCTGTGTAAAGCGTCTGGGACACCTTCAGCCTGCTGGCTTGGATAGCCATGATCGTTAAGGCAACACGTAGTGCACTGGCCATGCACTCAAAGCCTGAGGTCGTGAGTTCAAGTCTCCGCAACCGCAGTCAAATGTGCCTGTGGTAAAGGACGGGGAGGGCCCACGTAAAATAATCGGTGTGATGGCACGCGTGGATGATGACGGGGTATCATTTGACTGCGGTTGCATGGATTTTGCTTCTTTTCTTTAAAAAAAAAAAAGCACTACAATGTAAATTGTAAAAAATAAATAATTTTGTACAATTCAGAACATGTTTTTACATAGGTTTAATTGGTGCAGCGAAAAAAAAAATAATTTTTTAAACTAATAGCAGCACTATACCCAAGTTTTACATTCTAGCATAAAATAAATTCTACAGTTTGTTTAGATAACACTGTAGAGTAATTGTGCCAACTTTCATGGAAAAGTAAAGACTTTAACTGCATGGGTTACGGTCATATCGAAAAATGCCGTTCTGAGACAACTTAAACTAGATATTGAAAACATTAATACTGACTAATGTAAATGCCTGTGTAAAGGGTTAAACTTTTCCAGCCCTTAGAAAGGTCTAGAAGACCATAAAGCTCATTTAAATGTTTTACTAACATTATAAAGAGTTCATTTTTGCAGAAATCCAAAAATAGACTGTATTGGCCACTATGGCTAAAAATCTGTTCTAGATCTCCTTAAGACTTATAAAACCCTTTTATGCTAAGAAACATTCAGAGAACATAAAACTTTCGTACCATGCCTAAGATAATTATTTTTCAAAATGGTTGTTACACGAGAGAAATTCCTCCTTGAGCATAAAACCATAAATAACTGTTAACTGCTTTGCATTCATATTGTAGATTAGGTGGTCTGGGACACCTTCAGCCTGCTGGCTTGGATAGCCATGATCGCTAAGGCAACACGTAGTGCACTGGCCATGCACTCAAAGCCTGAGGTCGTGAGTTCAAGTCTCGGCAACCGCAGTCAAATGTGCCTGTGGTAAAGGACGGGGAGGGCCCACGTAAAATAATCGGTGTGATGGCACGCGTGGATGATGACGGGGTATCATTTGACTGCGGTTGCATGGATTTTGCTTCTTTTCTTTAAAAAAAAAAAAAAACACTACAATGTAAATTGTAAAAAATAAATAATTTTGTACAATTCAGAACATGTTTTTACATAGGTTTAATTGGTGCAGCGAAAAAAAAATAATTTTTTAAACTAATAGCAGCACTATACCCAAGTTTTACATTCTAGCATAAAATAAATTCTACAGTTTGTTTAGATAACACTGTAGAGTAATTGTGCCAACTTTCATGGAAAAGTAAAGACTTTAACTGCATGGGTTGTTACACGAGAGAAATTCCTCCTTGAGGAATCCAAAAATAGACTGTATTAGCCACTATGGCTAAAAATCTGTTCTAGATCTCCTTAACCCTTTCAGACCCGAATTATTTTGCTACTTATGCCGTTCTTCCTCTAATTCGAAACCGGTTTAGATTAGGTGGTCTGGGACACCTTCAGCCTGCTGGCTTGGATAGCCATGATCGTAATTAGAACGTTATTCTAAAATAATTTAAAAGAAATTCCTCCTTGAGGAATCCAAAAATAGACTGTATTGGCCACTATGGCTAAAAATCTGTTCTAGATCTCCTTAACCCTTTCTTCCTCTAATTCGAAACCGGTTTAGATTAGGTGGTCTGGGACACCTTCAGCCTGCTGGCTTGGATAGCCATGATCGTAATTAGAACGTTATTCTAAAATAATTTAAAAGAAATTCCTCCTTGAGGAATCCAAAAATAGACTGTATTGGCCACTATGGCTAAAAATCTGTTCTAGATCTCCTTAACCCTTTCAGACCCGAATTATTTTGCTACTTATGCCGTTCTTCCTCTAATTCGAAACCGGTTTAGATTAGGTGGTCTGGGACACCTTCAGCCTGCTGGCTTGGATAGCCATGATCGTTAAGGCAACACGTAGTGCACTGGCCATGCACTCAAAGCCTGAGGTCGTGAGTTCAAGTCTCGGCAACCGCAGTCAAATGTGCCTGTGGTAAAGGACGGGGAGGGCCCACGTAAAATAATCGGTGTGATGGCACGCGTGGATGATGACAGGGTATCATTTGACTGCGGTTGCATGGATTTTGCTTCTTTTCTTTAAAAAAAAACACTACAATGTAAATTGTAAAAAATAAATAATTTTGTACAATTCAGAACATGTTTTTACATAGGTTTAATTGGTGACGAACAGTATAACAAGAATATAGCAGAAAAAACCGTTAAAAGTATTACAAGTAGGCAAAAAATGCCTATGTCCATTGTAATGGACACCGGGACTGAAAGGGTTAAGACTTATAAAACCCTTTTATGCTAAGAAACATTCAGAGAACATAAAACTTTCGTACCATGCCTAAGATAATTATTTTTCAAAATGGTTGTTACACGAGAGAAATTCCTCCTTGAGCATAAAACCATAAATAACTGTTAACTGCTTCGCATTCATATTGTACAATAATTGTGAATTAGAAATTCCTAGGATGATGAACAATAAAGCCAAAACTTAAAAAGAAGCTATAAAATTAGTATTGTGCAGTTCTTTGTTTTGTTACATAGACGTGTGGCGTGGGCTTTCCAAAAGAATATTTCAGGGATGCAAGCAACAGAATTGAATTTTTTATCACTATGGAAATTTAATCATTAGATTTAATCATTTAATTAGAACGTTATTCTAAAATAATTTAAAATTTGCATGCTGCTATACCAAAAATCTCACTGGTTATTATTTAGTGTGAAAATATTGCAACATTTACTCAGTAAATAAAATATTCTCCGTGATAATAAGTTTGAAGTTTTAAAAGCAACTTCCTCTTTTAGACGAGTACATAGTATTGTAACAGGCTCAGATTAGTATTCCTTTTCATATTTTAACTTTTTTATAATTTTAATGTTAACGTGACGCTGGCAAATCTGTGTTAGAAATTTCGTGATGTTTTAGCATTAAATCCTCCTTGAGGAATCCAAAAATAGACTGTATTGGCCACTATGGCTAAAAATCTGTTCTAGATCTCCTTAAGACTTATAAAACCCTTTTATGCTAAGAAACATTCAGAGAACATAATTTTTTATCACTATGGAAGTTTAATCATTAGATTTAATCATTTAATTAGAACGTTATTCTAAAATAATTTAAAAGAAATTCCTCCTTGAGGAATCCAAAAATAGACTGTATTGGCCACTATGGCTAAAAATCTGTTCTAGATCTCCTTAACCCTTTCAGACCCGAATTATTTTGCTACTTATGCCGTTCTTCCTCTAATTCGAAACCGGTTTAGATTAGGTGGTCTGGGACACCTTCAGCCTGCTGGCTTGGATAGCCATGATCGTTAAGGCAACACGTAGTGCACTGGCCATGCACTCAAAGCCTGAGGTCGTGAGTTCAAGTCTCCGCAACCGCAGTCAAATGTGCCTGTGGTAAAGGACGGGGAGGGCCCACGTAAAATAATCGGTGTGATGGCACGCGTGGATGTAGACGGGGTATCATTTGACTGCGGTTGCATGGATTTTGCTTCTTTTCTTTAAAAAAAAAAAAAAACACTACAATGTAAATTGTAAAAAATAAATAATTTTGTACAATTCAGAACATGTTTTTACATAGGTTTAATTGCTGACGAACAGTATAACAAGAATATAGCAGAAAAAACCGTTAAAAGTATTACAAGTAGGCAAAAAATGCCTATGTCCATTGTAATGGACAACGGGACTGAAAGGGTTAAGACTTATAAAACCCAAAGCCTGAGGTCGTGAGTTCAAGTCTCGGCAACCGCAGTCAAATGTGCCTGTGGTAAAGGACGGGGAGGGCCCACGTAAAATAATCGGTGTGATGGCACGCGTGGATGATGACGGGGTATCATTTGACTGCGGTTGCATGGATTTTGCTTCTTTTCTTTAAAAAAAAAAAAAACACTACAATGTAAATTGTAAAAAATAAATAATTTTGTACAATTCAGAACATGTTTTTACATAGGTTTAATTGGTGACGAACAGTATAACAAGAATATAGCAGAAAAAACCGTTAAAAGTATTACAAGTAGGCAAAAAATGCCTATGTCCGTTGTAATGGACACCGGGACTGAAAGGGTTAAGACTTATAAAACCCTTTTATGCTAAGAAACATTCAGAGAACATAAAACTTTCGTACCATGCCTAAGATAATTATTTTTCAAAATGGTTGTTACACGAGAGAAATTCCTCCTTGAGCATAAAACCATAAATAACTGTTAACTGCTGTGATGGCACGCGTGGATGATGACGGGGTATCATTTGACTGCGGTTGCATGGATTTTGCTTCTTTTCTTTAAAAAAAAAAAAAACACTACAATGTAAATTGTAAAAAATAAATAAATTTGTACAATTCAGAACATGTTTTTACATAGGTTTAATTGGTGACGAACAGTATAACAAGAATATAGCAGAAAAAACCGTTAAAAGTATTACAAGTAGGCAAAAATTGCCTATGTCCATTGTAATGGACACCGGGACTGAAAGGGTTAAGACTTATAAAACCCAAAGCCTGAGGTCGTGAGTTCAAGTCTCGGCAACCGCAGTCAAATGTGCCTGTGGTAAAGGACGGGGAGGGCCCACGTAAAATAATCGGTGTGATGGCACGCGTGGATGTTGACGGGGTATCATTTGACTGCGGTTGCATGGATTTTGCTTCTTTTCTTTAAAAAAAAAACACTACAATGTAAATTGTAAAAAATAAATAATTTTGTACAATTCAGAACATGTTTTTACATAGGTTTAATTGGTGCAGCGAAAAAAAAATAATTTTTTAAACTAAAAGCAGCACTATACCCAAGTTTTACATTCTAGCATAAAATAAATTCTACAGTTTGTTTAGATAACACTGTAGAGTAATTGTGCCAACTTTCATGGAAAAGTAAAGACTTTAACTGCATGGGTTACGGTCATATCGAAAAATGCCGTTCTGAGACAACTTAAACTAGATATTGAAAACATTAATACTGACTAATGTAAATGCCTGTGTAAAGGGTTAAACTTTTCCAGCCCTTAGAAAGGTCTAGAAGACCATAAAGCTCATTTAAATGTTTTACTAACATTATAAAGAGTTCATTTTTGCAGAAATCCAAAAATAGACTGTATTGGCCACTATGGCTAAAAATCTGTTCTAGATCTCCTTAAGACTTATAAAACCCTTTTAAGCTAAGAAACATTCAGAGAACATAAAACTTTCGTACCATGCCTAAGATAATTATTTTTCAAAATGGTTGTTACACGAGAGAAATTTAAAAAAAAAAAAAAACACTACAATGTAAATTGTAAAAAATAAATAATTTTGTACAATTCAGAACATGTTTTTACATAGGTTTAAGTGGTGCAGCGAAAAAAAAATAATTTTTTAAACTAATAGCAGCACTATACCCAAGTTTTACATTCTAGCATAAAATAAATTCTACAGTTTGTTTAGATAACACTGTAGAGTAATTGTGCCAACTTTCATGGAAAAGTAAAGACTTTAACTGCATGGGTTGTTACACGAGAGAAATTCCTCCTTGAGGAATCCAAAAATAGACTGTATTGGCCACTATGGCTAAAAATCTGTTCTAGATCTCCTTAACCCTTTCAGACCCGAATTATTTTGCTACTTATGCCGTTCTTCCTCTAATTCGAAACCGGTTTAGATTAGGTGGTCTGGGACACCTTCAGCCTGCTGGCTTGGATAGCCATGATCGTTAAGGCAACACGTAGTGCACTGGCCATGCACTCAAAGCCTGAGGTCGTGAGTTCAAGTCTCGGCAACCGCAGTCAAATGTGCCTGTGGTAAAGGACGGGGAGGGCCCACGTAAAATAATCGGTGTGATGGCACGCGTGGATGATGACGGGGTATCATTTGACTGCGGTTGCATGGATTTTGCTTCTTTTCTTTAAAAAAAAAACACTACAATGTAAATTGTAAAAAATAAATAATTTTGTACAATTCAGAACATGTTTTTACATAGGTTTAATTGGTGACGAACAGTATAACAAGAATATAGCAGAAAAAACCGTTAAAAGTATTACAAGTAGGCAAAAAATGCCTATGTCCATTGTAATGGACACCGGGACTGAAAGGGTTAAGACTTATAAAACCCTTTTATGCTAAGAAACATTCAGAGAACATAAAACTTTCGTACCATGCCTAAGATAATTATTTTTCAAAATGGTTGTTACACGAGAGAAATTCCTCCTTGAGCATAAAACCATAAATAACTGTTAACTGCTTCGCATTCATATTGTACAATAATTGTGAATTAGAAATTCCTAGGATGATGAACAATAAAGCCAAAACTTAAAAAGAAGCTATAAAATTAGTATTGTGCAGTTCTTTGTTTTGTTACATAGACGTGTGGCGTGGGCTTTCCAAAAGAATATTTCAGGGATGCAAGCAACAGAATTGAATTTTTTATCACTATGGAAATTTAATCATTAGATTTAATCATTTAATTAGAACGTTATTCTAAAATAATTTAAAATTTGCATGCTGCTATACCAAAAATCTCACTGGTTATTATTTAGTGTGAAAATATTGCAACATTTACTCAGTAAATAAAATATTCTCCGTGATAATAAGTTTGAAGTTTTAAAAGCAACTTCCTCTTTTAGACGAGTACATAGTATTGTAACAGGCTCAGATTAGTATTCCTTTTCATATTTTAACTTTTTTATAATTTTAATGTTAACGTGACGCTGGCAAATCTGTGTTAGAAATTTCGTGATGTTTTAGCATTAAATCCTCCTTGAGGAATCCAAAAATAGACTGTATTGGCCACTATGGCTAAAAATCTGTTCTAGATCTCCTTAAGACTTATAAAACCCTTTTATGCTAAGAAACATTCAGAGAACATAATTTTTTATCACTATGGAAGTTTAATCATTAGATTTAATCATTTAATTAGAACGTTATTCTAAAATAATTTAAAAGAAATTCCTCCTTGAGGAATCCAAAAATAGACTGTATTGGCCACTATGGCTAAAAATCTGTTCTAGATCTCCTTAAGACTTATAAAACCCTTTTATGCTAAGAAACATTCAGAGAACATAAAACTTTCGTACCATGCCTAAGATAATTATTTTTCAAAATGGTTGTTACACGAGAGAAATTCCTCCTTGAGCATAAAACCATAAATAACTGTTAACTGCTGTGATGGCACGCGTGGATGATGACGGGGTATCATTTGACTGCGGTTGCATGGATTTTGCTTCTTTTCTTTAAAAAAAAAAAAAACACTACAATGTAAATTGTAAAAAATAAATAAATTTGTACAATTCAGAACATGTTTTTACATAGGTTTAATTGGTGACGAACAGTATAACAAGAATATAGCAGAAAAAACCGTTAAAAGTATTACAAGTAGGCAAAAATTGCCTATGTCCATTGTAATGGACACCGGGACTGAAAGGGTTAAGACTTATAAAACCCAAAGCCTGAGGTCGTGAGTTCAAGTCTCGGCAACCGCAGTCAAATGTGCCTGTGGTAAAGGACGGGGAGGGCCCACGTAAAATAATCGGTGTGATGGCACGCGTGGATGTTGACGGGGTATCATTTGACTGCGGTTGCATGGATTTTGCTTCTTTTCTTTAAAAAAAAAACACTACAATGTAAATTGTAAAAAATAAATAATTTTGTACAATTCAGAACATGTTTTTACATAGGTTTAATTGGTGCAGCGAAAAAAAAATAATTTTTTAAACTAATAGCAGCACTATACCCAAGTTTTACATTCTAGCATAAAATAAATTCTACAGTTTGTTTAGATAACACTGTAGAGTAATTGTGCCAACTTTCATGGAAAAGTAAAGACTTTAACTGCATGGGTTACGGTCATATCGAAAAATGCCGTTCTGAGACAACTTAAACTAGATATTGAAAACATTAATACTGACTAATGTAAATGCCTGTGTAAAGGGTTAAACTTTTCCAGCCCTTAGAAAGGTCTAGAAGACCATAAAGCTCATTTAAATGTTTTACTAACATTATAAAGAGTTCATTTTTGCAGAAATCCAAAAATAGACTGTATTGGCCACTATGGCTAAAAATCTGTTCTAGATCTCCTTAAGACTTATAAAACCCTTTTAAGCTAAGAAACATTCAGAGAACATAAAACTTTCGTACCATGCCTAAGATAATTATTTTTCAAAATGGTTGTTACACGAGAGAAATTTAAAAAAAAAAAAAAACACTACAATGTAAATTGTAAAAAATAAATAATTTTGTACAATTCAGAACATGTTTTTACATAGGTTTAAGTGGTGCAGCGAAAAAAAAATAATTTTTTAAACTAATAGCAGCACTATACCCAAGTTTTACATTCTAGCATAAAATAAATTCTACAGTTTGTTTAGATAACACTGTAGAGTAATTGTGCCAACTTTCATGGAAAAGTAAAGACTTTAACTGCATGGGTTGTTACACGAGAGAAATTCCTCCTTGAGGAATCCAAAAATAGACTGTATTGGCCACTATGGCTAAAAATCTGTTCTAGATCTCCTTAACCCTTTCAGACCCGAATTATTTTGCTACTTATGCCGTTCTTCCTCTAATTCGAAACCGGTTTAGATTAGGTGGTCTGGGACACCTTCAGCCTGCTGGCTTGGATAGCCATGATCGTTAAGGCAACACGTAGTGCACTGGCCATGCACTCAAAGCCTGAGGTCGTGAGTTCAAGTCTCGGCAACCGCAGTCAAATGTGCCTGTGGTAAAGGACGGGGAGGGCCCACGTAAAATAATCGGTGTGATGGCACGCGTGGATGATGACGGGGTATCATTTGACTGCGGTTGCATGGATTTTGCTTCTTTTCTTTAAAAAAAAAAACACTACAATGTAAATTGTAAAAAATAAATAATTTTGTACAATTCAGAACATGTTTTTACATAGGTTTAATTGGTGACGAACAGTATAACAAGAATATAGCAGAAAAAACCGTTAAAAGTATTACAAGTAGGCAAAAAATGCCTATGTCCATTGTAATGGACACCGGGACTGAAAGGGTTAAGACTTATAAAACCCTTTTATGCTAAGAAACATTCAGAGAACATAAAACTTTCGTACCATGCCTAAGATAATTATTTTTCAAAATGGTTGTTACACGAGAGAAATTCCTCCTTGAGCATAAAACCATAAATAACTGTTAACTGCTTCGCATTCATATTGTACAATAATTGTGAATTAGAAATTCCTAGGATGATGAACAATAAAGCCAAAACTTAAAAAGAAGCTATAAAATTAGTATTGTGCAGTTCTTTGTTTTGTTACATAGACGTGTGGCGTGGGCTTTCCAAAAGAATATTTCAGGGATGCAAGCAACAGAATTGAATTTTTTATCACTATGGAAATTTAATCATTAGATTTAATCATTTAATTAGAACGTTATTCTAAAATAATTTAAAATTTGCATGCTGCTATACCAAAAATCTCACTGGTTATTATTTAGTGTGAAAATATTGCAACATTTACTCAGTAAATAAAATATTCTCCGTGATAATAAGTTTGAAGTTTTAAAAGCAACTTCATCTTTTAGACGAGTACATAGTATTGTAACAGGCTCAGATTAGTATTCCTTTTCATATTTTAACTTTTTTATAATTTTAATGTTAACGTGACGCTGGCAAATCTGTGTTAGAAATTTCGTGATGTTTTAGCATTAAATCCTCCTTGAGGAATCCAAAAATAGACTGTATTGGCCACTATGGCTAAAAATCTGTTCTAGATCTCCTTAAGACTTATAAAACCCTTTTATGCTAAGAAACATTCAGAGAACATAAAACTTTCGTACCATGCCTAAGATAATTATTTTTCAAAATGGTTGTTACACGAGAGAAATTCCTCCTTGAGCATAAAACCATAAATAACTGTTAACTGCTTCGCATTCATATTGTATAATAATTGTGAATTAGAAATTCCTAGGATGATGAACAATAAAGCCAAAACTTAAAAAGAAGCTATAAAATTAGTATTGTGCAGTAAATAAAATATTCTCCGTGATAATAAGTTTGAAGTTTTAAAAGCAACTTCTAGATCTTTCGTACCATGCCTAAGATAATTATTTTTCAAAATGGTTGTTACACGAGAGAAATTCCTCCTTGAGCATAAAACCATAAATAACTGTTAACTGCTTCGCATTCATATTGTATAATAATTGTGAATTAGAAATTCCTAGGATGATGAACAATAAAGCCAAAACTTAAAAAGAAGCTATAAAATTAGTATTGTGCAGTAAATAAAATATTCTCCGTGATAATAAGTTTGAAGTTTTAAAAGCAACTTCTAGATCTTTCGTACCATGCCTAAGATAATTATTTTTCAAAATGGTTGTTACACGAGAGAAATTCCTCCTTGAGGAATCCAAAAATAGACTGTATTGGCCACTATGGCTAAAAATCTGTTCTAGATCTCCTTAACCCTTTCAGACCCGAATTATTTTGCTACTTATGCCGTTCTTCCTCTAATTCGAAACCGGTTTAGATTAGGTGGTCTGGGACACCTTCAGCCTGCTGGCTTGGATAGCCATGATCGTTAAGGCAACACGTAGTGCACTGGCCATGCACTCAAAGCCTGAGGTCGTGAGTTCAAGTCTCGGTAACCGCAGTCAAATGTGCCTGTGGTAAAGGACGGGGAGGGCCCACGTAAAATAATCGGTGTGATGGCACGCGTGGATGATGACGGGGTATCATTTGACTGCGGTTGCATGGATTTTGCTTCTTTTCTTTAAAAAAAAAACACTACAATGTAAATTGTAAAAAATAAATAATTTTGTACAATTCAGAACATGTTTTTACATAGGTTTAATTGGTGCAGCGAAAAAAAAATAATTTTTTAAACTAATAGCAGCACTATACCCAAGTTTTACATTCTAGCATAAAATAAATTCTACAGTTTGTTTAGATAACACTGTAGAGTAATTGTGCCAACTTTCATGGAAAAGTAAAGACTTTAACTGCATGGGTTACGGTCATATCGAAAAATGCCGTTCTGAGACAACTTAAACTAGATATTGAAAACATTAATACTGACTAATGTAAAAGAAGCTATAAAATTAGTATTGTGCAGTAAATAAAATATTCTCCGTGATAATAAGTTTGAAGTTTTAAAAGCAACTTCTAGATCTTTCGTACCATGCCTAAGATAATTATTTTTCAAAATGGTTGTTGCACGAGAGAAATTCCTCCTTGAGGAATCCAAAAATAGACTGTATTGGCCACTATGGCTAAAAATCTGTTCTAGATCTCCTTAACCCTTTCAGACCCGAATTATTTTGCTACTTATGCCGTTCTTCCTCTAATTCGAAACCGGTTTAGATTAGGTGGTCTGGGACACCTTCAGCCTGCTGGCTTGGATAGCCATGATCGTTAAGGCAACACGTAGTGCACTGGCCATGCACTCAAAGCCTGAGGTCGTGAGTTCAAGTCTCGGCAACCGCAGTCAAATGTGCCTGTGGTAAAGGACGGGGAGGGCCCACGTAAAATAATCGGTGTGATGGCACGCGTGGATGATGACGGGGTATCATTTGACTGCGGTTGCATGGATTTTGCTTCTTTTCTTTAAAAAAAAAAACACTACAATGTAAATTGTAAAAAATAAATAATTTTGTACAATTCAGAACATGTTTTTACATAGGTTTAATTGGTGCAGCGAAAAAAAAATAATTTTTTAAACTAATAGCAGCACTATACCCAAGTTTTACATTCTAGCATAAAATAAATTCTACAGTTTGTTTAGATAACACTGTAGAGTAATTGTGCCAACTTTCATGGAAAAGTAAAGACTTTAACTGCATGGGTTACGGTCATATCGAAAAATGCCGTTCTGAGACAACTTAAACTAGATATTGAAAACATTAATACTGACTAATGTAAATGCCTGTGTAAAGGGTTAAACTTTTCCAGCCCTTAGAAAGGTCTAGAAGACCATAAAGCTCATTTAAATGTTTTACTAACATTATAAAGAGTTCATTTTTGCAGAAATCCAAAGATAGACTGTATTGGCCACTATGGCTAAAAATCTGTTCTAGATCTCCTTAAGACTTATAAAACCCTTTTATGCTAAGAAACATTCAGAGAACATAAAACTTTCGTACCATGCCTAAGATAATTATTTTTCAAAATGGTTGTTACACGAGAGAAATTCCTCCTTGAGCATAAAACCATAAATAACTGTTAACTGCTTCGCATTCATATTGTATAATAATTGTGAATTAGAAATTCCTAGGATGATGAACAATAAAGCCAAAACTTAAAAAGAAGCTATAAAATTAGTATTGTGCAGTTCTTTGTTTTGTTACATAGACGTGTGGCGTCGGCTTTCCAAAAGAATATTTCAGGGATGCAAGCAACAGAATTGAATTTTTTATCACTATGGAAATTTAATCATTAGATTTAATCATTTAATTAGAACGTTATTCTAAAATAATTTAAAATTTGCATGCTGCTATACCAAAAATCTCACTGGTTATTATTTAGTGTGAAAATATTGCAACATTTACTCAGTAAATAAAATATTCTCCGTGATAATAAGTTTGAAGTTTTAAAAGCAACTTCTAAATCTTTCGTACCATGCCTAAGATAATTATTTTTCAAAATGGTTGTTACACGAGAGAAATTCCTCCTTGAGGAATCCAAAAATAGACTGTATTGGCCACTATGGCTAAAAATCTGTTCTAGATCTCCTTAACCCTTTCAGACCCGAATTATTTTGCTACTTATGCCGTTCTTCCTCTAATTCGAAACCGGTTTAGATTAGGTGGTCTGGGACACCTTCAGCCTGCTGGCTTGGATAGCCATGATCGTTAAGGCAACACGTAGTTCACTGGCCATGCACTCAAAGCCTGAGGTCGTGAGTTCAAGTCTCGGCAACCGCAGTCAAATGTGCCTGTGGTAAAGGACGGGGAGGGCCCACGTAAAATAATCGGTGTGATGGCACGCGTGGATGATGACGGGGTATCATTTGACTGCGGTTGCATGGATTTTGCTTCTTTTCTTTAAAAAAAAAAAAAACACTACAATGTAAATTGTAAAAAATAAATAACTTTGTACAATTCAGAACATGTTTTTACATAGGTTTAATTGGTGCAGCGAAAAAAAAATAATTTTTTAAACTAATAGCAGCACTATACCCAAGTTTTACATTCTAGCATAAAATAAATTCTACAGTTTGTTTAGATAACACTGTAGAGTAATTGTGCCAACTTTCATGGAAAAGTAAAGACTTTAACTGCATGGGTTACGGTCATATCGAAAAATGCCGTTCTGAGACAACTTAAACTAGATATTGAAAACATTAATACTGACTAATGTAAATGCCTGTGTAAAGGGTTAAACTTTTCCAGCCCTTAGAAAGGTCTAGAAGACCATAAAGCTCATTTAAATGTTTTACTAACATTATAAAGAGTTCATTTTTGCAGAAATCCAAAAATAGACTGTATTGGCCACTATGGCTAAAAATCTGTTCTAGATCTCCTTAAGACTTATAAAACCCTTTTATGCTAAGAAACATTCAGAGAACATAAAACTTTCGTACCATGCCTAAGATAATTATTTTTCAAAATGGTTGTTACACGAGAGAAATTCCTCCTTGAGCATAAAACCATAAATAACTGTTAACTGCTTCGCATTCATATTGTAGATTAGGTGGTCTGGGACACCTTCAGCCTGCTGGCTTGGATAGCCATGATCGTTAAGGCAACACGTAGTGCACTGGCCATGCACTCAAAGCCTGAGGTCGTGAGTTCAAGTCTCGGCAACCGCAGTCAAATGTGCCTGTGGTAAAGGACGGGGAGGGCCCACGTAAAATAATCGGTGTGATGGCACGCGTGGATGATGACGGGGTATCATTTGACTGCGGTTGCATGGATTTTGCTTCTTTTCTTTAAAAAAAAAAAAAACACTACAATGTAAATTGTAAAAAATAAATAATTTTGTACAATTCAGAACATGTTTTTACATAGGTTTAATTGGTGCAGCGAAAAAAAAATAATTTTTTAAACTAATAGCAGCACTATACCCAAGTTTTACATTCTAGCATAAAATAAATTCTACAGTTTGTTTAGATAACACTGTAGAGTAATTGTGCCAACTTTCATGGAAAAGTAAAGACTTTAACTGCATGGGTTACGGTCATATCGAAAAATGCCGTTCTGAGACAACTTAAACTAGATATTGAAAACATTAATACTGACTAATGTAAATGCCTGTGTAAAGGGTCTGGGACACCTTCAGCCTGCTGGCTTGGATAGCCATGATCGTTAAGGCAACACGTAGTGCACTGGCCATGCACTCAAAGCCTGAGGTCGTGAGTTCAAGTCTCCGCAACCGCAGTCAAATGTGCCTGTGGTAAAGGACGGGGAGGGCCCACGTAAAATAATCGGTGTGATGGCACGCGTGGATGATGACGGGGTATCATTTGACTGCGGTTGCATGGATTTTGCTTCTTTTCTTTAAAAAAAAACACTACAATGTAAATTGTAAAAAATAAATAATTTTGTACAATTCAGAACATGTTTTTACATAGGTTTAATTGGTGCAGCGAAAAAAAAAATAATTTTTTAAACTAATAGCAGCACTATACCCAAGTTTTACATTCTAGCATAAAATAAATTCTACAGTTTGTTTAGATAACACTGTAGAGTAATTGTGCCAACTTTCATGGAAAAGTAAAGACTTTAACTGCATGGGTTACGGTCATATCGAAAAATGCCGTTCTGAGACAACTTAAACTAGATATTGAAAACATTAATACTGACTAATGTAAATGCCTGTGTAAAGGGTTAAACTTTTCCAGCCCTTAGAAAGGTCTAGAAGACCATAAAGCTCATTTAAATGTTTTACTAACATTATAAAGAGTTCATTTTTGCAGAAATCCAAAAATAGACTGTATTGGCCACTATGGCTAAAAATCTGTTCTAGATCTCCTTAAGACTTATAAAACTCTTTTATGCTAAGAAACATTCAGAGAACATAAAACTTTCGTACCATGCCTAAGATAATTATTTTTCAAAATGGTTGTTACACGAGAGAAATTCCTCCTTGAGCATAAAACCATAAATAACTGTTAACTGCTTCGCATTCATATTGTAGATTAGGTGGTCTGGGACACCTTCAGCCTGCTGGCTTGGATAGCCATGATCGCTAAGGCAACACGTAGTGCACTGGCCATGCACTCAAAGCCTGAGGTCGTGAGTTCAAGTCTCGGCAACCGCAGTCAAATGTGCCTGTGGTAAAGGACGGGGAGGGCCCACGTAAAATAATCGGTGTGATGGCACGCGTGGATGATGACGGGGTATCATTTGACTGCGGTTGCATGGATTTTGCTTCTTTTCTTTAAAAAAAAAAAAAAAAACACTACAATGTAAATTGTAAAAAATAAATAATTTTGTACAATTCAGAACATGTTTTTACATAGGTTTAATTGGTGCAGCGAAAAAAAAATAATTTTTTAAACTAATAGCAGCACTATACCCTAGTTTTACATTCTAGCATAAAATAAATTCTACAGTTTGTTTAGATAACACTGTAGAGTAATTGTGCCAACTTTCATGGAAAAGTAAAGACTTTAACTGCATGGGTTGTTACACGAGAGAAATTCCTCCTTGAGGAATCCAAAAATAGACTGTATTAGCCACTATGGCTAAAAATCTGTTCTAGATCTCCTTAACCCTTTCAGACCCGAATTATTTTGCTACTTATGCCGTTCTTCCTCTAATTCGAAACCGGTTTAGATTAGGTGGTCTGGGACACCTTCAGCCTGCTGGCTTGGATAGCCATGATCGTAATTAGAACGTTATTCTAAAATAATTTAAAAGAAATTCCTCCTTGAGGAATCCAAAAATAGACTGTATTGGCCACTATGGCTAAAAATCTGTTCTAGATCTCCTTAACCCTTTCTTCCTCTAATTCGAAACCGGTTTAGATTAGGTGGTCTGGGACACCTTCAGCCTGCTGGCTTGGATAGCCATGATCGTAATTAGAACGTTATTCTAAAATAATTTAAAAGAAATTCCTCCTTGAGGAATCCAAAAATAGACTGTATTGGCCACTATGGCTAAAAATCTGTTCTAGATCTCCTTAACCCTTTCAGACCCGAATTATTTTGCTACTTATGCCGTTCTTCCTCTAATTCGAAACCGGTTTAGATTAGGTGGTCTGGGACACCTTCAGCCTGCTGGCTTGGATAGCCATGATCGTTAAGGCAACACGTAGTGCACTGGCCATGCACTCAAAGCCTGAGGTCGTGAGTTCAAGTCTCGGCAACCGCAGTCAAATGTGCCTGTGGTAAAGGACGGGGAGGGCCCACGTAAAATAATCGGTGTGATGGCACGCGTGGATGATGACGGGGTATCATTTGACTGCGGTTGCATGGATTTTGCTTCTTTTCTTTAAAAAAAAAACACTACAATGTAAATTGTAAAAAATAAATAATTTTGTACAATTCAGAACATGTTTTTACATAGGTTTAATTGGTGACGAACAGTATAACAAGAATATAGCAGAAAAAACCGTTAAAAGTATTACAAGTAGGCAAAAAATGCCTATGTCCATTGTAATGGACACCGGGACTGAAAGGGTTAAGACTTATAAAACCCTTTTATGCTAAGAAACATTCAGAGAACATAAAACTTTCGTACCATGCCTAAGATAATTATTTTTCAAAATGGTTGTTACACGAGAGAAATTCCTCCTTGAGCATAAAACCATAAATAACTGTTAACTGCTTCGCATTCATATTGTACAATAATTGTGAATTAGAAATTCCTAGGATGATGAACAATAAAGCCAAAACTTAAAAAGAAGCTATAAAATTAGTATTGTGCAGTTCTTTGTTTTGTTACATAGACGTGTGGCGTGGGCTTTCCAAAAGAATATTTCAGGGATGCAAGCAACAGAATTGAATTTTTTATCACTATGGAAATTTAATCATTAGATTTAATCATTTAATTAGAACGTTATTCTAAAATAATTTAAAATTTGCATGCTGCTATACCAAAAATCTCACTGGTTATTATTTAGTGTGAAAATATTGCAACATTTACTCAGTAAATAAAATATTCTCCGTGATAATAAGTTTGAAGTTTTAAAAGCAACTTCCTCTTTTAGACGAGTACATAGTATTGTAACAGGCTCAGATTAGTATTCCTTTTCATATTTTAACTTTTTTATAATTTTAATGTTAACGTGACGCTGGCAAATCTGTGTTAGAAATTTCGTGATGTTTTAGCATTAAATCCTCCTTGAGGAATCCAAAAATAGACTGTATTGGCCACTATGGCTAAAAATCTGTTCTAGATCTCCTTAAGACTTATAAAACCCTTTTATGCTAAGAAACATTCAGAGAACATAATTTTTTATCACTATGGAAGTTTAATCATTAGATTTAATCATTTAATTAGAACGTTATTCTAAAATAATTTAAAAGAAATTCCTCCTTGAGGAATCCAAAAATAGACTGTATTGGCCACTATGGCTAAAAATCTGTTCTAGATCTCCTTAAGACTTATAAAACCCTTTTATGCTAAGAAACATTCAGAGAACATAAAACTTTCGTACCATGCCTAAGATAATTATTTTTCAAAATGGTTGTTACACGAGAGAAATTCCTCCTTGAGCATAAAACCATAAATAACTGTTAACTGCTGTGATGGCACGCGTGGATGATGACGGGGTATCATTTGACTGCGGTTGCATGGATTTTGCTTCTTTTCTTTAAAAAAAAAAAAACACTACAATGTAAATTGTAAAAAATAAATAAATTTGTACAATTCAGAACATGTTTTTACATAGGTTTAATTGGTGACGAACAGTATAACAAGAATATAGCAGAAAAAACCGTTAAAAGTATTACAAGTAGGCAAAAATTGCCTATGTCCATTGTAATGGACACCGGGACTGAAAGGGTTAAGACTTATAAAACCCAAAGCCTGAGGTCGTGAGTTCAAGTCTCGGCAACCGCAGTCAAATGTGCCTGTGGTAAAGGACGGGGAGGGCCCACGTAAAATAATCGGTGTGATGGCACGCGTGGATTTTGACGGGGTATCATTTGACTGCGGTTGCATGGATTTTGCTTCTTTTCTTTAAAAAAAAAAAACACTACAATGTAAATTGTAAAAAATAAATAATTTTGTACAATTCAGAACATGTTTTTACATAGGTTTAATTGGTGCAGCGAAAAAAAAATAATTTTTTAAACTAATAGCAGCACTATACCCAAGTTTTACATTCTAGCATAAAATAAATTCTACAGTTTGTTTAGATAACACTGTAGAGTAATTGTGCCAACTTTCATGGAAAAGTAAAGACTTTAACTGCATGGGTTACGGTCATATCGAAAAATGCCGTTCTGAGACAACTTAAACTAGATATTGAAAACATTAATACTGACTAATGTAAATGCCTGTGTAAAGGGTTAAACTTTTCCAGCCCTTAGAAAGGTCTAGAAGACCATAAAGCTCATTTAAATGTTTTACTAACATTATAAAGAGTTCATTTTTGCAGAAATCCAAAAATAGACTGTATTGGCCACTATGGCTAAAAATCTGTTCTAGATCTCCTTAAGACTTATAAAACCCTTTTAAGCTAAGAAACATTCAGAGAACATAAAACTTTCGTACCATGCCTAAGATAATTATTTTTCAAAATGGTTGTTACACGAGAGAAATTTAAAAAAAAAAAAAAACACTACAATGTAAATTGTAAAAAATAAATAATTTTGTACAATTCAGAACATGTTTTTACATAGGTTTAAGTGGTGCAGCGAAAAAAAAATAATTTTTTAAACTAATAGCAGCACTATACCCAAGTTTTACATTCTAGCATAAAATAAATTCTACAGTTTGTTTAGATAACACTGTAGAGTAATTGTGCCAACTTTCATGGAAAAGTAAAGACTTTAACTGCATGGGTTGTTACACGAGAGAAATTCCTCCTTGAGGAATCCAAAAATAGACTGTATTGGCCACTATGGCTAAAAATCTGTTCTAGATCTCCTTAACCCTTTCAGACCCGAATTATTTTGCTACTTATGCCGTTCTTCCTCTAATTCGAAACCGGTTTAGATTAGGTGGTCTGGGACACCTTCAGCCTGCTGGCTTGGATAGCCATGATCGTTAAGGCAACACGTAGTGCACTGGCCATGCACTCAAAGCCTGAGGTCGTGAGTTCAAGTCTCGGCAACCGCAGTCAAATGTGCCTGTGGTAAAGGACGGGGAGGGCCCACGTAAAATAATCGGTGTGATGGCACGCGTGGATGATGACGGGGTATCATTTGACTGCGGTTGCATGGATTTTGATTCTTTTCTTTAAAAAAAAAACACTACAATGTAAATTGTAAAAAATAAATAATTTTGTACAATTCAGAACATGTTTTTACATAGGTTTAATTGGTGACGAACAGTATAACAAGAATATAGCAGAAAAAACCGTTAAAAGTATTACAAGTAGGCAAAAAATGCCTATGTCCATTGTAATGGACACCGGGACTGAAAGGGTTAAGACTTATAAAACCCTTTTATGCTAAGAAACATTCAGAGAACATAAAACTTTCGTACCATGCCTAAGATAATTATTTTTCAAAATGGTTGTTACACGAGAGAAATTCCTCCTTGAGCATAAAACCATAAATAACTGTTAACTGCTTCGCATTCATATTGTACAATAATTGTGAATTAGAAATTCCTAGGATGATGAACAATAAAGCCAAAACTTAAAAAGAAGCTATAAAATTAGTATTGTGCAGTTCTTTGTTTTGTTACATAGACGTGTGGCGTGGGCTTTCCAAAAGAATATTTCAGGGATGCAAGCAACAGAATTGAATTTTTTATCACTATGGAAATTTAATCATTAGATTTAATCATTTAATTAGAACGTTATTCTAAAATAATTTAAAATTTGCATGCTGCTATACCAAAAATCTCACTGGTTATTATTTAGTGTGAAAATATTGCAACATTTACTCAGTAAATAAAATATTCTCCGTGATAATAAGTTTGAAGTTTTAAAAGCAACTTCCTCTTTTAGACGAGTACATAGTATTGTAACAGGCTCAGATTAGTATTCCTTTTCATATTTTAACTTTTTTATAATTTTAATGTTAACGTGACGCTGGCAAATCTGTGTTAGAAATTTCGTGATGTTTTAGCATTAAATCCTCCTTGAGGAATCCAAAAATAGACTGTATTGGCCACTATGGCTAAAAATCTGTTCTAGATCTCCTTAAGACTTATAAAACCCTTTTATGCTAAGAAACATTCAGAGAACATAATTTTTTATCACTATGGAAGTTTAATCATTAGATTTAATCATTTAATTAGAACGTTATTCTAAAATAATTTAAAAGAAATTCCTCCTTGAGGAATCCAAAAATAGACTGTATTGGCCACTATGGCTAAAAATCTGTTCTAGATCTCCTTAAGACTTATAAAACCCAAAGCCTGAGGTCGTGAGTTCAAGTCTCGGCAACCGCAGTCAAATGTGCCTGTGGTAAAGGACGGGGAGGGCCCACGTAAAATAATCGGTGTGATGGCACGCGTGGATGATGGCGGGGTATCATTTGACTGCGGTTGCATGGATTTTGCTTCTTTTCTTTAAAAAAAAAAAAACACTACAATGTAAATTGTAAAAAATAAATAATTTTGTACAATTCAGAACATGTTTTTACATAGGTTTAATTGGTGACGAACAGTATAACAAGAATATAGCAGAAAAAACCGTTAAAAGTATTACAAGTAGGCAAAAAATGCCTATGTCCATTGTAATGGACACCGGGACTGAAAGGGTTAAGACTTATAAAACCCTTTTATGCTAAGAAACATTCAGAGAACATAAAACTTTCGTACCATGCCTAAGATAATTATTTTTCAAAATGGTTGTTACACGAGAGAAATTCCTCCTTGAGCATAAAACCATAAATAACTGTTAACTGCTTCGCATTCATATTGTACAATAATTGTGAATTAGAAATTCCTAGGATGATGAACAATAAAGTCAAAACTTAAAAAGAAGCTATAAAATTAGTATTGTGCAGTTCTTTGTTTTGTTACATAGACGTGTGGCGTGGGCTTTCCAAAAGAATATTTCAGGGATGCAAGCAACAGAATTGAATTTTTTATCACTATGGAAATTTAATCATTAGATTTAATCATTTAATTAGAACGTTATTCTAAAATAATTTAAAATTTGCATGCTGTTATACCAAAAATCTCACTGGTTATTGTTTAGTGTGAAAATATTGCAACATTTACTCAGTAAATAAAATATTCTCCGTGATAATAAGTTTGAAGTTTTAAAAGCAACTTCCTCTTTTAGACGAGTACATAGTATTGTAACAGGCTCAGATTAGTATTCCTTTTCATATTTTAACTTTACTAGAATTTTAATGTTAACGTGACGCTGGCAAATCTGTGTTAGAAATTTCGTGATGTTTTAGCATTAAATCCTCCTTGAGGAATCCAAAAATAGACTGTATTGGCCACTATGGCTAAAAATCTGTTCTAGATCTCCTTAAGACTTATAAAACCCTTTTATGCTAAGAAACATTCAGAGAACATAAAACTTTCGTACCATGCCTAAGATAATTATTTTTCAAAATGGTTGTTACACGAGAGAAATTCCTCCTTGAGCATAAAACCATAAATAACTGTTAACTGCTTCGCATTCATATTGTATAATAATTGTGAATTAGAAATTCCTAGGATGATGAACAATAAAGCCAAAACTTAAAAAGAAGCTATAAAATTAGTATTGTGCAGTTCTTTGTTTTGTTACATAGACGTGTGGCGTGGGCTTTCCAAAAGAATATTTCAGGGATGCAGTCAAATGTGCCTGTGGTAAAGGACGGGGAGGGCCCACGTAAAATAATCGGTGTGATGGCACGCGTGGATGATGACGGGGTATCATTTGACTGCGGTTGCATGGATTTTGCTTCTTTTCTTTAAAAAAAAAAACACTACAATGTAAATTGTAAAAAATAAATAATTTTGTACAATTCAGAACATGTTTTTACATAGGTTTAATTGGTGACGAACAGTATAACAAGAATATAGCAGAAAAAACCGTTAAAAGTATTACAAGTAGGCAAAAAATGCCTATGTCCGTTGTAATGGACACCGGGACTGAAAGGGTTAAGACTTATAAAACCCTTTTATGCTAAGAAACATTCAGAGAACATAAAACTTTCGTACCATGCCTAAGATAATTATTTTTCAAAATGGTTGTTACACGAGAGAAATTCCTCCTTGAGCATAAAACCATAAATAACTGTTAACTGCTTCGCATTCATATTGTATAATAATTGTGAATTAGAAATTCCTAGGATGATGAACAATAAAGCCAAAACTTAAAAAGAAGCTATAAAATTAGTATTGTGCAGTTCTTTGTTTTGTTACATAGACGTGTGGCGTGGGCTTTCCAAAAGAATATTTCAGGGATGCAAGCAACAGAATTGAATTTTTTATCACTATGGAAAGGGTTAAGACTTATAAAACCCTTTTATGCTAAGAAACATTCAGAGAACATAAAACTTTCGTACCATGCCTAAGATAATTATTTTTCAAAATGGTTGTTACACGAGAGAAATTCCTCCTTGAGCATAAAACCATAAATAACTGTTAACTGCTTCGCATTCATATTGTATAATAATTGTGAATTAGAAATTCCTAGGATGATGAACAATAAAGCCAAAACTTAAAAAGAAGCTATAAAATTAGTATTGTGCAGTTCTTTGTTTTGTTACATAGACGTGTGGCGTGGGCTTTCCAAAAGAATATTTCAGGGATGCAAGCAACAGAATTGAATTTTTTATCACTATGGAAATTTAATCATTAGATTTAATCATTTAATTAGAACGTTATTCTAAAATAATTTAAAATTTGCATGCTGCTATACCAAAAATCTCACTGGTTATTATTTAGTGTGAAAATATTGCAACATTTACTCAGTAAATAAAATATTCTCCGTGATAATAAGTTTGAAGTTTTAAAAGCAACTTCCTCTTTTTGACGAGTACATAGTATTGTAACAGGCTCAGATTAGTATTCCTTTTCATATTTTAACTTTTTTATAATTTTAATGTTAACGTGACGCTGGCAAATCTGTGTTAGAAATTTCGTGATGTTTTAGCATTAAATTGTAACGAAATTCGTTCCAATTATGTAGAAATGTATTACAGCATTGTTTACACAAGTTATACGTGACAGTTAGTGAAATAATAAACTATTTATATACATTCGTCAAGAATGGCAAAATTGCTCTTTATTGACAGTAATTATATGGGATATATTTGTTACACTCATCATATAGAATCCCTTGTTAACGTATGGCCGTAGCGTAACGCACCTTACACCCGGTATATTAACCTGCAAACGGAGTGACGTAATCAGTTAATCAGTGCATTTACATAGTTGTATAAACGTCACAACATAAAACAAGTCCTATTTTGGAAGTGACATATTTTCACTCTGGGTGAAATTTCACTGCAAATCCAGTGGTATTAAACTTTGCTAATATATGTTAGTAATTTGTTTTGCTTTATTATAATTGCTTTAAATTCGATCCTAACTCCTATAATTATACATCAGTGTGAAAGTGGCCCTTGAAAAGAGCAATAACACTTTTATTCTTGTCGTAATCCTTTTGCGATGTCTTAGCGCTCTTCAATTTGAACACCGCTGCTGCACATGATAATTATTAATAACATTTGCCATGAATTATGGTACCCCCTAACCATTTTTGGCCAGCTAATTGCAATAGATGCCTGTTACAATCCACTATTGATTTACTGCTCGCATAATTGAAAGTTAACCGTTATGGCGTTGTATCAGAAAGGCATCAGTAACACTCGGATACACGTAATCTTAACGGCCTCATTCTGCTTTTAATTTCGCTCTTATTGCCCATTACGATTATTAATGCATACACGTTTAAGCAGCACAGTCGATAATTAAGAGCACTTCGCCTGTTATTAGGTCGTTAAACAAAACAGCAAAGGAGAAGTACTTTTGATACCGCCTTCAAGCACTCGACAGTTGCTTTAGATATTCTGCAAAATCCACTTTCTCCAAAACAAATGTGTTCTTATTTTACCATTTTTCCTGTGACATATTTCGATAAAGTCAGTTGATGAGCATGATGTAATAATAAAGCACAAGAAAGGTACACCTCTCTGGGCTTAGTTACAGATTTTTAGCGTTGTGAAGGGGATGTAATTCAACATGTTTATCTCTTAAATATACTACCATCTGGCTGTGATCCTTGACTTCGCCTCTTCCGTTAAAATATCAATATCCTCACTGGAATATTCGCCAAACTTTTGTCTGCCATTTTTGAATGACCCACTAAATGTTTTTATTGCGCATGGATACTTCAGATGTTCAGAAAGGTAAGAAAATATTTAGGCTGGTGAAACCGCAAAAAGGAAGTGGTATAACAAAAGTGATGAAACCACGACCAGGGGCGATAATCCGACATGAGTGGAATAGTCACTAAAATCCCATGCCAGAAATGCTAAATATGTTAGTACACACATTCAGAAATGTTGGTTCATGACGTGCACAAGAAATGGCACAAACAGGCTAAATTAGTTGACGCATTAATACCAACTTATGTTTGACAAATATTTACTATGAAACATTGGTTTAAGACAAAAGTACTTATTAAATAACGTTGGAAAGACTATTTGGCTTCTTCACTTCCTCTTGTCTCTTCATAGTAATCATTCATCTTGATATTGTCTCTCGTTATCTTCAATGCTTCCACAAATAAGAGAGTGGCAGTAGGAGAAAAAAGAATAAAATGCGCAGGACTCATATGTGAATGGCAATGCTAGGAAAAAAAAAAAAAAAAAAAAAAAAAAAAAAAAAAAAAAAAAAAAAAAACAACAACAACAACATGCAAATCCAAATAGTAAATAATGGTTTCTGAGTATGGGGTTAGGTTAAATGCGAGAGAAAGAGAGAGAGAGAGAGATTGTTACAAGAAGTAAGGCAAGGGGCACACATTCGTCAATCTCAAACCAGGTGCACTAGATTGGACTGGACTACAAGCGGAAGGAATTCCACACCTCGTGCATCTAGGACATTGTATGTCAGACTCCTGGGAGGAAGGAATGAGATGAGAGCACCCTACGGGCTTGCCGGAACCGGAGTGAGAGATGCGAGCCAACGTGAGGATCCCTAACAAAAATGAGGTAGAAGATTACTTCAAATACCTAAAATTAATAGTAACATGAACTGCTCGTAACAAGTGAAGCCAAAGATAGTAGTTATAAAACAGATTTTTAATGGAAAACACTTTGAAGAAAGAAAGAAAGAAGGTTAACAAATTGTGATGTAAGGGACTGTATAGTGCAGAAATCTAAATATAGTGACAATGCTGGAAGATAGATTAGAAGGGTTTGAAAAATGGTTATGGGGAAGAATAGAGAACGTAAATTATGAACAAAATCAGCCCCAAATGTTTTAGAATTAGTCTGTGGATGATAAAATTAACTGATAAGAGTGGGATGGGAATGTTGATACAGTGGTCGAGAAGAAACTGATTCCTAAAAAATTCATCAAAAGGAATAATAAATGAAAACAAGCCATTTATATGTCTGTATTCAGAAAATATTCATCACCACTTTAAGACATTCTATGAGGCCACATAAATGGAGGGAAAATTCCAAATGTTATTTTCTCTATTGCTTACCTCCAGTAAACAGAGGAAGTATGGCATTCCATTCAAAAACTCCGTATCGAGACTTCGTCAGAAAATGCACGCTTTGGAAGCTCTTTAATAAAAAAATTAAAAAACGATCCGTCTCTCTCTCTCTCTCTCTCTCTCTCTCTCTCTCTCTCTGTGTGTGTGTGTGTGTGTGTGTGTGTGTGTGTGTGTGTGTGTGTGTGTGTGTGTGTGTGTGTGTGTGTGTGTGTGTTCCTGAAAAGCACAACTAAAAATCAAAAGTCAGTAAAATACATCTGGCTTGTCGTTTGAAATTATTTTGGATTTGACCGCGATATTCATGTACGCATAATTCACCCTGTGAATATTTTCTGTCAGTTATAAATAGTGCGCCTCAAAGACGCTCAAGGTCAACCTACCTCAGCACTGCTTGTAAATACGCAACCCACGACAATGGAGTGATCTGCATAAAGAGAACTACGAGCGCTGTAGAGTTAAACGTTTCCAGAATGTTCTAGAAACTTTCGACTGCCAGCTTACTTATGAAAACGTGGATTTCAGAAAAATCCGTGCTACTCATTCTCGGCTATTACAAGCAAATGTGTTGAGAGAAGTGAGTCGCTAATATTTGAACAAGACAGTTGGCAGCTGTTACAAAGTCAGCGTTGAGAGTAATTTGAATGTGTATCGCCAGAGACCATTTTGGACATTTAATCATCGCGTCGGAGTTGTTTGTTGTGTTGAGATTTAATGAGTGTGATCGCCGAAGCCAGCTGTTAGACGGAGAAGGTAGAAACACGGTGAAGTACGTGTCGAGGTTACCAGAGTACAGAACAGCTCTGAGTTGGAAGGCCACGATGAATTGCAGATTGTGTTAGCGATAAAAAACAGGAAGGCGGTTTTGTGATTCAGTTTTAAACAGAGAAATAAAGTGACCGGAAAAGTAACTGTACGTGGCATTTGTCAGACTGGTGTCAGGAGTGGGATGTCACTATTTGTCACAGTAGTAATGCATTGTTTAGTGTAAGAGTTCGCCAAACTGGGAACCTTTATGCCATCCTATAGGTACATATCCGTGGACTACTTCCAGAAAAAAAAAAGAAAAGAAAACATGGGATTTCAAATTGAGGGCTTACAGGAGCCCAAAAGGGTTACTGGAAACATTATTGTTCCACCTAAAACAAATTCTGCATAATTCTCAAGTTTTGAGATAAATTTTAAGTGTCTCTACTTATACCATAACTTACTATGTAAAAGTAAATCACACACAAGTTGCTTTTATATCCGAATCATGGAATGTTGTCAAAGTTAAGGATATAGAAAATGCTATAAAATGAAGTGTTTTACTCATAAAACTTTATCCAGTCCACGTACTAAATCACCGATACAAAAGAACATAATTGTAATATATGATATGAATGGTTTATGATGCAGTTCTGTAACGGAACTTTTTCCTCTTACAACTGAAGATTAATATCTCCGCTTCAGCTGAGAAATGAGGTGGTGAGCTAGTTTATGACCCCTCTACGCAATCTAAAAGAACTAGTTACAGAAGTGAAGTTGTGGTAATGAGTGGATGTAGATCACGAAGGCAATGTTCTGGTGCCTATGGCTAATAACGTTAATTTTGTAGGTTGTTGCATGTATTGTTATTTTTGCAGCATTATTCTCGTCGTAGCGTGAAAATAAAGATTTAGTTACCTCTTTTAGCAACTAAGCAGTTACTAATTACTTGTACAACTACTAAAGAAAGTGATCCATGACCTTATGAACGTCTATGTAGCGTTATACTTGGAACGGCTTGTGTAAAATACTTTAAATAAGAATCCTGACAAATCTATCTCCTCATTAGAAATTCACAAATACGTATTATGTCCGTTGTATACCGGGAAAGCAAAAGTCCTCCTAACCGCTGCGCGGTGTTTCGCCTGTCCGCATCCTCGGCTTTCGTTGCCGTCTGTCGCTATCATAGAAAGGTGCGGATGAAGCCATACAACATTTTAAGCTACTTTGAAAGGCTTTTCCTACCAACTTTATGAAAGAAGATGCTTTTATGTTAGTGGTCGTGTGGTATAGAAATTAACTAGGTAGTAAAACGTAAAGTTTCTTTTTTCATGTCGTTTTTAATTTGAAAAGTTTGACTCTGCGTGGAACAAATAGTTTTTAGATATTTCTCCTGTGATTGTGCAAACAAGAGAATTTTTGCCCCATATTTCTTTCTGTAACATAATATGCCACCTTCCTTCCAATCTTTCATCAGGAGGGCTTTTCACATATGCTTTGATGTTCAAAATGTTTCATTTATAGACTCGCTTAGACTTTTTCTGAAACGAGACGTTCTATTAATACTGTAATATAGAAATGAAGTCCAGTCAAGGGCTCATAAATGTGGCTCTTACAAAGCTTCCAGCAAATTTACATTTTTCTTTCAAACCCTCATTTACTTTCAAATAAAGCTAGTTAGGTTTAGAGCGCCAATGGCGCTTCATTTTTCGGGATTCTAATTCATGTGGTCATGAAGATATCATTTTATAAACTTTCCAAAATCGTAAATTGTGTTTCCCATGTAACCGCTTTATTAAATTAGAATTACACAACTAAATATAAGAGGCACTGACACCAGAATTTTTTATTAATAAGGCTAATATTGTAATCTAATGATACGGAGAGCTTAATAATTGCAATAAATATTTCTATATGTTAAGATCAATGCAAATGTCAGAAGCGCAAATAGGAGTTTTGTCAACGAGAACACATTAGAAGGTATGATATACTCGTATATTGAGGAAATGCCAAATAAGCAGAGATGCCAAAACATGCATAGATGCAAATAAATTGAAATTTGATAACGCATCATTAGGAACTCTGGGGGACCTATGTTGATGAAATTAGTGCTTCATTCGCGTCTTAAGTGTATACTGTTGTCGACTATCGGCTGTTCGTAGCGCGTAAAGACCGCGCTCTGGTTATACACAATTAGCGGTTGCATGAGAACATTCCACTTAACATTTCAGCGTCTCATGGCAACTTACACTTCTCCTATTACTAAGTAAAGTTTATTTTAAACTGTAAACTAATTGATACTTCTGAAGTTAGAAAACATTCTTCAATAGTCATCTCCTGAAACAATTTATAGACTTATTGCTGATTTTCTTGTAGACCCAAAGGGAATCTGGGAATACAGCAGGTTTTGAGCGATAGTCAAATATTTTAAAGCTTGTTGCCATATGAAGGCTTTGAAATTCCATTCTTTGCACGGCCAAGAGAAAAAGAAAGTGAATACCGAACTTCCATTTGAGACAAGTTTAAGTATTCCAATACTCACACAAATAACAAATAACATTCCTCCGAAATGGTTTACTCCACAAAAAATGCATCGGGACATAACTTGTGTATTTTAACATCTACATATGTTGTATTTGCTCTATCTCTTACGGTTTACCAATTAATCAAAGGCCATCAAGAGTAAACAGGACTGCATAGACTATAGCCAGAAAATTCAAAATATACGTTTCATTTGCAATAAAATATCTTAATCAAAACGTTGAAACTATTTTTGAGAAAATCAAAATGTAAAGAGTAGTTTAGGGTGAGGAAATTTTCTTCAAAATCCTGGTGTCGCATCCTTGAAAGATGAAACTTAACCAACTTTTTGGTTTTGAGTTACATAAAGACAAACAGACACGTACACGCGCGCCTTTTCTTCTTTTTTTTTTTTTTTTTTTTTTTTTTTAATTCAGGGGGCCTCAAAACATATTTCCGGTGAAGTCTGGAAATCAAAATTTTGGTTCAAGTACAATACATTCCCTACTTAGTATACATAGCAGAGAAAGTAAGAAAGCTGTCTGAAATGGGAAGTCTGTTGTTAGTTGAACTCACAACACTGCATGTGCGTAGGAAATAAACTGGGCTAAGCGCCACACAGGAAGTTTATTTTGGTTTCTCGAACATAATTTTCATGTTACTTGTTTCAACTAATGGCGGGATAGGGCTCATTAAAATGATATGTTTGTAAAATTCTGAATGTTGCTTGTTACACGACATCATGCTGCTTTGGAGGTCTTGAAAATCCTTGTTAGGAAAGCCGAGCTTTATTTTACGACCATCATTTTGCAACTACTGAAGCGCTTTTTGTCTCATTCCCTGAGATGTAAAATACAGCTGCAATACTCACCTATAATGTCTTCCAAGGATAGTAAAACAGTCCGTTAAGTGCCTTAACTTTCTCTCCGGTGAGAGATGTCAAATGCTGAATAACACAAAGTCAAACATGTAGTAGGACTTCTAACATAAGAGAGATTATTTGTCTTAATTTTATTTGGTCAGTATTTCTTGGATATAGACCATGACCCTTTTATAACCATCAAAGATTTCTTACTCCCTGATTCATGGCCTCCTCTGTGGCGAAACTTCCTTCAATTTATTATTGAAGTTGGCAGCAGTGCCGTTCGTCCTCCAAGTTATTTGGCGAGCGCCCTATAATTTTACTACCACCAGTTCTCCCCGCACCTCCCGCTGAAGAGGGGTAACGAAGTGCCTACTGGGATAACGAGTGGGCGATCAAACTCCTCTATTATTTTTATTTTCACAAAGAAACTGATTTTGTACTCTTCTGATATCTAACTTACTGGAGTTCAACGCTTCTAAAAGAGGAAAAAATCGAGGGCAGTAAAAATTAATTGCATAAACAGAGGATGTCATGCAGGTCATTATTCTTTCTTTAGAAGAAGTAAAGAATAAAAACAAAACTTCAGAATTCAGTAGAGAAACGCAAAGTGATGCCACTCTGCAACCAAGCCTCATTAAAAACTAAAATAAAAAACAAAGAAAAATGTCCCAGGGAAGGAAGGTAATATCTTCTTCAAAACAATTTTATTTTCCTTCATAAATTGTACGTCTACCTAACGTTTTGTACCTCAAGTATTATGTTCTGCTATATTTCACAAATAAGTTCGCATGGTTTTATTCATCTTAATTTGTAATTATTTTCAATTAATGTTCATTATTAAACAGTGCAGATAGAATTGCTTTCTTTTCGCGAGAGTAGTCTTTCGCTGAATCTACTAGTTGATAGGTTTTATAATTACTTTATTAAATCTCTCAACATAATTATGCTTATGAGCAAATGTCTCAATAAAATTTCTGCTGCTGCTTTAATATATTACTACTGCATTATGACAATTTAATCATAGTTTTCCCAGAGTGATACAATCTGTTGTAATTCCAGCCGAATCAAAAAATTTTTTGCCTGTTGCATTGGATATAACAGATATTGCAATTCGATATTATATTTCAATGCGTTTACTTGTTCGATGTTTTCTTGACTATTTTTAAACATAATCAACATTTTGAATGCATTTGTTTAAATGTTTCTATCATTATATAACAATTACTATAATTGTTTTCATCTTCCATTGTTCTGGGTCCAAATTACTTGATGATAAGGTTGCTTGTTCATCATCCATCCAAGTTGTCATCGGACGTCGCCTTCTTTCTTCTGGTATGCATTCCGGTATTTTCAATGGCAGTCGTTCCTCTGGCATTCATTTAACGTGCCCATACCTCTATAATATGCAAAATATCTTGTTCTTCTTTTACTCTCCTAATTTACTTTTATTTTTTGGTCTTTTATTCTTTCCGATCTTGATTTTCTAGCACATCTCCTCAATATATCCGTTTCTGTAGCCAAAATTTTATTTTTTCTCTGGTTGTGATTTGCCATACCTCTGCACTTTATGTAAGGACACTTATAAATTTGAAATTGCCTATTCTTTGTAACATTATTTCCCACCAAAAGAATTTAATGGACTTACTGCCTTTTTTGTTTCGAAAATTCTGTGTTTTTTTTTCTTTTTTTTCTGTTACAATTTTCCCTGACTGATCTGTTTTTGTCCCTGTATAAGTAAACTTATTGCTTAATTTTATTTCTTCTTCTTCTGTTCTTCTTCTTCTTCTTCTTCTTCTTCTTCTTCTTCAATTACCTTATGCCTTTTCAAGCGTCGGGATAGCCTCGTTTGAGCCATCTCTGCCATTCCGTTCTGTTCTAGCACATTCTCTTCATTTCCACAACAGTTTTGCCCCTTTATGTCCAAATCTCTCAATCCTATCCTCCCATGTATTGCGGGGTCTACCTTGCCCAGATATTTCTTCTCCAATGTCGAAATTTATTGATTCCTTTTCTTCTCCAATACTTACACATTTAGTTTTCTTAATATTAATATTATGCCCCTATTGCTCATATGCTTCTTTTATATAATGTTTAAATATATATTTATTATATGCAGTATAAGTGAAAGGAAATACAACATCGACAGCATACAAAATGAAAGTACAAGGTGTTTATATCAACAAAGACTGCATAGTAATTGTTTTCTTGACGCATAAAACTAGGTGGTTTCTACACAAAGATCTACAAGAAAATCTCCTCAGTACAAACCGCTTTAAAATTTAAAATTTTGCCAAGCTTTTAAAGCTTTTAAATTCTTCTCGAAATTCCATGGGAAGATTTCGAAATTATTATAAAGCCGGCATATAAGCCCAGTCCTTAGAACATTTGACAATCACTATTTCCTTTGTACTTCTGTGGGAATGCCTAGTGGTGGTATTTCTGCAAAGGTTTATCTCCATTAAAATGAACTAGATAGAAAATTAGGCTTTCAGATGAATAGTTTGTATACCCACTAATAAATGATAAAGGCTACAAAACTTAATGTGAATGTGGCATAAGATTTGTATTATTTTCCTCAAATTTATGGTACTTTTTAAATCGCTTGCTTACCCGTAGCGTATAGTAAAACACGTTATGATTGGTTCAGGCAGTGGAGCTGGTGCTCTGTGGTCAGGAAGACGAACTAAAGTAACATTAGCATATCTGCTACGTGAAGAGAGCAAAGGCCAGCGCCTATATAATAATCTAGCGGAAGAAGCTAAAACTTCGGCACACCTAGTTGGAGAGGATGGTTAAACGAAGGTAACAAGGGAGAGAACGGAAAGGGCTGCTACACGACAGCTCACTGGACTTTCTGGAGAAGAAAGTGATATTAACTTAGCAAGTTTGTTACACTCCACCTTCAGCTTCCCTTTCCACTTGTTCTGAATGCGCCAACTTGCTCCCAAGACTCCAACACTATAATAGAAATGAGGGCCTTTTATTTTGCTTGGCTTGAGCTACATTGCGGTTACATTTACACTCCTAGTGGATATTACGGTGCAGGCCATGGCGATGTGCGTTTTTACCTGAACATCGAGATAATATATATTTTTTGTAGTTACATTTTGGGTTCTAAAATATCAAAATATGACATGGTTCTTATTCGTATTTAATTAACTTCTTCTTTGTGCCTAGGATAATATCCTGTTCATTTTCACTTTTATTTCTGGGTGAATATAAGTGCTGTCAAGCCATCTCCTAGCGGGTTGTCCTCTTGTCCATCTGTAGCTCGTTTTGCTAATACTGATAAATGGACTGGTGCATTTCGCCACTCAGACAAGCGCTGATTCCTGTTTACGCGATCACTGACGCATATTCTTATCGTTAACATGTTAAAATGAAACGGTTTTCACGCAGAAATAAAGGAATAACTCGTATTTGTACTTCAGCTGAAATTATTCTATTTAGCATGGTGGTTAAAGAAAACAGAAAACCAGGTATTTATAAGCTGCTTTGTGAACTAATAATGGAAAAAAAATATATATATATCTCAAAACCATAGGAATTCTTATCAGGAGCGAGTGTTCTAGGAAACCTCTCAAAACCAGATTGAAATTAATTTCGATTAAAGTAACTCGATAGCACTTTAATTTCAGGAACATTTCCGACGATTCGTGGCATATTAATTTGAGACATTTATAGTTTATCTCGGGATGACTCTCGGTTTTTAAATAGTGGAATTGGACGGTTATGAAACAATAATCAGTGCTGATAAAAGTTAAACTTAGATTACAGATTGCCAGTTTGACATTAAGATATGTTTGAGTAACCAAGGATAAGCTGAAAGAAAATAAATGAAAACTACACTTCTTGTAAGTAAACTTCACGTTAGTTTAACAGACAGCACTTCGTTATTAATTGTACTTATTTGCGCCTCAAAGTTGAACAACAATTACTTTTATCCACTTTAATTAATTTCTTCACGGACAATTTATTTACCGAATTCTGTATGCGAGCCTTTCTGCGTGTAATTTTCACACACTACTTCAGGACTGTTATCCCAGTAACGTACACACAATAACCTAGGCGTTGAAGTTTAGCCTTGGGCTAAATATCGAAACCACAGAACCCTATCGTTTTACTGCATGTACCCCTGCTAGTGATCGCACATGCTAACCAGAGGTGATGAATAAGCAAGTTTACCACTTTTTGTAACATTAATTTGTTTAACACCCTGGAAACTTCACTTATGAGAAGCAAGTCGACATATGAAAATGCTGTTTGTTCTGCTTGTGACTAGCCAGCCAAAATCTGCGAGCTGTTGAACCTAGTTCGCCCGCCGCACCTTATACTGCGGACTTAATGCGACCGGCTACTACACCCTTGCCCAAGTGTTAAATGGAGCCAAAGTATAATTTTCACTGCTTTGCTGACAAGGTAGTCATGAATATTCAGACAAGAGGTGAATATTAATGTCGTAATCGATTTGTATAAACGCAGCTTGAGGTCTATGTTTTCTTACCTCGTTATGCAAAAACGTACAACAAGAGTGAAATAAAAACAAGGAGAGTGAAAGTATGAAAATAATAATCAAGCCACTGGTGTAGGAAGCATATCACCACACTCGCCTGTCACCGTGGGGAATCGGCCACCCTACTTGCAAGTAATAATAAGGTAGACTCGTTTATTATTCCCTTTCCGCGTTTCCACAAAAATGGAATACCTTGTTAAGCACGCCCGCCTTAATTGGTGTTATGTCTCTAGACATAAGGGTGAAGTAATGGTTTTTGGCACGCTTGTTAAACAGCCAAGTTAAGGTAGATACGGTCGTTAAATATCACAAGTGTGGCTTAGCGGGTTAGGAGACCGCTTGCAGCCCACGGATGTAACCTCAAAGTGGTGGTTTGGATCGTATCCTGAAGCCACGACTTCTTAGTGCATGTTAGTAAACAGCTTTCCAGTATTTTACATCTGAAAAACTCCTGCTCAGTACCTCGCTGATCTGGGCTCATTCAGATTTGTGACAGGTGATGGTGCTAAATACATAACTAAATATTGCTGAAAATAGTTCTTAATCAACTTTAGGATATTTTTGCGTGTTTTTACAAAATAAGCACTTGGGAAAGTTAAAAATTGCCCCAGTATTAAAAATGTTTACCCAAAATTTTAGTCGTCCATTTGCAGGTTTGCAAATGCTGCGGTGGGAATATTATTAAATTCTATAAATATTTCTCTCATAATGGTAGGATACATTTTTCTATGTAACTCTACGGATGTATTAGGAGATACCTCGTAGATCGATGTGTGGCGGACAGTTAGCCTTCTAGGTCTCATCCCTACACCATACTATCTTCATCATATATACACAGAGGAAACAGTGGAGAGCAACAGACTGAGGGATGCACCGTGGTGTTTGTAGTGTAATTAATTCATATAACTAAGAGGAAAGGAAACGAAGGAAATGCGGGCCGTAACACTGAGGTATCGGCAAGGCCAATTCTATGAAAGGAGTGCCCGCAAGCATTAGATAGTACTTGGTTATTGATCTATTTCCATTAGATCGTTCATCGAAGCGAGAGTCTGACATTTTTGGCATCTGAATAACAGCTCTGTTGCATCAAATTACGTAAGCTGTTGCGCATCTGTAGCACAGTGCAACTAATTGTCTAACCCAGGGGTGACGAACGTTACTCACTAGGTATGAACACATCCCCTATTTCCCCTCTCTCCGTGGTCAAGGAAGAGCAAAATCGGGGGGAAACAGCGCAAATCCGGGCGTGCTACTATAATTGTGGAGGGGGGGGGGGTGGCACTCTTCTCTTTATACCTATGGAGTAACGTTCTGCTCTAACCTGACCATAGCATAAGAAAGGCAGAGGAGGTGATAGTTAAAATTCAAAGCAGGTGATAAATTTTTTAGGAATGAGGGCTGTTATTGGTTGAAATTTGAAATGATTATTCACGTGCTGGTTGAATATCATATCCAATGCGGAATTTTAAATATAATTTTCTTCTTATTTGTCTAACTTTGGTTGACTTACAAATCCTCATAATGTTCATATTAGTGTAATATTATAATACTGTCGCTTCGTTTGAGCTTTTAAATATTTAAAAAGCTGGACTCCAAGGGAAAACCACAGCTATTATTCTGTAAATTGTGGTTACCAATGGAGAATACCCCTTATCAACAATAGTTCAAATGTTGCTTGAAATATAGTGATTTTTCTTCTATTTGTTAATCATTCTGATATATTAAGACAAAGATGTTTAAAGTGAGTTACTTGCATTACATCATTTACTTGCAAACATTATTTATAGCTAAGCTAGAAGGTGCTGCTATCTCTGGTGCATTCCATATGACCAGTATTCTTAATTACGTCTCCGAGGAGAAATTCGTTCCGACAACTTATACGAGCTTTGAATATTTAAGGTTTCTTTTATACAAGCAGTTTATAACGGCGCCCTATTTGTGATCCATGTGCTTTAGGAATAGGCCCCAAAGAACTGAGTGCATCTGTCTACAGTACGTAAGGTACTCAGGGCCTTCCAAAGGACATACTGCTTCCGGACAATATAGTATTCTTGGTGTCAGTGGATATTAAATCAAAATATCTCAGCTCGTGGTTGTATCTGGCCTAGCTCGAGCAGTGAGATTCTTTACTCAATGTATGCGTGAGTGTTTCCGGATTAAGGACAACACAAGTTCGTAGTACATAGAATGTTTAATGCATCTTCAAACTCACAATTGTGGAGAAATTGTCGACCAATGGTATATAATAATACTGAATATAACTTATAGACTGATGGTTATCTGCAGGCTTACAATTCTGCATGTGGCGGGCAGACAACCGCATTACCAATACTCAGCAAGAGAAACATCTGTATCTGACCACTAGGCCTGTCGCTGAGAGAGTGTGTCGCTAAGGACGCTAATCATAGACGCGACCCATCTCTTTTTCTACAGGCTAGCTAGTGAGCCTTTCCTACCTTTCCCCAATTCCTAGAATCCACTACTACTATGATATAATCAGTGATGCTTTGGTTTGTAGTTATTAGGCAACAAAAGCTATACTCTATATTCTAACAAAACACAAAACATATAATACAGCCTCAACAAAACGTAAAATATACTTCAATTATGATCATCTAATTTTTATTTTTCTTGATAATATTTCTAGAGGTATGTATATTAATAGTTACATCTTGGACTGGTTTTAAAAATTTTCCTGATGAACATTGAAAATCACCTTCACTCCCTTGAGTCGTGTTCTAACTTGAACCTCTCGTTACTAAACCTCTATCTTTTGTAACTGGGACTCTAAATATCTATTAACTTACAGTAGGGGAAATTAAAAGTAACCAATGCCCTTACATTTTAAACCATACCATGTAAATATTTTCGGGATACACATATTTAAGTTAAATCTATTTTGAAATATAAAATACCCTTTCCTAATTATATAGGAAATTTATCCAGCTGGTCTAAATATTTTTCTGAATACTTGAGCAAAAGAATAAAGATGCAATTTTGCGTTTGTGTTTGTGAACAGGATAACTCAAAAACGAAAAGTCGGTTAGAAACCAAAGTTGGTATTTAAGTTTAATATCTTCCAGGAATGCAAATACCCTTTACATGTAACATTTTTCGAAAATTCTGATGTTCTCAAGAATGGCTCTAACGATTTTGGTTAAAATCTCCGTATGTTTTAGGATATTTTATGGTAAATGAAATGCATATTTTTAATTTTCTGGCTATAGCTTATGTAGTCCTGTTCAAGTGAGTGAGTGAGTATGTGAGTTTTAACGGCCCATCGACAACGAGGCCATTTGGGCTTCCTGTTCAATCTCGAGGACTTTAGCACAACCAGTAAACCATAACGGAGAACAAATCTTACTGCACAAAAAATGTAGATCTCGTTAAAATACACCATTTATGTCTGAACGCATTTTTTGTGGAGTGGACCATTGCGGAGGTATTCCTTGCTAATTGTGTGTTTTGCAATTCTTAAAGTTTTCTCAAATAGAAGATCGTTATTCACTTTTTTTATGTCCTGACTGTGCAAACAGAACCAATTTCAAAGCTTCAATGCATTTGACTATGGTTCAAAGCCTAGTGTTTTCCCAAATTCCTCTTACACGTGCAAGAAAAACAGCAATAAGATTATTTCTGCAAATGTTTATCTCGACTTATCTCCTGAGGAAGACAGGAATAAGAGTTTATATGAATGGTTAGTACAAAAGTAGAGATAGTGATTTGAGTGATCACAGCACAGTTTTACATCTGTATTAGCAATTAATCCACCATTAATATCTATCAGTAGACATTGTCCTGTGAGGGAAATTGACCGACAAAGTGTTGTTTTAGGAGGTTTGTTTTAGGATTTATTGCGGTGCATATGTTCAAACTGGACGATATCCATTTCTGGACTGAAATTAATTGCAAATCAATCTCAATTCACTTTCTACTCCTTGGATATAGGTCAACAAATCGGCGGGTATCAAAAATACACATGTTTAAAAAGTTCATGCAGGATGGAACCTTTGCTCTGTAAAATGGCCCTTAGGGCTAGAGATACTGTGTTATCGCATACGAAAAGCCTATTTTAAGTCAGTGAAGCAAATGTTATGTCTTTAAGCTTTTGGGGAAACTATATAAATGCAAATATGGATAATGATGAAACAAACAGTGTTTCATTCAATCACCACCTTTGTCAACTAACGATGACATGTCTCATAAAGATAACATTTCGTGCCCTGTAATATTTTCGGTGCGTTTCTAATTATAGGATGTTGCTTCTAAATGACTCATGATTATGGTAATCAACATTTGAAGCTGTTATAAAAACACTCGCCTAGATTAATCATTCTATGATATACGTTGTACCAGTAAGGCACACCCTTCATCACCCTTAAATTTATACTCCTGTTCTAGTATGCTTATTCGAAACCCGCTTTTTAAAAATATTGTTCTGTAATACGTGATTCGATGCTCGCATAAGGAATTGGTTGTACCATACACAAATTCTTAAATTGTTAATAATTTACAGATGAGACAAATTTATACGATGAAAACACCGTTGCCTAAAATACTAGTAATTAAGGTGGGGACCAATTCATATATGAAAGTAAACTCGTTGCCTAAAATTTAAATTCTGTACTATAAATTGGACAAAGATACGTTGAATTATTTAAGATCTCCAGGTATAGTTTGGTTGAAATATATTTTATATTAATCTGCCCTATAATTATAACGAATCAGACGTATCTATGTCATGTCATAATTATTATTAGATACATAAAAAGGCAGGACGTTTTATCATATATTCACAAAGATTTTATTGAAATAATGGTATGCATATACAGCAAAAATTATTTCAAGAGTAATTGTAATTAGTTTTTCTTTCACGCCTGCGCTGTTGGTAGCTAAAGCTGGTTGAATGAGAGGGAAAAATGAAGTGTCATAGTTGGGATTTAAACAATGGATTCTCGGCTTACCGTGCTGCTCCTATGAGCTTCCGCTCCGACTCCTAAGCTCTCCAACTGACTAACCGTTTTGGATTCTTCCCGGTAAATCACGAGGCGTTCGTTTGAGAATTCAGGTGAAGCGCTTGGAGAATTTAGCGTCGTACGACATGCTCCATTGTAGCTCAAATGGGCAGAGCACGGAAACAGTGCTCCGAAGATCCTTTGTGCAATCCCGGGTATGGTATTAAATTTTTGTGTATGTCCAATTCAAAGAATTATTTTGTTCAACTTTCCAAAATATATGACAACACGGTGCGTAGCAATCTTCAGTTTTATATCCCTTATTAATTATTTTCAAATTTCTCTGCAAAATGTGTGAACTTATGTATGTATAAGAAATATGTGTTGCACTCACATGACTTTCTCTACTCTTGTACTAACCATTCTTACAAACTCTTATTCCTATATCTTCTTCGTGTAAAGATAAACATTTGTAGAAATTATCTTATTGCTTATTTCCTTGTAGGTACAAGCGGAATATTAGAATACAGTAGGCTTTGTGCCATAGGCAAATCTTTAAACTTATGAGATTCCGTTCTCTTTGCAAATGTAAAAAAATGAGCAACGATGCTCCATTTCACGAAAGTTGTTTTCCGAAACTCACACACATAACAAGGAATATCTCCGAAATGGTTCACCCTACAAGAAAATGTATTCAGACAAACTGTGTATTTTAGCAAAATCTACATTTTTATATAGTATGATTTGCTCTATCTCTAACGGTTTACCAGCTATGGAAAAGTCCTCCAGAGTAAATACGACTACAGGGGCTATAGCCAGAAAATTCAAGATATACATTTCATTTGTCATAAAAATATCTCAAACATATGACATTTTAATCAAAATGGTTAAAGCCATTTTCAAGAAAATAAAAAATTTCGAAAAATTTTCTATGTAAAGAGTAGTTTAGGGTGGGGTTATTTTCTTCAAAATCTTCGTATACAACCTTGAGAGACATTAAACTTAAATACCAAATTTGACTTTTAACCTACTTTTCGTTTTTGAGTTATGCTGTCCACAGACTGAGACACACAGACACACATACACGGACCTTTTTCTAAAAATGCTTTTTTGGACTCAGGGGGTCTCAAAACATATATTTCCGGTGAAATCTCGACATCGAAGTTTTGGATGGAACACAGTACTTCTGATTACCAGCTGCCTTACCGGATATTAAGCGCGTGTTTTCTGTGTGTAAGAGATTCAAATTAATAATGGGCTGGTTTTTGAAAGACGTGAGTAACCAATACTTCGACTTGAATGTAAAAGCTTGGTCCAGATAGTTTAAATGTTGCGAGTTTTACATAAGGGAAAATGTGAATAGAAGCAGTTCTTTTGAGAGAAAAAAAAATGCCTACTTGTATAACAGTTTTGGTACTGATCAGACCTATTTCTTTACTCCCCTTTCCCCTCTCTCACTCTGTCTTTCTCTCTCTCAGGGGCGCTAACACAGATATAGTTTTGGCCAAAACATAACAACCCTGCGCACTCCACTGCCAAAGACGGCATTACTTTGTGGTATGAGTTTTACAAGGTTTGCGGTTTAAAAATAAAAAGGGACCACGGCTACATTGCCTCTCGCGCTGTTGATGAGGGTTACCTTTTTGGCTAATGGTTACAACCCAGCGACAAAGGAGAGCGTTTCCCTTGGATGTTTGCCAAGCTTTGACAAAATGTATACTTTGTTTTGAAAACAATGTTCTTTTAATGACCTTTTAATGTACATATTTCCCAAGAAATTTCGGTGTAAAATTATTTGATCAAGTTCTAACCTTTATTTTAGTTTAACGGCGGGAAATTAATAAGTATCTAATAAAATAATTTAAAATATCCTTATGTCCTTATTGACATCAGGTTGAAAATGAAATTCCCCTTCAAATGAACGTAAAAACTCATCTAAATAAATTATTGCTATTACAGTTGGTGTCTACCTTAAATGAAGATAGCAGTTTGCAATAAAAACCTGGAAAAGACAAAGGACGAAAAAAGAGAGAAAAGCTAGTGTTGCATTTTCAGACGTTCTCTTCTGTCTCCGATACAAACTATTCTTCTAGATCCTATTATTCCACCTAATTCCTATTAGTTCAAATAACCCTTCAATCCAAAATTGCACATTTTGTTGTACAATACAGTAGTTTAAAGAGCCTCCGCTTTCTGATGTGCTCTTTGCATGACAGCGAGAAAAAGAGGAACGAATATTGCATATTTCAAAATTCAAAACAATAACAAAAGAATATTTCAGATAAGCTAACTGAGATTTCAACAGGAATAAATTAATAGAATTACTGGGTAGACTGTGATAGTTTGTCTAAGAACTTTAAGTATATGTAGTGGTGAAGTTAATAATGACAATGATGATTATTACTATGTTATTGTTATTATTATTATTATTATTATTATTATTATTATTATTATTATTATTATTATTATTATTATTATTATTATTATTATTATTATTATTATTATTATTATTATTAAAATATGTAATGATGATAAAGTAAAAAAGTTGTCTGGGTTTATTTTTGCGGCACTTTAGAATATCAATAGCAGATTTAAAATGAACTTCAGAGTATTTGTAAAGAGCGCTAATTAAATCTGTATGGATAAGTTCACTAGTTAGCTTTGTGCATCAGAATGACGTTAATTTGGGGATATTGCTAGAAATGAACAAGCTGGATTTAGAGGGCTGTAGGGATCCAGCAGTAAGGGTGTTTATGTCATTGACGTTATTGAATTCCAGCAGGATGTGCGATTGACCTCCTGCAGGCTGTACCAACATGATTTTGCTGGAACACGTGTAAACTGGCGCCAATACAATAAAGGCCGCCACCCTTCCCTGTCACCTGTCAACAGTCGCTTTATCAATTGCAGCACATGAACCCAAAGGTGAATATCATCATAAACACGCCTCTCACATCAGAAATATGTTCTAGTGAGAGCAGTTCTGGTGTTAAATCTGCGCAAAGTGACAAATATCAACCAGTGCACACCACCAAGCGATAGCAGGTGGCAAAAATATGCCAGCATCACATGTCCAGCCCGCATTACAGAGTGTCTCACTGCTAAGCGAGTGGGGTAACACTGCGCACATATTGAAGGTATCAATAGAAAATTATACGAACAGTAAATATGGATAGACATCGTTACGTGCCAAAAATACTATTACAAGTTGTAATGCATCCATTCTGGAGGTCCAAGAAATGAAATGACAGATGTTTGATTTTACTTCGAAAGACTAAGTTTGAAGTGCGGAGAGCTGTGCTGTCGTGCTGGCACGAAGAGTGGTCAGCTCTCCGCAGTAATTAGCTTAGAGAAGTGAAAGATCTTCCTAGTGCGCCGTCGACACTCTCGGCAACTGCCTGTCAGACTTGCAGAGGTTCTGGCGGACGATAAACAAGCAGTCGAAAGAGTTTTGAAGATTTTAGGAAAGATAAAGATGAACCTGACAATTTGAAGCTTAAGTTTATAATCTTTCGACCTTTGTATAACTTTGTTTTAATTCTGGCTTTTGCCTCTTTGGTACATCTGTGTAAATTTGCATTTGTATTAGTTCCTTTATTTTATAATGAAATTTATCTCTGGTCTTTGCCATGATCCATTTTATTATAAGGTCGCTACCTGCCGCGTTTACTTTTATCAGCTGAATGTCCAAATAGGTTCTGCAGACTTTCGGTGCACCCCACCCTGCAATCACAGGACACTCAGTACTACGGCTAGCATTATTGTTGGACAATTTAAAGCAGATACCGATACTATCGCAGCTTTCTTGTGTAAATAACAAAATAAAGGCATACATCTACCTCTGTGGTATGCTAGCCTCTAAATCCAAGATGTCCTGGATTCAATTCTGGCTACAGGATGAGATTTTTTAAAGCGAGGATTGTGGTGTATTCTTCCTAGAATCTGGAACGAGAATGACTAAATATATTTTAACTACCGAAAGAAGTAGCATCTGAAATAACGGACGTAAAATTAAAAAAAAAAAAAAAAAAAAAAAAAAAAAAAAAAAAAAAAAAAAAAAAAAAAAAAAAAAAAGGTAATAATGGTAATGTAATAAAAAACCCAAGGCGCAACACACGTTTACGGGCCAATGCCTACCGCCCGGCAGCTGCATCCTCACCTCTGCCCACTACAGGCGACATGAGTAGGGTGCAGTGCTGAAGAAAGGCACCGAAAGGACTGAGAAAGGTTACAAGAAGAACAGTTGTGAGTTGGCATAGCCGAAGGACTGTAGATAATGTTAACGATGAGAAGAAAACTGTATTTGTGGTAACATTTTAGAAGACAATATAGTTATAGAAAAGTAACTGGACTGGATTTTGCCAACTGCCACAATATATTACTAGCAATCCGTCAACAAGCATTCGTAGGTATTCTTGGTTGCTATTTTTCTTTGGTTATGTAGCTGAAAGCTCACCTCTGTGGTTTGGAGGGTAGTGTATCTGCCTCACATTTGACGAGTTCAATCTTCAATATAATCTATTCATCTGCACTTCATATAGGTTTCGCAGTTGGGAATTAGTAACTCTGTATAAACTGCAATTGTGTCATGCTAAATATGTTTAAAAGCAAAGCGTAATAAAGTACGAAACAGAAAGGCAGCGGTTGAGGTAGGTTTCCGCCAGAGGCGACACTGGTCCATCACAACAATATGGTGTGGTTGTTAGCCTAGCGCGCGTGCTGTTTCGTTGTTTCCGAACAATGGCAGACGGGGCAATAAAACATTCTTCCCATTCTTACACCTGAAGTTCTCATTATGCGGTACAGGGATTTTCCCAGGCGTTAGCACGATTTATGGCTTTTTGAAATGCATGGCGTTCGGGGGCGTTCATACCAGGCGACACACTAACCCCTTAAACAGAACCTATTGTAATCACACGTAATTATACAGTAATATACCTTCAACTTTATGATGAAATGTTCACTTTCAGCTTTTAAAGGGCAAGAGGAATCATAGAAAAACAAAACAAATCTTTGTGTAACAATTGTGCGACTCTCTCTGCCTTTATCATTATACAATAGATCAATATAAAACCTTAGTTTGTTATTCATTTCGAGCTTTCTTACAATTGTGTTATGTAACACCAAGAATTAAAGAATTAGTCATTTAGCCCCAACAACCATTGGACTCAAAATATGCTTGAGTTTCAAAATATACTACACTTAAAAAAATATAAACATACTACAACATACAACATACTATTTTGCTGCTTTTTTTCGAGGGTGGTGAATAGTGAAAATATGTAGTAGTTGGACGAATATAACATTAATTACCAACATCTGTTGAATATGTTGGTTACGATAACAAGGTCAGAAACCTTTGTGGAGAACTACTGATCAGTTAACCATGGCTGGGTGATCTAGAAAATGGTCATTAACAAACTTTCAACTCATAATTAGCTGCTGCATTAATGAAACTGAGCAAATATAATAAACAAAAAGGAAGGAAAGACGAGGCTAAGGGTAAAACAACTATCAATCAATGTTATATTGCATTAATCAGGAATACAGTGCGTTCGTAGATCGGCCGGACCGCCGCGCCCCGCGGCGCCACCGCACCAGGCGAGGATCGGCGCGCCCTCCGTCTAGTTATGCGTGAACGACCGGCAAATCAAGTACTAATTTACATAAGGCATACCTGTACCATAATACATGTTGAGATTGATCCTCAAAGCGAAAACTTTTCCTATATCTCTAGAAACAGTTCTGGTTCACTCGCAAAAGTTATGTTGACCGATTGCCTGTATTTCTCTTGTGATTTTGTTATTCAACTCTTGTAACGTATGCACATTTGATGCGTACACTTTATTCTTTAAAATTTCCTGTTAAGTTCCCAAGAGTTCAACATGGCCGGCATTACACTAAATAGCAGACGAAATTATCCCAAAAAGCAGTCCTGCCAACGTACATAAAGGCATTTCTAAACTCAAATATCACAGGGTTAAAGTATCACGCTTTCAAACGATAATAATGCTTGAACATCGTTACCACAGAACAAAGAACGTACTCACCTTCGGCAAATCTTGTTTTGCAATAACACTTTTGCATAAAATCACTTCCAAGTGCTAAATACTGTGTAGCGAACACAAAAATAACAACAGTAACTATAACTGCATATAGTTAGTGTTCTAAAAGAATTCCAGACCAAAGCACGCAAACACGAGCAGTACGTCCACATATTAATTAATTAATACGGCATCCAAACAGAACCTTGTTTTAAAATCTTTCGGTTGGCCTCTCTGCAAAGCGTTCATAAACAAGGGCTTCTGAAGATACACTAGACTGCACTATAGTGGGAGAAAATGTCATGGTTGTTTTTGGGGTATCTCAACAAGCTGTGCCCACAATAAAAATTGCCAAGAAGTTAACATTTCCAAGACGTCAGTTGTGGCAACTAAACTACTGAAACTTAAGCCGTACAAAGTAACAGTAGTTCATGATTTACAAATACAAGATCCTGTAAGTAGATTTAATTATTGCAATTGATTTTTGCAAGCCATTCACAACGTTCTTCACCGAAGAAGCGTGGTTTTATTTTCAAGATGACGTTTCTAACCAGAACAATTGATAATGAGCTACCTACCGAAAATCTCCATGTTATTCAACAAGTTACGCACCACGCTGCAAAAGTTGGGGTTTGGTGCGCAGTAACTGCACGTAACTGCATCCAATATTTACCACACAAGAGTTGATTCACATGTTTGTATAAAATCTATTTTTAAATACTAACAAGAAATGAAAGATTGTGTGGCTGATTTCAGCAGGACTCAGCTATAGTGCATACTGCTGCGAATTCTGTGCATGAATTGATGTGTATGGTGACAGAATAATTACTCGAGTGTTGTGGCCATACTGTTCCCCTGACCTATTTCCATTCGACTTTTATTTTTGGGGAACACTAAAGAATAAAGGGTATGATCAAATCATCACACGTTACAAGAATTGAAAGACAACATCACGGCAATACAATCAGTCAACATGAATTGTTTCCAGAGATATAGGGAATGTATCCGCGTTGAAGGTCACCAATTTCAATATCTGTTGTGATGCGGATAAACCTAATGTAATTAGTGAAGTAGTTAGTGTTCCGCACACATGACTTGCCGGTCGTTTACGTACGGAGATATAATCCTCACGTGGTCCGGCGCCGCCGCCGCGGGGCGCTCCGTGCAATCTACGGAGTAATTTTGTGTTGTGTCATATCATTTGTAGTACTATGAACCAACCAATCCAACACCCAGCGCTTTCTGAGGCAAGGCCTAGCGCCCGGCCGCTGCGTCCCTCACCTCTGACCACTGCAGGCGTCATAAGCGGGGTGCAGTACAGGACGGTGGGACGTGATCAGCGCCCCGGTTCCTCCCGGCTTGGTAAGCGGAGTAATATGAACCGTTGCCTCATAAAGTTATACGGTGAATCTAGGAAGTGCGTCGAGAATCTGCGCTGTGCATTTAACAAAACGGAGTGCCCTACAACTTTATTGAAAACATTACGTTTCCCAGGGTAGGAGTATTGGTTTTAAATTGAGTGTCACCGCACCGGTAGCAGATGTTGGAATGAAGGTCCAGAATCATAGCCAACAGGCGGCACCCTTCGCCCGTGCACAATTGTGCTGCCCATATGTGAAATATACATCTCTTATGTCACTGTCAAGATATTCGTCTGTTATATTATGTCCGTCTTGGACACGTTCTTCAATAATCTAACTAGAAAGAAGGAGGAACTATCCTTATATAATAAGGACTCATTTTGTAAGTAAGGCCTACCAGTTATAAATATACCAGCAAAAATATCATGGATTATTTTTGTAAAAACAAACCGTATTGGCTTGAATTATCAGTTTATTTGTGGAATTAATGATACTGGTAAAAGTTAAAGATGTCTTAACATAAAATGTAAGTAAAGGTTTCACATTAACTATTTAAAGATAATAAATACGCCGATATTTGAAAATGATTTCTTAAATACATATTGAAAATTACAAGAGGATGGTCTTTACATAGATTTTAAATAAAAATTAGATATAATAAGGTGGAAAAAACTACAATTCGACGAATTCCTCTTCTGACACAGTGTGACAAAGACGACAAACTTCCGTCTATCACTCTATTGCCCTCTACTATTCCATCACAAATACACAGTTGTGCTATCACAATTAAAAACTTTTACTTCTTGAACCTTTCTGAGTTCTTTCAGTGTGTTTCTTCACTTTCTGTCTCTCATATACCAAATATGATCTTATAATCACTCGATGCTCGTTGAATCTTCTTTGTTCTACCGACATATCTATCACGACGACACACACGCACTGCTGTCTCGCACTGACTGACGCACTGATCCACTCATATCTATAACCGTAAACAATGAAACATGGCTTGTAAAACAAGGATTTTACGTTATCTCTGACATAGTACTGTTACCATTTAGATTACATGACTGGGTAAGAATCTAACCAATAAAGTGCAATTAAAGAACAAACGCTCCAACGTTTGTGAGTTGCTGCGCTAAAGGAGTTGTTACACATGAGGTAATGCACTTACTAACTCTAAAGTTAACGTACGACACTTAGGTACTCGTAAACCCAAGCCTCGTCTCCAGTTATGACAGTGCTCAAAAACTCAGGTTTAGTGTTGCAAATGTCCAGCAGGTCTTGTGCAACCTCAAGACGGTGTTGCTTTTGTTGCGCCGACAGAAGCTTGGGCACAAATTTTGCAAACACTCTGTACATGTTCAAATCATCATGCAAAATTGCATGTGTGGAATCTTTGCTGATCCTATAGTCTTTGGCAATCTCTCATACGTTCGGTTTGTGGTCCCCCAGGGTGCTCGCCACTTTCCACCAAAGTGCGGCCATTTTTGAATCGGTTGAACCACTCTTTAATTTTTGTTACCCCCATAGCATCATTTCCAAACGGCCGCTGAATTTTACTAATTGTTTCTTTTTGGCAATATTTGATGCAGTATCTTTGCTGAATTCATTCGTCTTGCGAGAAAACTAAATTCGACGAACACATATAACAGTACCTCAGTTGGCAAGCTGCAACCAGCGACTGACACACGCGAACGAGGTGAGAAAATTCAAGCATGCCTATTAAGGTTCCTCCTGACACCGTGCGTAGTGGCGCTGCCATAATATCACTAGTTTACGCGGCAAAATTTAAGGTCGAATACTTTTTAGACAGGTCTCGTATAAATCTTTAACCTTAACTTTATAAATATGCGCTAAAATATAGTACAGTTGTAAATAAAATATTGTACTCGAACTAAAAATGCAACTTTAGAAAACGGTCTGTATGTGTGTGTCTGTGAACAGCAAACCCAAGAACGAAAAGTCGGTTAAATATCAAAGTTTCATAAGCCAGAGGAGAGGAAGTTCTGGAAGTGTTTTGGTATAGAACATTCTGGCAAATGTGTTTTAAGATCAAATGGATCACGGCTCTTAAACTACCATAGTGGTTTGAAAGAACGAATGTTCAGAAGAAAGAAAGAGAAAAGTTGAATCTTTTTGTAGTTTCAACAATATTCATTTCTTATGCATTATATGACACATTAGTGCAATATTTTTAAATATTTGGACTCAATTCTTTATCACGTGCATCCAAACTGTTAATTGTGATCTTTTTTTGTGACTTAAAACTTTAAGGCTGCGTGGCTTATTTATACCTTTCGCTGCCATTTGCCAACAAACTTTAATGACTATATCAGTCATTTAATTGGTACTTAGTTACAGTGCCTTTTAAAGTAATTAAGCCGACGAATCATTGTCTCCTCTTCAAAGAATTGAATGTATTGCACGTTATAATTTTTTAACACAACAAGCCCCTCTGGATTTTTTTTTAATTTCACCAATAAAATTACATAAGCCATTACGTATGGAGCATCAATAATGAGAGACATAATTCACGTCAGTATTGATTTATGAGTTCTTCCGTTTGATTTGACTGCGGAGGAGCGTTCCATATTGACTATACCGCACTCATTAAGTATATAAGCCTGCCTCTTAATGGATTTTAGATTACCGTTTCTCAAATTATTTACATCCGACATTTCCTTTTCGGCGATTCGACAATGGATCCATTATGAAATGAGTGAAAGTGGTCTATGTCCAGCAGTATTTTGACGTGAACATCACTCCCGAAATGCCTATCTCTGTTGAAGATTTCTTTCAACTAGTGTGAGCCATTGTCTAAACAGGTAATTAAGCCGTAAATCCAGCGATAAAGATATGCCTAAAGCATATTTGCGATATAAAAGGTTGCAGAAGAAAAGCTACTGGCTGATATTTAGCTTTATAATAATTTGCAGAAGTTTTCAGTCACAAAAATATGTAATGTGCTTTTGTTTCTATGTATTATTATTATTATTATTATTATTATTATTATTATTATTATTATTATTATTATTATTATTATTATTATTATTATTATTATTATTATTATTATTATTATTATTATTATTATTATTATTATTATTATTATTATTATTATTATTATTATTATTATTATTATTATTATTTATTTATTTATTTATTTATTTATTTATTTATTTATTTATTTATTTATTTATTTATTTATTTATTTATTTATTTATTTATTTATTTATTTATTTATTTATTTATTTACCTATTTATATATTTATCTATGTATCTATCTATTTATCTATTTATTTATTTATTTCCTTGCTGTTACTAAAAGCTTTAATTCTTAAATAAGGCACATGTGAAACGCTTCGCAAAACTAAAATTACACATTTAAATATTTGCTGTGATACTAAAGTATAACAAATATAGTTTATTCCTCCCCCAAGATTGTCAGAGTTACATGATACACCTCCACGTAATAATTTCTCTAAACGTAAGCAGTATTTCACCATAATATTCTTTTTAGACAGTTGATAGTAGTTGACTTTTAGCAGTTTACGACAATGTTAAAAGTATACAAGTATAAAATTATAACATTCAGTGCTTAAAAGCTTTTAACACGCCGATAATGCCAACTTTGTTTTCTTGTGGAATACGACCATTCCCTCATTCCAGCAGGCCGTGAATCTAAATTACTCACTGCTTGTTTAAAATGTAATAATCGTACAATCAACGTTTCAGTTTTCTCAAAAGATGAGCAAGTTTAGAAAAAAATTGTAATATTAATTAGATTTCGTTGTGTTATTTTCGTCCTCTTATTATTTCCACTGCCTCCCTTATGTTGAATATTATGGCTTTGTGAAAGTCATGTTGACAACATTGATTCTACACAAGGCAAATGGGCATCGCAAATGAGCATCACCTGCGGCCTCGTTTCGGAATCACACCTACTCACAAAATAAAACCTTCCTTTTAACTCTTGTATCATAACTATTTAAACTACGCAATAAATTATGTCATCTGCGCTCCCGTCTACTTTCTAGGTTCTAAAATCACTAAAAAATAAAGATACCGAAAATGATAATCGGCAAAATAGTCTTCTACGAATAAATGAGTATATGAAAATTTAGACCTTTTGTTTAATAATTCTATGGAATCAAAAGATTACAATTTTGCGTGGCATTAATCAATTGTATTACGTGCTTAAAATTGAAGCAATTATTTATGACCCAAAAAGGCGGGCATTTGCTAAAATTCCACCCGGGGCACTTAAAATACTCGAAAGGCATGTCTGGATTAAAGTGATTTTAAGTTCATTAAAATACAGAGAACTAAGGAAGTCACTCAGTAATCCTCAAGGAAAGAACACTTCGGTTGCATGATTAATAAATCTGAAGGCGCTGGAAAATCTGGAGTTACTCATAAGGAAGAAAATGGGAACGTTTCCAACAGATTTTGGCACATTTACACCAACTTGGGACCGTGTTGTAAGATATCGAGTGGACTTTCAAGCATCATAGACTGAATAATACGTTTCTCTCAACCTTGTCTCTATCGGCTGAGTCAGTCTGTACATTGCCTGCAGTACTACAGCATGTTGCACAGTTGTCCTTAAGCTAGTATTCATGTAATTACCGACAGACTGCAAGAGATAGTTTTTCTCAATGTTCTTGGTCCTTGTGCACAAAGTTTCATTTCATTACCATGAAACTTTTCCTTTAATATGAAAAGCTTCTACAGCATCTCTTTAAGGGAAATTGTAAATTATTTAAGTTACAATATTTAAAACATGTTTTATACTTTCTAACTCCTCCAGTTTCCATCTCGATTATCTGTCTGTGGCATAACAAAACACAGTTACAGCAAACTTTTAAGTTTACATAACTCTCTTCTTAAATATTTTAACTTTGATGGAATATACAGACATTATGACTTAAACTAAATAGACAACTAAACATGTTTTAATAGGATTATTTTAATTTAAATGCAAATTATGCATGTTTCCCTTTCACTCTGGATGACTTCTGCCACAACTGGTAAACCGCAAGAGACAAAATCATGCTACAAAAAATAATTAGATCTTGTTGAAGCACATAGCCTATGTATAGCATAGGGTATATGTGAAACAATTTAAAAAAGATGGCCACCTCTTTGAGCCCATAGCTTTTTCCTATTTCCATTGTAGCTATAATTAAATTGTAATAAAACTGTTTCTACAAAGTTATCTCGATTAACATAAAATAGAAGAATAAGCGTTTAAGAATAGTTTTTACAAGAGTGAGTAAAGAAAGTCATGCGAGTGCACACATCAGTTGGCCTCTTCCACTTATATTATTTTCTGCTGTCTCTCCTATAAACATTTGAGCTTTATTATTAAATTAATTATCCTTACGTATTAATGTAAAACTTTTTTTCTTTTTTAGGTAAGTTTGCTTCCCTTCTGGGCGTAAAAATGGTTGCTGTTCTATGGCGTAAGTAGCAGAATATTTCATTCAGTGTTCAAGTAATGTAGAATATATATACAAAATAATGTTGAATATTGAAAACTTGAAAAGCAAAAAAAAACTACGTTCATTTGAAACTTTAAGCAAGATTGACTGTCAAATTGTCAACACAAAAACCAAGCTTAATATTGAGAAACAATCCATCTGAGACAGATATTTATTCATAATTGTACAGCTGTAACGTGTACAACTCAACTTAATGTTAGGTTATGTAATGTATACAACTCAATTTTAGTTAAGTGAAGCTGTTGACCTCTACATACTTTGTCGCATTGGTGGATAGCTTCACTGTTAATAGCTTCAGGTGTGTACTATAAGGTATCATATTATTTAAATATATACATAAAATAAGTTAATTAAAAGAATTTGTGACACGTATTAAAATTAACTACAAAAATTCTGTGAGAAAAGAGATGTTAGTAATTATGTTAAAATGTTAAGTTTTGTAACAGACAGCGATCGTAAAGCGTTAAGAAAAGCTGAAAAAAAAAGGCAAGATTGCCAAAGATTGTACCGAAAGTGCATCACAAGATAATTGTTGCGATGTACTTTCGGACAAACCTCTATAATGAAGAAATTTCTCACTTAATAATAAATACTTTCGTACAGTAAAACTTGAGTTCTGAATTTGAAAGTTACACCTTCCAATTACTGCTTTTTCGTCATCGTTCTGAGTGTAGGAAGATATCTCAATGTGACCATTGAAGCTAAAAGGGACAATATCTAGATCACATGTAGTACAAAAATATTTTAACGCGCCTCCCTAAACAGGAGCAACACAAATAGATAATAAGCTTAATATAATTCCGTCCCACATTTCAGCCAGCAACACTGAAATCCGAACAAAATCCCAGGTTCGAACGAATGGAGTATTCGTTGTAAGACATTACCTTCAACTGTATGTGTACTGGCGTAATGGCACTCAAAAGTTGAATAATTCGTTCTTCCCGCATAAAAATAATCTCATAAACGATATACCCATTTGAAATGGGTTGTGCATATACGCGAGTGCTGTAGTAATTCCATTCATTTTTTTCCTCAACTTGGCATCATGGTATTACACAACTCTCGCCTGACGTCACACGAACAGAGGCCGGTAAATTTTTACTGTTAGACTAAGCACCGCACTAAATAACTTGCAAAACAACAAATGGAAGGAAAGAACTAGTATTTCTGTGTTAAGTGTTAAGTTCTAATTTGTTTCCGCTGGTTTCTTGGAATTTGATCACCGGAGTAAGGAAATATAATCGCCGAGAGTGAGTCACCAATACAGGTTTTTCAGAAACACTAAATTAGACAGCTAAATTAGTTTCATTCACAACTTAGTTAACACTGCATTTTACACGAGTTAAAGCCATTTTTTGAGGAATTAAAAACGTCAGAAATTGTTTATGTAAAGGGTAGTTTCGTGGGGGAATTTTCTTAAAATCCTCGTGACGTATGTTTGGAAGATACCACCAAGTTTGATACTAAGTGACTTTACGTTTTTGAATTATGCTAATCATATACACATCCCATCTTGCACGCATTTCTATCTAAAAATTCTTTTCTGAGTTTAGGGACCCAAAGTATGCCTTTCCAGTGAAACGTTCATGGCAAAGAAAACAAAAATTGGGAAAATGATGAGATTTAACTCCAAATATGATCTTTGAAACTGTTTGAGACACTATAATAATTAAAAACAATGATGGCTTTTTAGTTGTGTTATGTAGATACATATTCGAAAAATATTCAATGTTAGTTATATTTAAAAGGTTCTTTAGGGTGCGCAAGTAAGTTAGCAGGACCTTAACATGTCCTCCAAATACGCAAGCACGATATTTCTTAATCAAGAACTTAATCAAATTAAGGCACTCAATTCTACTCTTGAAGACATTTAAGTAACTGCTAAACCGTAAGAGATAGACCAAATCTAATTCTACAAAACGTGTATATCTCATTAAAACACACAATTTATGCCTGTATGCTATTTTTTGTGGAGTGAACCATTTCGGAGATATTCCTTGTTATTTGTGTGAGTTTTGCGGTACTTATATTTTCTCAAATGGAAGGTCTTTGCACACTTTTTATCCGTTTGGCCGTGCAAAGATAATAGAATTTCAAAGCTTAAAAGATTTGACTAATGCTCAAAGACTACTGTATTCCCATATTCCCGTTGCATCTATAAGAAAATTAGCATTGAGGTAATTTGTGCAAATGTATATCTCGACTACCACGAAGATAGAGTAAGAGTTTGTAAGAATAGTTAGTACAAGAGTAGAGAAAGTCATGCGGGTGAAACATATGAGGTTATTTTTAAATAAGGCCACTTTTTCCAAGCGGGAGGAGCATTTAATGCTAATTCGTTGTGGAGTGACCAGAGTTTGCTGGTGGAAGAGGAAGCATGACATCGCTCCGGAGCGGTAAATCACCAGAGAATAGCACGTAGTACCTGGTGCCATAGCTGGACACACATTCCAGACACTGCCAACAAAACCAGATCGAACACGACGTCATTGTGGAGGGAGTGAGAGAGGGAGGGAGGCAGGGGGGAGAGAGCGCCCCCACACCCTGTACGCTCTTGGGGCTACTTTACATTTAAAACTTATGTAGATTAGACCATCAAGTCTTTAGGTATGCAAATATGAAGCTTGTACTTGGCCGTTACCGTACTACCACTGCAGTGGTATTCACCACTCCATAAGGTATTCCTCCAATGGTGATGTTAATGTGGTAAATGCCGTTCTTTTTCTTTTTTATTCTCTATCTCTACATCAGAGGATGTGCGGACAAATCTCTGAGGACACTATCTACCTTGTTGAGATTTCTTTTCTTGTGCTGAACGCCGTAAAATGAGGGTACGTTAGGGATCATTGTGTACTTTTAGATACAAGCTCTTTGTAGCACAGATTATATAGAAGGTTTCTGTGGGAAGATATACAACGTAGCTCTGTGTTGTGTATACGGATTTATTTGGAACTTACTGCTATCCAGCTTGAATAGATGGCGTAATTACTGTTTCATACACATTTACTTGAATAGCAAGTATTAGGAAACAATAGTACCTATAGGAAGATGGCAACATGCCGGCAGGACATTAAATTCTCCAACTAGCTGTAAGTAAGGGAAATACTGTATTCGATCCAAAAATTCCATGTCGAGATTCAACCTGAAATATATGTTTTGAGGTGCCCTCAGTCAAAAAAAAAAAAAAAAAAAAAATATATATATATATATATATATAAAACTCTTCGCACGCGCGTGCGTGTGTATATACATATGTATTTGTGTGTGTGTGTGTGTGTGTGTGTGTGTGTGTGTGTGTGTGTGTGTGTGTGTGTGTGTGTGTGTGTACGCGCGAACATGCGCTTGTGTACGAGGCTGTCTAAAACAGGATAATTCAAAAACGAAAAGTAGGTTAACAACCAAAGTTGGTATTCATGTTTAACATCGTTCTACCCTTTACATGGAAAACTTTTCGAAAATTTCAATTTTCTCGATAATGGCTAACGATTTTGAATAGAATACCATATGTTTAAGGCATTTTTATGACATATAAAATTTATATTTTGAATTTTCGGGCTAAGCTCACGTAGTCCTGTCTACTCTTGATGACTTTTACATAACTGGTAAACCATCAGAGATAGACCAAATCTTACTATACAAAAAATGTAGATCTCGTTAAAACACAATTTGTTTCCGAATAATTTTTCTTTTTCTGTAGTGTAACATTTCGGAGGTATTCCTTGTTATTTGAATGAGCTTTGTGGTACTTATACTTATCTCAAATGGAAGCTTGTAATTCACTTTTTATATCTTAGCTGTGCAAAGAGAACGGAACTTCAAAGCCTTCATATAGCAACCAGCTTTAAAAACTTTGACTGTCGCTCTAAGCCTAATGTAGGCCATGGCAAGGCCTTTATAGCCGATTTTCACGATACTGCTATAAGGAATTGATAATTATACTTATGACTTGGTGACATATATACATATTTCTTGTACGTTTAAGTTTAGAAGATGCACACTAGTTTGTGGAAATATTAGTAAGAAGATTTTATATCTAGGAATAATTAATTACAATTTATTGAAGCGCATACATTGCAATGGTTTCGAAATGGCAGTATTTACGTTGACAATATATTTTCTAACCTTATGTTCATGAAAGAATAGACGTAACAGACAACAAAACAGGGGATTAATTCTTGACTCTAAAATCCGATTTGAAAAAAAAAAAAAAAAAGAAAAAAAAATGTAGACCAAATTAACCTCTTTGTGGGTATGGACGTCAGGAGAACCGATATGGAGGTCATAAGGGAAAATACTGCATTTTGAACCTTGCATTCCTTATTTAAGAGACAAACAAATGATAATTTTGTAATTTTTGGTAATCGTGGACTGATTACTAAATTTACTGTTAATTTTTTCCGACGTTTTTAATTGCAATTGAGTTTAGAAGATACTGGTTTACAAATTATGCGTGGTTCTTTGTACATTTTACACAATCATTTGTATACTACACTAAACTAAATGAATAAGTAAATAATTATAAAATGGTTAGCTATAACTTTGTATATTATTACGTTGTATCTGTCAAATATTTATATTATCCTTTATCACTCATATTTTAAATTGTATTTTTCTACAGATCTACTAGCAGGCGTATCTTTATTAGAATCCCAAAATAGAACAGCTATCCAAGTACTTGACTTTCCCTTCCACCTGCAAGAATACTAGCAGTAGTTTCTGCAAAAGTTTATCTTGCCTGAAATGAAGATAGAGGAATAAGTGCTTGTAGGAATAGTTAGTACAAGAGTAGAGAAAGTTATGTGAGTGTAACACATCAGAGTTTTTGTTTGTTTTCGTATATCGCTTAACATCTACCGCTTACCTAAGATGATACGAAATTCCCTCCGAATGAAGAGCACTGCCCAGGCTGTTCTTAGAAAATTCAATATACACATTTTGTCATGCAAGTATATATATTCTGTGGTATTCTAATCAACATTGTTAGTGCTTTTGAGGAAATCAAACATTTCGAAAAATATTCCGTGTGAAGGGTGATTTGGAATTGGGGATGTTCTTGAAAATGTTCCTATTGCGTATTTGAATATGCGTTGTATGTATGTTTTGTATTTAAAAGGATTATGGTAACACATATACACACTAACACCGCCACCGCCACCGCCACCAGTACTACCAAAGCGACCCAGGTTCGATCTCAGGCAGCTGCATGTAGGATTTGTGATGGACGAAGCGGCGCTCCGGGTTCTCCGGTTTCGCCCACCATCTCATTCCACCGGTACTCCATGTATCATCAGTGTTACCGCCTGCGATGCCGCAGTAGTAAAGTGGGCGTTAAACACTGAAAACAAACACACACACACACACACACACACACACACACACACACACACACACACACACACACACACACACACACACACAAACACACACACACACACACACACACACACACACACACACACAAACGCGCGCCCGCATAAGAGTCTTTTTCTAGGTTCTTTTCCTTCTTTGAATTCCTATATTTCCGATGAAATCTCGGTGACGGAATGCAATACTTCCTCTACTTACACTGTAGATAAGCGGTAAAGAAAGTGTAAACACTAAATCTGTAGAATGCGTAAGCATGGATCGATACAGAATTAAAATGTTAGGAGGTAACGGCAGCACCAGTACTGCTATATGATAGTAAATCCTGGATAATAAGACAAAAGTATTTTAACCGCGTCCAAGCTCTGAAATGAAAACTGTAAGGCCATTGTTACGGCATAGAAGAAAAGATAAAGAAACCAGGATATAAGGAAAAAGTTAAACATATTTAAAATAAATGATAAAATCGAAGAACATAGAAGAAATTGGGAAGAACACTTACAAAGGATGCTTAAGAGTACCACGAACGTTTTAAATTGTAACCCTATTGGCCGAAGAGACCCAAGGCAAAGATGGACTGGAGGCCGTAACAGGCCGAATGTCCTAATGCTTGTTAGGCAGACAAAGAAAACAATTTCTCTTAAATTCACAGTTAAAAATATGATCAGAATGATGCCATTAATACATGGTATAAAGCTATGAAATAAGGTTATATACAGTGTAAACAGAAGTTCAGTTCTTGTGATGCAACCCAGGGAAAAAGAAGAGGCACGTTTGGAAATGTCCGAAGCTATGAAAGTTTTGTCAAGTGTATTACATTGGCAAGAAGGGGCGATGTCCCGGAGAGATGAGTGCTGTTTCTGTCTTAACACAAAAAGGCAAAGCCGAGCTCTTGCTATGACATTTATATGCAAATTAGCAGGAGTCGTCTTCACAGAGGCAAGTTTATCATATACATTAGAAGTGTCACCTCTGGCAAGACGTCTCTCTCCTCCAAGGTCACACTCAGCAGGTACAACCGCCTTACAAATGCTTCTTCATTACTGTTATTAGCACCCAGGGTGTTAATTCCAACTCTACCAAATCAAAAACGGCAACTGTATCTTCATATATCTGAGTGTAATTGTTAATTTCTTCCCGTTTTGCCTTCTATATTAGTAGAGGAAGCATAGCAATCCACCCAAAAAGTCAGTTATGAGAGATTACTGGAAATACACATTTTGAAACGCCATTAATTAAAAAGATCTGATCTGTCGCACTCACATTACTTTCTCTACTCTTGCACTAGCTATCCTTAAAACATTTATTCCTGTATCTACTTCTGTTAATCGAGATAAACATTTGTAGAAGTTATCTTATTGCTAATTTTCTTGTAGGTGCAAGGGGAATATAGTAGGCCTTAAGCTGCAGTCAAATGTTTTAATAGTGCTCACTATATGATGACTTTGACACTCCATTCTCTTTGCACGACTAAGAGGTAAAAAGGTGAATAACGATCACTCATTTGAGAACGTCTATAGGTGTTCCGCAATTCTGAAAAATAGCGAGGAATATCTCCGAAATGGTTCACTTCACAAAAAAGGTAATTTAACATAACTTGGGTATTTTAACGAGATATACATTTTTGTACAGTAAGATTTAGTCTATCTCTTACGTTTAACAGTTATGCAAAAGTCATCAAGTAAGCAGGACTACATGGGCTATAGTTAGAAAATTCAAAATACATTTCATATTCCACAAAAATATCTTAAAACCTATGACATTTTAATCAAAATTGCTAGCCTATTTTGAGCGAAATAACAGTTTTTAGGAAAAAAAAGTCGTCTAAACGTAGTTTCGGGTGCAGCAATTTTCTTCAAGATTTGGGTGCAGCAATTTTCTTCAAAATCTGCACTTTTAGGAAACATATCTGTATGTTTATGTGTCAGCGCGCTCACGTATTTATGAACAACACTCAACTGAAAAGGACGTTAAATGCCAAAATTTGTATTTAAGCTCATAATCTTTCACGGATGCAGCAAGATAATCTTTAAGGAACTCTCCCAGCCCCAAACAACTATATGGAAGATTGCTCCTTATCTTTGGCTTTCACAAAAATGACCTAATGATGCTGACAAATGAAATGCATAGTTTGTGAAGTACTCGTCATTTTAAATGACCTTTGTATAACTGTTAAACCGTAAGAGATTAAGAAAGTCTTAAAATTAAATAAAAAATTGCAGATGTCGTTGGAGTACACAATTTATGTCAAATAATTTTGTCGTGAAGTTAACCATTTCCAAGATATTCGTTATTATTGGTTTGAAGTATACTTTCCTTTATATTTGTTTCAAATGGGAAATTGCTAGAAGAATAGGCTATTTAATACATGTTTCCTTTCTCTTAATCGCAGGGTTAGATTGGGGGACCATAAATCTTTTAATAATTCTGTCCTGAAACACACTTTCAGTTGTTCTCATCGAAGGAATGGCCTGTGAACTGTTGCTGAGTCGTGTTGCAAAAAAAGGCAAAATCACTGTTCCGGTGTGTTAATTCTCTAAAAAGGGGGGAGGGGGGACAAAATTGTATTAATGTATATATGGGTGTGAACTATTGACTCGAAAAAAATAATGCCTCTATAACTCATTGTTCATGACGTAAAAATTGGTGTATGATGCGCCATTAGCGGAGAAAGGTTCCTCAGAGCTCCAATAAGGGATTTCTATCTCTGGGATAACTTAAAAAAAGACAAACCCACACACCTTGACAGAATTAAAACAAAATATCCAGCGGGAAATTGCCAGAATTTCATGAAGTTCGTCAATAAAGCTTTTAAAAGTAGTTTTAAAAATGTTTTATGGTTTCACCTGCGCCTTTCTATGATAGCGGCAGACGGTAACGAGCGCAGAGGATGCGCACGGTCAAAATACCGCGCAGCCGGTTCGATCCTTTTTTGCTCTCCCGCTACATTGAGGTAGAGAAAGTATGAGCACATATTGCCGATGCTCTACCACTGAGCTACCGTTACCGATGATCCGCCTATCATATATTCAGCTGCTGCCCTTTTATCGCTCGGCTAGCTGTTAATTTTGATTTCCGTTCTAATCATTCACATTAAAATTCCAATGTTAGCGTGAACAAAGCTTCGCTTCACTGGTTGGTGTGTTGTGTGCGTGCAGAGAAAAGAGAACCACCTAGTTACTTTTTGTGTCGGACGACGAGAAGAAGAAGAACTGTACCTAAATGCACTAATTTACTCTCCACGGCTACTTAAACCGGACGTGAAAGTGCCGTTTAATTTGATGCTCGCCTTCAGATGCATGTTGCAACCAAATAAAGCTATAAGGCTCATTTAAACGATCACCTGCAGTGGTAAAAAAGCAACGGAGAGTGGGCACTGGGCACATGGCGCCAAGCAAAACACGGATATCGGGCGTGACATCGGAAATGACAGGCCTTGTAGCTCGACTGGACTCAGTAAATCAGTTCCGATGACAAAATTAAAAAGTAAAGCAAGAACGAAGGCTTAGGGGAATGCTAGGAAAGCATGTCGGATAAAGAAACATGCGTACTGGCTAATCAGTGCAATAAACATGTAACTTGCACTTATAAATATGCTCGTTTGCGGCTTCCTATACTGCTCGTATTGCTTACAGGGGATGCATGCTGTCACTTTTGTACTTCAATTTACACGTAAGAAATAATGGACACAAATGTCGGATGTCGGATAAAGAAACATGCGTACTGGCTAATAAGTGCAATAAACATGTAACCTGCACTTAAAAATATGTTCGTTTGCGGCTTCCTATGCTGCTCTTATTGCTTACTGGCGATGCATGCTGTCACTTTTGTACTTCAATTTACACGAAAGAAATTATGCACACATATCTACCAAAACAATCACAAAATATGTAACTCCACTTATATTAGCATTCTCTGTCATTTGGGAAATCTTGTAGAGAAATTGGTTAAATAAAGAAATTACTAATCCATTAAAACAAAAATGAAGCAGGTATACATTAGCGTTCATTGGCATGACCTACAAGATTCCTATATTGATGTTCCAGTCTTTTAAGATGTTGGCACTGTCAATAGTTTGAGTGTCTGTTGTTATTTTAGAATTTCGTTCAATACAAAATTGTCAAACTGGTTCCAAACACAGTTCCTGTTGTATTCTGTGTTTTGAGATTTCCCTCTTCGAATTGTTACATCTATTGTAACATTAGATGTTTCATCGAAACGAGCGTCAGCCATTTTTCCACCCAAAATTCAATGTCGGGATTTCACCGGAAATATGCTTTGAGATTCCCTGAATAGACAAAAGCATTTTTAGAAAAAGGTCTCTCTCTCTCTGTGTGTGTGTGTGTGTGTGTGTGTGTGTGTGTGTGTGTGTGTGTGTGTGTGTGTGGTTTGAACAGCATAACTCATTTAAGGATGCGACACGAAGATTTTGAAGAAAATAGCCCCACCCTAAACTACCCTTTACATGGAAGATTTTTCGAAAATTTTGATTTTCTTGAAAATGGCTGTAACGATTTTGATTAAAATGCCATATGTTTGAGATATTTTTATAACAAATGAAACGTATATCTTGAATTTTCTGGCTATAGCCCCTATAGTCGTATTTACTCTGGACGACTTTTGCATTACTGGTAAACCGTTAGAGATAGACCAAATCATACTGTATAAGAAATGTAGATCTTGCTAAAATACACAATTTATGTTCCAATAATTTTTCTTGTAGGATGAACCATTTCGGAGATATTCCTTGTTATGTGTGTGAGCTTTTGAAAACATAACTTTCGTGAAACGGAACATCATTGTTCATTTTCTTATATGTTAAGTGTGCAAAGAGAACGGAATCTCAAAGCTTTAAAAGATTTGTCTATCGCTCAAAGCCTACTGCATTATAATATTCCCCTTGCACCTACAAGGAAATAAGCAATGAGATAATTTGTAGAAATGTTTATCTTAACTAACTGGAAGAAGATATAGGAATAAGAGTTTGTAAGAATGGTTAGTACAAGAGTAGAGAAAGTCATGTGAGTGCAACACATCAGATTTTTTACATTTAAACCTAGCGGCTCTGTTGCGTCAATTTACGTAAACTTTTGGGTATCTGTAGCACAGCGCAGTTAAATTCTCTGACCTGATCACAACATAAGAAAAGCAGAGGAGGTGATAATTATAATTCCGAGGAGGTGATAACTAAATTTGATAATTTTTTTTGTGAATGAAGGCTGTCAGTTGAAATTTGAAATTGTTATGCACATGATTGGCTGATTTCAACCAAGTTACATGTAAGTGGAATAATCTTTGTAATCCTCGGAAACAAAAGAGACAGATCCTATATCTTTTTGTGATTTGAAGGTTTCTTGACTCAAGATATGACTTCTCGGATTTGCCGAATGGCTTCCAGCCAATTGTCTACGAAGCTTTTAGCCACCTTTATTCTAGACCTTCTTCAGGGTAATGCCCTTAGTGATCTTAATATGGAAACAAGTTTCAGCAGAGTGTGAGAAAATTATAAAAAGTAGTGTGGCCTATTTGCCCCAACTTCCCCTATATTGTGCTGAGGTTTCTGATACAAGCCCCAGAGCCCGCTTTATTATGATGCTTTGGGATGTTAAATCCACTGATAATGCATACGTAACATCCGCAAATTGCTATCACTTTAATCTTGTACTGCTTAGAAAGAACGCTGTTATATTTACTAACATTCTGTGCCAGGTTTGTGTACCTCTAAGCTGGTAATTGTAACAAACAAAGCGAAAATCTGAATGCGTTGGCCTGGTGGAATTATTCCATGAATAACAAGTGAAATTACTTTCCAGAGGCAGAATGTATCTGCAGCGATCAATTGTAATGCTGCAGAGGGTTCTGGCACCTGTTAACAGGCGTCATTCCAACAAAATTAATGCAAGTAACGTATAGTGTTTGATTTTAATATGCCGCACGTGAGATTGCAACACACTGAACTGGGTTATTTTAGTGTGGTAACTGAAGCATAAGCTTCGGAATATAACTGTCTCTATTTAGAAATCTGCAGCGGAGACATGTAAAGAAAATGTGACGTTTAACATTCATATGAAATTTCCTACCTCGCATGTAATGTGGGATTACTGTAAACATGAAGGCAAGACGAATGTTTACCTCACACCAGGGGGGCATAGCCTGGACACCCGTTGTTGTTGTAGTGTTTAACGCCAGCTTTTACTACTACGGCACCGCAGGCGGTGACACTGATGACACATGGAATGAAGATGGAGCATCGGTGGAATGAGATGGCGGGGGAAACCGGAGCACCCGGAGAAAACCCGCCCTGACGCCGCTTCATCCACCACGAATACCACATGCGGGTCCCTGGGATCGAACCCGGGCCGCCTAGGTGGTAGGCGAGCGCTCTAACCGATCGGTCACGGCGCCGCCTGGACACCCGTGGAAACGTAATAATGAACCATGCGAAACAGCTGTTGTATATGTTATTTTGCACAAATTACCGATTTCGGTGACAAACACTGAAATATTCAGCGAGTTTCCATATCTTGTATTTCGTTTTAGGCCCGGCAGTATAAATATCACGGACTGGAGATCATACTTATAAGATCAGAACATGAACGGAGATCAGTGTAGAATCGCATATATGAAACTAATCTATGACTCTCAGTTTAACTTTGATCTTAGTTCGTAATGTAACATTGCTGGACAAGCAATTACTTGTTTTCCAGCAATGGACGCATTCAACAGAGTGTAGTATGATAGGAAAATTACACAAAACAAGAAACATGACATCGTCAAATTTCACACGCGAAGGGGGGAGAACATTGGTGAATATTATAGTTGAAAAGTATAAATATACAGTGGGGAAAAAACGTAGATTTGAGAGGTAGAATTGGAATTGAAAAATTCAACACCATAGTTGGGATTTGAACCACAGTCCCTCCGTTTACTCTAACCAGTTAAGCTACTGTGACAACCTGCCAGAATGACATTGAATTCTCCAAGCAATTCGTATTTCTCCCGGTAAACCACCAGAGCACCCGCCTGGTAAGCGGAGGGTCTGTGGCTCAAATCCCAGCTGTGGTATTGAATTTTTTTAGTTCCAATTCTATCTCTCAAACTGCCTACACACGGCTTGTGTGTTTGAAACCACCAACAGTAAGTTTGTTGGCACAGTTAAATAACAACGCAGATTGCTTCTCAGAAATAAACTGCATGGAAGGAAGTCGCTGGCTATTTTAATTCAAGGTTAATTAGGTATTCAGTTTATTAATCATCTTTTATTTATATTTTTTACCACTCATTGGATTAAAGCACATTTAAGCCCAACATATTGTGCTTAAACTTGAGTTCCATTGCAAATTGATTTCACTGTTTCCTGTTTCTAGTGGAAAACCTCAACACAACTTCAAAATAGACCTAGGCTTTCACGAGCGGCGTCCTGAGTATTAGCTAAGTTTGTGTCTTCCGGGCTTGTAGGCCATAGTCTAGAAGGCGTCGAAGAAGCAATAGTCATTTTTAGATTAGAAGTAGTCAGGTTTTGCTTCTTAATTCTTTTTTGGACATGATACAATTTGAAACAATGCCCTTGTTATCAAAGGAACTACAGAAATGGATTACTTACCATTTTATTATTCTATTTAGATCTGTATTATTTATTTCTTCCTTCTGCAGTTTTCTGCTCGAAGTTCAATCAACTTAACTGAAGAAAATTCATCAGTTAGATTGGATCGTACACCCAAATGCCATAAACTTAGGGGAATGTTTATATAACCAAATTCTAAGTACAGCTCGACTGAAAATGATTTTCAAGTGGTTGAACTCAGTTTAACTTTTATGCAACTTGCCTAAATATTGCTTAATGTTGTTCTTTTGCTGCATATGGCATGTGACGTGGTGAACGTTGATGATACACAAAATTAAATTTAAGAAGGGAGAGACATTTCAGAAGGAAAGTTCTGGGCTTAAGTTTAGGGCTAGAAAAAAGAAGGTACAGGGGAAGTAACTCAAACAGGAAAGTTGGTCCTGGTGAGATTTGAACCTCATTCAGCAGTAGAAGCTTATATTACTTGGACATTAGCAAATAGCACTTGTTCATTGAAAATATTCCGCTGAATCCTACATGTAAATTTGGTAATTATTCACCTTAGGAGCTATACCTCTTTCTCACACATATCCATGGCTAGTAAGGAGAAATCAAATAGAGTACTCTCTTTGAGAGATCAAATACATGCTCAAGCAATATGTAAGAGGTAAGGAAAGTAAACACTTATGGAAGGAGCTCATATAATTTACTTTTGCACATGGTATCGGATGCATAGGATGTAATATAGCAAACTAAGCCTTTAATCATCATTTATAATAATATTATTTTAATTGCCACTCATCTAAGGATTAGAAGAATAGTATTCAATCCAAACTTCTATATCAAAGTTAATACTGGTAAATCTAAATCTAAGAAGTACATATTTTAAGAAAAAGTTTGAGTAAGAGGAACTGAAAGTAAGTAAGAAATAAAGAAAGAAAGACAGAGAGAGACCTATTTGATTCAGAACTTTTATTCATCCCTTATTAATTCTAACATCTTTATGATTAATTCCTTCACGGAGAACAATGCTATCAAATTTAATTATTAACAAACATCGTGAAGAATTTAAACTATTTCTTGGAAGAAAGAAAATTAATAAATAATAAACATTATTTAGAGCAAGAGCAAACATTTAACTGAAAACCCAAGAGGGAGTAAATCTAACACTTTGATTTCGATGTAACTTAAAAGCTATGTAAATATGGCCAGGAATTTCCTCTCTGAAGAATATTCTTTATATAGAATATTTACCTAATTCTTCAATAATAACTTAAAGATTTGGATTGTGTCAAACTAAGTATCAAGTAGTAGACAGTGAATAGTAGACTCATATATTTTAAAAACACTACAGTTTCGTGGTTAGTAACACAGTAGCACTTAGCCTTATCTAAGTTCAACTATTTCCAGAGTTTCCAGAAAGTAGCGAGAGTGACGCAGGTGCTGTATACGACAGCTTAATTATGTTTAAGAGCTTATATTTTAATAAAATTAAACCTTAAATTATTTATTTATTCATTCTAATATTTACATGTTTTAAATCATTAAGTAAGTAATTAAATTCTCCCTCCGTTCTCAGCTTCTTATGAATTTAAAAGGTTAAATGTGCATATCAAATTAAAACGTTTATAGGAGATACGTAATCTTATTACCTAAATCCAGGAACCCTCGTTTTGTGAACTGAAATACTGAGAAAAGATTCTAAAGTAGAAATTATGACTCTTAACATGGATTAAAGAGACTCTATTATAGCTATGACTTTTGTTATCTTTCCAATCTTAGGTCCTTGCTCAAATTGGGTTCGCCAAGTAGGTGTGACTTTTATTTTTCGGAGGATTTTATCCCTTTAGGTTGTGATACTGTCTTTACAGAATAATGTTTTACATTTTTAGCGCTTTAGTATTTTATTATTTTATTAGCAGTGTTATGCTTTTACCTGTTTTTAACTTTTATCTGATTTACTTTTGTGTTTACAGCTTTTTATCAATGAAACTTGCGAGTTTTTGGGTTTTACTGTTTTTATCGCTTGACTTGTCCAAAAGATGTAGTTGTCGACGGGCCCTTGAACACCTCACTCACTCACTCACTCCTCACTCACTCTCTCACTCAGTCACTCAGTCACTCACTCACTCAGTCACTCACTCACTCACTCAGTCACTCACTCACCAGATCTTTGGGTTGCTAGTAACAGTGAGAAATATGAAACACTTTTGCGTATCTTGATGTGTTTTGTCATGTGCAACCAATAATAAGTTTGGAGTCATAAAAGTAATTGAAAATAGTATTCTATCCCTTGTAATTATTTCAATGTAGAGAACATTCTTTTCATTTCTTTCAAATTTATAAGAGGTTGAATATTTTTAATACCGTTAAGAACAATGTGTCCGTACATATTTCATTCACGATCTATGTGCCAAACCGGAGTAAAATTATCTTGAATTTACGTCATTCACAGTTCTCTTTTCTGCAGCTTTTATCGTGTTCATCTCATCACTGAAATGGATATTTGTTTTTTAGTCGCCGATTATTAATGACGTGAATCGATAGTACTCTAAAGAAATACAGCTTCTTCGATCAATTTTGATAACCGGTTTTAATAATTGTTCAATTAATCAAATTGATTGCCCATTACGGGAATTACAGTAAATTATCGGTAATTTTATTATGCACTAGCAAAACCTCCGTTGCAGTGCGCGCCAAAATTATTTTCCCACCCTCTTTCTTTCTTCCTATCACCTTTCTGCTTTCATTTCAGCTCTTTCTGCCTCTCTCCCTCTCTTCCTCTTCAAATATGTCTTGTGAACTTTCGAAATTTGGTAAAGAAGCTGGCGTTAGGTAATCAAAAGTAAAATGTAACTAAACCCTTTAAAGGTATAAAGCTCTGTAGCTATTGCTTGTGCTTATTAAGGAAAATTTTCCCCTGATAAATGCTTTTTGTAAACAACAATATAATGAGATATCGGTAGAAATTCTGAAGTATTCATTTATAGAACTTTTTAAAGAAAATAAACCTCCCAGAAAGATCCCTTAAAGATCTTTGTTGTGTGTTCTCAAAAGTTGGAAATGAACCACAAAATTCGACATTTTTACTTCGTAGCTAGCCCGTTTCAACCCCTCCACCTCCTAGCTCCTTCTCGTGGAAAGGTGAGACTTCATGTAAATTTAACAGCAACGAGTTCAATCATTTTAGTGAAAGCGCAGTGCAATCATGAAAATAAACACTTTAAATACAATTTTTATTTCATTCGTATACATAAAAACTAACCCCTAGCGCAACAGCCTTTCGCGGGTCAAGGCTTACCGTCCGGCCGCTGCGTCCCCCACCTCCGTCCACTACAGGCGTCATCAGTGAGGTGCAGAACTGAAGGCTGGGACATCGTCAGCGTCCCGAGCTCTCTCGGCCATCACAATCCGGGGTCGCTACTTTATCAACTCGTCTAGTGCTTAAAGGAAACACCGCAGCAAAAAACTTTTCTTAACAAAAAGTGTTTAAAATAATATTATCTATCAGCTCCCAACATTTGTCGGTCTGATTTTGGGACATTCTGTATAAAATTTGTTCTGTTTTTCTTTTTGTTTTTCTGAATTAATCTTTTCCGAGATATTTCTTGTGATAGTTTTAAATTATTAAATACCTACTTAGGATTTTCTCACATGGGAATTGAGTGTTCGGTTTTCCTTCTTCTCTTAGCCTTGCAAAAAGAATGGAGTTTCAAAGCCGTTACATTAGTGAACTAATCTTAAAAGATTTGACTATCACTTAAAAGTCCGCTGTATTCATCTAATCCCTTTTTACGTGCCTGTAAATATGTAATAAAATAATTTCCACAAATGTCTAATGTAGATTAACATGAAGTAGATAGAAAAAATAAAAGTTTATAAGAATTGTTTGCACAAGAGTGAGTAGTGAAAATCATGCGAATCAGTATGTAGATATTTCTATATTTATTAGCTTTTATGGATTGATTATTTGCTTTGTATTGTTTTAAATCTGAGGTGATCCTGATTACTGGTGCATTAATAAAGAAAGAAATTAGCAAATTGGCTACGCTGTGCTTAAATGTTGCTCATGATTTAAAACTAAAAATATAAACATGTTATGGTCTGAGCCCATATTGATTATAATTTATTAAATGAGTCGGGTTACGAGAAAGGCCCACAACCTACGTTATGTCTCCACATACTGTCATTCGTGGAATTTTAAACACGACGGAGATTTTTTTCCCTCTGCCTCCGCTTTATACGGAATTTCACTCTTCCATTGTTTTAGACATCGCTTCATCAGTTCTGTATTTTTATAAACCCGTTTCGGCCTCATGCATAATCATAAACCAATAATAAAACCAAGTTGTTGTTATGCAGCTCACGTAGTTGAAACATAAGACGCTTATGGCTCATTCCTAAGGTGCGAAAGTTAATATAGCTTTCTTAATCTATTATTAGACGGATGTCTCATTTCTCCACAACAGCGGATTATCCATATTTTGGATGTATCTGTTTTACTTAGAATACTAGCGGACCCTACAGATGTTGAGCTGTGCATAGTTCCAAATCCAAAAGCAATAATTTTTTTAAATAAGCTATAAATAGTTTGGACCGTTTTGATGAATAAATGTTAAAAACATATTTTTGAAATACCTGACACCACCCCGCGTACAGTTATCACAAATGTACTCTGTGTGATTCTACTCTTACCGTTCAGCATCTGCTCACTGTTTGCCCAAGATACACTCACCAGCGACTTCAGTATGGAGTTCCTGAGAACCTTCAGCTAGCTTTGGGTGATCAACAATATCACAAAAAAATCATCAAGTTCATCAAAGCATGTTAAGTAATGTTTAAATTCAATGTAAACTTCATGATTTGTTTCCTCCTTTTTTTCCTCAATGTTTAGTCGCGATATGACTTTTATGTTGAAACGACTTCAAATAATAAACAAATTAAAAAAAAAAAAAAAAAAGTTATCACAACTCGACCTATCAATTGCATGCGAGTATATCTGTATATTATAAACTTAAATGTGTCGAATGCCAACTTAAAACAGTATTAAATAATAGCAAGAAAGAAAAAACTCAAATCATTTTCATGACATGTATATTCTTTAATGTACAAAAAATAAATGGTTAATGTTTTCATCTTAATATTGTCGCCCATCACATTATTGTCGGCACTACCGCAAAGGAGCCGAAGGGAAGAGACAGAGAATGGCCACATTGTTGGGGCGCTTGCCGAAAGAGAGAAAGGTGTAGACTTCTGGAATTTTCTGCTTTGTCTTTCACCGCAATAATAACTGGACTTTCCTGAAGTTTCCAGAATAGTGCCTGGGAGATATAAATAGCGGTAAAGTGTGAGAAGGGACAGTTTTTTTGTGTTACTAATTCGGAGCCGTGCTGTTGGTGAATCGGTAAAGACTTCCTTGCTGTTGCAACGAGTGTACAAAGTTACTGTTTACGGAAATAAAAGTGTTTCTTTATCTCGACTACATCTGTCTTCTTTACTTTACACCCACCAAATGTACAAAAAATAAATATTTAATGTTTTCATCTTAATATTAACCGGAGTAATTTTTTTTATCTTAATGCGACTGGATGAACAATGTGTTCATCTGATTCTTTGTGCCTTTGTAAATTTTGCAACGTCTTGCCTATCTGTTACTTCATCTAGCTCACAGTTGTATCTTATTCTCCATTGCTCTTTATCCTTTACTAGTCTTTATCCTTTCATATCGTTGAATGAACAAATTATATATAACTCAATTGCGTTGGATGCAAACAGGTTGGATACAACAAGTACGATAAAATTGTATGTCACACAATTGTTGTGAACCGCCTCTGATCGAGAACTGGCGTAACTGGCCACGAGGGACCGGAGCGCTTACCACGTCCCACCTCCAGTACTGCACCCCACTCACAACGCCTGTGGTGGACAGCGGTCGGGCGGTAGGATGTGACCCGGGTGGGCTGTTGTGCCACTGGGTTACTTTTGCCGTGTACATTGCTGATGGCCAAAAAGTTGGATAACGGCATTAAAAGCTACTGATAAAATGTTTTGTTATTTGAACACCTTAAGAGTCCAGAAACAGTAGGTTTTTGTACTTCTGAAGAAATGCTTCTTTCAAAAACGACCTGAGCAACGCTTTTGTCATTTATACTTAATTCTACTTAAATATTCAGACATTTGGGTGCTGGCTCGGCTATAGGAAACAGTAAAACCATTTTCACAATACGACAAAATATTGTATTAAGACCTTTAAAGGAATTTGTGGAATTGCAGTTATTAATTCTGGCTGTGCACAGTGAAGTTATGTTTTCGTGTGATAGTATTAGTGCAGGGGAGTATGTTGTGACAACTAACAAGTCTAGTTAGTTCTTCTATCACTTTATCACATCTATCACTTAATTAACCCTTCGTTAGGCGCGTGCCCTGGTAGAGCAAGCCTTAGTGGCGCGGGGCCTAATAGATCCTCGCTATAGTTCTGTGCTGATATGCTTGCATTTATTTTTTTACTTTCTCTACTGGTAAGTAAAAGGAAGTATTGCTTTTCAACCAAAAGTTCGATGTCGAGATTTCACTGCAAATATGTTTTGAGACCCCCTGAATCCAAAAAACGGTATTTTGAGGAAAAGGTCCGTGTGTGTGTGTGTGTGTGTGTGTGTGTGCGTGCGTGCGTGCGTGCGTGCGTGCGCGCACGCGCATATACAGCTTTGTTCTCCTAGTTAACGCTATTCAGTCTTTCGCGCTATCACAACTCACAACTATTCTTCTTAAAATCATGCTCAGTACGTTCAATGTTCTTTCTTTCTTTCTTTCTTTCTTTCACTGTCTGTCAATACAATTATTACGACGTTAAAGTCACTCGCGATGACCACCGTATCTTTCGGGACGACACACACACAGGTGACCGATTTATTCCCGTAACTAAAACTAAAGCAACTAGCTCTTTGACTGACTCAGTTGCTTCTTGGTCTCCTTTTATACTGGGGATGACGTCAGGGCGAACTACTTTGATTTCACATACACACGCTAGCTAGAAATCCCGGGAAGGTACTAGAGAAGTCCCTTTGTTTCGGCCGCCCATTGTTACTGTCACGTACACACAGCAGGCACGCGAAACAGCCTGACCTTGAACGCCTTGCCCACTCGCCGGTATGTTAGGTGATGAGAAGTAGCACGTCCCCCCCGCCCCCCCTCAACGTCACAATATTGTAACAAAAGGAAAAGACACCTGTTTATCTGCTTGCATGGAAACATTTGCTTGTTAATACACTTCTTGAGATCCTTGCAATTCTATGACTTCCTGATAAAAGTATTTAACGATAAGAACTGTGAGAGCTTCACAGTCATACAGCAAATATTGTTTCATCTGCTTTCCTGCATCTTCTAAAAATTTGATCGACTAATTTGTCAATCTTGTACATGATGACCATGGAGTTGACAGTGTTCTGTTATTTAGACTTGCAACTCCACTCAGTTTTATTCTCTTCCTGGTTAAAGCCTTTGCGTAAAACTTTCAGCTCTTACTGTGGTTTTTCGTCTAATGCATACCCAGATTATTCTCTCTGAACAAGACTATTGGAGTAGGTGTTCAGGACTTACAAAAGGATTCAATGTTCCTTTCTGCGCCAAATCGTCTGCTCTTTTGTTGCCACGAACTGTGTCCCAGCACCCACACAATTCCATTGAATTTTGCTGGGTCAATGTCAGAGCTTCAATACATTTCCACACCAGTTTAGATTTGGTTACACTGCCCTCAGGAGCATTTAAGGCTGCCTGACAATCGGAAAAGTATAGTAATGAGTACATTTTCGCTGTCCTTACATAAGGTTGTACATACATATAAAAGTCTATATGGCCCACGTCTCTGCTTCAGAGGTAGTAGCATATTTTTCGAGGTTGAAAGAAAGTTTTCGAATACTTAAAACAAAGTTACAAATTTAAAATGAAATTTCAGATGGTATCTGTATATTTATTTGAATGCACTTATAGAGAGAATAATATAGATCGTAATAATGACACAATACAATGAAAATTTATAAAACGTCTTGTAAATAAGTAGGGGAAACCTCTTCACAAATACCTGTCTTTAATTTTTTGGTGTTCTTATTCTTTTTCACTTCAAGGATTAGGCTCAAATTGAACCTGTTCTGGTGCCTATTTCGCTCTTGGTCTTCCAGCATTTTGTTTGTCTTTTGGTTTATATCCCATTGCTAAAATTGGTAGTCTGTAGTTCGCATCTTTTTCTGTTGTGTCTTTTTAACAACCCCAGCAATGGTTCCACCTTAAGTTTCTCTCCAATATCTGTGTTCTTTTCATCTAGTATTGTACATTCTAGTCTGCTTCTCATGAATTTAATTTCGGCTGTCTGGACTCTTTGATTCTTTTTGTTACATTATTCTGGCTTCACTTCCAGAAGTTATTATGAGCACAGAAACCGTGTTAAAAATCTTAGCCATGTCTTTTTATGTTTTATTTTTTAAGGATCTATGGATTGTACCAGAAACATTTCGAAAACTATCAAGTTTAACAAGTTGCTTGTAGTGCCCTTATTAGCCTCGGAAATGGATTGAATTTTCTGCTGTCAAAAATAAATATTCTTCGCTCAGATTCTTTAACTATAGCAGACACAAACTTTAACGGCGGGTAGCAAGAGCAGCTGCTCTAATTAGACGCTTGCCACCACTTGCGATGTTGTGTAGTTAAATTTGCTATGAAATCACGCTGTATATGCGATGATATAAATATCATTAGCACCCATAACATTTATTTGCACAACAAGAAAAAAATGTGATCAAGAAGTTTTTAGCTATCAACCACTAGTAAGCGTCGTCTGCCATAATTTGAAAGCAAATTTATCTTACCTTATTAGAACTTTTGTAACCTGAAATTCACATACGGGGAACATACAGGAAGAATAACCTACCCACAGATCCTTTTTACTTTATCCACACGTAAGCTGCCTAACTTCCGGTTTCATCTTACGCTTTGCATCTAACTTATTTGTTTAGATAAATGAAGACCCCACACATGATGGAAAAGCCATATATGGGACACATGTTACATTGTAAAGTGATCCATTTCAAAATCATACTTCCCTCTTCCGCGGTTTCATTTCCGCTACTAGCCGAAGTTTTACACTATGCTTTGGTAGTCTTTTCCAAAACAAACCAACGAGTAATTGAAACAACCTTTAACGTGGCGCATTGTCAAAAAGAAGACAACGGTCTAAACAACCAGAGAAAGAATTAAGTACGTAAAATATGTAGGTCCTGTATACTCGAATCGTAGAGAAACGATGAATGAATTTTCTGGCGTGGTTTAGGTCTCCTATATTTGAATATACCACACATTTGATTAATAAAGATAAGCATTTAATAGATCTTTTCGAAATGGAAACGAGATTGTGTTTGTATAAAACTGAATTATGTGTTACTTAAGCCACTATATGCTCCCATGTACTAATACTTCTCTCTTTTTGATTATTTATTTTAACTATCGGAACGTGCCCATCAAGAGAACAAGTTGAACGAAAGTGCCATGGCCAGAAAGATGAAATATTAATTTTGAAGGGTTATTGAAGACCTATTCACTATTTTATTTGCATCAGAATTCGCCGAATTTAAAATGGTGTAAAAAGTCAAGCCTACAGTAGCTTAGAAATGACTAATGCTAATAGTAATGGAGAAGGAGAACCACCCCGTGTAACGTCTCGGTTATATAAAAGCACAATTTTAATAAAACAAAATTGTAATGACTCAATTTCAGATCGGATTCGGAATCCAAGAAGAAGCAGAACAGTTATTAAGTTTGCATAGTCGATATTATTTCGCTAGAAGCATTTGCAGCTAACGAATCTCACCCGTGATGTTGATTAAGTTAAAAAAAAGTTCCGCTTGTGACCTCAATCCTGAAACTAACGATTTCAAATTACCTCAATATTAAGCAATAACGCCAGTGAAATGATAATAGACGCGGAAACCCGGAGGGGAAGCGTTGCCCGGAGGCTAATTCCTGAAAACAATAGAAACAAAAAAATGAGTTTCAAAGGGTGCTAACGAATAGCATGGCCATTATTTGCGCTTGGTTGATAATTACATATATCGGAAAAAGCAATGCCAGCCGCACATCTGCATAGCAATTAATGAATCACACTGGCCCCTTCATAAGTAAATAATAGCGAGTCTTTGTTGTGATAGCAACACAAGTAATACACACGTCAATTTGTGCCATTATTTTTATACCTTTCATTACTTATTAACTACCTCTTAATGGACGGCATTGTGACCTTTACAGACACACAAAATCCACAATAAAACTAATATGTGTTAGAAAGTGCTTAATGCAACAGGAACTCAATTGACACAAGCAGTAACAATGAAAATTACACATATTTCTGATTAGAAAAGTAACAATAATAATGATAATAACAATAATAATAGTCTAGAGTCTGAACCTTCATGCAGGAAACAAAGGGTTGCGGGGTTTGGACTATAGCAAGTGGAAGGGGTAAGTCTGTCACATGATCTCAACAGACAGGAGGCAAGATTGTGCGAACCATGTAGATAAAGCTTTTGCATAACTTACATTCAACGTTGTCACCATTTGCAGTAAAATATTCACTCCCAAATTCTTGCATAAGTTCAGCAATACATGCAAATTTCGGTTTTCGTGCTGCGACATTTTACTGTATGGAACTAATGAACACATTTGAGAGACACTATGCGCTATAGGCAGTGTGTTTTGTGCTGGCACTGTACTCGCAGAATGACCTCACGCTCTGTCGTTGTGGAGGTAACTTGCAACCAGCTCATTGGGCGATAGTTGTATAGAGGTTCGCACCCTCGTGATGATGATGATGATGATGATGATGATGATGATGATGATGATGATGCATTTCGAGTCTAGCAGAATGTACAACATATTTAAGACGGCTTTGGATTTGCATTTAATCGAAGTTCATTATTATCTTTATGCCTTTTTCAAATTTTATTTATTTTCGCTACAGTATACCAGTAATGTCGCGATAGTACTTCGATATACACGATTAATTAAGCTTCAGAGAGATGACATAGGTTGCTTAGTCACTTTCCTGCATCACATGTTTGAGTAGCCTGGCGAATACTGGGACCGATATTTACCTTACATTCCCCGAATCACCCCCCTTTATTTCATTTGTTTCACCCTCTCTCTATCCGTTCCTTTCAGCTTGTGTCAGCAGGGTCACCGGTAGGATGCGCTATGGTGGAACGGTGTTCGGTTGAGGGGAGACGTTGTGGTCAGCTGGCCGTCCGCCAGGTGGACTGCATCTGGCTGGGTGGTGCGTTCACTGTGCCAACCTGAAACTTGGGCTAAAGAACTGCCTTCATCTATTAGGGTCCACCATTGCAATTCTGTCTGTGATGCATTCTGGCACTCTGATCTCATCCTCATCTCACCCAGGGTCTGACGCAGAGTAAGGCATCAGCTGACGTGTCGGAATTGCCTCCGTGATATACAACAAGCCTGTTATTAGAACGCCTCAGTTACGTGATAGTCTTCCTCTGCCATAATGTTTGTTGCTGTTTATTTTATTGTATTTATGATCGTGCATGTTTGTGTTAAGTATGATGATTAACGGTGTGTAATTGACTTTCTGCTTTATCGATTCTATTTGTAAGTATTTTATTATATGGGTGAAACTTCAGTCTTCCTGAATCAGTTATTTGTCCGACGATTGTGGAAACGACCCAAGCGATGTAAACGACCACGATGATTCACTCACAAAAACTGTTCCAAAGTTGCCTCTGACAATAGTCACCTGAAGAACACACGCGCGCGCGCACACACACACATACACACACACACACGCACACACACACATACAACACAACATTCACTCTCTCTCTCTCTCTCTCAACGCTGACATTACAAACACACATACTTAAAATCTAACTCTAAGCGTAATCTCGTTCAACACTTAATGACTTTGAAGAACTCCTCTTTCTTGCCGTTGCATTTATTAATATACATGAGATTGACTGTCACGGACTTTTCTCGAACTTCTCGTAAATAAGCGGCAGTTGAATGTTTCTAGAACAGGTTGGAAACGTTTTGTTCTCCCCACTGATAGTTCTGACCGCTCCACTGCTGTCGGGCCGCGTATTTGCAAGCAGTGGTGTGCGGTAGCTAACACCGAGCTTCTTTGAGGCACGCATCTGCCCAATGCAGTGAGGTAGGTATATTGTGACGCTAGCTGACGGCAGCGGTAACACAGCAAAGGCTCGAGGTTAAGCTATCTCACGCGACTTTGTAAACACGTGACAACAGAGTGGCAGAAACAGAAGGATTTTCGATTTTAATCCCGAATTGTCTGGTGGCCGGTGTATTTGTAGAAGTTTGTGAAAGGTTGTGTTAAATCACCCTAGCTGTATAAGGAAGTGAGGCAAGGAGTTTGGAGTAAGCTTTTAGTGTGTGTGTGTGTGTGTGTGTGTGTGTGTGTGTGTGTGTGTGTGTGTGTGTGCGTGCGTGCGTGTGTATCGTGAGACAACCATGGCGTTGAAAGGAATATAGCGAAGCAATTAATTAGTGCTGAGTGAGCGTAACGTCAAAGTGAACTGTTCGAGAGACAGGGAATGTGAAGAAAAACAAAAAATTGTATGTTAGCGATACAGAAGAAAACAGTTTTAAGTGTAATATCACGAAGAACTGAAGATTGGAACATCAGTAAGAGGAAACTGTGTTGTGCACTCAGATAGAAGAAAATAAAGCAAGAATAAAGCAATTGGACTGGATTTGTCCACCTTTCTTGGAACATTTTCTTAAGTTTGGATACCTAATTTTATATAATTCTCAAAGAATACACCTAATTGGTAGTAAAGTGTATCCGTAATACATATTTAGCATACTAAACAATAAATCAGTTGACTTTCAGAAAACGGGAATACATGTGGGATAAGTTCACTTTCCTAGGATTAACTACAGTCCTCCATTCTCTGGTTCATCAAAGAGTGGTGAGTTAATCATGTTTATAACATGTCATACATGTAACGAGTTTCTTTCATCGAGTAGTATCAAATTTTATCTCCAAATTTACTGGCCCTCCTATACATGTACATAACTTCTTGTTTACCATTAAAGAGATTTCAAATGTGTAGGACAGTATTTTATAAGCAATTAAACTCCCATTTATTGTAATGCCCCTATCGGCCAGCTTTCATGATTATAAAATAACATTAATAAATTTTTGTATTAATGGGCACCGGGATTATCTCACTATAAGCTGGAGCAACCCTTAAAATATGTAAATGCCCTGAATTTTAATTTTTTTCAGTTTTTGTTTTTGTAGATCTGTATGGTTTGTTTAAATTCTTTAACGCAAAAACTTGTTTGAATTAGGTTTTGGCTGCAGTTGCATTTGTGGTTGTTTAGAGATATTAACATAAATTGTTGTGAATTTAACTGAAAAACTGATTATACCTAAAATCTCTGGGCTTTTCTATTATTTTAACCTATGCTTACATTTGCAGTTATATTATATTACTTTATACTTTTGCTTGCATTAATATATATATAAGCAACGTTTAACCTGTACTCCTTTATAGATAAACCGTCACATTATTTAGTAGATGCCGTGACGCCAGCTGCCTATCAGATACTCAAGCTAACTCACACCACTGGGCGGCCATGCGTCACGAAAAGAAAATTTGGTCTTAGCTGCCTCACTCACTGCGCCGTGGAACACGTAATAATGGAACGTAGCGAGTGTGCCGGTGAGAAAGGGCAGTTCTTCGAAGTCGTTAAGTGTTGAACAAGACAGCTGATAGCAGTTTGTGTGTGTAGAGTGAATGTTAACAGAACGTGTGTACTGTCAGAGACAATTGCAGACATTTAATTGTCACGTTGCGGTTTTGGCAAGTGTGATCGTTAAAAACAGCAGTTTGTGAGACATAGAGAGTAGAGATGAAAAGGTGTGAAGTATGTATTAAGCTTGCGATCGGACCGAACAATTGCGAATTGCAGGTTCACGACGAATTATATATTGTATTAACGACGATAAAATAGGGAACTGTGTTTTTGTGATTCAATTTTAAGGGAAATAAAGTGACAGTAAAAGTAATTGTCACATTGTCAAAATATAATAATGATCTGGATGAGAGATTTATTGAGCACCTACTCTTTTTTGTTTTGTTATGTGGAAAGAAAAGAAGAAAATGGCATTTAAGACGTAGAAGCAAGACTTCTGCGGTGATTTTCCTCTTTTTGTGAAGTCCTTGGCTAATTGCATTGTCGGTTAGAGACTGCCTGGTGTTTTAGATTATGAGATCAAGTGCATCTCAGTTCCGGTATAGTTAACATGAATTGCAGAGTGCGAAGTGATCTGTTTGGCGGAATGGAGAGCTCTGAGAGTATACATCAGAATATAGACGATTAAGGAAACAAATTGCTGTTATAGTGAGGTTTTCAAGGCAGAAGTGGGAAAGGGGGACATGGATCCTAGCTAGGTAAAAATGTCTGACTGGTGGTGTGGTGGTCTTAAGAGCTATGTTCTGCGGTAGGCACTCAGCTGCTGCGGAGGTGTTCAGCGGGGATATATTGGGCAATATGCTTGGCTCTTGTAGTAATGTCAGTGCAGCGGAACTTTGCGCCAAGCATTGAAGTGGTGGTGGTGGCGGCGGCGGTGTCGGTGGTAGTGGTGGAATATTTGTACTTGGTCATCAGCGCCCTTACAAAATGGATCATGGCAAAAGTCAGAGATAAATTTCAGTATAAAATGAAAATATTAATAAATATACCAAACAAGAGGCAAACCCGGAATTAAAACAAATTTATAAAAAATCCAAAATGTATGAAATATCCTACATGAAATTCTAATTTACCATTGCTAAAAAATTAAAAACTAATTTTATCGTCCGTGTGGATCTCAGCAAGTTTGAAACATTGCAGAGAATCTCGAAGATGCGCCAGGCAAACCGCTCCAGAAGCATGTGACGCACCGACTAAAGCTTGCACAATAAGGGGTAGGGTTCCCTTTAAGGTAACCACTGCGTAAAATTGCAGTACTCAATGGGTAACCAAGCCAAGATACGACGAGATATGCGAGAGGAGGTTACCCAGTTAACCGAAATTTCCTCCTTTGCTCTAAGCTTATTTCCGCGGAGAGTTGATCACTTTTCGTGCGTGTCTTGTTGAAGTGGCTAGATGGATTTTCAGACCCACATTAGGCATGAGGTTACACCAAGGATCGCCGTCGCTACCTGTTCCTCCTCTTCTTATTCTCCTATCAATCATGCATACTTCACTGTTGTATCCAAAAATGGATGGAAGACAAGAGTTTTATTCCTTGATGCTCATAGATGCTCCTTCAATACCCATTAACTGAGGGAAAAGGAAGTATTTTCTCTAAATCTTCTTTTGTTACTAACAATTACTTATACCTATCCTATCATGCTATTTAATTATTATTTCCCATATGGAGTAGTAATTTTAGTCATCAGCCTGATAATTAGGAATTCGAATTTAAAATATGCAAACACAACTCTAAATTCGGCAGATAAAATACAGAGTTAAGTGACAAAATAACAGAGCAAGCGAGCAACCTGGAGTGATGATCGGGTTTCCTACCAACAATGGAAAAATAGAGATCTAAGGTTGAATATTTTAAACATCCGTGTGGATAAAACAAGACCAATAGCACTTTCAACAGGAAAATAGAGATTTCCGAAATAAAATTCCTCAGACACACATCAGAATGTATGTACATACATAATACCTCTTTTTGTAGTGTTAACGCCCACTTTTACTATATATGGCACCGCAGGCAGTGACACTGATGATACAGGGAATGAAGATGGAGCACACGTGGAATGAAATGGCGGGGGAAACCAGAGAACCCGGAGAAAACTCGGCCCAGCGCCGCTTCGTCCACCACGAATCCCACATGCGGCTGCCTGGGATCGAACCCGGGCCACTTTGGTGAGAAGCAAATGGTCTAACCACTCGGCTACGGTGTGGCCCATCATATCTCGGAAATACATGAAATATGTGAATTATTAATGACATCAAATTAATGGCAGATTAATGGCATCAAATGACATATAGAAAGAATAGATAAAAGGATCACCAAACAAGCATTTAAACACAATCCATTGATTTTATAAAGTCCTGAGATACACCATATACCTACCTTATTTAGTAAAATTACATTTTCACACAGTTAACGATTATGTTAGAATGAATGTTCATGTAATTGTTTGATGTGGCTCATTAGAAGCGTGGGAGGAATACAAGGGCCAACATAAGGAATTTTGCACCTGCTGCCCCGCCTTACCTTAATAGAGTTGGCCATTCCTCCGCGGTAGCCTCTCGCAGCTTGAGAAAGAGGCGTAGCTGCTCTTCTTCTGGAAATAGGGCGGAGTACATTTTGAGTAAGGTTATCAATATCCATTTGGGCGTCGCACGGCCTCGCGCGTGCTATTATAAGAGATCGGACCAACCGCATCTCGATTAGTATCGATCCAATACATCGACTCGCAGTCCTTATCGCTCCGATTACAATCATGTGAAAACTTTATATTAATTAGGCTCATTCATTAATGTGATCTTGCCGAGGAAATTTACTTTTCTGACTAATAATGCTATAAATTTTTAATAAAAGCTAAAATTAGGTAGCCGAAAAGGATTTTTCTTACTAAGAGCACACGCGTCAGAGAGCGGAGAGGCTGAGAGGGGGAAGGGAGAAATTCTTCGGCTGCTTTCATAGAGGCAGAAAAAGTAGGTGGAATATACGTTGCTTAATGCAGTTCTGCCTTAAAAGGAACAGGCCTTAAATATGTTCAAAACATAGCAGTGAAAACATGAGAATAACTCAGTGGGAAAGGAGAGAGAGTGGCTTGCAGTCTGGGACTATGCAGCTTGCCTGCTTTCAGCTTCACGTAAATGTTAGTTATATCGTGCACAAACAATGTGTTTATTTCTGCATCATTTCTCTAATGCCTCGGTGCATAAAAATCTGCTTACGAAGCACACAGTTGCAGCAACCATAAAGTTATGGAATCCATAGCCTTTTACTATTCTTTCCATAAATAATGACTTGATAGTCAAGTTCTATGTCCTAGAAATTATTGTAGAAAGTGCTATCTGATGATTTATCCATTTGACTATAAATTTTACATGGATAAAATAGGACAAATTCTAATCGACTTTCTCATAAAAGCTTATTCGTAGATCTGTTTTTACTTTCTCCACCACGTATAGTAAGTGGGGGAAATATTATATTGCACCCAAAAATTCGATGTCGAAATTGTACCGAAAATATGTTTTGAGATCACCTGAATAAAAAAAAATTAAAAACGGATTTTTTTTTTTTTGGTGGAATGAACCCTTTCGGAGATATTTGTTGCTATTTATGTGCCTTTTGCAATAGTATACTTTCCACAAATGGAAGATCGTTGTTCATATTTTTATATCTTAGTCGTGTAAAGAGAACGAAATTTCAACGCTTTAAGAGATTTGACTATCGCTTAAAGTCTACTGTATTCCCATTTTCCACTTGCACCTCAAGAAAATGAGCAGTAAAATAATTTCTGCAAATATTTATCTCAGCGAACATGAAGATAGAGGAATAAAAGTTTCTAAGAATAGTTAGTACAAGAGTAGAGAAAGTCATGTGAATGTAACACATCATATTTCTGTTAATAGAGCTGAAGTTTTGGCTTTGATGGTCCTTGCTCTTTGTATGCAGAAGGAGAGAGAGAGCGAGAGAGAACAAATAGGAACACACAATTCCAAAAATTATTAACTATTTGAAAATTAAAACCAAAAGCAACGAATATTCTGGAAATGGTTAACGCTATAAAAGGATTAATTAACAAATATTTTGATTCAACGAGATATACTCCTTTTTGTGGTATGAGGTTTTTGTAAAAAATTCAATAAGTTTGCAATACAAGAAAAATGATAGAATACAGGAAAAATTGGGAAACATACAGAGATTGGACAGCTCAAAAATTCCAAAAAGGATATTATATCATAGACCAGCAGACAGAAGAGATCCAAGAAGACCCATATATATATATATATATATATATATATATATATATATATATATATATATATATATAAACAACAATTGTCGATCTATTTCTGAGCGAATAAAGATTATGAGGCATTTACCAGGTAAATAATAATTTGCGGTGGAGGGAATTTTCTTGTAAACCTTCGTCTCATATCCCTAGAATACGAACTTAGATAACAAGTTTGATATTTAACCAACTTTCGTTTTTGAGTTATGTTATTCACACACATACACATGCACATTTTCCTGAAATTCTTTTTCGTATTCTGAGATCTCAGAACATGCATTTCCGATGAAGCCAAATGTTTGGAATAACGTGCTATAGTGGAGAAAGTAAGAACTTACGAGAGAAGAGGAGAAAACGTAAATAGATGTATACATAGATTAATTTCACTTCGCATGTTTCAGATAAGTTTTATTAAAATAACAGCGCATGTAGAATATTTATAGGAGTAAACTGGAAGCATATTGAACTGCTTTACGAATTATTTCTTCAGTAACCAATGTATCTGTAAAGTCTGCTCCAAAAATTTCAATGTTATGAGGCATACTTTTCATTATCATAAGCTCTTAAATAAATAGAATTGCTATAATAATTTGTAAGGGTAATCAACCACTTGTGAATGTTTAATTGTCAATAAGTAACCTGTTCTTTATCATTTAACTCTGCGATTAGCATAGAGAGGTAGATTTTTTTAACGTCCTCCAACGTAATGCCTTATCGGATGGTAAATGAATGAAATGGGTGAAATCATGCTCAAATGAGCCTAGGTTACCCTAGCTTTAAGTTACCCGACATTCGTCTACCTAGGATAAGGGAAAACCCCGGGAAAAAACCTTATCCGGATAACTCACAGTGAACTAGATTCGAACTCGCGATTTGTTGGACGGCAGACATGCTACCACCACGCTACGGAGGCAGGCATAGACAGGTACTGCTTTAAAAAAATGAGTTATTCGGTAAGTGCCTCCATAAGTCCCTGTCCATAGCATCTTCCTCCTTTAACCCTCTTCTCTCCATATTCCTTTTTACCCCATCCAACCAGCATTCACTAGGTTTCTATCTTCTTTTTCCCTTCTACTTTCCAGTTTAGCATTTTATTGGGTATTCGGTCCTCTCACATTCTAAGTACGTGTCCATACTATTTCAGGCCTTGTTGTTCTACAACAATAATAACAACCCAGGGTCCTTTCCGAACCGAGGTGTACCGCTCAGCCGCTGAGTCCCCGCGTCTGCCCAGCATGAGTGGGATGCAGTACTGGAGGATGGTAGTGGTCAGGGCCCCGATCCTTAAGGGCCGGTTGTGGGGTCTACGCAACCAGGACCGACACTTTTCAATCAAGTAGCTCTTCAGTAATTGGCCCCTCAAGGTGCTGAGTCACCCCGCACCAAGTCTCTCAGCGGGAGAAAATTCCCATGCCGGTATTGGGAATAGAACCCGGACCTCCTGCTGGGTTGGTTTTAGCTTTTAAAGTCTTACAAGTTCAGTTTTTACCACTTTTAACTTTTAGCCGTTTTAACTCACGTTTTAGTACTTTTAACTTTCCGTTTTAGTTATTTTTAATAACTTTTTAGGGGCGAGCTTTTAGTAATTTGGTTGTTTTTATTTTCGGACTTCGGGCCCTAATGACCTAGTTGTCGACGGGCCCTTAAACCCAACTCACTCACACACTCCCGCTGGGTAAGCTGCCACTGCCTATATATAATTCATACGGTTGCATACAGAGCTAAAACCATAATTTTTGGCAATACGATCTAGCTGTTATTTATTGTGTGATTGCTCATTTTCATTGTGTAATTTTATTAGGAGCAGGTTTTGCTATTATAGCAGCATTTTTCCATTGCTATCTTTAACTCAATATCTGGATAGTTACTGTATTGTACGTTAACTAACATTAACCAAAATTGCATTAATAAATAACATAAATAGGAATAAAGTAGTTCGTAGAGGAAGGCCACTGCAGCATAAAACTGTGTGTACGTACCCAATGAATCACGACCCTAATATGACAAATGCTTACCATTATGATGAGTAGCATCGAATCAGATGGCACAGGAAAGTGATTTCGCAACTGATGACCCCTGCACCTAAGTTACTCGAGCAGATGGTAGTAGAAGAGACAGTTCAACCAGATTCCTCTCATGGTTTTCAGGAATCTTCAGGTATCGTGATGCGGTTAAAGCATTTATATTTTCTCTAACGTTAAAATTCACTTCTGCCTTCATCTTCCGAGAAACTCCTGATAAAAGTCAAATTTATAGACAGATTATTATAAATAAGATGTGTATTTTAGTTAAATTAGGCAACCTCTTATTAATGTTAACATAATCACTGTACTTGACAGGTTAACTAACAAATAAAGCTAAATAATACTTGAGTGTTTATATTTTGTGAAGAGGTGTATGAACTGGCTGCGGAAGGATCAAGCACACAAGCCCGTAATAACACCACTGGGTGGATGATTGTACTTCTAGTATATGAGTATTAGTGTGTATGTGTGTGTGGACAAAGTGGACATGCAAGTTCGTTTAGATATCCGTGTTTGTTTCTGTGTTTTGTGTGGCACGTCATGGCGTGTCCTGGCTATCATTAATAACCTGCTAAGGCAGAAAAGCGGCACATCTGCTCTGTGGAATCCGCTTTTAATATTCTTTTACAGCGTATTAGTTCGGCATTGCCTTCATACATAGAGTTAACATAGACCTGATGAGTGCTAACAAGGAAAATTGTATGATTAAAATATTCTAATTACTTTTATGAACTCCTAAACAGTCATTGTTTAATCTCTCTACCGGTATATAATTTAGTCCCACTTATTAGAAAAGTAGACATTCGTATGCTCCAGTAACTGTTTTAGTAAATGACTATTTTAGAACCTATTGATAAATTGCAGTATTAAGAAATTTGACGACTAAAAATGTTGTTCGACCTATCAACGTAAAGATGTTGTTAGGAAAACGTTTAATCTAGGAGAACTTAGTGATCATCAAATTTGGCCATTAATTGCTGCATTTAAATGTTTTGAATTGGGTTTTAAAAGTAATTTAAAAGTACACATTGAATTATTAAATTAAAAATGTACAACAAAGTACGAATATATAATTATAATTGACTACATATTATAATGAACTGCAAAAGCACGATTAAACTTTAACCGATCTTGATGTTGGAATAATTAAATGAAATATAGAATATCAGATCAAGTTAAACTAACTACCACAGTCTACATCCTTAAATTATCCTTTATCTTCCAAAATGTAGAAAGTGCGTAATGCCGCTAAAATAAAATGTAACATTCTAGAATTGGCACAACATGTGTTCGAAACTTGAATGTACTAACATAACGAACTTGAACCATTAAAGTGTTGAGATATTACACATTGGCACACCCTCGCATTTTATAAGAGCTCATAACCTCTATACAGTGCCGTAATATGCCTCTTCCAAAGTTCATTGGCATAAAAAATATTTAATTGTTTAATGTTTTTCGAAATACTTCAGCTGACGCAATTTCATATATATTTTTATAATTTTGGATCTAAGCAGCTATCACGTTAAAATTAGTGTAATTATTGCTTTCAAATTACGAATCAATAATAACAGTGGCAGTAATAATAATTATAAATATAATAGTGACTATAATAATATTATTAACATTCTCTAGCAACTTATTTTGAACGAATAAAATGGAAATATGCGTTTATCTTCAGCTAAGTATGGCTATTTCGTCTCTTATCTATAAAATTATCCTTAAGATTATATCCAAACTCCAAACTCAGACATAATCACATTTGGACATAACGACAAAAAGAAAAATTAATCCAAAATAGAGGGCACCTCCCACTGGGGGAGGATAAACTCTCAACGACTCCACTGGATGTAAATAAACTCTACAACTACATTTTAACTCAACTACCGTCTCCAGGTAAACCGCTTCACGGCCAGTAGAGGGCATAGCCCTGATCTGGCAACAGATGTCCCATCGTCACCTGCTGTCTATGAAATTCAGCATGAAACGAAATACTTCAATACAGTGCATCCTATAAGCATACCTATTTCAGCAACAAACTGGATCAATAAAACTAACAGACTAAAATTAACAAATGTTCGTTTGTTTTATTAACATCTCCAAAGTGATTTTGAAAGATATCCAGTTGTAGTTTCTGGCCGTAGGTCTGTTTAAGGCTATCTTAATTTGATATTATTTCCGTTGAGAATGCCCTACTTAACTTGCATTCAGTTTTACCTTCTCATGGTTTCAAGTCTCTCGATGAAATCCAAGCATCCAGTGAAGTTAATATACATTGCTTGCCATTTAAATTGTTTGATTTGACAGTAAAATGTCCTGTTATATATTGTAAACTATATTTTCTAGCTCTTTTCTGCAATGCTGACAGGAAGACTGTGATACATTTTAATGCAACGTCTGAAGTGTTACGCGGTGTGCATAAATAAAATTTCCTTGGTTTGCGCTTGAAATGTGGTTTTCGCAAATTTGCCTTCATAGGTAAATCACCTCCCCTCGTGAAAGAATACAGTAAATTTAAGCCTTAAATTTAATTCACTAAAATATTTTTAACGAATATATTTATTTGAAATTAATAACGATTTTTATTCTTATTCTTTCTTCTGATCATTACTCTTTTTTTAAAGTGAAGGCTGACCTTTAATTACTGTGTTTTCTCTTGCAGGTAAGTGTACCCTGCTTGAATTAATATAAAAGAAGACGAGGCTACAGGTAAGCCTGATGAAATATTACATAAATTAAAGTGGATGTTGTCATGAATAATAATACAGCAAGGGTCTGTATGCTGGAACGCCGATTTTGAGACACAATTGTTCAGCTTCTTAATTGCTGCCCTGTTAGTAAGAAACAATCAACATTACAAATTTAATTGCTTTACAGTGGCTCCTGCTGAAAGGCTTCGAGAAACAAAGTTTCAACCATCGTTCCCTCTTCTAGGTATCAACCATAACTCTCATAATAGTGTAACACACATCCAATAATGAATAGAGACGTATAAACCTACATTAGGCGAATATGAAACAGATATTCATAATTTTTGTCTGCTACTATTATAATCAGTGATGCTTTATTTCGTAGTTACCTGGCAACTACAGGTATATGTTGCATTCTGACGAAACACAAAGCACGCTATCAAAACATGAAATACAGGTTCAGCAAAATGCAAAATACACTAATGATAATCATCTGTATTTTATTTTTCTTGATAATAATATGCATTAAAGCAATCACTTTCTCCCCTTGTTGATAATGATTGTAATATTAAAACTATTAGAATATATAATATTTATTGACGGCACATCTACCTCTATTATCAACATTGCTTGACTTTTCTGGAAGTAAATCTTCGGCCGCTGTTAAAATTTTTTTCTGGTGAACCTTGAGAATCATCACCCACTCCTAATGACCTAGTTGTCGACGGGCCCTTAAACACAACTCACAACAACTCTTCACCCATTTTTACTTTAAATTCACATATGAAACTAGCATCCAAAATTGCAGACTATAACAACAAGGTTTGTTAATGTCTTTGTTTTCCAAACCTGGCATTACTGATCTCTAAACATATCGTTTTCACAATAAATAAATGTCATTAAATATACTAAATATAGAATATATACTAAAATGCTCTTAAGATAGATAAAATATAGTAGACAACACGTTAGTAACTCTGAGCTTTTAGACACTCCCTTCAGTCGTGTTCTAACTTGGCCCTCTCTTTACTGAATTTCTACTTTTGTAACTAGTGCTCTTAAATATTTATTAAAGCGTTATTTCTGAACATTGATATGTAACAAATTTTGCACTTTAGTTAGGTATGTATCTACTGTAGAACTAAGCGATTTTGTGCCTAATTCAAGTTCATTTTTCTTTCTGACAAACTTTTGTTTCCTTCTGCGAAAAATAGAATCTTTTGTTTGTCATTGTAGGGAGGCAGTTGGCTGCAAATCACTCTGACAGAGAGTGGCTTTGTAAGGTCTAGCCTATCTGCTCAGGCAACGTAATCGGTAAACTTCAGTAACTTGCATGTAATAGCGTTGTTTCCTTTTGAAAAAACTGATTGCCTGCAGGAAGGTGCATTTTAACAGCTGTGCGTAAATGTAAAATCTAAAGATACTGGCATAACAAGAGCATACTTGCACCAAAGGACTTGCGTTATTGTTCATACAATAGGTGACAGTGATATAATAACTCATTTATATCCATTCCTTAGGAAACTAACGAATGGTTTCAAATATTGGACAACATTTTTTTTTGGCGAAACGGCTCCAGTTGCACATATTTGTTACTTATCATGCAGAGCCTCTAGTTAATGTATAGCTAAAGCAGTACCTTCCACCCGGTATAGTGGTGTCCGCAATCCTAGCATTGCAGTATAATAAATTACACCAAATAAACATGTTATATGCACGTATTTTCCGCGCGAGAGGTCGTATTTTTCTTAGTAGTTATTTAAAGCTGGAAGGTGAATATAAAATTAATGAAAAATTTTACTTCTATTTCTGGAGTAGATTCATTGATTATAGTACATTCCTTTCGATTGTTAATAAAGGAACTGTAAGCTATAATTTACCGAAATAAGATTCGAGAGGAGTAAATGTTTTAAAATGTTGTTTTTCACATAATATGAAAGCATTGGTTCCTGATGAAGGCCATGGAGTATCAAATGGCGGAAGGCTCGAGTTCTATAAATTTGGCGCGGCTGATCACCCGAGAAACAATTATTAACATTCGCCGCGAAAGTTTTAACTCTTATATCTAGTTTTAATGTCCTGTTTAAATATTACTTGTAGCACACTTACGAAGACGATTATCAAGATTTAGATTTTGGTGACGTATCATCAGGATTGCAATAAATTAGTTAAGTTGATTTTTGTTTAGTTTGTTAATGTTGATCTAAATGAAGTTATACATTTTTGTAGAATACCCGAGTATTATGGTGCATAAGTGGTAAAAACGGTACCTGTAAAAAAAAGTATTACTACTGATACTAACAACAACAATAACAGTAATGATGATGATAATGATGTGACAAATATATTTGTTCGTGTACCTTTTATTTCTTCTTTAATTAATTTCACTTAATTTCACTATTTACATTGAGACTGTAGCCTCAATTACACGAATTCACATAAACACAATCGAAACTCATTTACTAAGCAGATAAACAAGCAGAACTCGAAAACCAACTAAAGTTACTGCTTCTTAGCAACGTGACGTAAGCCCACGGAACAGTAAACATCAGGGATGCTTATGACACTGGGTTTTAAGTATTGTATGAACAACAATAATAACAATAATAATGAAAATATCATTTAGACAATTAAAATACATATGTGTTACATGTTCTTGTTTGCTTATGTTAAAAAAATTGAAATTGCTTTAGAAGTAATTCTTACAAAGCTGTAATTCCTACTCTCTTGACCTCTCAGATTACATAAAATTGTTTGTGAATGAAAAGGAAATAGCTAACATTACAACCGCTTATTGAAGAGAAATTTAGAAAATTTAACTTGCCCATCCCTAGCTTGGGACATGATGACGTAATGATGACAAAAGCCACCCCTCCGTCAACAAGAAGCTTTTTCAGACTAACCATTAAAAATAGGAATGCGATTTATTTTTTAGCAAGAGTGACAGCAACGAATTTACAAAGTTACTCTTATTTCTCAATTGAACAGTGGAATTTGTGACTTAGGAAATTCTTTTTTTGTATCTTGTTTTGATCTAAGGTGACAATTGATCATCGGCAATGATGTTCACTCGTTTACTATTGTGTTAATGTTTAGGCTTCTTTTTGATTTTAGCATAAAATTCTTGCACACATTTCTCTGTCGCTCTTACCTCCAGACTTTGGGGAGTATGCGAAATAATCCTCGAAACAAAAATGTACATCCACCAGCCAGGGATGGAAGCCGGGACCTGCGAATTTGTAAGCTAGCAGACTAATCACCAGATTACATGGGCAGTCTATTTAAATATTTATCCCTGTGTAAAATGTCAAATATACTGTTTACCCTGACTGACTTCTTGCCACGACTCTCGGCGCTCGGAAGTTGTTTTAACACGCTTGCGAATAGGACACGCACGCACCACTCATGGCCATTATTTGCAAGGTGACCCGACCCCTGCGTGTCCAACGTGCGGCACAAGTCTTTCCGTGTCGCATGTTCTACTGGATTGTTCGCGATACGCTCGTGAGCGCCTGTCCCTTGGCCTGGGTACTACACTGAGATGTAGGTATAAGGTGCCTGTATCTGTAGCACCCTGTTGGGTAGTGCAAATTGGGTTCGGCAAGCTAGTTAAGCTTTTGTTTTATTCTTCCGTGCTTTTTATAACATTCACCTGTTACTGTTTTAACTTTTTACATTCACTTTTTAATGTTTTAACTGGTTTAGCATTCAATTTTTGTTATCACTGTTTAACTATCGTTATCTTCAACCAGTTTTGCTGGCAGTTTGAGTGTTTTACGATTTTTATGTTTTGACTTCGGGCCCAAATTACCTAGTTAGGCGACGGGCCCTTAAATCCCACTCGCTAAAACCTTTTATACTGATTTTATATGCAAGAAATTGACAAAATAATGATGTAAAATAAAAACAAATGCCCAAAAAACAGAAAGTAGCATAAAATGATCTAAGAAATGCACATTGTAATAATCTGGCACCCATGATAAGCGATTACAAATAGAAAAAATAAAAGATAACAGACGCGCCCTGGTGATTATAATGCTGTGGTTGTACATCAGATTAAAATGGCTAGACAGGGGTGCAAATGACAGACAATAAAACAGAAGTACATGTATTTATATATAAAACAAGCAAACTAACACGGCTTAAGACTGATTTTAGATATTGCATAATACCATTCGTAGTATAAGCCAGACACACAGGTTGGGAAACAACGCGCCGAGCTGATAACGTCAATATTTGCATGTGGATTTAATAAAAAATAACATGTTCCGCTGGGTTCGACATGTTACTCTGGGGGCCGTTAGAAACAACCTAATTTTAACAATATGCATAGTATAGATTGGATTCCCCCGGCACCGTCGTGGTATTTACATAAAAGGAACAAATATTACACTCCACCGCGTCTGTCCCGGAGAGCACAGCGACTGAGGATTGCGTTTACAACAAACAAAAACACGGCCTGATAATGGATTTCACTCAAAGGTTCGCCTTTCCGGGAACGGCAGGTGCAACCTCGCCCTCTATCACAACCAAAGCAACTCTCATTCAGTAGGAGACCTCCTTTATCGATAGTAAGCGAGCAAACAATAGACATAGTCCTATTTATACAATATGTCACTTGTGTCGCTCTTGTACTTTGTCTACCACGTAGGTAGAGAACGTATTGCATGCCACCCGAAACATCGATAGCGAGCCTTCATTGAAAAGACAGCTTTTGAGGCTAGCTAAATCAAAATAGGGGGGGGTAAATAAGTAAAAAGGAAGAAAAAGAAAAAAATTAGAAGAAACTTGTGAATTTGCCAGGATTCTATTAGCGCCGCCGATGTTTGGTTAAATACCAAACCTGATATTTAAATTAAATATCGTCAAGGGTATAACAAGAACACTTTCAACATTTCCCTAACCCTAATTAGCCTCTAGATGGAACATTTTTCGAAAGTTTTGATTTTCTCAAAAAGTCTGTAACGATTTTAGCTAAGGTTATCAATGTCATTTTTATGACATGTATATGGAAAAATCTTATATGTTGCACTCACATGACTTTCTCTACTCTTGTTCTAACCACTCTTACAAATTCTTATTCCTATAGCTTCTTCGTGTTAGTTGAGATAAAAATTTGCAGAAATTATCTTATTGCTTATCTCCTTGTATGTGCAAGGGGAATATGAGAATACTTTGAGGGGTAGTCAAATCATTTAAAGCTTTGAAATTCCATTCTCTTTGCACGGGTAACATACAAAAAATGCACAACGATGTTGCATTTGACGAAAGTGACACAGATATCAAGGAATACCTCCGAAATAGTTCAATCAAAAAAAAAAAAAAAAAAAAAAAAAAAAAAACGTTTACGGTTATTCAAAAGACATCCAGAGTAAACAGGACTACATAAGCTATAACGAGAAAATTCAAAATATTTCAAAATGTGCGTTTCATTTGTCATAAAAATATCTTAAACATGTCATTTTAATCAAAATCGTTAGAACCATTTTCAAGAAAATCAAAATTTTCTAGCCAGAATTTTCAAAAAATTTTCAATGTAAAGGGTAGCTTAGGGTTGCAGAATTCCCTTCAGAATCTTCGTGTCCGATCCTTGAAAGTCATTAAACTGATACCAAATTTGGTATTTAACCGACGTTTCGTTTTTGGGTTATGCTGTCCACAGACTGACACACACACACACACACACACACACACACACACACACACACACACACACACAGGCACACAAACACACACACAGAGAGGTAGACAGACAGACTCGCACACAAGATTGATACAGGCAGTCACAGACACACAGACCTTTTTCTAAAAATGCTTTTTTGATTCAGTAGATCTCAAAACATATGTTTCCGGTGAAATTTCAGCATGAAATGTTTGGGTGTAATACAAACTTCCTCTACTTACTAGTAGAGAAAGTAAAAATTGACATCAAATAGCATTACTTATGATATCCGAATAGTTGTTGCTTATACAAAAAAGAAATTGGAAAATATATCGCGTTTATTCGGTTGCTGTTATTTGATCCCTACGTAGCATTCAGCGCAAGAGTGCGTAATGAAGGTTCTTTACAAAGTTGCCAAGTTAATTTCTCCTTGCTTAAAATGCGCATTTATTTAAAAGTGTAATTATATTCTCATTAGGGTTTATCAGATATAGCATGTTTGATACCCCCCTAAATACCAGCTTGGTATATTGTTTTACCGCAAATCCATTATAAGTACACATTCATTAATATTCAAATAGGATAGGTAATTAATTAAGGGGTAATTCAATATAAATCCACAAGTATGTATTTGTATGACGCAGAAACGTTACCATAATCTCGCAGGTTTGTAATTTAGGATGCAATTAGCATTGCAAAAGCTCTGGTTTTAGAAAAAGTGCAATAGTTGATAACGAGAACTGCAGAATTTATGCTGGTTAAGGTTTCTCGTGCAAAATATACAAACAAAATGACTTTTATGAACATTTAGTTGGACTACTAAGTGAAATGTCATATACAAAGACGTAGCAAGAAAGATCATAAGGTTTAACATAGAGATTTCCCTTTTATCACTCAACTCGTCAACATCTGCTTGGGAATTTGGTGAATATGCCAAGATTTACTGACAATGTGACACTGCTCTAGAGGGTAAAAGATTCTAAGGAAGAACACAAATATAAATGATAATGTTGCAAAGTGCAGGATAGAAACAACAACAACAACAACAACAACAATAATAATAATAATAATAATAATAATAATAATAATAATAATAATAATAATAATAATAATAATAATAATAATAATAATAATAATAATAATAATAATAATAATAATAATAATAATAATGTGACATGGCTTCTCCATGTCATTAAGACTCTTTGATTTTCAAGAGGTTGCTATGGAGACAGTTTTGAGTTGTTGAAGATCAAGAGACAGAAACTAGTATGGTGTGAGAGTTTGGAAAGATCAAGAGACAGAAACTAGTAGTGTGGCTGTACTTGAAGCTTGAGAAAATAAAAAAGAGTTGTTAAATTTGTTACATTTGGTGTCAGGAAGTGGGATGGAGGGATATTCGGAAACCAGGATGATGGCAATGATGAAAGAATTATTTGCCAAAATGGAAACGAGAAACGACAACCTCGCTGCCGAGCTGAAAAAGATAAAGACGGAGCTATCGGCGAAAATTGACGAGCAACTGGCTGGCGTGACGGAAGGCGTGGAAGAACTCGGCGAAAAGGTGGAAGACCTCTGCCAGCACGTGGACGTCGTGGAGGACGACGGGGAACGTCTTGGCGCCCTGGTAGTAGGAGTTGACGAGAGCGTCAAAGTACTGGATGCCAGGGGCAGACGGAATAGCGCGGAGCCGGGGAGGGAGCACCTAGTGGCCGAGGCGACAGTTGCGCCCGTTTCGGACGATCAGCAGGGAAGCGCACAAGCAAACGAGCAACACGCGAGAACCGACTTGGCGTGTGACATGGGGGGACCGTCGGGGCCATCCAATCACCTGACGCATAGTGCCGTGAACGGAAGAATGGTGGACATCATCGTGGACGGCAGGATACAGGAGAGGCCGTGCCGAGCACGAGTGAACACGAGTGCAGCGGTGGACGCGACTCGCGCGGATGTGGTGGGGTTTGTTGCCGGACCCATCGGAAGCAAGGTGGCTGCGAAGGTGCGCCAGAGAGGTCGGCGGACATGGTACCCAGTGAGCCGTTTCAAAGTGCGCAGGATGGCCCGTCAACACACCAGGAAGAAGGGCAACTGGACGAGGGACCGTCAAGACCGGCGGTACTGTTGCAGAATTTCGAAGCAGGATGGCATACATCGTCCTACCTGGACCAAGGGGCACTATCCAACAGCGATACCTAGGATCGTGCCCCCTGGAGAGCGAGGTCCTACTGGCCCTCAAGGTTTACAAGGATTCCCTGGCCCTCAGGGTCTGGTAGGCTTGCCTGGAATGAAGGGTGAACGTGGATTCCCAGGAATGAAAGGTGAACAGGGCAATCCAGGACCTCCAGGACAAGCTGGTGCACCAGGACCTGAAGGACCTAAGGGTGACTCAGGCTCTCAAGGACAACATGGAGCTCCAGGACAACCTGGTCCACAGGGCCCTCCAGGAGACAGAGGACTTCCAGGATTACCCGGCCCAACAGGACCTGCTGGCCTCAGAGGTCAGAGAGGTGCACAAGGTGAGACAGGTCCACCAGGGAAGCCAGGCAGTGAAGGACCTCCAGGACCACAAGGTATTGCAGGACCTCTAGGACCACCGGGACCAATTGGAGAACAGGGACCAGAGGGAGCACCAGGTAAAGCAGGAACACCTGGTATCGCAGGAAGACCGGGAGATAAGGGACCTGTAGGACCTTCAGGACCTCCGGGAACTCCAGGGGCACCAGGTCTTCCAGGGCCACCTGGTCCAAATGGACCTCCAGGACCAGCAGGAGAACGGGGTCTTCGAGGAGAAACTGGACCAAGGGGTGTAGAAGGGCCACAGGGAGCTAGAGGAAAGCCAGGACCTCCAGGGCCAGAGGGAGGTAAGGGTGATAGAGGAGAAGAAGGTCCAAAGGGTGCAAAAGGACACCGTGGTCTCATTGGTCTACAAGGGTTACCTGGACCTCAGGGACCTCCAGGAGACAAAGGCATGACTGGACCTCCAGGATTGTCGGGAAAAGATGGTGAACCTGGAACTAAAGGTATGCCTGGAAGAGATGGAAACCCAGGACCTCAAGGTATACCAGGACCACCAGGCCCTCGTGGACCACCAGGAGAAGAGGTTCGATGGGTTAATCCACCGGGGCGCAAGGGAGATGCCGCAGTGATAGTGCTGGTCGGGACGACCAGCTCTGAGGAGGGAGCAGTGTGACATGGCTTCTCCATGTCATTAAGACTCTTTGATTTTCAAGAGGTTGCTATGGAGACAGTTTTGAGTTGTTGAAGATCAAGAGACAGAAACTAGTATGGTGTGAGAGTTTGGAAAGATCAAGAGACAGAAACTAGTAGTGTGGCTGTACTTGAAGCTTGAGAAAATAAAAAAGATTTGGTAAATAATAATAATAATAATAATAATAATAATAATAATAATAATAATAATAATAATAATAATAATAATAATAATAATAATAATAATAATAATAATAATAATAATAATAATAGTGATGACGTTTAAGAACTTATATTCACAAAATAAGGTAAATCTAATGGATGGAATGATGTATAACGGCGTGTACTGCGCTGAGAGTTATTCAACATTTGGGGTAAGAAATAGGACAATAGCTCAAAAAATCGTATGGAGATTGTTCATTCAAACCGAAACTCTAACTATTTGGAAGTCAGACAGCTTGATGTTATCCCACTTGTGTGGGTGAGCGAGGTAGTGGAAAACTCAGCAGCTTTAAATACATCAAATAGTGGAATTGTCAAGAAGTCAAAAAATGGTATAGGCTATAATTGTACGTATGAATACACGGTTGCGGTTCCTGGAGGAAAAAACTAATGAAGAAATTAGTGAAGTTGTTTGGGAGGAGAATTACAGAGTACAGGAGTTTAGATGTATTTTAAGACATTATGGCTCGTCTTTGTTCTGACCAACTCCACCTTTCGAGATTTCGCGCTCCAAAGCACGCTGTAAGGTCGTGGGCCACACGGTCAAGATTGGAGAGGTCACACGTACTACACCTGTGTTACATTAGTCACGTCATGCCAGTTGTGGACTCTCATTAGTGCTCCTTAACTCTTTTGCTGGTTGAAAATTGTGTAAAAGGAAAAAAGATATACAAATAAACCGGCACAATTTCAGAATATGTGCAGCATTTAGCAAAGAATAAAGTGTCCAAAATGGACAGGGAAAGCAAGCATGTATACATTACAAGAAGGGCGGACAAAAGAAAATAATGTTGAACGTGTCAAAGAGGACAACAAGTCCTTATCTACTGAATGGGTGAGGAAAGCCAATTGCTAAGAGATACACAGAAAAAAAAGGTGAATGGGGAAAAACGTTCGAGAGAGAAAAACTTGAATGATATGTAACAGAAAGCGTACCCATTATGATTTTACAGCTTTCAGTATTTTCTTACAAACAGTGGTGTAATGTTTACTTAGCCTAGAGTCTGCAAAAGCAATACAAAGTTGGTAATATGTATTTTATTTTTAATGTTTTCGTCGATTTCTGTCCCATATGTATCTCAGATATATACTGATTCCAATAACTTTGAATGAGCCCATAAAATTGACAGGCCGTAATCTTCTGTGGATGACGAATGCTTCCTTTAGGAGGTCGATAAGGTCAGGAAAATACGTTAGGACACACAAACCTCGCTTATACGGGATGAAAATTCTACCAAAAGGGCATTCCAAAATACATTTTCTGTAGCATTATGATCTATCACATCGCTTTTATGGAGACGTAAATTTTGAGATGTCGAATAGTCTCAAATACTCTTCTGGATATTTAGAAATAGATATTCTGTCCTCGCTATATTGGCACTGCGTGGAAGTAACGTGAAACGGAAGATGGGAAAAGAAATCTAATTTAGCTCCAAAGGTCTAAAATTTGAAATTCTTCCAATAATACCAGTAGATACTTTAAGCAAAATCGTAGCTTTTATGGATTCTAACTGATGCGAAATATACCAACAAGTATTTTTGAACTCTTCTTAAATATTGTATGATCACACACAAATCAACAAAGTAAACTGATAGATACCTACATAATGGACGGATATACAAGATGAAAAAACAATCAAAATCGGTGGTGATAAAGAATTGGATCACCTCCTCCTGCTGGATCAAAGAAATGTGTACTAAGATTCCATCAGCTAAGAGTATATCAGTAGTTCTAGGAAGAACACGAAGGGATACAGGAACAAATGATCGTTGTTAGGCAGTTACCAATCACGGGAAGGCAAAGAACAAAACAAATAATAAATAGAAGTATTGAAGTATTTCTTCCAGATTTGTACCAATGAGTGGTTAAGATACCACATACATGCTGTTAGGGGCAGATCCAGATAATAGCTTAGTTCTTATATGTATACTTCCTTTAATCATTTTAAATATAGAAACATGTCCGAATAGATAGGGGTGTAAGTGCAGGCATGTTCGCATTTCTTACCTAAGTATGTATATACTTTGGTAAGTTACTTGTTTTTTCTCTAGCGAGCCACCGAAAAAAGAAGGTAAATGAAAATTGAAAGTGAGAAATGAAGTGCCAACCAAGAATCTAATACTAACTGCAAAAAGAGCGGACGGAGTCGCAATGTATGCAAATAATAGATTAATTCACTTCTATATTCGTACTTAATCTTGGAACTTCAATTGCTTTCTCGTAACATATTTATGGAGATCAGTTAGGTGATACTGTATGATAAAGGAAAGTCATTGTTTAGCACGGCTTTTTCAAGAAAAGACATTGTCCAAAGCACTGACTATCATAAAACCAAATATTTCACTGTTCTAAGGCATTTTCTGTACTTAATATGTACCAACTTAAACCGGGAAAGATACAGGAAAAGAATTTAAATTTCCTTAATGTTGAGTTATGTTCGTTTGGAAAATTTAGATACAAAACCAATTACCACATAACCGACCCCTGACACGTAGATGATGATGATTTTTATTATTATTATTATTATTATTATTATTATTATTATTATTATTATTATTATTATTATTATTATTATTATTATTATTATTATTATTATTATTATTATTATTATTATTATTATTATTATTATTATTATTATTATTATTATTATTATTATTATTATTATTATTATTATTGCTATTATTATTATTATTATTATTATTATTATTATTATTATTATTATTATTATTATTATTATTATTATTATTATTATTATTATTATTATTATTATTATTATTATTATTGCTATTATTATTATTGCTATTGTAGCAGGTGAGTGAAATCACTTGCGGCAGGGCAGTGTTTCTGAGCAGTAGCACAAATTGAATGCTGTAGGCAGTTAGTGCAGGAGGTATTTACTCTCGATTTGCAGCACAGTAATCCCTCCGTGTATACACACAGGCCCAGGGCAGCCGCGGAATTCAACTCAAAACAAAGCCACCCTCCAGAGTTGTGAATATTTCACAACGGGGGCAAGATGTAGAAATAATAGTCTCTTTGAAACCCACTTAGGAGCCGAAATGAATAATGAAATAACGTGTAACATACACACGATTATTATCTTGCTTTGTCGGAAGGGCAGTTTACTTCCGCGGGATTTCGTAAAAGGCTTGGTTTGGCACAAAGGAAACGTGCCTCAAAAGAAGATGCTGCTACTGCCACCTGGGATTCCAATCAATATTTATGAAAACAGAAGTATAGTGGTGTTATAATGGGATCGGTGAAGCCGCCGCGGGTGTTGAAAATGTGGTGCGCGTACCTTTTGTTGCCTCCATATACCTACAAGTTGTATTACTAGAAAATCCTTCGGACTTCGAAGACTCCGCACAAGAGTTTTCTGTGTGCTTTGGGTTACATGAAAACTGCTCACCTTAAAACTGTCTATCAGAGAGCTGGATGTTTTTATCTGCTTAAAAATTAGTTCCATAAAGAAGGAGAATTTGTGTGGTTATGAATATGTCGAAAAATCTCGAAGACAACGTCTCGATTTTCATAACTTTCACCATTGAACAATCTGCCTTCCTAGTGGACATGTGGCTCTTGAAAACCGTCTAATTTTATGAAAAAGTGCATATAAGGTCCTAATAATTGAATGAGAACGCGCTGGAGTTGTACAAGAGTTGACTTTTAGTTGAGAAGGGCATGAGATGAAAAATACAGTAGAATCCTGATAACTCGACCTAATGTGGACTAAGAGGTTGTCGAGTTACCGAATATCTTGGAATAAGGTGTTTGTTATTCACAACTCATAACAAACTACTGCCAATTATATAGATGGACGTTCTGACAGAAAAGTACGACGTTTCTTAAACTTTGTTATGTATTAATATGTTGCATTTCTATGTTAACTTGGTTTTTCTCCTCGTTCACTGGCACAAACACAATTCAACACTAACAGTAAGACTTCAATCTGAGAAACTGCAATGTAACCAGAAATATTCAACATGTGTTGCTTTCCATGTACGTACTGTGTAAAACAATAAACCTTCAAACCTAAACAAGTGTTTGTGCTATGTATCCAATTTATAGCAAAACTTTTGATTTCATGACAATGTCCGCCGCCTGCTTATGTTCTGACTAAATGTTGTGGTCGGTACTTGTTATTTTCACGAAAGATGCAATAGGTGTATACGTACACGAATATAAAATTTACCTTTACTGTTTATAACGAATAGTGGATTATAGAAAGTATTAATCAGGTTTAACAATAAAACATAAAAAGTAAAGAGGTCTTAAAGGTATGCAGAATATCGACTTATCGAGAGTCGGGTTATTGGTGTTCTACTGTAATCATGTTACTCAACAGACTATGCATATAAAATAAGACAAACGCTGCAGATATTTTATTTTAAGCTTTACGTATGTAAATGGTCATGATGTTATAATCCAGATCTTTGGAATAGTATGCTAAATACTTGCATAAAGAGAGGAAAGTGTGCCCAGTTAACGTTACATATCAGTCCATCGATATTTTGTAATTAATATCTGAGAGAATTATATTTATCTATTCCCCCCCCCCCCCCCCCCGGTAGGTTCGCTTATTGGTGCAGCCGGGTTCTTGAGGCACTCACCATCAATTCACCCCCTTCATATCCATCAACTGTGCCACGTTAGCCTCTCCTCTTCTTGGTTTATTCTGATTATTAGTATGTTAAGATCTTAGGTTTATTAACTCCTGTCCTACCAGCAGGGATCTTTCCTATCTCCGTGGTCCTCTCTCATGGTTCCCGACATGTATGCTCTCCAGAACTCTCAGGTGGACCCTTCACACTGTTCCCATGTGTAGCCTTAGGTGCAGAGCCTGTCCACACCATCATGTACACGCACGTATTCCCTTAGGGCCCGGACTGTGTTAATTCCCCGACGGCCGTGGTGCCGGCCGGACGTGTTACCGCTAACGGAACCCGGTGTAATCAAGCGCGAGTCCCCTGAATCCTGAATGCCTAAAGTGAGCAGTCGCAGACAGCTATTCCTGTGGTAGGGACAAGTCGAGGTGTGCGTGGTAAACGTTTTACCCATATGAACAAGTATCTGTCGCCATCTTCTGTCGGTCTGGCAGCAGTCAAGGGAAGCGTTATCTGACACTCACCTGCGGACAGCGTTCAACCCTTAATACCTTCCTGCAGGGATTCCAGGTGGACTGAAGTTGTTCTTACCCGTCTGAGAATAGGTCACACGCGAGCCACTCAAGGCCATCTTCTGCGTGGTGACCCGGTGCCTGACTATTCGACACAGGATTGCCAACATTTAAAAGTAAAATTATCGTACCAGTCACTCAAAATTATAGATTTGGGTTCAAAATTATCGTACATCATAAACCAAATGCTACAATACAAATATCAATATAACACTTATGGAAAATGTAATAGTAATGAAGATTATTATATTCATTTGTAAGATTGATGACCTCAGCCAGTATTACAACTTTAGCACTTGTTTCTCGCACTATTCATCTGAAAGTTCATCTTCCTCAATTGTTGCAGCATTATACAAATTTGTTGTTGGAGTAAACCCTAACATCTTCTCGGTGACTTGCAGATTTTCGAATATACCACATTATGTCATTAGCTGAGACGACAGAATAAGTTCATTTACCGTATTTAATGTCAATCTATTTGTAACTTTGGTTTTTACTAAAGCCAGTTTAGGAAAAACTTTCGCAAGAAGCTTCTGTGGGACAACGAAACAGATTATACGAAATCACTGATAATGGAAAGGCCGCTAGTTCTTTCAAATCAGTATTTCCACCAAGGTGACATGTGTTTAACAGCACTCCAGAAACTGTCAGGTTCAGGCATGCTCTTTATTTCACACGGAATATCACTTATTCCGAGTTTTCTCCATTGATCATCAATTTGCTGAACAGGTTTTCTTCATTGAGATTACCAGATTTGGGCACACTGGCAACAAGAGGATAAAGCGAAGAAGGATTAGTGTGATATGAAATGGTTGCCTTAGAGGGGTGGAGACAGGCCATGAGGGCAAAAGTGGTGTCATTATTTGTAATTTGTTTCATTTCGCTGGCGTGACAAACCAGTGAAAATTATATTTCGCCGGTATTGAAATTATCGTACACCCCCATAATTATCGTAGGGTTGGCAACCATTGTACAAACATTATAATTATCGTATGCCCCCATAATTATCGTACGAGTTGGCAACCCTGATCTGACACCCGACTATTAAGGTCACCAATGTATGGCAGCGTAAGGACTTTAAGGGTATTATGGACAAGTATCATTTGACCGTGGAAGATCAATATTGGGAGTTAATTGACAAGACCTTTTTTGTATTTATTCTACGCCGCCTTAACTGCGTAGTCATATCGCGACGGATCTATTTGGGATCTGTTAGGAGATAACTCGCAAAGCGGTATGTGGGGAATATTTAACCCTCCCTATAGCATAGAATCTTACCTCATCATGAGTCCACAGAGGATTCAGTATAGGGCAACTGTACCTCCGCCTCTATGACTAGCAGATGGCATTAGGGTGCCATCCACTGTATCTGCTTTCATTGACTGTGGATAGACGCCACGCATTCGTTATTACTATTTTTCATTTTTACTTTTGTTTTAGACTTAAGGTGAAACTTTTGGATCGTGGTATTAAATATCAATCCGGGATTTAATTTGGGAACCTCCCGAATGAGCATAGGTACTGGAACTGAATGCACAAAATTAAAATGTATTCCGTAACAGGATGAACTTGAAATGGATCAAAAGCTATTACTCTGCTTTATTTTTATGTTAGTGTGAATTACTATATGGCTTGAATGAAAAGTGCAACATTATATTTTCGTAATACCAGATGTATCATGGCTTCTAGGCTTCCGTATCTATGCAACACTCCGATTGTACCCATCTATGAAAACACCGGTCTTTTTGCCGCCCCACAAAACGCAGCTACGATTCTTGCATAAATTTATTGGTCCCTTTGTTTATTCGGTGTAAAGTATTAATTATAGCGGAAATGCAAACAAGATGTATAAAACTCAAAAAGTAATAAATTGTGATACATTTAGAGGGATAACAAATGTATGTCACGTTGTAAAACATTTCGACAAAAGTGGCATGTGATACCATCACCCATAAACTTAATGTAGTGCACTTAAAAGTCAATAGTTCAAAATTTGTTCATTCATAAAAGTGTTTATTTAGTTATTTCCTTCTAACCCTTTATCAAATGATCAAAAAATTACTATTATAATTACTAATATTAAGTATTAAAATTGGAAATTATCATATAATTACTAACCATATGCTTATGTAACTACTAACATAAATATGTTAATTTATATATTGCAGTGTTCTAGAATAAATTGTAATTATTTCATATCAATTCTTTCTCACGAAGATTAATCTATCATTCTGTCAGATTTACCTTGATAAATTTTAACCAAAGTAATCCCTTTAATAGCAAAACATTTAATACAAAATTCTATTAAACCACACTTGAATTGCCTTGCCGATTACACAGTTGTACACCACTTAGCCATTTGTAACTAAAATTACAGATAACTGTTAACTTAGTGTTTACAAGACTATAATTAAGAATTATATGAATGGAATTCCATATGAATTCCATAGCTCCTGGGGAAACCATAAAAAAAAGAACTAAAACTAAAGTCCTAGTGCAAAAGCCCAGGAAGGGCCAAAGATTGTCGCCCAGCCGCTCCGTCCCCCACCTCTGCCCACTACAGACGTCACTGATGGGGTGCAGTACTGGGGGGTGGTATGTGGTGAGCGTCCTGTGCCCTCCCAGCCAGTTATGCGGCCTTCGCGACCTGGGGCCGCTACTTCTCCATCAAGTAGCTCCACAATTGGTCCCAAACGAGGCTGAGATTTTAACGATAAACTATATTATAGAAGTTTCAGTTTCCGAAAAAAGCAATAAGAAAGACCGTTGACATTTAAACCAAACCAGTCCGATGAATCTTTCTCTGAAAATTTATAGTTTATATTTTAGATACATGCAAAACAAAGTTTAGCAAAAATCACATAATTTAATATAGGGAATGTAGGCAGGGCTTTCTTACCTTAACCTAGCGAGCGTTAAAAGCGCATTTCTGTTGTTTTATGATACATTATTGAAATACCAAATCCAACTTGCATTAATTCACCCAATTCAGCATAACGTGTTCTACCACAATTAAGTCTGGTCTAACCTAGCTAAACACTGTCTAACTAAAGTTTTACCCACCTGATAACCCCCTCCCCCACTTTTAAGTTCTCCAGTCTACTGCTGTGGTGTAGAAGTACCTTATTTCGTTCATCTTGCCCGGGAATGCTTGGATAAGATAATTACTTCCTGTAAAAGCTAGTGTGTCTCCTTTCGTTTGTTTTGTCCATTGTCTTGAATATTCAAGAAGTATTGTTGGCAATAAATAATGATTTCAAATGTAGCCACGTTTACGATGTTCTTAACAGGATATGACGCCACGTAACATAAAAGTATAGTGGAGGCATTAAATGGAAATTTCATTGGTGCAAATGTTCCGCACGATTGTGTTTTCATCCAATCTGTTTGCTGACCATTCAGGAACTCATGCTGAAAATTTCAAAGTAATATTACGATGGTGTTTTTGATGCTTAAAATAGTTCCTTGGTATTCCAGTTATTTTTGGTATTCGCATTGCCTGTTTAAAAGTGGAAGGGCATACTTCACGAAATACTATTTTTTTCTTAAGCGGTAAGGAATACATAACAAATAACGGATCCTTAAAATTCATTATTTACAGGATATCTTCACCATGCTTTGGAGTCCTGTTAAACCTTGGTATTTGACAAAATTTCCATTTGGTGCTCTTTCCCAAATTGCTGACATTCTTTTTTTGAAAATTACTATCTCGAAGAATTCAAAAAAGTACTTCACCGAAATTCATATCTTATATTCACATTTTTACGAAGTTACAGATAGGTCATCTGGTAATGTAAGTGTATGAATTTATGATTTTCCCCTTTGAATAAACACGTTAATAAAAATTGGCTTGGAATACAAATAACTCAATGTTGTTTTCGGAAATTGTATTATTTAAAGGGCAGGCGAAAATTCACAATAGGTAGAAAAGTCAGGTGAGTGTTGCGGATTGCAATGTTCTGTTTAATATAATTTATAAAATGATTTATTGAGACTTGTTCTAGGACAATATTTAGCTTTACTAACCATAATTATTAAATATATAATCAGTAATTAACGCTTCGAAAACATGATTGTCACTTAAGGAGCTGAAATTGCTTATATAATTAAATATACTGCTTGTTATCGTCATTGTTAGGATCATATCAGCGTCTGGTATAACGGAATTTCGTCCCACAGGAATTCTTTTACATGCCATTACGTCTACACTGACATGGGCTGTCCCTTTTAAGCACACTTAAAAACCATCCATCTGGGCGGGGTTTGAACCCCAACCTTAGGATCAACAGGCCAGTGCCTCAGCAACTGTGACACTCAGTCCGACAACATGTAACTTAACTTTCTGTTCATCTTATACGGAAAATGTTACGTGGTATTACATTTATTATTCTCCTGCCTTGATTCCATATTTATAGTAATAGAAACTATGTACAGAAGGGCAGAAAAAACAAGAATCAGCATAACAAAGAGAAACGAAAAGAAAAACTGTTCTAATGCCCCAATTTCGAAAGTAAGTAGAAGGCACATCAAATGGGATCAGTAGCTCTTTGTTTTTAGCAATCCATTTCTTCCAGAAGGAGCAAATATAAAGCTAAAACAGAAACAGGGGATAAAGATATAACAAAAAGAAGGGAAAACCACTTTCGTCATGCAGGCTCTTGGGTTCTTCTGAGTGGAATTCAAACTCCGCATGCGATCCCCTTGCCCCTTTGCCAGAGCCCACAAATATGCCACAAAATATTCCCGTGCTTATAAAACGTCTCCATACTCATTCAAATGGGAAAGCTCCAGTAAAGAAGAAGAAAAAAATAGTTTTAAAGATTCCCTTTTCCTTTCTGCTTCTTTGTGAGTGAATGGCTGTTTTATTTTCGATTGCAGATAAGGAAAACCTCTTTGAAAGGGTTCCAGACGATCATATTGCGGTATTTGTCATGCCCCTACCTGCCTTTTATAGGGGTTCTCGTACTTAATCACGCTACTAGAAAAGGAAATCGGATTGAATGTCTGACAAGTCTAAGGGAACCCCCTCCCCATATCTGGTCAACATCTCTATTTCCGTTCATCGTGTTCTCTAATGAACATGCTGTGTTTGGAATTCAGTGGCATTTTTTGTGCGATGTCCTTGCTTTAGGGGAGACGTAAAATATTCCTTCCTACCAACATTAAAACTATAACACCTGTGTCAAGAACATAAATAAAAAGTGTAACATTCACATGACCTTCTGCACCCACAACCACGTATTACACTGCTCTGCTTTTGTAGTGCTGGTTCCAAATATGTTGTCTGTCATTTTCTATCACTCCAGAATTTAAAAAAAGTTAACAAAATTGTCATATTAACTCATTACCGACATATAAATTAAATATTCACACATGCATATATCTCTAAATGATAATTCTTGTGCTTACGAACGTGGTGTATGTTAGAATTATGTAATTGTAGGAGTAATGTAGTACATTTCAAATAAATACCAATGATTTTATTATTTTACAGGAAGAATTTTTTTTTCTTTTCGCACTTCTGCCAAAAGCAAGAGGAGTACTTTCCCACTTCAGGTACCAATAGTACTCTACATTCATGCTAACTGTCCAACAACCATGACATCTTCTTTCAATGTCTTTCAAATATTGGTAAAAACGTTCACCCTATTTCAGGCTGTAAAATCTAAGACAATGTCGAAAATAGTCTACTTACATATATGAGCATGCAGTAATGGAACTTCAAACTCATGTTACAAAATAGTTTTCTCAAATTTTCTCATTTTGTTTCCTAGGAAGGTTTTTACACATCTTTGTAGCTATGCCAGGCTTGCTTTTCTGTTTGGCTCATTGTATCCTCAAAATTGGTGTCATATATCAGTTTTCTGATATGAGGTTCAGTAAGAACACCTGTTTTCAGCTATTCAGGGTAATTCCGTGATAACACACCACCTATGTACCTAAAACACTCACTCTCTTTGTCTAGAATACATACAAACTGACTCATGATACCCAATTTTGTGGAATTTTTATTTTTTGAAAAACCTGACGTGATAGGAAATACAACTGTCCTACTCAGTGCAAAAAATTTGTTTTGGAACATGCAGTGATTTGAAAACAACATTTTTAAGGGAGAGCAGCATTATAATATAGTCTACAATTTTTTACAAGCTTAACCTATTTTCCTTAGGTTATTCGAGATAAACATTTGCAGATCAAGTTCGATACATTCCGCAAGAGGGATAAAAGGAATGGAATCCATAGTCAGAGGTTTAAAAGCTCTTCTCTGTGACTTTAAAAACCGTTTTTCTCATGACATCAACACAAAATGAATGAATGGCAACAGACCTTTAATAAAATTACACACTACTGAATAGTTAAAACCAATGTTAACTCATATCTCCGAAACGGCTGATATTCCAAAGACGTTATTTGAAACCAATGGCGTGGTTTAAAGAGGGTATTTGTATGGGTATTTTTGTTTATACCTTAACCTTCACCACTTATGCAAAATGACACAAAAGTGGTATTTAATGATGCAGTCTCCTAGAGAATCCAAAACAAATATATTACTAGTCACATAAAAATTATGAAAATCTGGTATTTTAATTAAAATCGTTGGAGCCATTTTTTATAAAATCAATTTTTTTAAAGGTGCGGGAAGTTTCTTAAAAATACTGAACTTGGTATTTATCCGACTGGTGAAATCTCTTTACCGAATTTTTGGGTGAATTGAAATATCTTCACTGTCGATGTCGATCTGTCAGAGAAAGTAAACAATTCTGGCATTTAGCATTATTATATATTTATCTATAACGATTGTTAATTTTCATTCATTTTACACAAAGAATGCTTACAAAAATCTTTGTTTGTTTTCTAGTTTACTTACCGTAAACATAAAAACATAGCTACATTTTATTTTGCTGGTTAATACGAAAGCCAACTGTTGGTTAGTAACTGTAAAGTAGCTATGAAATTACATACCTTCTGCATGGAGCTCACAGACGCATAACTGCAGCCATATCATTCGATGAGGTTGAGTTATCCGGATAAGGTTTCTTCCGGGGTTTTCCCTTATCCTGAAAAGACAATTGTCGGAAAACTTTAAGCTCTATGGACCTTGGGCTCATTTGGGAATCATTTCATCCATTTTATTCATCGTCCTATATGGCATTACTTTGGAGGACTTTCTCTACCCTTGTACTAACCATTCTTACAGACTCTTATTGCTATATCTTCGTATTAGTTGAGATAAACATTTGTGCAGATTATCTTATTGCTCATTTCCTTGTAGGTGCAAGGGGAATAGTAGAATACAGTAGGCTTTGTGCGATAGTCAAATCTTTTAAAGCTTTGAGATTCCTCTCTCTTTGCACGCTTAACATATAAAAAAATCCGATGTGTTGCACTCACATGACTTTCTCTACTCTTGTACTAACCATTCTTACAAACTCTTATACCTCTATGTTCTTCGTGTTAGTTGAGATAAGCATTTATACAAATTATCTTATTGCTTATTTCGTTGTAGGTGCAAGGGGAATATTAGAATACAGTAGGCTTTGTGCGATAGTCAAATGTTTTAAAGCTTTGAGATTCCGTTCTCTTTGCACACTTAACGTATAAAAAATGAACAACAATATTCCGTTTCACGAAAGTTTTAAGTTTTCCGAAACTCACACACACAACAAGGAATACCTCCGAAATGGTTCGCCCTACAGGAAAATTTATTGGGACATAAATTGTGTATTCTAGTAAGATCTACATTTTTTTGTGTAGTATGATTTGGTCTATCTCTAACAGCTTACCAGTTATGCAAAAGTCGTCCAGAGTAAATACGACTACAGCGGCTATAGCCAGAAAATTCAAAATATACATTTCATTTGTCATAAAAATTTCTCAAACATGTGACATTATAATCAAAATCGTTAGAGCCGTTTTCAAGAAAATCAAACTTTTCGAAAAATTTCCATGTAAATGGTAGTTTAGGGTGGGGCTATTTTCTTCAAAATCTTCGTATGACGAATAAAAAGGTTCAATAAATTCATATACCTTAAAAGATAAAGAAGATAATAGAACATTGAGTAAATTATATGCACATATGGCAACATACACCACCTGACTGTATGTTTATCAGCCATTGCGAGTAACAGAGAGGATACTTTTTGCTTAAAAAATTCCGAGCAGATAGTGTTTGTCAACATTCCTGACCTTCTGCTCTACACCCACAAGTTGCGCCCTTGTTACCAAGTGTAAGTTCACAGATTTACTCCAATAGGTACACTAGAATCCAATTACTTAATGTCATTTTGTACCTAAATCACTCATTTCTGCACTTTCTACTCCTATCGCCTTGTATATGCTAAAATTTAGATTTTTTGGATTACTTTAACAAATGTGTACAATAATAAGTTACATCAATGCTATTGTATTAATTTCGCCATAAAGCTAATTCACCGGAATATCTTTAGTGCGATATAGTTAACTTTCAAAAACTGCCCTATCATGCGTTATTAATAATGAAATAAACATAAGATGTAATAGCTTTACATAGTACACTGTGCTACCTGCGGTATCATGAAGGTGGACACTGAAACCTTACAATCAACCTCTCATCGGGTTGAAGCACAAAGGGGATTTAGAACTTTCATCTCCTGTGAAATGAACCGGTCACCCTTTCATGATCATGGACATAATCACTCTTTGTGCATACCTTCAGACGAACCAAGTAAACAAGTAACCCCCCATCCCACTATCATTGGGCGGTGAATAACCTCTTATCAGCTAACTTTCCTAATTTGAATCTGTGCGCGTTCACAATATACAAGTAGTTTTTATAAATGAACTCCACTTCAATACTTAAGGTAACTGAAATTAAAAAATCGCATTACTGCAATCCAGGATACACTAAAATCTGCTTATCTTCTGGAAGTTGAGATCCAGAAGAATCCTATCAATAGGGGTGTGACTATGGAATCTATTTCTAACCTCTAAAACCTACGTATAATACGACTAGCTGCATGGTTAGCTTTCGAAATTCGAATGACTTAAGGACCCATCGTAGTTAAACACACTGATCTACACATGAAAACTAGTTTGGGGAAAGAAGGTGCTTACGCGTAAAGTTTTAAGTTACGTAAGAATGTCATAAAAAAGAAAGAAGAGCAGAGGTTCAGCAGGGAAGAGGAAAATAAGTAGATTTGTTGACCTCAGAAACTGCAATGTGGGTTTAATTAATTAAATGTATCTCCCCTCTATTGTACTTAATATCTAGAGGACCTTCTAATTGAACTCTGCCTTTTACCCCTTGCTGTTGTAGTGTCATACAGCTCTGGCCAGAAACTGATGAAAATTCTTTTGATATTCCACAAAAGCATATGAAACATTGATAGTACGTCTGAAATCCTTTACCTCTCCTCTCGCCCGACAGTCCTCCAAGTTCTAAAAGCACTGCGTATACGTGTCATCGGAATAGTTGAATAATTTTAGGATAAGATGGGGTTTTTGACAATTTTAAGCTAAAAAATCAAATGTCGCTATCTTACTAATTTACGAAAAATAATTATGCTAAATTTAGGTGTTCACCATAAGCACTATCGCCATCTGTTGTTAAGACAATTTTTAAAAAGGAATCAATGGCGGAGGAGCCTGTGATGAAGAAAAGAAAACTTTTTGTGCACCTTGAGGAACATGGTATAAAGTATAACATATGTCAAAAGAATGCGGAAATTTGATGCTATGACAAAACGGGAAATAAACGTTGGAAGCATTTGAAAGTGAAATAGACACAAGCTGGTTTAAAACCACTGGATGTACCAAGAATAATATTGATGAATGATCAGGAAGAGGAAAATAAATAATTGGACGAGAAGAAACTGCTTGTGAAGAAATGTATTGCAAGAAATATATGAGTAAGGGGTAAAATACAACAATACAATGGTAAGTAATATTAATACAAATGGTTCATAGGTATAAACAGCAAGTTGTATTCCCAGAGATGTGCGAAATAATCTTGTAGAATGCACTTTTTCGGGATTATTGAGAGGGCTTGAAAGAACGTGTAACTGCAGAAAGAAAGATACCTATAAAGACTTGATGAGAGAAAGTAATCGAATGCTAAGAAGCTCGCTCGTTCGCTCGCAGGACAGGTTTATGCAAGAGCAGTGGGAGTTGAAATACTCCAGGGTGGTCCCAATCGTGCAGGATTAGACCTGGTCATGATAAGTAGCGTGCAAGTTGTCAATATGTCCAGTGACAGAATGCTGTGACTTGACACTGCGTGTTCATGATTGTAGCTAGCGTGCCTTAAGGTGGGCCATGTTACACGACTCACTTCCAACAACTCACATATTATTTATTCTAAATGAAATAACGTGACTGCATCAAAATATGAGAAGAATAATACTACAAGGAAATAATACGACGGAACAATACAGTTCAAATCGTACCGCAATTCTTTCTAATGTTTCTACTTTATAGCGGGTTTCAAAAAGTAGTAAGATTGTTATCTCCAGGTTGGGTAGCAAGAACATATGTTTGTACCTTCTCTTCTACACACTTGCAGAAGAAGAAAAAGTATTGTATTCTACCCAAAAATTCAATGCCCTCTACCTTCGAGACCACCATAAAAAAATCTGATATCTTGCATTCACCTGACTTTCTCTACTCTTTTACTAACAATTCATACAAACTCTTATTGTTCTATGTTCTTCGTGTTAGTTGAGATAAACATTTGCAGAAATTCTCTTATTGCTCCTTTTCTTGCACGTGCAACGAGAACATGGGAATACAGTAGGGTTTGGGCGATAGCCAAATCTTTTAAAACTTTTAAATTCCGTTCTCTTTACACGATTAACATAAAAATGAATACCGATGTTCCATTTGATCGAAGTGTAAGTTCGGAATATCTCCGAACTCTACAAAACTATTTATCCAGACATAAATTGTGTGTTTTAGCAAGCTCTACATTTTTGTATAGTAAGATATGGTCTGTCTCTTACGGTTTACAAAACAGGCAAAGGTCATCTAGAGTAAATACAACTACAGGTCTATAGCCAGAAAATTCAAGGTGTACATTTCATTTGTCATAAAAATATCTCAAACGTATGGCATTTTAATCAAAATCGCTGGAGCCACTTTGAAGAAAATGAAAATTTTCGAACATTTTTCCACGTAAAGGGTAGTTTACGGTGAAGCAATTTTCCTCAAAATCTTCGTGTCGCATCTCTGAAAGACATTAAACATAAATAACAACTTTGGTATTTAACTGACTTTTCGTTTTTGAGCTTTGCTGTCCCCAGACTGACAGACACACACATGGCCCTTTTACTAAAAATGATTTTTTTTTTTTGGATTCAGGGGCCCCAAAACATGTATTTCTGGCTTATCTCGACATTTTGTGTGGAATGAAATACTTCTCCGTGCTTATAATAAAGAAGGTAAAATATTTTATTTCAATGCAGATATATTGATACATTCCGGTGAAATTTCGGTATTACATTTTTGGGTGAAATACAATACTTCCTCTATATTACTTGCTTATTTACTGCAAACAGCTTTCAGTATTCTTCAAAGTTTGCCTTTGTACCTTCACCATTCTGTACCTTTATGTTCTAGCTCGGAAGACAAAATAAAGGTATGGAATATAATGCAAGTTCCTGATCTCTGAAAATCACTCGAGTAACTATTAAAGGAAAGGAGTCCCAGGATTGACACCCTGTATATTTTTCTGTAATTGAAAGGTATGTACTTCCTGTCTGCCAGAGAAAGTAAAGGTACACTTTTGCAGTCTGACTGCAGCGAAGGAATGAAAACTTCTGCAGGTTTAGCAATAACCCACCGCCTTGTGGTTTATGGCAGTAGAATTTCCAATTTCACGGGTTGCTTAAGCTTAACGATTCACGTTACTGCTCCAGACACAAGAATATATGTGTCAAGGGTAAACAAGACTTTCTCAACAATTCCTTTCCTTTATCCCAGTAAAGCAGAAATCGAAAAATACAAGCCGCAGACTGAGGAAAACAGCAGCCTGCAGTATCATTCTGTTGAAGTAGAGCAGGCCATTCTTTCAGATGAATGCACTGGACTCAATGGCCCTATTGAGCACAAATAAATTTGTTACAAATCTCCGTCTGATTCCTTGCAAATCTGAAATTATGGAACTGTTTTGGAACGTTTAAGGGAAGGTTCAAGCTGTGCGGTCACCATTTTGTTCCTACATACACACGTACATAAGATTGATCTACGTTCACAAATGTGTTGAAATTTCATCAGTTCACAATTTTAGCGAAGTGTATGAATGTATGCGCGTAAGAGGAGAGAGAGAGAGACAGACAGACAGAGAGAGAGTAAGAGAGACAGAGACAGAGAGCGAACACCATAATGAATAAAAGAGTCGACAAGTACCAAATTTCCCATTAGGTTCAGTCCTTGAAGAATGCAATATGAATATTTTCTCAATTTCTTCTCAGCCAAAGCTATCAAGGAAGCATCTAATTGGAACACCCCAAAACCAACACACGGGCAAAACATTAAAAGAAACAGCTTTCACAAAGTCAAATCTCAGTATATCCATTAGAGTAAACTTTACCATTTGCTCCCTTAAAAATGGTTTTCTTTTTTCAATGTTTTGTTTTTCTTTTTTTCCTCTGCCACGAAAGTGAACATACACATTGTAGCAGTTTTTTATAGCGCTTATGATATTCAAAAGATATCAAAGTGACGAAATCCATTAATAATCAAGAATAACATTATATGTATTATGGGATAGGTTTCGCTAACAAAGGGTTAAGAATATTGTACCACATGTGAAGTTCATGTCAGTCGGGAAATGCATTACCGGGAGTCATTAGCGAACGTACCCAAACAGATGGCTCATTAAGGTAAACGCGATACAATCAGTTTTGGCAAGGTAGAAAGTCTACCACATTAAGAAAAGGAACCTGCTATTGTATTTTAAAAAGTATCGGGAACCCGAGGGGTTTCGCCACAGGGCAAAGTCTTCACTTAATTGAAGAGAGGGACATTATAGATGTTTTGGGAAGCTGAAAGAATTATTACTGACGGACAGTAGATCAGAGAGACAGCTTTGCGAACGAGCTACACATGTGAGCAACACGGTGAAAGTTCGATACGGCAGTTTACAATGAGTTAGCCGAATACCATTTTTCGTAACTAATATACTCGTCAACCAGATATACTTATCGTATTCACGACTTATACTTATTCCAACAGTTACGTCAGCCCGCATATTTCTAGCATCTATTTAAAATTGCTCAGCAAGTCTTAAACGTTTAATAATCAAATAAAGTGTTCTACCAAAACTACAATGTCGCTCTCTGTAATCACCACGGATCCCAGAGATTAAGACTTATGTGTGAGCAGCCGTAGGCACCAATAATAGAAGCAGTCAATTAATCAAGTGACATAAAATGCTTCAACATCTGACTGAATGCTGGTCAAAACGTCAACAAGGTTGTAAATGTTTGGGTGTGAAGTGTGAAACAAGTCATTTAATTTGGCATGAAAAGATTCATAGCTATTAGTTGTTTCGATTTGTGCTAGCTGTGAAATCAGCCCAAATAGCAGGGGGAAACACTGAATTGCCCCAATGTACGTCTCTAGGATGTAGTCACAGAACTCTTGTATTTTTGTGTCTCCTGAGTATACAGCCTTCAGATCTTCGACAAAGCAGTCATCTAGGTCGTCTACGTTTAAAAAGGGTTGCTGCTTTGCGGCCGGTATAGTCAACCATAGCGGACTTAATTTACTGCATGGATTAAAAAGATTGGGACTTAACTTAGCGCGTAGAGAATCATAAACAACTAATTATGGCCTCAATTTACCTAGGCCCCATAGCACCACGCAGGGTTGCCAACATTTGGAAGAAAAATTATCGTACCGGCCACTCAAAATTATAGATTTGTTGTCAAAATTATCGTACATCATAAACCAAATGCTACAACAATAAAAATATCAGTACAACACTTACGAGAATGTAATAGTATTCATATTTATGGTACCCACTTACAAGATTGATGACCTCAACCAGTATTACAACTTTGGTACTTATATTTCTCGCGCTATTCATCTGAAAGTTCATCATCTTCCTCAACTGTTGCAGCATTATACAAATTTGTTTTTGAGATAAACTTTAACATCTTCTCGTGGGGCAACGAGATTAATGCAAACTCCACCATTTATTTGAAATCAGTATTTCCACCAAGGTGACATGGGTTTAACAGCACTCCAGAAACCGCCAGGTTCAGGTATGTTATTTATTTTACACGGAACCGAGTTTTCTCTATTGATCATCAATTTTCTGAACAGTGCCTTCTTCATTGGGATTACCGAATCTAGGTACACGGTCAATAAGAGGATAAAGGATAGAAGGATTAGTAGGATATGAAATGGTTACCTTAGAGGGGTGGAGACAGGCTATGAGGGCAAAAGTGCTGTCGATATTGGTAATTAGTTTCATTTCGCTGGTGTGACAAACCAGTGAAAATGATATTTCGCCGGTATCGAAATTATCGTACACCACTATAATTATCGTACGAGTTGGCAACCCTGGCACCACGCCTCTAACCGCGTATTGCAACTGTCAGCAGCAGTTCATTGGTTAGTTGCGATGCCCCGCAAGACGATAATAAAGTGAGAGATGCTCCCGAACAATGTATTTTACTAAATTCGTTTTGTGTACAAATGTCCGACAGCTTGTATGTGTCTATACTTCGACAAGTTCTCTCTGTAAAAATTAAGTAGTCTCCGTTTCAAGAACGTTTGTTTTTGTGTTCGTCATCGCAGGCCATAAGTTATTAACATTTAAGACTTCCGCCTTTGCAGGCAATTTCTGTCGGGAATGAAGTTTTATTCATATTTCGACGGGAGAAACACTAGTTTATTCAAGACGCTAAAGAGCAGGCAACCCTTATAAATTCGAGAAGAGCAAACGATTTTGTGTCTCATGTGTGCTTGCCATGTTTACACAACTTTTTTGTCTTGCTATCCTTTCGGTGGAAAATATGAGAGGGTTTTCTTATATTTCCATTACACACCCCCCTGGTGCGAGGCAATATTTCAGCGAGACTGTCCTGGGGTAGATATAAGGGGGCAAGGCGACCAGCAGTAATCGTGACAAGGAAGCTGTGCTCTCACAGCGTGACACACAAATAAACATCTTTTGCACCATGCTCTTATAATTCTGCAACCTTTGTTTTCTTCTCTTTACTTTCTTATGCACTATTTTTCACAATGCGTACCAAGTTTTTTGTCTCTTTCTTTGGTCACTTTCCTCCTACTCATGTAGAACTACATAGGTCATTTTCCTGTTTTCCTCTACAAGTGGCTATTCCGCAAACACAGCCTTTATTTCTTCCCGTGTTATTCTTCGTTGTTCTAAAACGCGTTTTCCAGTTCCGTTTCTTCATATAGTTTGTTCTCCTTTCCTTTGATTCCTTTTTCGGACCTGTTCTCTGTGCTGTGCTTCTAGTTTGGATTTAATGGTTTATAAAATATTCACAAAAACTGTTACACTCATATGACTTTCTCTGCTAGCTATCGCTTATTGTATACCGGGTGAGTCTTCTCACCCTGTGGATTGGTTTTTGATTACAGACGATGCGAAATGCAGGTCTGGTTAGGGCTATGATGATGCTCCTTGTTAACGCGCTACAGTAACACAATGGTTAACATACTGAAAAGTCATGGCGAAGGTCGAAGTTCACAAATCAGCAACAAATCTAGTACCTTTGGAATGCACTAGAAAGAGGAATTGCCTATAAATACGGTACTCCAGTCCTTTGTGTTCCTGTGGGACAATGTTTTCGAACAGAAAACAATTCAAACGCCTATTACAAACACATTGAGAAGCAGGTAAATTATAACAAATTATCTGTATGATGGTCCAGCATGATGTCATAGCCACTGTAAACTCTCAGAACAATTTATTGGCTTTATTTTGTGTAAAACAATAACTTTAAATATCAAAATACTGCGTTATGCTATCAGGTGATTAGTTACAATGTTATTATGCATTTATTTGTGATGTTAATTAAAGCATATTCTAACAGGAAACAATTTTTGTTTTCATAAAATTCACATAATTAAACGAATTAAGTGAAACGATATTTCGATGTCCAAGTATCAGTTCCCGTTAAATTTACTGAACATAAAAAGTACCTTTGGTGATATTTGATCCTGAGACCATCAAAACTAAGGACCAAGGTGCACACTGTTGTGCTACGATACCAAATCAGTTCATGAACAAAGCAGGCACGGTACAAAGTAGTCATTTCGGCCGAAATTTATACCAGTGGACAGTGTTTACGGGCTAGCCGGAGCTGCATAACTCCGCAATCCGCAGGCCCAGAAGTGTCACCCGGTATAGCTTCTATAAAAAGTCCCATCTACTTATATAAACCTTTACAGAAATAGTATTATTACACACTATACATTTCGCTGTAACTACAAAAGGGATGGAGGAAACCGATTCCACAGTAAAATCTTCAAAAAGAGCTCAAAGAAAGATAAAAGTATTCAAACAATTCAAATCCATAATAACAACAGTAATAATAGTAGTAGTAGTGGTGGTGGTGGTGGTGGTGGTGGTGGTGGTGGTGGTGGTGGTGGTGGTGGTGGTGGTGGTGGTGGTGGTGGTGGTGGTGGTGGTGGTGGTGGTGGTGGTGGTGGTGGTGGTGGTGGTGGTGGTGGTGGTGGTGGTGGTGGTGGTGGTGGTGGTGGTGGTGGTGGTGGTGGTGGTGGTGGTGGTGGTGGTGGTGGTGGTGGTGGTGGTGGTGGTGGTGGTGGTGGTGGTGGTGGTGGTGGTGGTGGTGGTGGTGGTGGTGGTGGTGGTGGTGGTGGTGGTGGTGGTGGTGGTGGTGGTGGTGGTGGTGGTGGTGGTGGTGGTGGTGGTGGTGGTGGTGGTGGTGGTGGTGGTGGTGGTGGTGGTGGTGGTGGTGGTGGTGGTGGTGGTGGTGGTGGTGGTGGTGGTGGTGGTGGTGGTGGTGGTGGTGGTGGTGGTGGTGGTGGTGGTGGTGGTGGTGGTGGTGGTGGTGGTGGTGGTGGTGGTGGTGGTGGTGGTGGTGGTGGTGGTGGTGGTGGTGGTGGTGGTGGTGGTGGTGGTGGTGGTGGTGGTGGTGGTGGTGGTGGTGGTGGTGGTGGTGGTGGTGGTGGTGGTGGTGGTGGTGGTGGTGGTGGTGGTGGTGGTGGTGGTGGTGGTGGTGGTGGTGGTGGTGGTGGTGGTGGTGGTGGTGGTGGTGGTGGTGGTGGTGGTGGTGGTGGTGGTGGTGGTGGTGGTGGTGGTGGTGGTGGTGGTGGTGGTGGTGGTGGTGGTGGTGGTGGTGGTGGTGGTGGTGGTGGTGGTGGTGGTGGTGGTGGTGGTGGTGGTGGTGGTGGTGGTGGTAGTAATTTCTCCGTGTTTAAATATTACTGCTGCAGCTCCAACTTTTCCATGGATTTTACTACCGTCTGTGAAGATTTCTATTTCATAATATTTGCCTTCATTGACTTCTTCCATTGGTATACACTCCGCTGGATGGGGCCATTTTGCTATATGTAAGGGTGCATCATAATATGATGATTCTGGTGTCATTCCATGTGTTATCTTATAGAGTTTTGCTGCTTCTGCTGTTTTAATATAGATAGGCTTCACTCCAGCTACTACACATGACGCTTCAAAAGATATGGTTCTGTATGCTTTGGCAATTTTGATATTAATTATTCTCTGCGTTCTCTGAAGTATCTTTATATTTTTTTTCCTCTCTAGTGCCTGCTCCCAGGCTGGTGAACTGTACATAATTTAAAAGAAGAAATTCAAAAGAATCTTAAAAGCCTTAAAGAACAGAAGTGGATCATACATTTTGCCTGGATCAAAGCACATGCTGGATATCTTGGCAATGAATTAGCTGATAAACTAGCTAAGGAGGCTGCAACTGATAATGCTACGGACTATGTGTACAACAAAAAACCAAAAACAACATTTGTCAGCGAAATCCAAGAACAAGGGATGCAGAAATGGCAAGAACAGTGGACTAATACAACGAAAGGAGGAGCCTGCAAGGAGTTCATCCCATCAGTTGTTCGAAGAATGAACACACAAATTAACTTGAATTGCACACTGACAGCAATGATTACGTGACACGGACTAACTAAATCCTGCTTACACCGGCTGGGAATAATACAGGACTCTAGATGCATCTGTCTACAAGAAGAGCAAACAGTAGAACATCTGATATATCGATGTGGCAAACTAAAACAGCAAAGGGAAGTAATGAAGAAAGCCATCGAATCTAATAACAAATGGCCAGTGACTAAAGAGCAGCTAATCGCAAACAACATAAGGGCTTTCAAAACATTTATTCAAAGCATTAATTTTGGTGAATTAAAATAGTATATTCCAACTGCTAATAGGAAGATAGTGGAAGTGATATGGTGTAGTGATATGAAATAAACAAATAAATGATCAGATATAAACACAGCAAGTTCAATTTAAAGGACAACTGGAAGATAGTAGAAGTGATAGTGACAGTGAATATAGAAATAAAAAAAAAAAAAAAAAAAAAAAAAAAAAAAAACCATGAACATGTCAGTATACTAAGGACAATAACAAATAACCATATGATTAAATAATAAAACAAATAACAGGTATCAATGTAATAGTATGTAATATCGCTTACTGCGATGGGACATGCTTGTTATAGCTAATAAATTAAAAAAAATAAAAAAATAATAATAATGATGATAATGATAATGATAATAATAATGATAATAATGATAATAACGATAATGATAATAATGATAATAATGATAATGATAATAATGATAATAATGATGATAATAATAATGATAATAATAATAATAATAATAATAATAATAATAATAATAATAATAATAATAATAATAATAATAATAATAATAATAATAATAATAATAATAATAATAATAATAATAATAATAATAATAATAATAATAATAATAATAATAATAATAATAATAATAATAATAATAATAATAATAATAATAATAATAATAATAATAGGTACCTGGCAAACAGCTCTGCCACAAAAGGTCCTTGAAAATAAATTGTGTGAAATAGATAAACAGCTTATCTGTAGTACGTTTATCTCTTGTTCTTACACTTTTAGTTATACAAAATTATACAGAAGCTGTTCCGAATGAACAGGACTTCAGTGGCTATGGCCAGGTCGTTACCAAAACTGCTTAAGATATTACATTATCTGTAGTTGGTATTGTGTTGTTGCGGCTTGTGTTGGATACAATTGCATCATTGTTTTTCATAAATGTCTTCACCTGCATCGGTATCAAATAATATTGTAACAGCTGACAATTCGACGAATCTCACTTCTGACTCCAGTGTGACAAAATGACATTTCGACGAATCTCACTTCTGACACCAGTGTGACAAAATGAAATTTCGACGAATCTCACTTCTGACTCCAGTGTGACAAAATGACATTTCGACGAATCTCACTTCTGACCCCAGTGTGACAAAATGACATTTCGACGAATCTCACTTCTGACTCCAGTGTGACAAAATGACATTTCGACGAATCTCACTTCTGACCCCAGTGTGACAAAATGACATTTCGACGAATCTCAGTTCTGACTCCAGTGTGACAAAATGACATTTCGACGAATCTCACTTCTGACCCCAGTGTGACAAAATGACATTTCGACGAATCTCACTTCTGACACCAGTGTGACAAAATGACATTTCGACGAATCTCACTTCTGACACCAGTGTGACAAAATGACATTTCGACGAATCTCACTTCTGACCCCAGTGTGACAAAATGACATTTCGACGAATCTCACTTCTGACTCCAGTGTGACAAAATGACATTTCGACGAATGTCACTTCTGACCCCAGTGTGACAAAATGACATTTCGACGAATCTCACTTCTGACACCAGTGTGACAAAATGACATTTCGACGAATCTTACTTCTGACACCAGTGTGACAAAATGACATTTCGACGAATCTCACTTCTGACACCAGTGTGACAAAATGACATTTCGACGAATCTCACTTCTGACACCAGTGTGACAAAATGACATTCCGACGAATCTCACTTCTGACACCAGTGTGACAAAATGACATTCCGACGAATCTTACTTCTGACACCAGTGTGACAAAATGACATTTCGACGAATCTCACTTCTGACACCAGTGTGACAAAATGACATTCCGACGAATCTCACTTCTGACACCAGTGTGACAAAATGACATTTCGACGAATCTCACTTCTGACTCCAGTGTGACAAAATGACATTTCGACGAATCTCACTTCTGACACCAGTGTGACAAAAGGACATTCCGACGAATCTTACTTCTGACACCAGTGTGACAAAATGACATTTCGACGAATCTCACTTCTGACTCCAGTGTGACAAAATGACATTTCGACGAATCTCACTTCTGACACCAGTGTGACAAAATGACATTCCGACGAATCTCACTTCTGACACTAGTGTGACAAAAGGACATTTCGACGAATCTCACTTCTGACACCAGTGTGACAAAATGACATTTCGACGAATCTTACTTCTGACACCAGTGTGACAAAATGACATTCCGACGAATCTCACTTCTGACACCAGTGTGACAAAATGACATTCCGACGAATCTCACTTCTGACACCAGTGTGACAAAATGACATTCCGACGAATCTTACTTCTGACACCAGTGTGACAAAATGACATTTCGACGAATCTCACTTCTGACACCAGTGTGACAAAATGACATTCCGACGAATCTCACTTCTGACACCAGTGTGACAAAATGACATTTCGACGAATCTCACTTCTGACACCAGTGTGACAAAATGACATTTCGACGAATCTCACTTTTGACACCAGTGTGATAAAATGACATTTCGACGAATCTCACTTCTGACACCAGTGTGACAAAATGACATTCCGACGAATCTTACTTCTGACACCAGTGTGACAAAATGACATTTCGACGAATCTCACTTCTGACACCAGTGTGACAAAATGACATTCCGACGAATCTCACTTCTGACACCAGTGTGACAAAATGACATTTCGACGAATCTTACTTCTGACACCAGTGTGACAAAATGACATTTCGACGAATCTCACTTCTGACACCAGTGTGATAAAATGACATTTCAACGAATCTCACTTCTGACACCAGTGTGACAAAATGACATTCCGACGAATCTTACTTCTGACACCAGTGTGACAAAGTGACATTTCGACGAATCTCACTTCTGACACCAGTGTGACAAAATGACATTTCGACGAATCTCACTTCTGACACCAGTGTGACAAAATGACATTCCGACGAATCTTACTTCTGACACCAGTGTGACAAAATGACATTCCGACGAATCTCACTTCTGACACCAGTGTGACAAAATGACATTTCGACGAATCTCACTTCTGACACCAGTGTGACAAAATGACATTTCGACGAATCTCACTTCTGACACCAGTGTGATAAAATGACATTCCGACGAATCTCACTTCCGACACCAGTGTGACAAAAAACGAAGAGTCCAGTTTTTTCTCACTTTTCTGTCTTTCATGATATTACAACTTACAACTATCTTCTTCTCATAACGTTGACTCACGCCTTTCTATTTTTCTTCCCAAATTACAATTTTTGAGTTGTATTTTCTCTGGAGTTCAGACAGCTAACTGATCCGTTTGTGTTAGTTTGTTTCTTATTAGGACGATTGTTCAGGATTACAAATATATTTTTGTATGTATGGCAGTTGGATAGCTACTGAATTGAATGCTCCTGTTTATCTATATCACAAGGAAAATTAATGTACGCTAGTACAGTGCCACAACAATGCAATTGTACCTGGCACGCGGCCATCCGAATTTGGCACTGAGGTCCTGGCCCAACCACTCTTCAACATTTCCACGGCAGCTACTGCGCTTTGATTACAAGCGTATTAAGGTGGCACTCATTTCTACTTATGTGAAATATTTACAAGGACGCAGCCTTTCAATGTTGTTTACAGTGTCTCCATAAAGTATTTGTCATCTATTCAAAACACCCCAGAACCCAAATTAACTTAGAATATTCTTATTTTTAATATAAAAAAGAACAAACGGTACTTCTAGTTATGTACCTTAGTTTTCAAGGCATTTGATTTTTCCAAATTTGTTTGCAAATTACACGGTTTTTTCATGTTTTCCATTTCATATAGCATTTACTACACCAATTTGTTTGTCACAATACCTGATAGCGCGCTCGCCTACCACCTAGGCGGCCCGTGTTCGATCCCAGGGACCCAAATGTGGTATTCGTGGTGGACGAAGCGGCGTCAGGGCGGGTTTTCTCCGGGTACTCCGGTTTCCCCCACCATTTTCATTCCACCGGTGCTCCATCTTCATGTATCATCAGTGTCACCGCCTGCGGTGCCGTAGTAGTAAAAGCGGGCGTTAAACACTACAACAACAATACCTGATGCTCCGGTGAAAATAGGTTAGATCTGATGGGAGAAAATGTCAGCGTTTTCACTGAACTTCATTAATTCTTATTTTATACCATTTCTCTAATTTGTTTGTTCGTCAATTTCAATCATACTTTAATGGCTTGCCAAATATTACATAAAAGTCTAATGAACTTTAGAAAATAATTTTAAAACACCACGCATTATAAGATTAAAAAAACTGTCCAGTTTCAAACATTGGGAAGCAATAAAATTAAAAAGTCCAAAACAATGCACGGACGAATATAAATTATATTTGTTCTTTGTGCAATAAAATATTTCTCTCTTTGCTAATTTTCCTACTAGGATTTCTTTAAGTGGAATAGGTAATCAATAATCTAAGAAAGCTTCGTCTCTGTATTTATAATTGCTTCAATTTTGTAATATTCTTGAAAACAAGGACTTTTTTTACAGTGTCGTAATTAATTTAATTCATGGATTTCGGAGCGCAGCAATACAAAGGCGGTTTTGCTCTGCTGGGACTCTGCACTATTTAATTATGACGTAATTCAGTTATTATTTTGTCCCGCATTTAATCACGAAGTATATTAGACATCAGTCATCGTTCGCAGACTTCCTCCAAAAATCACTTGGGTGTCTTTCACAATAGTGGGCATTTCATATGCGCCGTAGCGAAGAGCTGCTAAATTGAGGAAGTTAAAATCATAAATTTGGCAGCTAAGCCCTTTAAAATTGGCTTTAAAAATGTTGTACGTTTGTATCTGCGCCATTGTACTATAGTCACAGATCGCCAAGAACACCCAACACCGCGCAGGCGGTTCTTAGGTTATTGGCTTTCCCGGTATTAGTTGTAGACTCTTAGTGGAGATTTTTTTATTTAGTTTAAATTTCCAGCTCTCAGAATGATCACAGTTTCTATTACGGTACTGAATATACCAAAGAATTAAACAAATATCAATGGAGACCTCTATAGTGTTCCTATTCATATTCAGTTTGTAATATGTATACTATTGCAGTTTCCAATCTATTGGGTTTGTTTGGAGTCAAACAGTGTCTAAATATCGGTTAGCGTTTCATATGATAAATTATACTCAGCTGCAAAAATGACACATATTTTCAGTATGATGATGCTAACGACTATTTAGTAGCCATTAAAACTGGTTGTGTTATTCCAGGACATACCATGCATAAAGCAATTAATGTCCAAGGCAGACTGAGCTGAATACACTGCCGTATTAAATCGCTACCTGGATAAAAAATATAAAAAATTGAGGTTATAATTTATTTCTCAAACCCGTAGCATCTCATCCGGTTTGTTTGCTGTACTGAGAATATTAAAATGGCAAAGTAGTGAAACAAACAGCCAGAGAGAAACGAAAAGCTTGTTTTGAGAATTTCGGCAAAAAATAATACACCACCATGTTTATAGAAGGCTTTTATTCAAAAACATTATTACATTCTTGATGAAGTTACGAAATACAGGTTTCAAGAGAAAAGTTTAATAATAACAAGGTACAAATTAAAATCGGTGCCTATGTGGCGTAAGTAGTCCTCGTATTTAGGAAGTTATGAACTTGGTCAAAGAGCTACAGAGCTATCAAGAATATCTTCGTTCCCCTTGCTAAGTAGGAGAAGTATTGCATATATGTTTTGAACTCCCCTAATTCACGAAAAGTACTTTTAGAAAAAGGTCCACGCGCGCTTGTGTGTGTGTGTGTGTGTGTGTGTGTGTGTGTGTGTGTGTGTGTGTGTCTGTGTGTGTCTGTGTGTGTCTGTGCATTTATAACTCAAAAGCGAAAACTCGGTTAAAAACTAAGGTTGGTGCTTAAGTTAAATATCTCTCAAGAATGCGTCACTTTACGTAGCAAATTTTTCAAAAATGTTTATTTTCTGCAAAATGTCTAACAACTTTTATTAAAATGCCATATGTTTGAGATATTTTTATGGCAAATAAAAGCTATATTTTGAGTCTTCTGGCTATAGCCCATGTAGGCCTGTTTACTCTAGATGACTTTTGCATAATGCATTTTTAGAGTGAACCATTTTGGAGATATTCCTTGTTATTTGTGTGAGCTTTGCAATACTTACACTTCTCTCAAATAGAAGTTCGTTATTCATTTTTTGATCTCTTGGAATTTCAAAGTCTTCATATAGCGACTGCCTTTTAAAAGATTTCACCGTCGCTCAAAGCCTATTGCATTCCTACATTCCTCTTTCACCTACAAGAAAATGAGCAATAAGATAATTTCTACAAATGTTCACCTCAACTAACATGAAAAAGATAGAGGTAATAAGAGTTCGTAAGAATAGTTAGTACAAGAGTAGAGAAATTCATATGAGTGCAACACATCAGTTTCAATAGTGAGTGCTTGATAACCTTTAGCTCAAACTAATAACTAGATCGTTTACTTTTGAAAATAAATAACCATTCTTTTAGTGGAAATAAACGCTGATATTCAAATGATCCAATCTAATCTTTACACTGTCTATAAATGATTGACTATTTTATTTGCTAATAATGAATATCTCGTGCTAATAAACAGAAGACGAGCCATGGTGCGTATGTACCGAATTTCACTCACTACCAACTAACTCATTTGTTTCTTGTTTAAAGCTCAAGAAATCTTTCGTTTCCCATTGGATAGTTCGAGATGCGCATGTGCTCTAAAACATTAGCAAAATGAGTCATTGTCAGTCGGTTTCTGCTTACACCACACGTATTTTGTACACAGCTGAAGCACCATTTTATGATATTAAAATGAAATATGGCAGATGAAATAGAATTTTCTCGGTAACTTTTCGTTTGTCACTCCGGCCGATATTCTCTCACAGCGAAATGGAAATCCAATTTGCTCGACATTTTGTCAAATGCTGCATTATAAAACAGCGTGGAAAACCATATAGCGAAAGTATACACAAAGGGGAGGTAGAATGAGGAACGTGGTTTTACGAACATTATTTTGCTTTTTCGGACGCTTCATTAAAAATCGATGTTTGGCATGTGACTCCATTGGAGCAATAAGGAGAGCACGCTACTACTTCTGCTCACTTTGATTTGCGTGTAAAAAATGCACAAAGTTCAATAGGTTCCCTCTGATAGTGAATAACATTAACGATTTGCTGGAAAATAATTCCATCTCAATTAGAGAGCAAATTTAAATCCAATGTAGAGTGACCTAGTTTGGTAGAGTAGATATAGAAGTATATCAGCTGCCTCAGGTAGCCTCACTACTTTACTATGTACTCGGATAGTTGAAATATATTTGGTATATTAGTACATGTGTTTGTGAAGAGAATAGATGAATCATGAATGTTCACAACTAGTAACACACAAATAAATATGTGTATCTGCAGACAAGTGAAAATTATTAAATACGAAGCGAAGTTTCGCTTATTTCCTGTTAGAGGTTGTACCAACAATGCCCGCTAAGGAGAGGGTTTGGGTTTACCTCCTTCCACTGTGACTCCTTAACGCCAAGCGTGTATTGTGTTAGTTACGTATACGTTACGTTTGATTTACGAAAGCACTTTTACATCTTATGTGCTGAACAAATGTTCGTTAGTGAGTTTTTTGGTACTGCTTAGTTTAAGAAGTGACAAAGTTGGAGGGGGGGGGGGGGGAGTAAATGAAGTTATAGGGAAAAAGAGAAAAGAAAGGGGAAGGCCGGAGGTAGAATGTGGTTCTGTTGGTAATTATAGTACAACAATGTTAATGTGATTTGTCCAGTTTTCAATGTCACTTCACTTAGTTTTCATTCTCTACACCTTCTTCACGACGTAGCCTCTTCTTGCGGAAGGCTCACTCGCTAGGTAGACAAACACACACTATTGGAGAGACTGTAAAATGAAAATGTATTGCTCGTTACTTCATGCTAACGGAAAATTTACAAACTTTCTCTTATACTAAGATTTCTTTTTAACTATTTACCTACCATATACAACGTAGATTTTGAAGGTCAACTAAATTTGATTCCTACTACTCCTTGAAAAAAAAAAAAAAGTTTAAGCTTGAATAAATTTATATGGGTTAGGAATTGTCACAGAATTCAGGGTTGGGTGATAGCGGAGTATGCGAACTACTCGAAATGTGGACCTTTAAATGTTTTTTCCAATTAATAAGTCAGAGTAACTATATCTTGATCATGGCTCTATAAAGTTGTTTTAACTTATGCGTAAGTTTTACTCATTTCGACTCCAGGAAAGAGGTAGAGCTGAGATTTGAAAGCATATTAACAGGATAAAATAAAGCAGAAGTGTACATGAGGATCGGTTTATTGGAAGGTAGACGTAAAAATAAAAGATGAACCTTTATTAATTTTTTCCAATAATAAGAACAATGACGATGATGATCATAATAATAATAATGATAATAATAATGATGATGATAATGATAATGATAATTTTCAGTGGGAGTAACTTCTTTCTTCGTGATAATATTTAATGTGGTAAATTGTGTTCTGTAATGTCTTTTTTTTCGTTTCCCTGTCAACGTGTTTTGTGGCACGATTGCAAAAGCTTAATTTGTGTGCAATTAAATCGTTTAATTAAACTTTTTATTCATTCACCTGGTTTCCTCATCACAATGTACGGTATTATAACAACTTTAATTTAATAAGATTCCTCAATATAAAATTACTAAGAAAGAACAAGAAAGGCTGGTAGCAGAGCGTGGTTCCAATCCGCATTAGTTTGGATTTTGGGCTCAGTATACTTTAACTCACGTTTTCTCAAAATGTACTTAACACCTTTCATATTTTTAAAGAAATGCAGTATTTGTATCAACGTTAGTTCGTGTTATGCCACTTTGTAGTCAGAAATATGAAGGTTATTGTTGTACAGACATTTCTATTGCAAGGGCTATAGAACAAAATCACATTGACCCATAGTGAAAGCATTGTATGAATCCGTCAAAACGTATTTATTCCAACAAATGCTCCATTGTAAGCAAGGAGATGGGGGAAAGTTCCACATCTGCAATCTGCAAAGCTCCACTGGGAATTATAACAAAACATAATCAACATTCTTACGTATTTGCAATGGGCGTTGAAAGTCTTGCAGAATCTCAAAAATTACAACCAAGAACTGAAATACTGCAGAACTAGCTGTAAATATACATACATATCACTTTTTCTGAGCGATTCAGATGACGTCATCGCGACTGTCTGCAGTTAGGAAATCAAATATCGTTCAAGATTGACATAATCCGCTGTCGTATCGCAATATGCGCTGGTTCTGCAGAAAACTGCTTGCAAACGGATGAATGTGAATGTAAGCCATGTCTCCTTTCTTTATTTTCCTCCCTCCTCCACTCTCTCTTTTCCTCTCTTTCACACTTGCTGCAACTGTAACATATACAGAAAAACTGCTTCAGGAGTTTTATTACTTTTTATTTCAAAATAACATATAAAGTGCATTGCATAAAATAACTTACAAAACGAAAAATTATAGTGCAGTGTCCTTACTTAGAAAACACATTTCCGAGAGAAAGGAACATAATAATGTTTTCTTTACACGAAAGAAGTTCCAGAAAGTGTGTGCTTCATCCTCTGTTATCGGAATTCCAACGAGTTCAGGATGTACACAAAAGAAATCGACGCAGCAACAAACTTTTAAGATATGAACGTTTCATAATGCATTTAAACACTGTGCAACATTTTATAAAAGCAAACTTTATCTCAAATGTCACACGTTGTTACCGTGGAATAATAATCTGATAGCAATATAGGTTCGCTTTAAAGAATAAAGTTAACCTTAAATCTAGTCGAGTGAGATGGCCCCGCCGTAACGTATGAGGCCCGCATTCAGGATGTTGCGGGTTCGATTCCAGTGGCCGAACTTCCTGAACCATGTGTTTCTGTCGAGGTTTCTCCGGGTCCCCAGGCGAATGTTGGGAAGAACAATTATATCCCCCAAATTTCCTGTCCTATTTCGTTTCATTCATGTGTTCATTCATACTTCATTTTGTTGGTTCGCTATTGTCAGTGAAGCTGTTAGGCTCTCGTCCCCACGGTGAGGCCCACCTGAGTTGGCTCCGGAAGACCTAAACTTGGGAAACCTTAGGGACCTCTGTCAATGCCCGTGCCGTTAGTCTGGATTTGGCCGCCCGGTGTCTTCTCTCAAGTCATCCTTCCTCCCGAGGGTGCCACCTTGGGACATAGATGCAATAAGCCTGCAATATATTCAAAGCATATTTTAGAAAAAATGTGTTGTTTAACGACGCTGTCAATTTCCAGGATCACATCAGCGTCGCCAGTGGCCGAAATTTCATCGTTTCATTTCAGGAGTTTTATTACATACCAGTAAATCTACTGACATGCAGCTGTCGTTTTTAAGCACACTTAAAAACCATCGGTCTGAGCCGGATTTGAACCCGCAACCTTGGAATCAATAGGCCAGCCAGAGCGACGCATATTGTACAAAAATAGCTTGTAAGCCAATATTTCTAAAAATGTAAGTTCTGTCTATATTATAGTATCTAATAAACCAGACAACATTTTATGCTAAAACATGGTATATTAAAACACTAGGCGACGAACATGTTTACAAAACAAACTGCTGTTTTCTGCATTAAAAGTTCATGTGTAACTTCCAAAGAGTTAAATTACATATCTGCTAAGAGTTTCATTTGTGGTGTTGGACGATTAAAACACTTTCAGATTTGCAAAAGCAAAATTTGAGGCTTGCAAAATTTGTGCAGAATTACCAAATTTCGGTTCAGATTTCCCAAAATGATCGGTGCTTACATTCATAAACTTAATTCAGTTTCATACATTTATAGAGCGCATTTATTTCACGGTGTTACGTGACTGTTTCTTTAGAAGTGAAAAAAAAAAAAGATGTAATGTACTTTTGGTTTTTCAGTTGGTTTGTGTTTACTATATATATAATTAATAAAGAAGATAAACATATGCTGAACTTGGCAATCCAAATTTAGTGACCCAGGTAGTGCTAAAGCAGGACTCTGATGTCTCAACATTTACCAACTGTTGTAAATCGCTTGGAGCAACCAGAAATATAGGAGACAAGTTGTTCACTGTGACAAATCCAATTACACAAGTTAATGACGTCCTGCTAACTGTGCGTACCTAGCAGGGTTAACAAGTAGTTCCTCATTGTTGAATCCGGTAATTCGATAGTCTACTGTCATCATCCACTTGATGGGCTGCGTAGTCCATTGTACATGTCTGGTTGTCCACCCGCCATCTCAATTGGTTTCTCTACGCATCCTCGTAACATTTATATTGCTTAGAATTTGCATACATTTGTTTAAGTGCCGAGTTTACGAGTCAATAACTCACGCTGGATAGAAACGTTTGAAATACTAATAATTTATTAATTTTTAATGGAAATTCTATGCTAATTTTACATACATTTATCTAATGTTGGCTCTAGCAATGCATCTCCTTAGCAATACTAACTTTTTAGCAATTATTAAATTGCAAAAGTCTGATCCTTTCGCTGTCTGTTTATACATCACTTCTATTTATTTGTTAGAGTCCATAAAAATCTTTCCGCAGTTCTAACTAGTCTTTAATTTTTTTCCTCACTGTTGTCTATTTCCAATTAACCATTGGCTGTACCTAAACATTTAAATAATACATTCAATACCATTACACATTGGACATCCTTCCTTCAACATCTTTATCCTTTCTTTCCGCAATTTTCCATATTTCCAAACGAAATCAAGCAATCGCTTCTCCTTCCTTATTTTCATAGCAAACTGACCGTTGTTTATACTTGTAATTATTAACAGACGAATGTTAACTGGCATCTTGAATAATAATAATAATAATAATAATAATAATAATAATGATAATGATAATGATAATGATAATGATAATGATAATGATAATGATAATGATAATGATAATGATAATGATAATGATAATGATAATGATAATGATAATGATAATGATAATGATAATGATAATGATAATGATAATAATAATAATAATAATAATAATAATAATAATAATAATAATAATAATAATAATAATAATAATAATAATAAAGATTAAATTTTACATATCATTTCTTAAATATTCATACTGCGATATTTTTCTCAATTATAAGAACTTGTCAAAAACCGCATACTTACAAATTTCTCACAGCACGTGTCCGATAACTGAATAATACTGGAGGTATTAGATGTTCTTTTTTATTTTGGGTGCAATTAGAAACTACCCCTCCTAAAATGCATAACATATTTTCTAAGTGGGACGTAAGGCACGTTATATATCAAGTTTCATAACAATACTTTTGACCATTCTTGCATTGAAGTGCTGAATAAAAGACAAAGACGCTGTTTCACAATCTCTCTTTTCCGTTAAAAATATATTTTTACTTCAGTCGGCTTTTCATCCAAAATCCAAAGTTTCAAACGAATTTACATTGTATTTTATACAAATTATATTTTATATCAATTATTATTATTATTATTATTATTATTATTATTATTATTATCATTATTCCTTATGTGTGACAGCTCTGAAACTTTTCCAGGCCCCTCTCCCCCAGGGAAGTGTGCCTCGTAGTTTGCACACCACTGCTTTATGTGAATCATGACAAAATAAAAATGATGTATTATTAAGTAGCGTTGCTGTGGAAACGACCTTAACGCCATACCAGTACTGTGTGTCACCTGTCCAGTGTCACATTTCTATTACAATAGCAATGGAATGTGACGAAAACCGCGCCAGAATCGATAGGCTTGGTGCGGATGACAATATTTCGAAATCCCACAGCGGGATCTGTGTCACTGTGGTTTTTGTGGAGAAGTGTAGCATAGGATTTGGAGAGGAAGCGACACCAAACAGTGGAATGTTGACTTATAACATGTACAGAATCCGAAGATGGTTTGCATGCAACAACCGTTTTGTTATCACTAAGTATTTATATCGTTAAACCATCGAGCAATTAATGACACAAGCGTAGCGTGGTTCTGATTACATTTACCCTTCAGCGTTTGTTTAAGTGCATTTCTCTTTCAGCGTGAAACGGAAACAGTGGTACAGGATGTGAAAGGATTGATCAGTAGTCTTCACCTGTTTACTTCTTTCCGCAACAATGGTGCTTCAAAATGATTATCAAATAAGTAGGTAAAATAAACCGTAAACGAAATATTAACGGTGTTTCTGAAGCCAAGATATTTTATCGACTGTTCTGTTTTAATTTCTAGAAGCATATAAGGGCACTGTTTGAATTAATTTCAACCTTTAGGTTTGGATAGAATCGCGTAGACATCAAGTTGAGAGAAGTATTGGTAGTTGTTATTAGATCGCAAAGCGAACCTTGCTTCCAGAAGCTTTCCTCAATAAGCATGCGCAAGCAAAGCTGCGCGGAAGTCAATTTCAAAGCGCAAGTTTGATGCAGAAAGCGAAGAATGATGTCTACTTTTGACATTGTGAAATGGAGCAGTTAAAGACAGGAATAAAAGCAAACAATACATACCGAAACGAGCTGTTTATAAACCTAACTTGAATATTCCTTGCACAATGTGCAGCAAGAAGTTGGCAGGGAGAATATCTGAGGCAGAAATTACGAGCTATAAAATAGAACGAAAATAATTTCTTTCATGATGGTCATAAGGAATATATTTCGTCGTATAAGCAATATGGAAACATGTAGTAACGTAAATGTTAAAGAAAAACTAAAACATTCTGAGGGTCTTAAAGTTGAACTCTCATCGTAATAACATAGGACAACTGTTCTTACTTTCTCGTTGGCTATGGCACCGATGTCCAACCTTGTCTCTTTGGAGACGCTTAGGTAATTACCTACTACTTTCACCGTTAGTGCCCGTGGCGTGTTAAATCACAGTGACGGTACAAAGAGGTGATTTTATGGCAGTTTGAAAGTCATACCTTGAATTTTCTGGGAATTTCCTCATAAGATCTCTTCATTCTGTATAATTTTTGTATAAATGGAAAATAGTACACAAAAGCTTACTAAATAAAAAATATGAATCTCGTTAGAAAACACAATTTATATGAAACACTTGTTTCTTTTGAGTGAACAATTATTATTATTTGTTTGAATTTGCCAACACTTATACTTTCCTCAAATAGGAATATTATTCGTTTCTTTATCTCTTGGCCTTGCAAAGAAAATGAAATTTCAAAGGCATCGCATAGTAATTAAAGCCTAACCACTCCCCTGATCCTTCGTTGTGTGACGTGATAGGAAAATGGGAGACTGAGTATTCACGGGTTTATATCTCCACCAGCAAAGTAAGAATAGCCGGGAATTGAACCAGGGATCTTCCCAATATGAGCCGTCACATCTAGCTTGGTCAATGAAATAGTAGGAGTATTCTATCAATAATTGTTCTTTACTAAATATCCTGCAAACCGATTATTCTCTGCTATATAACTTATTCCAAAGGAATAAAGCAGGCATGTGCACGAGAGGAGAGGTAGCGTTTGAACTTGCCTTACTCACCCTACATTCTCTTGCCTAATACGAAACTTCTTTTGATACAATCAGCGCAGTGGTGGCTTCGTTCCACCTGCGTGGTAGTATTAATTTCTACACTGTTATTAACCATTTTGTTTAAGACTATTTTGTTAAAACTTTAAAACAATAAATGCAGTAATAAGAAACTAATCCCCTAAAAGGGGGATACACATCGCCCTTTTATATGTTTACAAATACGAGTATTCAGAAAGTACCTTTTGAAATTGTAAGTAAATACCTATAAGATCACCAAAGTTTGATTTATTCTTCTGATCAAAGTGCCGTTTGATATTGTAATACTTTATGTTTGCAATTTGAAATCCGCATATTAAATAGCAAACTTTCCTGTTTTTGTAACGTAAAAAACATTTTCTCTGCTACTTTCCAAGAGACGAATGAGGCGTGTCACAGCAGTGAAAGGGAGGAATGGCCGGTGGAGTGAGGTAAAAACGCGTTTCAGTGGAGGGGCCCTCTTGAGCCGATTTTGCCCATGCCTGGAATAAAGCATGGAAATAAACTTCCACCTCGCACTGTAAATCTCTGGACGACATTTTCGCATTCTCTTTTGAGGCTTTTCGGCGAAGGGAACCGGATAACCTTTCGTAAATAAAAACCGTAGCCTAGTTATGAACTTCTCAGATTTAATTAATGCTGACCAGTGCAGGACATTCATATCTCATACACCATAAATGGCCCTCTATTCATTTGGTTTAGAAACAATGCACCAGCAGAAGCTGCGAGGTATTGTAGAAGAGAAACCGGTTTTATTGTACCAGATCACAGTCTGAGAACTATCTGAGAAGTGTCAACATGCGGGTCCCTTGTATGTAAGAAGTTTTGTTAACAGAGCAATGTGGGTAGCATGCAACTTTATCTGCTCTTAATACAAAAAATACTCAGCTTCACATTTCATTATA